>JAVGWX010000009.1:6601682-7824182 GCA_036924085.1 Ariolimax columbianus
GAAAAACCTGAACAATTATTGTACAGTATTGCAAAACCTGAACAGTCATTGTACAGTATTGCAAAACCCGAACAATCACCTTACCTTGAGACCCCTTAGTATCCCTCTGTGTAAGGTGTCTGGCTCGGGTGTTGGGGGTCACGGGTTCCAATCGCAGTGGAGACCGGTATTTTTGTCACCCGGACAAACAGGTAAAAATTATCCTGAGTTATGGGTAGTGAGATTAGATTGGGTAGTGAGATTGAACTGGATAGTGAGATTAGATTGGGTAGTGAGATTAGATTGGGTAGTGAGATTGGACTGGGTAGTAAGATTGGACTGGGTAGTGAGATTGGACTGGGTAGTGAGACTGGACTCCCGTGTGCAGTGTTGACCACGTAAAAAATCCCTTGGCAGTCAAAACTCGACAGCATTAAGCATAGCGGCCGCTGCCCAGACAAAATTCAAACATTCCAGTTACAAGTCTACCCAAATTATTCGTACCTTCATCGAGGCCTAGTAAGCTGTAGAAAGTTTAAAATACCTGCTGACGAAAGTCTTCAGGTACCTGGCAACATATATTAACAACAAACCTGTTTGAATATCAGGATTGTAAGTAAATAGAATTGTCGCCGTAGAGTAAAGAAAAACAGGAATTGTTGATGTAGAGTAAAGAAAAACAGGAATTGTTGATGTAGAGTAAAGAAAAACAGGAATTATCGCTGTGTAGTATAGCAAAACATGAACTATCGCTGTGTAGTATAGCAAAACATGAACTATCGCTGTGCAGTATAGCAAAACATGAACTATCTGTGTAGTATAGCAAAACATGAACAGTTACTGTACAGTATAGCAAAACAAAAGCATTACTGACGGTCGCCTTCAAAGACAGCGACTAACGCATTCACTTGAGGTTTTGCACGAATGACAGTGTATTCAAAGTCCACGGACTGAATACCAAACTAAGCTAGTGCACGATTTATGTGAACTCAATTTTATGGGCGACTTTGCTCTTAACAGTATCTCAGAACAGAATATGCTGGAAACTTTGGACCGGTTTTCTATTGCTTGTGACAACTTTACATATGCATATTTGCGTACAGAAAATGGAGGTCATGTACTAACCAGTCTCAAATATAAAGTATGAACAAGCCAATGGTTACTTGAGCGGACATAAATTAGAAGTGGTGGACAAATTCATTTACCTTGGGAGCTCGCTGTCGAGATCTGTGAATACTGCTCATGAGCTGGCAAATAGAATAGACTAAACCAGCATAGAGTTTGCTAGAATGGGCTCGATAGTATTGGAAGATCGAGGAATCAATATTACGACTGAGCTGGAAGTCCACCTTGCTGTCATTCTCCCCACCCTACTCTACGTATCTGAGAGCTGGACTGTCTACAGAGGAGACACCTGGAGGTAGAATCACTTCCACAAGTCCTGATTGATCTATGTTCGCTGACAGGACCATATCACAGATAATGAGATCTTTCAGTAGGTAAGAGGGGATGTTCTGCTAAAGTAGAATGTGTTGGACCGAAAGGTGCACATATCATAGTCAAACTGTCAGGTCAGGTCATCCCGTAACCGGTAAGGTCGTTGGGGCACACATGAAGACATCCTCACAACTCCACGCCATCCTTCTCTGTCAGAAGCCGCTGCCTGTGACTCTTCTGGTCGGAGACTGGTCCATTCTTTTATGTTGTCTTCCCATCTCTTTTTGGGCCGGCCTCTACGTCGTCTGCCATGCACCTTCCCGTGGAGGATTGTGTTTGCAAGACCATTTGATCTCGATATGTGACCGTACCAAGTGAGTTTCCTTCTTTTGACAGTTGACAAGAGATCTTCGAAAGGCCCTATTGCCGTCGTAATTCTATTTCGGATTTCCTCGTTTGTAACTCGATCTTTGTACGTGACGTTTAAAAGTCTTCGGAAACATCTCATCTCCAAGGCCTGTATCCTTAGCTGAAGGTCAGCTGTAACTGTCCATGTCTCACATGCATAGAGAAATATTGACGGGACCAGTGTACGCATTAATCTGATTTTCGTGCGTAGTGCTAACTGTTTATCTTGCCAGATTTTGTTAAGCCGTGCAAGCGCCGCTATCGTCTGTGCTATTCTGGCCATTACTTCACATTTTGATCCTTCATCACTGACAATCGACCCAAGATCTTTAAAACGGTTAACTACTTCGAGTTCTTGACCGTTTGCTTTTATCTTGCTGTTGAAGCCCGTAGCGTTGTTTGTCATTAGTTTTGTCTTTCCAGCGTTTATCTCCATACCATAGTCAAGAGCTGTTTCGTCGAGCCTTCTGACCCATTCCTGGAGTTCTGCTTCTGAACCCACCAACCCGTCGATATCATCTGCAAAACGAAGGTTAGTAATCGTTCGACCCCCTATCTTGACAGTACCAACGTGACCTTCAAGTGCCTCACTCATAATTCCTTCAAGGAATATATTGAAAAGAGTTGGAGAGAGTGTACACCCCTGTCTCACACCAACTGATGTGCGAAACCAGTCTCCTCGCCTCCCATTCACAAGAAATGCACTAGACGCCTTGTTATACAGGTGTTCAAGGACCGTTATAATATTTCCGTTGATATTATACATCCTCGTGGTTGCCCAAAGCGCTTTATGCCATACCCTATCAAACGCCTTCTTAAAATCCACAAACACATGATACAGTGTTTGCTGCTGTTCTAGATATTTCTCGCTTAGCAGCCTTAAATTAAATATCTGTTCTGTAGTGCTTCTTCCCTGTCTGAACCCTGCTTGCTCCTCGGCAATAATATTCTCTGCTTGGGGTTTCAATCGGTCGAGGATTAATCTAAGCATGACCTTGCTAGGGTGGCTAATGAGGCTTATTGTTCTGTAATTTTGGCACAGCTTTAGGTTTCCAGACTTATGTAGCGGTATAACTATAGATTTCGTCCATAAGTCCGGCCAGTTTCCTGTCGCGATATTTTGTTACAGATGTGTGTCAGGCCTTCCACCACTACCTCTCCACCTGCTTGTAAGAGCTCTGCTGGTATATTGTCCACGCCGGCCGCCTTCCCTCTTCTCAATGTCTTTACCGCTGCAATTACTTCTTCCTTCGTTATCAGTTGGTTATCCTCTATATTTGTTGGTGTTGGGAATGTTTTCTCAGGTTTGTTTCGCCCTTCATAGTTGTATAGCTCGGAACAGTACTCTGTCCATCTTGCCAGTACATCATTTCCCTCAATGAGATACTTGCCGTTTTTATCATGAATCATAAGGTTCCTGCTTTGTCTTGGTGTCAAGCTGTAACCTACGACAGAACCCATTCCGTTTTCTGAATTTCATTTTCATGACTTGGTAGTGGGAGATTGAGAACGAAGGAGAAGAGAAAGAATGGATGGAGAAAATTTACATGGGATGGTTGCCGTTTCGAGTGTCAAGCAAACGGTTCTCAGACACGTTTCTATGTGGTTAACCGAGTAAGGAGGACGAGGGGCACTAGGATGCCGAATAAGAATGTTCTAGAACAGCCTGAACGATTCGCATTCGCGTTTACTTACTTACTTTCCGTGTCCAACCACAACGTCACATTGTGTTCATCCTGTGTTCAGTGACTTGAATTGCCCTGTCGTTCGCCTTTACATGTATCTGGAAGTTGGAACAAATCATCAGATGACCTGGGTCTTATACCGCACCGCAGTTACATGTGTCACCGCCTGAGAGACAACATTTCATACATCGTGATACACCAGTTGAAAATCTATTTATTGTCTTCCAAAGTGAGTATGGTAAGTTATGTCTAAGGGCAGGTTTCTCCTGAAGCTCGACCGATGGGTCCTGTGTAATCTCGTGCCATGATTCAATGCAACAACTTTCAGGGATTTACTGTGTGGGCTTTGTTGATTTGAGGAAACTATGCCTGGATTTGAGTCTTGTGGTCTGCTCCTGGTGTCCAAACATTGGGTGTCTAGGATCGATTTGCATGTTTCCTCCCTTTAAATTTCAGCAGCAGGTGTAGCTATGCCAATTATATGGTATATTTTAGTAGTGGCGGTGGGTCTTAGACATCCTAACACTATCCTGCCTGCCTCGTCTATTGATATTTTAACGAGTTCTGCGTGAGCAGAGTTTTTTTTCAGACGTGACATGAGCGCTGTCAAATAGAAACTGCCACGTGGAAAAACTGGACCCAAAATCGTGAAGCCTAGAAGGCGCAATCAAGACGGAGGTTGCAGGCAGCGAGGACCATCTTTTGCGTGCCACCCAGGACAAACTAGGATTCAGAAAATCTTGAGCAGACGAAATACCAAACCTGCCGCAGACCATATTTGCCAGTGATGCACAGTAACCTATCGCACTCGTATAGGCCTGATCATTTAAGTGTGTACCGATCTCAAGCGTGTAGTGTGGCACATGATGTTGTTAGTTGTCCTCATCGACCACTACTGGCATATTATTTAAGAAAGTGTACACCAGCCGAACTCAATACACAAGACCTACAACAGTTCTTAAGTAATCGGAGTAGACTCTTTCAATCAATTATGCTTCCTACTATCTTATTCACTCCAACATTGTGCATCATTTCTTCATCATCAATTTCTTATAATGTCCTCTTATTACATCTCTCTACTTCCATCACACTGCTGACAAGAACAGACAGACAGACAGACAGCTTCTTCTCACAGATCGATAGTTTGAATCGATTATGGCGAAGCTGTAAAACACTGTTTAATATTATCATATTGTCAGTCTGTAAAGGCGTAGGCGCATGTGGTTTTTTTATCACCACTATCATTATCATCATCATCACTATCATCATCATTACCAACATCATCACCAACATAATCACTATCATCATCATCACCGGGGACGGCGTGGCCTAGTGGTTAAGTGACACGGCTCACAAACCCAAAGGTGCTGGGTTCGATCCTCATTACAGCACCGGCCGTTATCGCGGGGAAGCAACCCTTAGAAAATGCAGGAGGAAGCAGACCCTTACATAACATGTATACTGAAGTCGGATGCACTGGGCCGACAGGCGCAAAATAAAAACCATAGTGCAACGCACACTGCCTTGGGGAATAGAAAAATAAAGCGAACGCAAAAAAAAAAATCAAAAAAAACATCATTATCATCATCATCCTCATTATCAATATCATCACAGCATCATCATCACCAACATCATCATCACCAACATCATCATTATCACCATCATCATCATCACCAACATCATCATCACAAACATCATCATTATCACTATCATCATCATCACCAACATCATCATCACCAACATCACCATCACAAACATCATCATTATCACTATCATCATCATCACCAACATCATCATCACCAACATCATCATTATCACAATCATCATCATCACCAACATCATCATCACAAACATCATCATTATCACTATCATCATCATTACCAACATCATCATCATCATTACCATCATCATCACTATCATCATAATCATCAACATCCTCATCATCACCATCATCATCATCATCACCAACAACATCATCATCACCAACATCATCATTACGAACATTATCATCACAAACATCATCATCATCATTCCCATCATCATCACTATCATCATAATCATCAACATCCTCATCATCACCATCATCATCATCATCACCAACAACATCATCATCATCAACATCATCATTACGAACATTATCATCACCAACATCATCATCATCATTCCCATCATCATCACTATCATCATAATCATCAACATCCTCATCATCACCATCATCATCATCATCACCAACAACATCATCATCATCAACATCATTATCACCATCATCATCATCACCAACATCATCATCACCAACATCATCATTATCACTATCATCGTCATCACCAACATCATCATTATCACTATCATCATCATCACCAACATCATCATCACCAACATCATCATCACCAACATCACCATCACCAACATTATCATTATCACTATCCTCATCACCAACATCATCACCACCAACATCATCATTATCACTATTATCATCATCACCAACATCATCATTACGAACATTATCATCACCAACATCATCATTATCACCATCATCATCATCACCAACATCATTATCACCAACATCATCATCATCACCAACATCATCATCATCACCAACATTATCATCACCAACATCATCATTATCACCATCATCATCATCACCAACAACATCATCATCACCAACATCATCATTATCACTATCATCATCATCACCAACATCATCATTATCACTATCATCATCATCACCAACATCATCATTATCACTATCATCATCATCACCAACATCATCATCACCAACATCATCATCACCAACATCATCACCATCATCATCATCACCAACATCATCATCACCAACATCATCATCACCAACATCATCATCACCAACATCACCATCACCAACATCATCATTATCACTATCATCATCATCACCAACATCATCATCACCAACATCTTCATCACCAATATCATCCTTACCAACATCATCATTATCACTATCATCATCATCACCAACATCATTATCACCAACATCATCATCACCAACATCATCACCATCATCATCACCAACATCATCATCATTATCATCATCATCACTATCATTATCATCACCAACAACATCATCATCACCAACATCCTCATTACGAACATCATCATCACCAACATCATCATCATCATCACCAACATCATCATTATCACTATCATCATTATCATCACCAACAACATCATCATCACCAACATCATCATCATCATCACTATCACCCTCATCACCAATATCATCATCACCAACAACATCAACATCACCAACATCACCAACATCATCATCATTATCATCGTATATCAATGATAACGCGTTTAAGTACGAGAGCAGGACAGTAAATTATTCATAAATGACAATCAACAAAAATGTAATTTCAGATACGAAATTGTAATCGATTGATTGCTCCATTAACATTATTCCTTATTTCTGAACATGTCTTTCATTAACTTTGGTGCAATTATCCCATCGTTTTATCAGCACATTCAAACCTGAACCACTCAAGTGTTTGGTCTGCTGGTCTTAACCACATTTGTCTTCCCATTCAACCTTTCCGTCAATCTCAAAATGTCTCCCACCAAGATGGGATGAAACATTATGCTGTAGACTTAACCATTCAATCACCTGTTTCAGTTGCTACACTGTTTATTGTTGTTCGTCTGTCAGCTAGAATATTCTACTCCGCCTATTAGACAGATCCTCCTGCTGCAATCGGAACAGGCTGACAGAGTCGGGTCTCACCAGCAATGGTTGAGCGCTCAAGAGACTGCGCTCCGACCCAGTTATGCCCCACTGTACGCGACAGCATGAACAGGAAGCATTTCCTTGCGAATGTCTTTTCAGAATGTTTATTTGGCCTATTTACATTTTTTTGGTTACACTTTTAACATTTCCTTGAAGTCCTGTTGTTCGTGGTGCAGTTCTTGCTGTATTGATTCATCTTCCTTGTGTCGCTCTTGATTGTGTTCTCTGTGACGGTCTTGGCTTGCTTGTCGCCGTTTATGCTGTTGTTCTACTTAGGGTTTTCAGTTTTGATGTTGTTGCTCTTGTGGTGACTCCATCGACAACGCTGATCTCAGCCTATATCGGCTAGTGTCGTTCCACTGCTCTGCTCTGCAGGTCAGCAACTTTAAATATCTAGCAGTGGTAATAGACAGCAGGGGAGGAATCAAAGAGGAGTTAACTGCACGAAGGGCAGCAGCAGGTAGACTGTTCTATGCAACAAACAGAGGTTTCCTAAGTAGAAGAGAAATAAGCAGGAAAACAAAGATGGATGTAAACTGCTCGACCTATGTGCCTGTCCTGACATATGGATGTGAGTCATGGGCAATGACTACAGCCCAAGAAAGGCAATTACAAACTTCAGAAATGAGGTACCTAAGAAAGGCGGTTCAGGTGACGAAAATGGACAAGATCCGTAACCAGACAATACGTAGCAATCTTGAAGTTCAACCCCTGCAGACACGAGTGGAGCAGTCCCAACTACAGTGGTTTGGCCACGTCTGTAGAATGGAAGACGATCGGATACCAAAGCGGTCATGGGAGATCAAAAGTCAAGAACGCAGACCCCGAGGACGTCCCAAAGTACGTGGGGAGGACAACATACGACAGTCCCTAAGTGATAGATGGCTGGATTGGAAAGAGGCCAGGAAAAAGACGGCGGATAGAGCAGTGTGGCGTTCTCTTTGGCAAACCTCTACACCTCACGGTAGAAGAGGAGCGACTAAGTAAGTAAGTCGTTCCACTGGATCACCCAGCCACGTGGAGAAATGGAGAAGGGGCAGCCTGGTACACGTGTAACAGCTGGTTCTCTATAGAACGATGCTCAGACGTGAGACAGAGAGAAGTCTCCCAGCGTGCGGTGTCGATATAACAGAGCAGAAGCAACTACTGGTTGTTAAAAATCGAATGTCAAACTAGGATGTTCGAACGTCCGTACACTGTTGATTGGGTTGTATGCATAATATAAGGGATGTCAGCTACACGGGAGTTGGTAGCTATGAATTAAAGACACTTGAGATGGGCATTGTAGATCATCAAGATAATGGGGTAGCTTGCTCAAGAATAGTGAGCGAGAAGGATTACATATTCTACCATTACGGAAAGTGCTGAAGTGAAGAGAGAGAGAGAGAGAGAGAGCGAGAGAGAGAGAGAGAACGAAAGAGAGAGAGAACGAAAGAGAGAGAGAAAGAGAAAGAAAGGGAGAGAGAAAGAGAGAAAGAGAGAGAGAGGTACAGAGAAAGAAAGAGAGAAAGAGATAGAGAAAGAGAGAGAGGAAGGGAGAGAGAGAAAGAGAGAGAGAAATAGAGAGAAAGAAAGAGAGAGAATAATAGAGAGAGAGAAAAAGAGAGAGAGCAAAACGAAGAGAGAAAGAGAGAGAGAAAGAGAGAGAGAGAAAGAGAGAGAGAAAAAGAGAAAGAGAGTGAGAAATAGAATGAGAAATAGAGAGATGAAGAGAGAGAAAGAGAGAGTGTGATAAAGAGAGAGAAAGGAAGAGAGCGAGAGAGACACACAGAGGAAGAGTGAGAAAGAGAGGGATAGCAGGTAGTAGGCTTTGAAGTGAAAAAGGCTTCAATACACAAGGCTGAACCAGGCGAAATGGTCCAGAATGACTGTTCACTCTCGTTTTAATAACCCTGCAGATCCCATCACGCCAGTCCGTACATACGCTTCTACTTTGTGCTCCACGTCTCAGCTCAGAGACGAGTTCAATGAGCATTTATCGGCAATTGTTAGACACATACAAATCAAGAACATCGCTACATGTCGACTTAAGCGCTGGAGTTGACGCTGATCGTGACTCGTGACTTTTGTGGGTTGTCAATGTTGGAGTCGGTAGAATGAGTGAGACCAGTCAACGACTTATAAAGTTCTGTGTTTACCATGACCTCTGTGTGGCCATCTTCTATTTTTGGACCAAACAACAACAGCATGTGTCATGTACACACCCGGGATCAAGATGCTGAGCAGCGCATGAGCTGCAGTGATCAGCGACCCATAGCTGATTGCTAGCGTCAGGGCCAGCGAATCAGAGCTGCCAAGACCCTTCTACATCTCCACGCGGTGATCCTGGATAATAGGCTGCAGCAGGGCAGACTGGCTAAGGAGAAGGGATCGAAGAGGGAATGCTAAACCGGTACTCAAAAAATGATTGCTGACGTCGAATCTATTGGACCGAAAGGTGCAAATATCGCAGTCAAGCTGTAAACCACGACACAACGCATTCCGTTCTCTGGACTACATTCTGCAACTTAAGCCCTTTCAGGGTTTGGTAGTGGGAGATTGAGAACGAACGAAGCTAAGCCAAACCATGCCATGTACACACCCACTATCCACTAACTCTTAGAATCAGCTGGATCTAATTCATGTCAGAGCAGCAAAGATGGCACCTAACCGTCCATCTTGCTCTCGTGTTTGAGTCTATAATGGAGGCCGTCAGGGCACAGACTTGACTGAAATTCACACTAGTCGACAACCTGCACATGTGGCCCACAACATAATGTGATTTTCCATTAGGATTGATTAGTTTGTTAAATTTGTTGTGTTTTTCACTGAAACCATCCTTGGAACACACGGGTACCTCGTGCCATGCTAATACAGTTCAATGCACACGGCTATTCATGGAGAGAATGGCGTCCTTTATCCATTTTTGCTGACTCTGCAAGTTTTGGTGTGGATAGGAAATATTCACACAGGCAAACTCACACATCGGTTAACCACCATCGGAGACCCGGATTCATGTCAGGGAGTTTCCGGCATCCAGTTAGCATCCGGCAGGGACTTTGATTGAAGAACTCACCAGGAAAGTCCGACTTGTACATAATAATAATAATGTTCGCTAAGGCGTCTGAGGTCCGTTGCGTCGGTCGGCCACATCCATGACCGTCAGATGTGACGTGGCTGCAAGCCTAGTCCAGGGCGTCTGTCGGCCACATCCATGACCCACATCTGGGACGTGGGTCCAGGCCTAGTTCAGGGTGGAGGTCGGCCACATCCATCACCCACATCTGGGACGTGGGTCCAGACCTAGTCCAGGATGGAGGTCGACCACATCCATCACCCACATCCGGGACGTAGGTCCAGACCTCGTCCAGGGTGGAGGTCGGCTACATCCATGACCCACAGATGTGACGGGGATCCAGGCCTAGTCCAGGGTGGAGGTCGGCTACATCCATGACCCACAGATGTGACGGGGTTCCAGCCCTAGTCCAGGGTAGAGGTCACTACATCCATGACCCACAGATGTGACGGGGTTCCAGACCTAGTCCAGGGTGGAGGTCAGACACATCCATGACCCACATCTGGGACGTGGGTCCAGACCTCGTCCAGGGCGGAGGTCGGACCCATCCACGACCCAAATTTGGGACGTGGGTCCAGACCTCGTCCAGGGCGGAGGTTGGCCACATCCACCACCCACATCTGGGACGTGGGTCCAGACCTCGTCCAGGGTGGAGGTCGGCCACATCCATCACCCACATCTGGGACGTGGGTCTAGGCGTCGTCCAGGGTGGAGGTCGGCCACATCCATCACCCACATCTGGGACGTGGGTCCAGACCTCGTCCAGGGTGGAGGTCGGCCACAACCATCACCCACATCTGGGACGTGGGTCCAGACCTCGTCCAGGGTGGAGGTCGGCCACATCCATCACCAACATCTGGGACGTGGGTCCAGACCTCGTCCAGGGCGGAGGTCGGCTACATCCACGACCCACATCTGGGACGTGGGTCCAGGCCTCGCCCAGGGAGGAGGTGGAGGTTGCTACTTGCTGGAGCCATACTGTTCGGGGAGGGCCTCTTCTGCGCCTCCTTCCTGTCGGAAAAAAACGTTTGACGCCGAGAAACGACTTGTGTAGTATCTTGTGAGCAGGAATTCCTGTCCAGTCGTAGAACATGACAGAACAAAGAAACTCAGCGCCGGTCAAGTGTTTCTGCGACTACGTAGAGAAGATTTTAAGGAAGACGTTTACGTTGCGGATGTAGTCATACCATCGGATGCCGAGGTTACGCCGCTGGTTGCGCATGCGAAAGGTTTCCAGTCTCGACATGTCATGTTTCAGCAATGTATGGGTTTCGGGTCCTCTAGCTCATGACACAAGATTGGCTAGTCCAATAATAACACCTTTTGTTAGGTGTCTAATTATCCAAATCCCCTAGCTCATGACACAAGATTGGCTAGTCCAATAACACCTTTTGTACGGTGTCTAATTAGCCAAATCCCTTTGGTCATGACACAAGATTGGCTAGTCTAAATAGTAACACCTTTTTACGGTGTCTAATTAGCCAAATCCCTTTGGCATGACACAAGATTGGCAAGTCCAATAATAACACCTGTTGTACGGTGTCTAAATAGCCAAATCCCCTTGGTCATGACACAAGATAGGCAAGTCTAATAATAACACCTTTTGTACGGTGTCTAATTAGCCAAATCCCCTTGGTCATGACACGAGATTGGCTAGTCTAATAACACCTTTTGTACGGTGTCTGGTATGCCAGATCCAATAGCTTTATTTGTAGCAAGGCATATCCGTCACCTGGAGGTCCCGTTGTTCGAATCTGGATTGTATACTGTTAAACGTTCCTGTCTGGTGTGTATGTTTTCAGAGTGCTAATAATATACACGCTCTAGCGTCTGTTGTAGCTACTTATTTTTGTTTGCTAGCCTTGGAGCTAACATTTCCTTTTTTTTATTAATCTGATTCAAAATTATCACTTTTCATTGATTCTTTATTTCTGGCACCTATTGCCGAATTAGGGTTGACAATGCCAGGACTTGAAACAATAAGGATTAAGTGCGAAATTCGTCACAGGTGCTGGAAATTATCCTACTTCAATGACGTAGAACACATGACCAGATGTTTCATGTTGCAGGTGCGTTCAGTATCATTAACTGATATCTAATGACGTGCTGCAGCTTTTCAGCTATCAATAATGATTAGAGGTAAAATCAAAGGGAAATATGTAGATATCAAAGGTTTCATGTCACACACACACAACGCTATTATCTTTCATGACTTATTTACGTGCAAATGGACGTATTGTCCTCGAATGGTACTCGTCTAGGTAGGCAACCATGTCTCAATTTTCTGTTTCTTTTCGAATATATCAATGTTATTGTTGGTCAATTTCCATGCCATAATGGTTAACAAAATAGAATATTATCTCTTGTTCTTTTTCGTTAAAAAAAAATATATGATTTTCTGATCAGTTCACTTCATGTGCCATCTCAACAATGAAGGTCAGCGTAAATGGAACTCCATCGCCCTCTGTTGTATGCATTGATGGTACGATTTGCAGGGGTTTTCCTTGTTCACCTCTTAATGTTAACCTTCCGCGCATACCTTTGCTTATCTATGGGACGTTTGCCCTCCACTTGGTTTCTAGTATTGTTTTCAGCAAGCTGTTATGTTAACGCCCGATTCACATTCCCATCGCACCAGGTTCGAATCTCACCGTGTCCAGTTTGGCAGACAATAGTGTTCTGGTCGGTGGAGCAATTGCGCAAGTACCCGTGTAATGGGTCTATCTCATAGGGACCAAATTAACCCTGACATGTACCATAGAAAATACTCAAACTTGCTTCAGATAAAAACCACAAGGTCATTAATTTATTTCATATCGTCATTAACAATATTAGAAAGATAGATAAGGAAAGGGACCTAGGGGTTATAATAGATCACACAGGAAAGGTGAGTGAGCAAGTTAAGGTAGCAGTGAAAAAGGCAAATGCAATGTTAGGTATGATAAAAAGAAATATTAAACATAGGAGCAAGGAAGTGATCGTCAAACTGTATAAAGCTTTAGTTAGACCAAGATTGGAGTACTGTGTACAGGTGTGGAGTCCTTATCATAGAGGGGACATAAACATGCTAGAAAGAATACAAAAAAGAGCGACAAAGATGATAGTGGGATTCCAGAATTACAGTTATGAGGAACGACTCAGAAAAACCGGCCTACAGTGTCTCGAAGAGAGAAGAATTCGTGGTTGCTTAATACAGGTTTATAAGATGATCAGAGGAATCGATAAATTAGACTATAACACGTTTTTTTAAAATACAGCAACCTACAATAACACGAGGGCATAGCTACAAGCTGACTAAAGAGAGGTCCAGGTTAGATATTAGGAAATATTTTTTTAGTCAGAGAGTGGTGTCTGCTTGGAATGCATTGCCAGGT
The DNA here is from genome assembly GCA_036924085.1 of Ariolimax columbianus. Taxonomy (NCBI): domain Eukaryota; kingdom Metazoa; phylum Mollusca; class Gastropoda; order Stylommatophora; family Arionidae; genus Ariolimax; species Ariolimax columbianus. The sequence continues at coordinate 6,615,378 of JAVGWX010000009.1, forward strand.
GAGGTAGTGGAGGCAGGGACAGTTAATGCATTTAAAAATAAACTGGATGCGCATAGCTTTTAGAGCTAGGTGATGTAAATGTAACTGGTTGTATACAGACTCTGCAGGGTCTTCTAAACCAGTATAACGACGTTAAGTTATTAACAACATTATTATTTGTCTATATCTTACTAATATTTTTATATCGAGATATGTTAGCAACTGGCATGGTGAAATCTCGGAAACTACGTTTGTCCAAGACTACCATCTTCTATTACTAACTAACAATATGCATCTAATTTGTTCATCGATTATCTAACTATCTTGTAAGCTTGTAGTGCCCTTCGTCATCTGGCGTTGTGGCTGGTCTCCGACAATCTACAGTTTTGCTAAACTCTGGACTCTGCTGTAGAACAAAATATTTCTCACGAGCTTTGTGAGTGTCCTCCCTGAGGAGTCTAGGGTAACCATCACTTTCGATCAGGTGGTTATGACCGACCCTTCTGACCAATTTGATACAGCCAACGTTCAATACAACTTTACATGAGCAGCTATCGTGACAGTCTACACGACCGCTTTAGGTGTCTCTCTTACACGATTTGAGCTCTGCGCCACTCCGCTGACCCATTTCGTACAGGAAACGATCAAAACAGTTGTGAAAGGATCTGCCAGTCTTCGCTGATTCGTGTTAATGATATCCAATCTATGCACCTGACTTTTGTTCTTCATGTGCTGCAGTCAAAACAGCACGCTAATGGTGGTTAAAAACAAAGTTTCAAGCATTTTGAGCTCAGAAAAGAATGTGGCCATTGTTGTTATGATGGCTTGTTTCACGAAGTGTTATCTTCTTTGGCGAGGGTAATGTTCTTTCAACCTCCCCCCTGCTTCCTCCTTTCCTCCACCCCCTTCGTCCTCCTGCCCCCCCCCCCTCCCCCACTCGCACACACACGGGCACAGATGAAGTCCGTGTGGTTACAGCATGGCTTTTGAACAGCGCTAAAAAGCAAGGTTCGAAATCCGTTGTGCCCAGTTAGTCAGACACGGAGTTTTTTCTCGAGGCGATCGCTCGATAGTGTAATGGCAACCTACCTTAATACTTACCTGCCAATAATCCTATAACATCCAAATAAGTTGTCGGTTTGTGAGATGCGACGTTCGGCAAAGGACATACACGATACTTCCTTTTTTTTAGAAAGCTCTCGGCTCGTAATGAACTGATCTCCATCGTGACTGAAGACCGTACCGGGATAGTTAATGTTTATGTTTGCTGGATAATCCCTGCCGCTCGCCACATGCAGCAGACGCTCCGCGTTGTGCTGTGCTACATACATTGTTATTTACAATAAAAGAAATATAAACAAATAAACGTACATTGGTATATTCTGGTAACAACAACACAATTAGGTTACCTTTTCATTGCCTATTATATTTAAACAATGTTGATGATTTGTGTTGTTAATTGATTGCATATTATTATAGTTCTTAGTTCGACCAGTTCTTAGTTCTTAGTTCGACCCGTTCTTAGTACTTAGCTCGACCCGTTCCTTAGTTCGACCTGTTCTTAGTTCTTAGTTCGACCCGTTCTTAGTTCGACCCGTTCTTAGTTCTTAGTTCGACCTGTTCTTAGTTCTTAGTTCGACCCGTTCTTAGTTCTTAGTTCGACCCGTTCAGCGCCAAGAGGTGGTCACCCTTGAGCGGGTCCTAACTCAGGAGCTAGTCGTTTGTGTAGGGGGCGCCTGTCGTCCAGTGTGATCGCAGTCTGTCCGTTGTAGGGTCGTGAATGTTGTATTTTTCTAGTGAATCTTGCCAGAGAGTTGGGGGCCGTCCTCGAGGTCTCTTTTTTGTCGCGCAGGTACCACATGATGGTTATGGTACTCCATGTTTCATCTTGTCTTCTGGATATATGACCAGCCCAGCGGTGTTTCGAATGGTTGAGGTACTGTAGGACATCCTTGATGTGTGACATTCTCTGGATGTCGCTATTATGTAGTTCGCTCTGCCGCTGTTGTCTGAGAGTTATGCCCACGAGGTGTCTTTCAAGAGATGCGTGTTGTTCTCACGCAGTTCTCTGCTGCTTTGGTTATAGACCAGGTTTTGCTACCATAGCAGAGCGCTGCAAGGACTACCGAGTCGAAGATATCTCCACGTAGTCTGGTGTATTTTGTGGCGTCTGTTGATGTCATGATGGAGTTGAAGGCTGCCCAGCGAACCTGTTTCCGTCTTATTATAGTTTATGTCCAATTTTACTTACTCCTCTTAACTATCATTCATATGATAATCGAAATTTCTCACTCACTCCTGACCATTTATTCTTGATTTTCATTCCTTTCTCAGATAAAAGCCAGACGTCTGTTCAATTAAGTACTTCTACAATTTGTGTTCATTGTTGCTGTAGCGACTTGTTAGTTATTTTTATTTGTGTTGTTTTTTGCAACTGACAAATGCATTTTGATCGTAACATAGGTTTTGTTTATGTTTCTGTTATCTTACGTTATGTTTCTGTTATCTTACGTTATGTTTCTGTTATCTTACGTTATGTTTCTGTTATCTTACGTTATGTTTCTGTTATCTTACGTTATGTTTCTGTTATCTTACGTTATGTTTCTGTTATCTTACGTTATGTTTCTGTTATCTTACGTTATGTTTCTGTTATCTTACGTTATGTTTCTGTTATCTTACGTTATGTTTCTGTTATCTTACGTTATGTTTCTGTTATCTTACGTTATGTTTCTGTTATCTTACGTTATGTTTCTGTTATCTTACGTTATGTTTCTGTTATCTTACGTTATGTTTCTGTTATCTTACGTTATGTTTCTGTTATCTTACGTTATGTTTCTGTTATCTTACGTTATGTTTCTGTTATCTTACGTTATGTTTCTGTTATCTTACGTTATGTTTCTGTTATCTTACGTTATGTTTCTGTTATCTTACGTTATGTTTCTGTTATCTTACGTTATGTTTCTGTTATCTTACGTTATGTTTCTGTTATCTTACGTTATGTTTCTGTTATCTTACGTTATGTTTCTGTTATCTTACGTTATGTTTCTGTTATCTTACGTTATGTTTCTGTTATCTTACGTTATGTTTCTGTTATCTTACGTTATGTTTCTGTTATCTTACGTTATGTTTCTGTTATCTTACGTTATCTTAGCCAATCTTATCCATGTTGATTTAAATTATCAGAAGCGCCATACCATTGACCTATTTTGACCTTCGTTTAGATTTCACATCCGATATGAAATACCTTGCAGTGAAACCATATTGTCGGATAAAGAGATCAGTACTGTAACAACTTAATCATTCTGTTTTCGTATGTTCGAAAATGTTACAGTACCGTTTGATCTAGTAACATTAACGGATCTTTGTCCTGATAGAATTAGACTGGATCATAAAGGTGTCAACATCGTCGATAAGGACTCGTTTACAATGGTCACCATAGTCATAGAGGATCCGTACTGTACGGACATCTTGGTACTGCTGTCGCACAGCCATTGTCAGATGTCAGAAAAACCTGGAGGCGTGTTCAAATGACACCGGACCTAACTACACGAAGTAAACATACGTACGTTGCGCATAATTACGTCACTTCATGTGTAAACAGCACATACCAACCGTCAAGTTTGCAAAATGTGATTGTTCTTCGACTCATAGTTTCCTCAGCAGACCACATGGAAACATGGCGAGTGTGATACGGAATCCGTCCAGAGTTGATCAGCGAGCGGTGATTCGGTCTCTATCAGCTGAAGGATGTTGACCAGTTGACATTCATCGCAGAATGAAGGCAGTGTGTGGTGACAAAAGTGTGTCGAAGACAACAGTGAAGAACTGGACAACGATGTTTAAAGAAGGATGTGAGTTAACCGAAGATCTTCCGAGACCAGGTCAGGCGCATAGTGTTGTATCAGAAGATGCCATCGCCAAAATTGATGCAGCAATTCAGGTAGGCCATCGCCGGAGCTTACGTTCGTCACTCTTTTGCCACCATACACTGCCTGCATTCTGTGATGAATACCAATTGGTCGACATCCTTCAGCTGTTAGAAACCGAATCACTGCTCGCTGACCAACTCTTATCGAATTCCGTATCACACACACCATGTTTTAAATGGTTTGCTGAGTACACTATGAGACGATGGATAATGAAATTGTGCAAAGTTGACGGTTGGTATGTGCTGTGTACACCCGAAGTAACGCCATCATGCGCATCGTACATACTTTCACTTTGTGCAGTCCGGTTTAAATTGAACACGCCTCGTACTTCAAAACACGGGGAGTTGGTTTTTCATGTATCCACTAGGTGTGTGGTATTAATTTATATCCGCTATGGTATCCACCCTAGTCGTCTTAGTAGTACATAGAACGGTTGATATTAGTATGAATAACCACATTTTAAATGGATATATTGTTCATGTATTCGTTGTCAAAAACGTGAATACGATATATCAAACGTATCCAGACAGCACGCACAACGACAAAAGGAAAATATCCACAGTGTCAACATACAAGAAAGAATAAATCCACATAAAATATATGAACTGAACGAAGAATAGCATCCACATACAGTCGTTCTGTTAACATAGCATTCAATCCCACAGATGGATAACATCCACAAGCAATATCCACACTAACGAACAATGCCCGGTTGATATTGACTGAATGGCAACCGGAAAGGCCAAAGTCATTAGCCACGTGATCACCTTTTCCAAAACGTCTTTAGAAAGGTTTTGCTATTAGGACAAAGTCATTATGTGTGTTGGCATGGAATAATAGAGCTACAAGCTAGGAGTCTGTATTACTTATTTTATAACGACCTTTCTGCAATGACCTACTAATATAGTTCGCTGTCGCCAAATAATTCTAAGAGTCAGTTCTGTTTTCGTGAAATAACAACATTGATATTTTCAAGGCATACTTCAGGGATAATAAGTCTTTGCTATTACCAAAAACAAAACAAAAGCTAACAAAAAATAAACACAACAAATATAAAATTCTGAAGCGACATTAACAAAAATGTTTGAGTCAGGGATATCGCTGTTTTTCTTTCATTTGTAACGTGGCTGGGCTTGGCTTCGTTCAATCTCAATCTCCCACTACCAAACACTGAAAGGGCTTAAGTAGCAGAATGTAGTCCAGATAACGGAATGCGTTGTGTCGTAGTTTACAGCTTGACTGCGATATTTTTGCACCTTTCGGTCCAACACATCTATTTGTAACTTTAGCTGGGGGATACGTTGGGTCTAATAGGGAACGGGTTCTGGTAATAGACCCTCGGAAGACAGATCAGTTTTACCCTACTAATGACAGGGCGTTGCTATGGTAATCCTGCTCAATTCGAGAGGAATCGCAGGTCTCAGACACTTGGTCAACGTGCTTGGCTGATAAGCCAATGGTGCGAGGCTACCATCTGAGGGATTACGGCCGAACGCCTCTAAGCCGGAATCCCGCCCTGAATCTCAGCACCACTGCGACGGGAGGCAACGATATGGTTGGGACCTGGGGCTCACGTCTCAGCCCGACCCGGTCGAGCCACAGAAAGAGATTTCGGCCGTCCCGCCGATCAAAGCGGGCGGGGAGCTGCTCGATATTCACCCCATTCGGCGTTGAGGTGTGAAACCACTAGTAGAAGACTTAGTCCTCGGTCGGGGTGTCGTAAGCAGTAGAGCAGCCACCTCACTGCGAACTGTTGAGACTCAGCCCTTGATCATGAGAAATGTTCGCACACCAGGCGAACAACATCTCCGTGCCATGACCAGGCTTGTCCCCTGATTAAATGCACTCCTGCCTCGCTCTTTACCTCTGTCTGCTATCAGTCATCCCAATGGACGCAGAAGAGATGCAGGCCAGCAGACATTGCACTTCTGCCCTATTGTGACCACCTCCCAGGTGGCGGGGAATGCTAGGTGTACCATCACTGCAGAGGAGCCGAGAAAATAAAGGGACAAATGAGATACCCCACTCACATGCATATGCTACGTTTCTGGCAGGACGTGACGATCCTGGGAAACAGACACACTGGACTGCCTCTCTTCCGGGATACTTAAAAAAACTAATACATACAGTCCATTATATCATATCATCACCACACCCTATAGACACGAGTGGGGAAGACTTGATAGTCCTGCAAGACAACATCTCTAAGAGAGACAACTCTGACCACAAACAACTGCTACCTTGCTGATAGGCTGGGGACAACCAAAGGCTAAGGAGGGCATCCCTACAGAAACGCCTGTTGAAATCGGATGCACTATGCCACAGGCTTAACGAAACAGTGCAACGTATATCGCTGTATGATGACGTTACAACCTAACAGAAAAAAGTATGGCGCTCATCCTGTGGAGTCTTGCCAGGCAGCGAGAGTGCCGGGCCCCACGCCTTGAAGGGAACCACCCAATGCTACTGGTGGTCACCCACCCATGTGCTGTGGTGTCAAAGCACAAGGTGATGCGGCAAAAACTATTGACCAAAAACCCAAGACCCTCTGAATACTACAGTGGAATGCGGAGGGAGTCATTAACAAAAAGCTTTCCCTAACACATCACCTGCATGAAGGCAAGATTGACGTGGCGTGTATCCAAGAAACGCACCTCAACAACAACCACAAATTCTGAATCAGAGGATACCAGACCTTCCGTCTTGATAAAGAATGTCACAAAGGAGGGACTCTGATACTGATACGTAACTGCATACCGAGTAGCGCGGTAGCTGTCAATCACACTGGACAAGCAAACATTGTAGGAGGCCACATAATGACACAAGAAACGAAGATCCGCATCTTCAACCTGTATTGCCCACCCAACAAAGACCTGTCGCTCTCGAGTATGGAAATTAAGGACTCCAGCTGCCTAGTAGTTGGAGACTTCAACAGCCACTCGGAGAGATGGGGATATTCGGACACAGACAACAGAGGTGATGAAGTGGAAGACTGGGAGATAGACACAAATCTCTATCTTATCAATAGGCCGGAGGACAGCCTTAGCTTCTATTCTAGAACATGGCATACCACCTCTACTCCAGACTTAGCCTTTTCCACGGTGGATATTCACCACAAAATGGACCGCCAGATGCTCAACCAATTGGCAGGTAGCGACCACAGGCCAATTAGGCTAGAAATTGATATGGAAGTAGGCCCACGGGAAATAAAACCGCTCGCACGTTGGAACTATAAACGAGCCGACTTGGACAGATTTGCAATGCTGACAGATAAGCTGTGTGAAACTATCAACACACGGAATAACAATATGAAACCTATGGTGGAAAGCCTAAGCAAAGCAATAATGCAAGCAGCCACCGAAACCATGCCAAGAGGGGTAAGGAAAAACGACAAGCCATATTGGAATGATGAATTGCAGAAAGCGGAAGACGAAGTCTCAAATACTAGGAACATGGCAGAAAGAGAACAATCTATGGAGGCAAATATCGCCCTCAAGGCCATCACGGCGAAATACAAAAGAACACTATAAACCAAATAACAAGAGACAGCTGGAAAAACAAAACAGAAAGCCTCAATTTGGATAAAGAAGGGAACAAACTATGGAAGTTAGTCAGAGCCATGAATGACGAAACACCATCAAATAAACAAATTACCATCAAACAGGGCGACAACATGCTTACTGAAAAAAAAGCATCAAACGCCTTTATAGAACATTATGCCAGAGCAAACCACATTGATGTCTCTACAGACAGGCATACAGACATTAGTGAAGAACAAAAGAGCCACGACAACATCAATATGACACCAGAGGAGCACATGATGACAAAACTAACAATGAATGAAATGGAAGAGGCCATGAGAACTTTAAAGAAAAAGAAATCGCCCGGAAAAGACGGGGTAACAAACGAAATGCTGACGGGGTTGGGTCAAACAGCAAAAAGAAAGTTACTATCAGTCCTGAACCAAAGCTGGAAAAGGGGAATTGTACCGCAGGCATGGAAAGACGCTGTACTTATACCAGTACCAAAGAAAGAAACAGATAGACCAGATCCAAATAGATACAGGCCTATCAGTCTACTGAGCTGTGTGGGAAAACTGATGGAGCGTATGATAAACACCAGACTGATGTGGCATTTGGAAGAAAAACACATATTAATTCCACAGCAAGCAGGTTTTAGACAGCACAGATCCACTGAGGACCAGATCGATCTCATAGCCCAGGAAATAGAGGATGCTTACCAGGAGAAAAAACACACAGTAGCGGTTTGGGTGGATTTAGAGAAGGCATTTGACAAGGTGTGGAAAGAGGGACTTAAAGTCAAGCTGCGAAAAAGTGAAGTTTGTGGGAAAATGTTCTCGAAAACAGAACAGCCAGAGTTCAAGTACAAGGGCAAATGAGCAAAAAGGTGACACTTGAGCAAGGAGTACCCCAAGGGGGAGTACTGTCACCCACACTTTTCCTGGTGTATATAAACACCATCACAGAGAATATACCAAGAAGAATCCACAGCTCCATGTTTGCAGACGATCTGGCTATGTGGACCTCTGAAAAAAATATCACCATAGGAAGCAATCGGATACAGCAGGCCCTAACATCGTTGGAGGAGTGGGCGAACTCATGGCTGGTCAAAATAAATGAGGAAAAAACAACATGTACGATATTCTCGCTTTCAAACAAACCCCGAAACACCAAAATAAGTCTTAACGGCATATACCTGCAGCCAAACGACAACCCAAACTATCTGGGAGTCACATTTGATCGGCGCATGACATGGAAAAGTCAGATCGAGAGAAACCGAATGAGAACCAGACAAAGAATGGCAATCATAAGAAAACTTGCTGGCACAAGCTGGGGAGCAGACGAAAGTATACTAAAGAAACTGTACACTGGAAGAGTGAGACCAGTTCTCGAGTATGGCATTGCGGCATGAACAACATCAGCAAAGGCGAACTTCGATAAAATTAGCAAACTTCAAAACCAAGCCATGAGAGTTATAACAGGAGGCATGAAGTCAACGCCAATTGTAGAACTTGAAAAGATTACAAATCTGCAATCCATGACTGACAGAAGAGACTGCAGAGCCCAGCAGCAAGCAGAGAAACTCAGAAGACTGACATACCATCCAATGCATCAGAGACTAAATAGATTTAGAAATGGGAAACTAAAGCGAAGAAACTTTGCAGAAATAGCCAACGCAAAGATGAGCGAAGACCCTATGAACACATGAACAACACAAAAGCCCATCCCAACTGTACGCAAACCTACCTGGAAGCAGCATATCATTCCGGAGGTAGTAGAAAATATATCAGGTATTGGAAACAAGAACAGCCAGACTGAAAAAGAAAGAAGAGACATAACCCTGAGGCACATAACGAAAAACTACCCAAGCATGGACTGGACCCATGCATACACCGACGGTTCTGTACCAAACACAACACAGAACGGAGGGGCAGGGGTATTCCTGAGCCTACCAAATGGTAGAAAAATAACACTGTCAGTAGCAACTGGAAAATACTCAAGCAATTTCAGAGCAGAGGCACTGAAGGCGGCAGTAGAAGCAATGCTGACAGGCAAAAGAAATGAAAGCCTGATAGTCCTGTTTACAGATGCCCTGGTCGTAGTCACAGCACTAAAAAGCTAGAAAAATACTGAACTTAATGATTTAAGAGCAGTACTCTGTCAACTATGCCAGCAGTCCGCACCAAAAAGAGTAGTGGTACAGTGGGTTCCATCCCACTGTAACATCCAAGGCAACGAGGAGGCAGACAGACTGGCAAAAGAAGGTGCAAGACTACCAAAACCAGATTCTAGTGTGACCTACGAAGAGTCCGAAAGGCTTATTAGGGCCAGATGCATGGCCAAATGGGAAATAGAACATACTGGCTACACAAAAAATTATGCCTATTACCAGCTGAACAGAAGAGAGCAGGTCGTGGTCTTCAGATTCCGCACAGGCCACAACAGACTGAGGTACCACCTATTCAATAAACTGAAGATAGGTGGCACTGGCGAATGCACTTGTGGTACTGGGAAAATGACCGCTGACCATCTGCTGCAAAACTGCCCGACATACGAGGACCAGAGAAAGCACATGTGGTCATCACCAGTGGCAACACTAGACAAGCTCTATGGCAGTGTTGACAGCCTCAGGATGACCGCTGCTTTTTTTTAGAAAAAATACAGGTTGACGTTTGACAGTGTACGAAGAAGAAGAAGAAGAAGAAGAAGAAGAAGAAGAAAAAGAAGAAGAAGAAGAAGAAGAAGAAGAAGAATACCCCTAGGCCAAACAGTGGGATCTGCTACAATAATATTATTTCTACTGTCAAAATTATTGCCCAGCAGCGATAAACGACCATCCCTCCTAATGGCATTTTGAAAGCAGCAACAACCACCCTTCTCCTTCCCTTACATCGCCGTTTTCCACTGCCATCCTCTAACGACTATCCAGTCCGCTACCATACCTCTAACGGCCATCCAATCCGCTACCATACCTCTAACGGCCATCCAATCCGCTACCATACCTCTAACGGCCATCTAGTCTGCTACCATACCTCTAACGGCCATCCAATCCGCTACCATCCTCTAACGGTCATCCAGTCCGCTACCAAACTCTAACGGCCAACCAGTCATCCAGTCCGCTACTATCCTGTAACGGCCATCCAGTCCAAGCAAAGGTACAGTTTTTGCATATTCTCAGCTTGCTGTTTAGTCTGTACTGCTACAATGTTCAAATATTATTTCAGCTGCCACGTTATCACGTCAATAAAAAATAACTATTCGAGTGCATTATATATATATATATATATATATATATATATATGCATATATCCGATAATTGTGTTATTTCCCATGAAACAACATATTTTTGTAACACATACAATTCGTTAGTAAATTTTAAATTCGTTAGTTAATTTGTCATGTCAGTAAAAATAAAATACAATAGTGAAACAGGGGAATCGACACGTTGCTCCCTTGTCAGTAGGGCAAGCATCAAAACCATTCGACCAGAGTTTCTGTTTGAATTGTATCAGTAACCATGCAAATAATGTTGCCCGGGATTTATAGTCACGTGGTAGCTCACGCATACCAAGCATATTGGGTTATTTGCCGCTAAACAATATACATACTATTTTGCCAATTACATGTACAGGAAATAAGTTACAAACGTGAAATATTCTGACAGATCTATAAGTTTATAATTTGGCCATGTAATGTTTATTAAAAAATCAGATTGATATGTCTTTCCGTTTGCAAATTACCGCGTCTTCAGGCGCGGCGCGCGCGCGCACGCACGCACACACACACACACACACACACACACACACACACACACACACACACACACGCACGCACGCACGCACGCACGCACGCACGCGCACACACACACATATACATATGTGTGTTCTCTGGGGGTTCTCTGGGGGTCGCTGTTGCCAAATAGGTAAATCACTCGCTTCTTAAGGCGATGAAAAAAAACGTGGTAAATCGAATCTCGCAAGTCTTAAGCGACTCCTGGGCCCAAGGTAGGTTGGGCCAGAGTGTGTGCGTCCTGATTTACCTCCAGTCGTCTTGACTTATGTTTTGCCACTGGTCCAAGGTAGCTCGGGACCAGAGAGTGAGGTTGTTGACCAGCTCAGTTTCTCTCCCCACTGTTAATGTATTCATTTTCAAGACGAAACTGTCTGACGAAACTTCGACGGGCAACTAGCTGCTATGCGTGTCTGCGCGTGCATGCGTATGCTTGTGTGTATGTGAATATGTGAGTATGTATGTATACAACCATTTATATTTATAGTATTAGATTATAGTTTAGCTCTTATTCTCATTACTGACGTCAACTGTTGGGATTTGCCTTGCTGGCGAAGATAGACTATTGACTACTTCAGTCACCACGCATTGAAAAGGATAGACTTCACCTTCGAGAGAGCAGAGAGTGACAACAAGGTCAAATAGAACATACTGATAAGTACGCCACACAATCTCCTCGTATAGAATCATACTGTATCATAGAAGTTTGGCCAACTAGGTGGGGACAGTTATTGTAATTCCAATAGTGGTGAGATTACTGAGAACCCTCGAATTTAATTACAGTCAAGAGGACCCCAGTCCACCGGGGTATCCAGAAAGAGCCACTGTAATCCACCACCAGATAAACGTCGTCAAAAGTTAAAAGAACTAAATACGAGTGGCTTTCACCACTATCATGAGTTCAATGAACTAAATACGAGTGGCTTTCACCACCATCATGAGTTCAATGAACTAAATACGAGTGGCTTTCACCACCATCAGGAGTTCAATGAACTAAATACGAGTGGCTTTCACCACCATCATGAGTTCAATGAACTAAATACGAGTGGCTTTCACCCCCACCAGGAGTTCAATGAACTAAATACGAGTGGCTTTCACCACCATCATGAGTTCAATGAACTAAATACGAGTGGCTTTCACCACCATCATGAGTTCAATGAACTAAACACGAGAGACGTCCCCACCATGAGCAATATTTTACTTGTGATAGTAAAAAAGACAAAACAGGTGCCAAGTTTTGAACCAAGATCCTCGTTCTGAAAAGGCCGATACCAACCGCCCAGGTGGTGGCTCCTCGAGCAATTACTGCTATGCCAAAAATGTGCAGCAGAGGCGGCCTATTTTAGGAAGGAATTGAGATAAAAGCGTAGCAGAATGGTTTCTATGCCTGTCTTCAGACAAGGAGGACAGCGGATTGAATTCCCGGCAAAGCATATGTTGTTTTTCTGTCGGGAGTAAACTATACAGACATAGTCAGCACATGACGTGGCGACAACAGTGACTGTGCGGCCTGTTGTCCTCTGCCTGAAAACCCCTCTACCCTTCCAGAAATGGCAACACAGACGTAAAACAGTTTGAATGGGAAAGGAATAATTAAAGATGTAGGCTTTTTTTTTACAGATGTGAATCTTATTGGATAACTGTAATGAGATCAACTTAACTTGACTTAACTAGACTTAACCTAGCTTAACTTAACTAGACTTAACCTAGCTTAACTTAACTTGTTTGTACTGATTTAGAAGACTGCGTGCAGAATCTGGATACTTGACTTAACTAGACTTAACCTAGCTTAACTTAACTAGACTTAACCTAGCTTAACTTAACTTGTTTATACTGATTTAGAAGACTGCGTGCAGAATCTGGATACTTGACTTAACTAGACTTAACCTAGGTTAACTTAACTTCTTTATACTGGTTTAGAAGACTGCGTGCAGAATCTGGATACTTGACTTAACTAGACTTAAGCTAACTTAACTTAGCTTCTTTATACTGGTTTAGAAGACTGCGTGCAGAATCTGGATACAATCAGTTTATTTTACTTCACTTGATCTAAAATAGCTATGCGCATCCAATGTATTATTGGATGCATTTAGTAACCCTGCCTCCACTATTTCATATGGTAATGCATTTCAATCATCACTACTCTGACTTAGTATCTATTCTTGACCTTTCTTTAATTAATTTTTTGCTCTGCTCTCTTGTTTTTTTCTGGCGGTAAAAACTTCGAAACATTTGTTTCAGTCTAATTGATCGTTTTTTTAAATTATCTTATAAACCTGTATTAAATAGCCTCTAACTCTTCTCTTTTCTAGACACCGTAGGCCGGGTTTTGTGTGTCTTTCCTTATAATAATTATATACAGTCTCAACTCATATTTAAATTATTGGCTGCCTTAGATCTCGATAATTCTCTGATTGATGATGCATAGTAGATACGCTGTCAAGACTGCATGTGAATCCATCGTCTGCTGTCTCTCTTCGTCCTCTTATGGCTGTGGCCGTGTGCCCATTTGTTTTCAATGTCCCAATGTAATGTTTGCTATTTGTACTTGTTAACATTTGTTAACTTTCATTATTCGTATTCCTTTATATGGTTTGCTCGCACTTCTTTGTCTGTTTTTGTCTCCTATTCTAATTGTTTCTTTACTGAATTAATTCATCTCTATTCTTCTCTGCTTAACTTTTCAAAAAATATAATCATTGACTTATTTCCGTTTCAATCTTTCGTTAAAAAAGTAATTGAATTAGACTCACATAAGTACATCTGTTAAATTGTAATGGATTAGTTGTGTTCCTCAAAATCCCGGTGGCATTTGCGAAAACATTTCCATTGTGATCTACGTCAAATTTAACCACACGACTGGAAAACGAATATTGGAAAATGCAAATAGATCTGACCAATTTTCATCATTCAATAATCTCCCCTTAGCTAAACAATATGGCGATTTACGGGGAAGCAGGATGGATTTCAAGAATTTACAAAATGGCATATTAACAGTTGTATGTCGATTTTTGAGAGATAGGATAACGGGAGATAAAGAGAAAAAAGCAAAGATAAATTATGATACATATGTGAATCTGATGTAACAAACTTGGACCAGTCACGGATGGGGCAAACTTGAATCAGACTGGGATGTAACAAACTGGGACCAGTCACGGATGGGGCAAACTGGGACCAGTCACAGATGGGACAAGCTGGGACCAGTCACGGATGGGGCAAACTTGGATCAGACTGAGATGTAACAAACTGGGACCAGTCACGGATGGGGCAAACTTGGATCAAACTGGGATGTAACAAACTGGGACAAGTCACGGATGGGACACACTTGGATCAGACTGGGATGTAACAAACTGGGACCAGTCACGGATGGGGCAAACTTGGATCAGACAGGAATATGGCAAACTGAGATCTGACAGGAATGTTACTAACTGGGATCAGACAGAGATGCGACACTTTAGAATCAGACACGGATGTCAGAAACTGGGAAAAGACAGTGATATTAGAAGCCTGAGTCAAACAGGAATGGAGAAAACTGGGTACAGGCAGGGATATGACAAACTAGGGTCAGACAAGGATGTGAATAACTGGGGTCAGACAAGGATGTGACAAACTGGGGTCAGACAAGGATGTGACAAACTGGGGTCAGACAAGGATGTGACAAACTGGGGTCAGACAAGGATGTGACAAACTGGGGTCAGACAAGGATGGGACAACCTTAGGACAGACAGGGATGTGACAATCTGGGATCAGAAATGAATGTGACAAACTTAGAACAGACAGAGATGTGACAATCTGGGATCAGACAGGGATGTGACAAACTGAGGCCAGACAGGGGTGTGACAAACTGAGGCCAGACAGAGATGTGACAATCTGGGATCAGACAGGGATGTGACAAACTGAGGCCAGACAGGGGTGTGACAAACTGAGGACAGACAGGGATGTGACAAACTGAGGCCAGACAGGGATGTGACAAACTGAGGCCAGACAGGGATGTGACAAACTGAGGACAGACAGGGATGTGACAAACTGAGGACAGACAGGGATGTCTACTTTCACTGACACTCGTCTACAATTTTGTTGATCACGTAATACTACACACCTTGTGTGATCTAGCAGAGGTGATTTCTGGAGCTATTCCTTTTACACGACAACTTGCTAGCCCTTCCCCCCTCCCCCTCCTGAACACATGCGATGTTTCTGTTGTGTTTTGTGCCAAGATATAACTCACAAAATCTTGTCGTCTGCTGGTAAGGTATGCTGCCTTGTCAAGTGTCATAGCCTGTCTGTTTGAAGATGATTTCCGTATCGTGTGTACTTTCCAAATCCATTTCCTGCGTTTTTTATCAGTAGCTAATTAGTTAATTGCCCATTTCAAGCGAAGATGGCAACAGTGTCAGACATGTTAATTTAGATGTGACTGGATGTGACTGTGGAAACCGACCTGAGCGTGACAAGCTCTGCCGCACGTAGGGCACACAAAAACAGCCTTTGTAGTTGTGCAGTCTAGCATACTTTCCTTCCGTGCTTTTCCTGCGCCTCCGTATTGTCACTATGCTCAGCGGTGCAAGCACCATGTGTTGTTGCAGTGCGCCAGGCTGAGCAGTTTGGATCAAACATCTTTCAGGCAGCAACATCAATGGAGAAACTATTCATAAGAACTTTTAAAGTGTCTTTGTATTGTTTCTTTTGTCCCCGAGGCAAGCGCTGTCCTGTCCTGAAATCACCGTACAGCAGTTGTTTAGGGAGGCGCATCATCTACATGCGAACAACATGCCCTGCTCATCTGACATGCGAACAACATGCCCTGCTCATCTGACATGCGAACAACATGCCCTGCTCATCTGACATGCGAACAACATGCCCTGCTCATCTGACATGCGAAAAACATGCCCTGCTCATCTGACATGCGAACAACATGCCCTGCTCATCTGACATGCGAACAACAAGCCCTGTCCATTTGACATGCGAACAACAAACCCTGTCCATCTGACATGCGAACAACAAGGCCTGTCCATCTGACATGCGAACAACATGCCCTGTCCATCTGACATGCGAACAACATGCCCTGTCCATCTGACATGCGAACAACACGCCCTGTTCATCTGACATGCGAACAACATGCCCTGTCCATCTGACATGCGAACAACATGCCCTGTCCATTTGACATGCGAACAACATGCCCTGTCCATCTGACATGCGAACAACAAGCCCTGTCCATCTAACATGCGAACAACATGCCCTGTCCATCTGATCTGTAGCAGCAAATGAATTACAGAGAGTCTCGCTCTACTGAGGACCTCAGGGTTGGGCACTCTGTCCTGCCAACCGATCCTGAGTAGTCTGCGGAGACAGTTTACATAGAAATGATTAAGTTTCCTGGCATGCCTGCTATAGACTATCCATGTTTCGCATGCGTACAGAAGGATAGTTAGCACAATAGCACGATACACACTTATCTTGGTGGCAACACTGATTCCCTGCCGGTCCCAAACTCGTAGTTTTCCGAAAGCAGCATTCGCCTAGGAAATCCTGTTGTGAACCTCAGAATCAATATTTCCTTCTCTGGCTAGGGTACTACCAAGGTAGGTAAAGCTATCAAATGCTGTTAGGCGATGTCCCTGTGCAGTGACTTTAGTTCGTGGTAGGGCTCCCCAGGCCCAAGTAGAAACATGACCTTCGTTTTCTTGGTGTTTACAGTAAGACCAAAATTAGTGCACGCAGTTGAGAATTCATTCATGATTGGCTGTATGTCTTGAGCACGTGTTAATTGCGCCGTTATCGGCAAAGAGAGGATCTAAGATAGTTGCTTCTTTCATCTTTGTGAGGGCCTTTAGGCGTCTCATAGTAAACAGCTGTCCATCCGTTCGTTATCTGATCTGTATTCCAGTGTCGCAGTCATGTGTTGCATCAGTAAGCATGGCTACAAATACTATGCTAAAATGTCTTGGGGCCAGCACATGTTTAACTCCATTTTTACTGGGAATAGGCTACCGCTTCTGAGTATTTGGGTTGTCAGTTCGCAGAAACCAAGACTGGTTTGATGACAACGATGAGATGATTAAGACTTTGCTGGATGAAAAACATCGTTTATTAAAACTTCACGAAGACGATCCCTCCTCATCTTCCAACAAGTCCGCGTTCACTAATATTCGCTGGATTGGTCTCAACGAACTCAGGACTACGCATGATGCCTGGCTTAACAGCAAAGCAGATGGCATCCAGCGGAACACAGACACAAATGACTCAAAGCGGTTTTTCGATACCCTGAAGGTGGTCTATGGTCTCAGGTCCTATCATTCATCTCCTGTCCTTAATGCTGATAGCACTGCACTGATGACCGACAAAGTCTACAATCTGGAGCGTTGGTCAAACCACTTCAGTGCCATCCTAAACTGTCCATACACCATCAGTGAACTAACCCTAACACGCATGCCTCAAGTTGCAATCAATGGCAGGCTAAGTATCTCGCCCAGTACATATGAGGTCGAGAAAGCAATCAGCTTAATGTCCAGTGGCAAAGCATCCGGGTCAAATGCTATTCCTGCTAAGCTCTACAAAGCAAGAGGCCATGCGCTGCTACTCCAGATAACAAAGGCTGCGCATGAGATGCAGTGGTCAGCGACCCATAACTGACTGCTAGCGTCAGGGCCAGCGAACCAGAGCTGCCAAGACCCTTCTACACCTCCACGCGGTGATCTTGGATATCAAGCTGTAGCAGGGCAGACTAACTAAGGAGAAGATATCGAAGAGGGAATGCTAATCCGGTACTAAAAATGCTTGCTGAAGTCGGATGTGTTGGATCGAAAAGTGCAAAAATCGAAGTCATGCTGTAAACTACGACACAACGCATTCCGTTCTCTGGAATACATTCTGCAACTTAAGCCATTTCAGTGTTTGGTAGTAGGAGATTGAGAACGAACCAAGCCAAGCCAAGCCAAGCTAGCGTATATCTTTTGCTCAATTTGGGATGCAGGTCATATGCCGCAGGAACAGAAAGATGCTAGCATTATCCACGTGAACAAGTACAAGGGCAATCATCAATCTCGTGATAACCACGAGGGAATCTTCCTACTGTCGATAGCTGAAAAAACTTTAGATCGAGTCTTGCTCAACCGCTGAACAACCCATCTCGAGTAGAAGCTGCTCCCAGAGAGTCAATGTGGTTTCCGAGCTGCTCGTTAAATCCAAGAAAAATGCTGTACAAGACTTTTGTGACCTGACAAAGGTCTTTGACACACACACGCACGCACACGTACACACACACACACACACACACACACACACACACACACGCACACGCACGCACGCACACCAGGGAAGATAACAACAACATTATCTAGAGCAACCATCAAAATTCAACTGCTGCGACCTTTATCAGGACAATCTGCTATTGAACGACTCCATATAGAAGGCTGAAGTAATTGACAAATTGCAATTTAAATTATTCCTTTTCCAGTATCTGAAATTGGAAAGCTCGTTTGCGATGAAAACAAACAGGTTTCTCTACTCCATTTCAATCTGTTTTCATTCTTATGTTGTAATCTGTTATTTGTGTCTTGGGAAAAATGGGGCAACTTCTAGCCAGTCAGCGGTAAACAAAGTATGCTCATTAGTGACAACCATCACAGAGATAGACAATTATTTTTCTGCTTTCCCAAAATAATATATAACGAACAGCATAAAAGAAAATGAAGTAATAGGCAGTCCGAATTCGAACCGTTGGTCTGCAGGTAACGAGAACGCCTTGCTGCGAGACAGGGTTTATTTAAGGTATAACAACGTAGTTTTAAACGATACTGATGACCTTCGCTCTATTTTCTACAACACATGGGCCAATAACAGACTAACACATCGCCCAGAAGAGATTGGACCTTGTCCGGTTAGCAAAATGCCAATGAGAGATCGCCCAGGCGCTGAGTAATGTCTTTAATACTTGTGGCCATCGTAACATGGCAGCGGAACACTCGACTCCCATCAAGGAGTCCTCATGGACCTCGGTCGACACACGTACCATGAGACCAAAAGGCGCAAAGGCTTCATCGGTCGGCACACTTACCATGAGACCAAAAGGCGCCAAGGCTTCATCCGTCGGCACATTTACCATGAGACCAAAAGGCGCCAAGGCTTCATCGGTCGGCACACTTACCATGAGACCAAAAGGCGCCAAGGCTTCATCGGTCGGCAAACTTACCATAAGACCAAAAGGCGCCAAGGCTTCATCGGTCGGCACACTTACCATGAGACCAAAAGGCGCCAAGGCTTCATCGGTCGGCACACTTACCATGAGACCAAAAGGCGCCAAGGCTTCATCGGTCGGCAAACTTACCATAAGACCAAAAGGCGCCAAGGCTTCATCGGTCGGCACACTTACCATGAGACCAAAAGGCGCCAAGGCTTCATCGGTCGGCACACTTACCATGAGACCAAAAGGCGCCAAGGCTTCATCGGTCGGCACACTTACTATGAGACCAAAAGGCTCTAATGCTTCATCGGTCGGCACACTTACCATAAGACCAAAAGGCGCCAAGGCTTTATCGGTCGGCACACTTACCATGAGACCAAAAGGCGCCAAGGCTTCATCGGTCGGCACACTTACCATGATACCAAAAGGCGCCAAGGCTTCATCCCTGGATATTGACAATTGAATGAGACTTGCAACTTGGAGTGTCCCCAGGACTAGTAAGCCGCAGGAGGTTGTCAAATACCTACTACGTAAAGCCACGTATTGCGGTTATCTTGCAACAGACATTAGCATGACTGTTTGAATACCAGGATTCCAAGTATTCTAAGTAAAACATTTCATCTTCTTCGGCAATACAATAGCAAAGAGCAGAGACACAGCAACTGAAATCTTTGCATTGGTCGCTATGCCTTTAACCAGTTATCAAATATGTGGAGCTCGAAAACTTGAAGCACATACATCAAATTAAGGCTGATCAACTCTAAAACATTGTCAGTATTAAATTAAACTGAAAACTGGAAAATGACTAAAACTCTTGAAAATATGCTGAATGCTGTTGAATATAAATGTCTTATAAAACTATTGCACTCTACAAGCAAACAATTTAAGAA
Source organism: Ariolimax columbianus (assembly GCA_036924085.1). NCBI lineage: Eukaryota > Metazoa > Mollusca > Gastropoda > Stylommatophora > Arionidae > Ariolimax > Ariolimax columbianus. The sequence goes on from JAVGWX010000009.1 coordinate 6,635,668, forward strand.
AAACAAATACATAAGATTATGGTCCATAAATCAAAATGGTTTTACTATCACTTGAAAAAAAAAACCTTGGGCGTACAGGGAACTAGTCCTAATAATAAATAACAACATACTTCCTATTTCAAGCGCTTGTGTCAAGACCAATTGGCACGAGAAAGGGTAGCAGACTAAGAGAGACACTTCACAGACAATCACTTGAGAGGGCAATCAACAAGAAACAGGAACTACAATGGAGAACCACATAGAGAGCCTGTAGTTTTGCCTTAAGCACTGAAAGAACATAGATAGGTTAGCACACGAACACCAGTCATCATTGTGACTAAAAGGTTTTCTTAGGGGACTGAAGACACCCAAATGGGACTAACTAATGTATAAATAAAGATGGTAATCGCCCATTCAGTCCATGTCAATTCTTAACGGAGAATAACTAACCATTATAGCTGTTCCAATCTAATGTGTGATGGCGTTTCTTTAGTAGCGGGCTACTTCTTCTTTTTCTTCTTCTTCTTCGTTCGTTCTCAAACTCCCACTACCAAGCCCTGGACGTTCTCAATCTCCCGCTACCAAACCCTGAAGGTTCTCAAACTCCCGCTACCAAGCCCTGAACGTTCTCAAACTCCCGTTACCAAGCCCTGAACGTTCTCAAACTCCCGCCACCAAACCCTGAACGTTCTCAAACCCCCGCTAACAAGCCCTGAACGTTCTCAAACTACCGCTACCAAACCCTGAACGTTCTCAAACTCCCGCTACCAAGCCCTGAACGTTCTCAACCTCCCTCCACCAAACCCTGAACGTTCTCAAACCCCCGCCAACAAGCCCTGAACGTTCTCAAACCCCCGCTACCAAACCCTGAACGATCTCAAACTCCCGCTACCAAGTCCTAACTGTTCTCAATCTCCCACTATCAAGTCATGAACGTTCTCAATCTCCCGCTACCAAACCCTGTACGTTCTCAAACTCCCGCTACCAAGTCCTAACTGTTCTCAATCTCCCACTATCAAGTCATGAACGTTCTCAAACTCCCGCTACCGAGTCATGAAAAGGGCTTTGCAAGTAGCATAATGTAGTCCGAAGAACGGAATGCGTTGTGTCGTAGTCTACAGCTTCACTGAGATAGTTGCACCTTTCGGTCGGATTCATCCGACTTCAGCAGACATTTTTTTAAGTACCGGGCCAGCCTTCCCACTTCGATCCCTTTTCTTTAGTCAGTCTGTTCTGTTGCAGGCAGTTACCAACGATCACCAGATGGAGGTGTAGAAAGGTCTTGGCAGCTCTGGTTCCCTGGCCCTGACGCTAGCAGTCAGCTATGGGTTGCTGACCGCTGCAACACATGCACTGGTCGGCTCTGGTTCCCTGGTCCTGACGCTAGCAGTCAGCTATGGGTTGCTAACCGCTGCAACTCATGTACTACTCGACTATGGGTCGCTGACCGCTGCAACTCATGTACTGCTTGGCATCTATATCTCAGTAGCAGGTTACAGTGACTCTTCCTACATCTCGATACGCACTTCTAAAAGTGGACCTTAAGTCCTTCTGACTGTAGTGCTATGCGAGGCTCCCCAGGACGCTTACTACTATGGAGATTACAGTGTCTATCCCGAACTTTTGAGGAGCATGCTGTGACATCTGTTTCCAGGTGCACGATTTAAGACGTCAGGTGGGGTCTTGAGATCAGTACGTCTCACCTGACACTCATTCCTAACTATAGAGTAAGTTATGTTTTACATAATAAACATCATTGTACTTCGGGCAGACCCATAGTTACTCAGTTCTTTCTCTCTATATCTTTCTGTCTCTTTCTCTCATCATGTAGCCAATTTTGCGGATACTGACGACTCTAATATTTCCATTTTGTACACACTAGTACTTCTTCCTCTCAGGCGACCTTCAAGGTTGTCCAACTGTTGATGTTAAACACCTGCAGTCTGTGTATCGCCAATCCATCGATTGAGTGTAATCATCCAGCAGTCGTTATGGTTGAATAAAATGTGTTTCCCTTCTTGATGTCACACTACACCGTTACTTGCCCAGAGAGGCGCCATAATTTCTCATTAGTGCTCGTATGATAATTGTAACTCTTCTGTAGACGAACATACATTGTGTCCCCAATTATTCATCCTTTCAAACTAATTAATAACTAAATGTGAAATGAAGTGGTTGAGGAAGGTCATCAGTGTTAATGGACAGAGAATGAGAGACATAAGAAGTACGGTCGGCACTACGGCTTGTGCAGAATACGATTCCAGGCACACGTTACATTGGTTCGGTCATTTCATGAGTGTGCACCCTCATCAGCTTCCACTGATGGCTTACATCGAGGGTAGATCTAGCTGCATGGTAAGAGGGTGGCTGCGAGACAGGTGGATAGATGACATTAGAATGATTGTGCAACAACATGGGCTCTCAATGACCCACGCATCACACTTGGTGCAGTACAAATGACTTCAGCTCCTCACGACACTCAGAGGTATAAAACTAACTCATTAACCAACCAACCAATCAACCAGCTAACCAGCAAACCAGCAAATGAGCAAACCAACCAACCAACCAACTACAACCAACCAACCAACCAACCACAACCAACCAACGAACCAACCAACCAATCAACCAGCCAACCACAACCAACCAACCAACCAACCACAACCAACCAACCAACCACAACCAACCAACCAACCAACCAACCAACCAATCAACCAACCAATCAACCAGCTAGCCAGCAAACCAGCAAGTCAGCAAACCAACCAACCAACCAGCCAACCAACTAACCAATTAATTAACTAACTCACCAAAAACAGTGATGTGATTCGTTAAGGGACGCCCTACAGATATATTTTCTTCTGTATCGGTGTCAGGGAAACTATTTTCGTATTAAAGAGCTGGCCCGGTTGTTGCTGTGTCTCCAGGTTGCGACTTTCCTTAGTAACAGGAAACCATAGGTCTCAGTGACAGATTGGATGTCATTAACTTACAGCTGAAACGCACTTTGAAAGTTTCAGTTTCCTCAAATGTTTCCTAAGATGTGTTACAAGCTGAGCAATGAATTCGGCTGCAGTTTTATTTCTAGTTGTAAATGATACGGTCTAATAGCCATACAATTAGGGCTGAGCCATAAAGTTAGGGCTGTACAGAATAGCTGTCGAACATTACGCTGCAATCGATAATGTAGAGTACAACGTCTCTAAGGCCCAGCCAGAAACGCATTATTTGACAACATAATGTTGTCTTTTTGGCAGAGTGGACTGAGAGACTCGTTAAAAGACAAGGATTTCGTGAATGTGTGGCAGCCAGTCCTCCTTTTCGGACTTGACTTCTACGATTCGCGGAGTAACGCATTTTCATTCTCTACCGGGTAGTGGAATGTGCGTGTTTTCTTCATTTGATTTGTGTCTCTATACATGATATTGGGAGCAGTGTAGTACAGTGGTTAGCGCGCCGGCTTCGCATCTCAGTGCTCCTGGGTTCATTCCCCAGTTGAGGCGGTAGTGTTTTTTCAGACCGAAATGGCTCGCGGGTCGACCCAGCCTTAAATGGGTACCGGTTCAGTCCGGGAAGTAAAAGCGGCGAGGAAGAGGAGATGGCTACCACCCTCATATAACCGAGCCTTTGAAATGTGAGATCGCAAACACCTCACACCCCTATGGCAGTAATCATATGGGTTACTTTACTTTACTTTTACATGATGTTGATGGATGGATGTACGTGCTTTCGCAAATCTGATAATCCTGATATGACTGATAATCCTGAAGATAGTGTTTAGTGTTTTCTCGTGTCCGCCACAATGCTTACACTATGGTGTATGGTCTGCCGTCACTCTATGGTGTAAGTATTTGTTCAATGCCGCATGTCTTGTCCCCAACCTCAAAATTGTACTCTTGTCTCCCCGCTTTAAACTGTTGATGCTTTCATTGAGATTTGATTGAACGCTGTCTGCGTAGATAGCTCATGCCGTCATATTTGTGAAACGTCGGTCCATCCATTGCTGTTTTCAGTTCTTGTTGATCACGCTTGTCTTCTTGATATGTGTTCAGGCTTTTTGGTCCAGCTAGATCTAGAATTCTGCCGCTAGGACGAAGACCCCAGACCTCTCGAGATCCCAGAGCTTCTGCGTCACCTCCGTCCCCTCTGGACAGGCATCGTTGGTCTCTGTATATTGGGTAGTCTTGTAGGAAGGGGACTGGACTGCGGCTCTACATGGGCAGTCACTTCTGTGTGATATCTTGAGCCGATGTAGACAACACAATAGTCTACAGTGGTCTGTTCCCAGACAAAATATGGTGGTTGTTGGTGTCTGTAGAGCTGGTGGTTGTTGGTGTCTGTGGAGCTGGTGGCTGTTGGTGTCTGTGGAGCTGGTGGATTGGGTCATGTCAATTGCTCACGTGCATGTCTTTCTTCCAATTTGGGTTGTACGGATTTCGTTTGATATTGTTTGCCTCTCGGTGAGTAAGTTTGTGGGTACGTTTGTGGGTGAGTTTGTGGGTACGTTTGTGGGTGAGTTTTTGGGTAAGTTTGTGTGTAAGTGTGTGGGTAAGCTGCTTAATCTTGCCACCTGCTTTGAACAGGGCATCGGCTCTCTCGTTATCTGTGATTCCACAAAGTGAGAGTAGCCACTTAAGAGCAACTGTTGAGGTTTTTTTAAAAATTTTGTTGAGCTTTGATTTGATTTCCGGCAAACGCAATTTATTCACCTCTGGTGTTTTGTATTGCTTGTAGTGATCTGCAATCTGTGAAGAATAAAATCTGAATTGGCGGACGTTCGTCTGATCTAGTCCTTCATCAGATTATGTTTGTAACAGTTCTTTGGTTGGTGAGGAAGCTGAGTATGGCTTGTTTGTTCCTGTTCGTGTCATTTGATCAACACTTTCATTGTTCAAGATGTGCGTGGGACTGGTATCCACCGCAGGGTGGCACTGATGTCATAAGGTGCAAGTATCGTTATAGATTTGAGAAAATTGAGATTTGTCTCGATTCTGCTGTCCAGAAATAAAGGGTCTGGGGGGCCGATAGGTATTCTGTGAAAATGTCTAGGTTTGCTGGCTGCATTGTCATATTCCTGCATTTTGATTTGGTAGCAGACAATATTTATGTTATTACTTGTATCTCATCATTGAAGTTTGAGCAGAATTATTTACAAGGTGAAGCCTTTTTGTCTGGAAACGTTTACAGGATACATATCCTGCTTTGATGGAAGCCTTAACGGCTTAACCATATGTGTTGTGCATGGATGCAGTCCCTTGGGTAGAACTGAATGGTTTCAAGAACGCAGTTTGAATATCTGGGAGTCGGTTGACTTGTTTCAGTAGTGGTTCATGAGACTGGTGATCATTTCAGAATGTGTGAATGTTGGATGTGTGAATGTTGGATGTGTGAATGTTGGGTATGGGAACGTTGGATGTGTGAATGTTGCATGTGGGAATTTGGGATGTGGAAATGTTGGATTGGTAGTTGTACGCCTTTTTTAGTTCCTATCTCTCTTTCGCTGTCTTTCTCTCTCTCTCTCTCTCTCTCTCTCTTCTTTTCTCATTCTCTCTCCTCTCTCTCTTTCTCTTTCTCTCGCTCTCTCTCTCTTTCTCTATCTCTGTCCCTCTTTCTCACATGGATCATAGTGATTGACATGTAGTTCTTCATCTCAATTTGAGATTTTTTTTTCTCCATTTTTGTGAGTACTCATTTTTGTTGAGAACGTTCTGTTCGAAACGTCTGTGTCACTGCTTCAATTGCTGCATGTTTTCGTCTTTTATCAACAGGACTATGATTTAATGACGTTACGGGGCCTTCCAATGAAATGTTAAAGACTTCCAATAAATATACCGAAATATTTAATTGAACTTGACTTAACAACAATTCAGTCGTTAGTTAGTAACATTCCATTTTACCAAAAACACTCAGCATATTTTTGTAAAACGTAAGACATTGAACTGCCCTGTGTGAATTATTGATTACTTGATATTAAATGAAAATGTTCGAAGACTTATTGAACACAACTTATTGCACTAAGCGTTTATTCGCAGTTCATATTCGGCGAATTAGCTACATAAATGAAATCGTTTTCGGCCGAATATTCTCTCTTAGTCGCTTCTCTTCTACTCTGGGAATGTGTTCAGGTCTTTGTAGATACTTGTAATCGATAATAAATTGGCGATTGTCCAGTTCTGTATTCGCACGAAGGAGTGACCGTCTGATTTATTGATTTTTATATTGGCTAAAATTAGGTATACATTTTTATTCTTTTATATGTTTAGCCTGGAAAGCGATTAACTGATTTATTTATCGAATTTTCAACTGCCAATGCGTCTTTTACGTCCCCAGTCTACAAGGGACCTTCGGGTTTATCGTCCATCTCCGATAGAACAAGGCACTTGAAGAAATGGAGACGCTTGAATCTTGAGGAATTAGAAAAGCTTGCCGTTTCGTGCTTTCCTTGGTTCATATCATGAGAAGCAAGGGCCTTAACTAACAGCTCTAGCGACTCTTATCAAACAAATATTAAAAACTAGAACTAGGTATTGTTCTCCTTAACAAAGTGGCTAGTCTTTAGAGGACAATCACTCAATAATTCTCCTTGTAGGAAGAAGCCTGCTCCCGTACGAATTGTATGGTATATCATGATGAGGTTGCTACATCCATGCATTACCCTCTTCAGTTGAATGTCAGGAGATGAATGGAGGTGCGATAATTTTATATTTTATTGTCAATTTAGAGACGATTGGGCACTATCTATCTATCTATCTATCTATCTATCTATCTATCTATCTATCTATCTATCTATCTATCTATCTATCTATCTATCTATCTATCTATCTATCTATCTATCTATCTATCTATCTATCTATCTGTCTGTCTGTCTGTCTGTCTGTCTGTCTGTCTGTCTGTCTGTCTGTCTGTCTATCTATCTATCTATTTATCTGTCTGTCTGTCTACCAGCCTTCCTGCCTGCCCGCCCATGCACACCCTTACCCGTCCATCCGTCCGCCCACCAGCTCGCCCGGGCCCGCCCGCTCCTCTATCCGTCCGTCCATCTATATCTGTCTGCCTGCCTGCATGTCTTCCTGTTTGCCTGTATATTTGTTTCACTGTCTATCGGTCTGTCTGTTAGTCTGTCTATCACCTACTTTCTATCATCAATTTCTCCATTTGTAAAGTGTGAGAAAGAGAAAGATCGACTAATACGGTGTGCCAGAGAAAAGTAGGAACTATCCAAGTGTACATGTCTACAAATCTGTTCTAAAAAATCATGTTCATTATCAATGAAACCAGAACATCTAGGCTAACTGGCATTTTGCACACAAATGTATGAAACAATCATTTTGTTAAACTAAACATTTGACATTTGATATCCCATTTTATATAAAAACTAATTGTGTATTCAGATATCACGTGCAGGTGTAACCTTCCAATAATCTCACCTGACACCGGTTTACTTTCATAATTTAACAATTGAGAATGCCGAAAATATAGATATGTCGAAAATGTAAAGAATGCACATTATCCATTTTTGTAACCCGTACTTTTATTATATGCAGAAAAAAACAACTTGTCTAAGCTGAGAATTTAAAAAAAATTATTTAAAAACAAAATCATAATATGATATGAAAACAATTACCTTTTACACAACTAATAATTCTCTTCCGCGTAACTTAGTTCTAATTCCACTAGAAAGTTCGTGTTTTCTTATTCATTTTAGAGCAAGATATTGTTTTTTATATTTAATCATCATTGACCTAGTTAATAAAACCATTCTTCAAGCGATGGTGTTTGTGTCTACCCATCTGTAACGCATATTGACATTTCGTTTTCCTCGCATCAGAGCTGATTAGTAGTGACTGTACAGCTAAACGATTATTTGAGAACTTCCATAAGGTTAAAAGCAAAGTAATTACTAACAGTATAATTCCGAGAGCTGCATTGCGTGTTGTTTAATTGATACCACTTGTTACTTATTTTCTGTAGTATAAATTTGATTAGTTATGAAATGTTAAAATGAATTAATTGCTTCTTCTTCTTCTTCGTACACTGTCAGACGACGACTTGAATTTGTTCAAAGAAAGCAGCTGTCATTCTGAGGCTGTCGACACTGCCATAGAGCTTGTCTAGTGTTGGCACTGGTGATGGCTACCTGTGCTTTCACTGGTCCTCGTATGTCGGGCAATTTTGCAGAAGATGTTCAGGGGCCATTTTCCCAGTACCACAGGTGCATTGACAAGTAGCACCTATCTTCAGTTTAAAGAATAGATGGAACCTCAGTCTGTTGGGGCCTGTGCGGAGTCTGAAGACCATCACCTGCTCCGTTCTGTTTTACTGATTGGTTATTGATCTAGCGGCCCATGGCTTCCTGCCATTTAACTGGTAATAAGCATCATTTAATTTGTGTAGCCGGTATGCTCTGTTTACCATTTGTCATGTATCTGACCCTTATAGACCTTTTGAATTCTTCTTAGGTCACACTAGAATCTGGTCGTGGTAGCCCTCCAACTTCTTTCGTCACGCTGTCTGCTTCCTCGTTGCCTTGAATGTTTCAGTGTGGTAGGACTCACTGTATCACGACGCTTCTGGGTTTGGACTGCTGTCAAAGTTGACAGAGTACTGATCTTAGGTCATTTATAAATTCATCATCATCATGTAGCATGCCCTTTGTAGAACGTCTCTCTCATCACAACCAGCCGATATGAATCTCGGTCTGCAGTCAATCTTCCCACCTGCTCCATATTCCTGCTTAGAGTATCCTTGATATTTTGTATCCACTTTCGCCTTGGTCGACTCCTGCATCGCCTTCTAGGTACTATGCCCTCCGGGTCCCGCTCCTTCCAGTCCGTCGTGACGTTTGACGTGGCCGGAAACATTCAATTTCCGAAACATAAAATTGTTTATGAGCCAGTTTTCTTCAACATTCAGGTCTTCTAGAATGGTTTTATTTGTTACTTTCTGTATCCAAGGAATATATTAGGATTCTTCTGTAACATTTTGTTTCCAGCGCTCCAATTTCCTTCCTTGCTACTTGTGTCATAGTCCCTGTCTCGCACCCAAACATTGTCACAGGGAATATGCATGTTCTCATGATCTTCAGTTTTAGTTGCGTGTTAGTATTATGCCATAAGTTGTGCAAGTTTCTTAGCTTCTGCGTCGCCACGGCCAAACGCATTTATATATTACATACAATTAACTACAAAACGCATTTCATATCACAATAGATACTTTCATTAGAAATAATCGGCAGACAATTAACTGGCATATCGATGCTAGCCCAATATAAATAACGATATATACAAATATATGGTCATTTGATAATGAGATTGGCTAATTGCAGCGCGTGGAACGGGTTCGTGGCCCGTTGACGGTGGCGCGCGGCTAACTGATGTGGTCTAAGGAAAGAAAACGACAGAACAGATGAAGATCTAGCATAATGAACTGTAGTGCCTTCTCCACAAGCAATGTCGGCTGCAACTAAACTGGCTGCTTTTTCTATCTCTTTCTTCTTCTTCTTCTTCCTCGTCTTCTTCTTCTTCCTCGTCATCTTCTTCTTCTTCCTCGTCTTCTTTCTCGTCTTCTTCTTCCTTTTTCTTCTTCTTCTTCCACATCTTCTTTCTTTTCCTTCTTTCTCGTCATCTTTCTTGCCTTCTTCTTGTTCCTCGCCTTCTTCTTCTTCTTCTTCTTCTTCTCCTTCTTCTTCTTCCTCTCCTTCTTCTTCTTCTTCTTCTTCTTCTTCTTCTTCTTCTTCTTCTTCCTCTTCTTCTTCTTCCTCTCCTTCTTCTTCTTCTTCTTCTTCTCCTTCTTCTTCTTCTTCTTCTTCTTCTTCTTCTTCTTCTTCTTCTTCTTCTTCTTCTTCTCCTTCTTCTTCTTCTTCTTCTTCTTCTTCTTCTCCTTCTTCTTCTTCTTCTTCCTCTTCTTCCTGTTATTCTTCTTCTTCTTCCTCACCTTGTTCTTCATCTTCTTCTTCCTCACCTTGTTCTTCATCTTCTTCTTCCTCGCCTTCTTCTTCTTCTTGTTCCTCGCCTTCTTCTTCTTCTTCTTCCTCGCCTTCTTCTTCTTCTTCTTCTTCCTCGCCTTCTTCTTCTTCCTGGTCTTCTTCTTCTTCTTCCTCGCCTTCTTCTTCTTCCTGGTCTTCTTCTTCTTCCTCGCCTTCTTCTTCTTCTTCCTTGCCTTTTTCTTCTTCCTGGTCTTCTTCTTCTTCCTCGCCTTCTTCTTCTTCTTCTTGGTCTTCTTCTTCTTGCTCGCCTTCTTCTTCTTCTTCTTCTTGGTCTTCTTCTTCTTCCTTGCCTTCTTCTTCTTCTTCTTCTTGGTCTTCTTCTTCTTACTTGCCTTCTTCTTCTTCATCGCCTTCTTCTTCTTCCTGGTCTTCTTCTTCTTCCTGGACTTCTTCTTCTTTTTCGCCTTCTTCTTCTTCCTGGTCTTCTTCTTCTTCCTCCTCGCCTTCTTCTTCTTCTTCTTCCTCGCCTTCTTTTTCTTCTTCTTCTTCCTCGCCTTCTTCTTTTTCCTGGTATTCTTCTTCTTCTTCCTCACCTTGTTCTTCATCTTCTTCTTCCTCGCCTTCTTCTTCTTCTTGTTCCTCGCCTTCTTCTTCTTCTTCTTCCTCGCCTTCTTCTTCTTCTTCTTCCTCGCCTTCTTCTTCTTCCTGGTCTTCTTCTTCTTCTTCCTCGCCTTCTTCTTCTTCCTGGTCTTCTTCTTGTTCCTCGCCTTCTTCTTCTTCCTGATCTTCTTCTTCTTCTTCTTCCTCGCCTTCTTCTTCTTCTTCCTTGCCTTTTTCTTCTTCCTGGTCTTCTTCTTCTTCCTCGCCTTCTTCTTCTTCTTCTTGGTCTTCTTCTTCTTGCTCGCCTTCTTCTTCTTCTTCTTCTTGGTCTTCTTCTTCTTCCTTGCCTTCTTCTTCTTCTTCTTCTTGGTCTTCTTCTTCTTACTTGCCTTCTTCTTCTTCATCGCCTTCTTCTTCTTCCTGGTCTTCTTCTTCTTCCTGGACTTTTTCTTCTTTTTCGCCTTCTTCTTCTTCCTGGTCTTCTTCTTCTTCCTCCTCGCCTTCTTCTTCTTCTTCTTCCTCGCCTTCTTTTTCTTCTTCTTCTTCCTCGCCTTCTTCTTTTTCCTGGTATTCTTCTTCTTCTTCCTCGCCTTGTTCTTCTTCTTTTTCTTCCTCGCCGTCTTCTTCTTCCTGGTCTTCTTCTTCTTCTTCCTCGCCTTCTTCTTCTTTCTCGCCTTCTTCTTCTTCCTCGTCTTCTTCCTTGTCTGCTTCATCTTTTTCTTATTCTTCGTCGTCGTCATTAGTTCTGAAAATGCAGATTTGTTACATTGTATCATAGTTAACAGCGAGGCTGCGATATGCGCACCTTTCGGCTCGACAATATTATTTCCAGCTGTAACAGTATCATCAGTGTGAGTGTCAGTATTGTTGTTTGTTTGAGATGTGTACCCTTATTTTGGTAAAGATACGCCCCATGTATGTATGTCTGGTTATATTAGGACATACAAGCCATTGTGTAGCCTGGTGGTCATGGATTATCCTTTATTATGATGGCAGTTGTAAGCTAAGGTGTGGTGCTTCTGTTGGTCTGTTTTAGGTTGGGGTTAAGGGATTAAACATTTACATAGATTGAATGTTTGGCGTTGTCTCTTTAGTAATAAATTAATCAATACACCAATCAGGTAATAAATGTCAGTCGCTTCTTTTTGGCATATGCCATTGACAACCCTCCTCGAGGAAGTTCAATCTTGAGCTGCCCTTTCTGCCTCACTCGCTATAAGGTCATGGAACGAAGTTCATTTTCCCAATTTCTTCTCCGGGTGTTTCTTGATCTAACTAATCATCTCTTCCTTTGTAATCTCCATGTCAGACCATGTCTTGCCACGTTTGATGGTGCTCTTCCTAGCGTGTCTCCTATTCAACTTCTTTTTCTATTTTTGATTTGTCTCTCAACTGGTTGTTGTTGGCTCCTCCCAAAAGTCTTCATCTTTCACCATGTTCTGCCAGTCTATACCCACAATCCTCCGTAGACATGTTTCGACGAACGACTGGAGATCTCTGCCTTGTCTTTCTCTACGTTATTGTTGTCGATCCAGAGACCTGACTTGACATATACATTGAACAACCTTAATTTGGTATTAGTCTTTCTTTTTTCTGGATTTCTAGACTTTATTTAATAACACGGTTTCCTTACTTGGCTAACATATTGTTTTTGTCTAACTGTGATCTTTTTTAATAAATCAGTCGACACCCATAAATTCTCTTACCATCTCATCGATTGTTTTGTCTCTTGCAACCAGACGTGTACCAGTTCTCTATGTACGCACACTTTCAGAGTCTCACTCCTCTTGTCAAACTTGTTCTTCATTACAGAGAGGTGCAAAGACTCGGTGTCTGCCACTTCGCCAACATGAGCATTCAGCACAGTGAGGCCATCACGACTGCTAGCTCACGAAGCTAACCAGAAATCAATACGCAGAAAAGAAGTACTGGCATTGTTGTGCGCACTCGCTGAGTGTATTGTATAACAATCTACTAACTACACAAGGCTCTGGGAGACGTGAAATTGTACATACTTATTCATTTGACAATGTAATTATCACATTGAAACCTGTAATTATGTGGGATGTGCTTTATGCTGTTATATTTGTGACATGTTAACGACAAGACATGGAGAGAACACGACGCTGAAAGCTGATAAATCTTAAACATTTCAGATTGTCTAGCCTGTGCAGTGCACAACTATGTCGCGATATTTTTCAAGGAATACGCTCTCCGTTCTGTGATCATTTAAATATGTTTATTTTGTTCAGTACATACTTATTTGATCCCAGCATTAGTCCTTATTTATTAAACGCGTGGTTTGTTTATTTTAATAGAATCTGTCTGCGTTCCGTAAATCGATGTTTTTAACGATTTGATAACTATTTTGACGATTTTGTTGTTTTTTTTAAATATTACGGTGACAGGGTGTTACCAAAATTATTGTAAGAGCGTAAATTTGTTTCTTACATGATAATAGAGTGAGTTTGATATCTTTAGTGAGGATGCCATGTGAATGTATTATCTCTATTGGTGATATAATTTGAAAAAAAACATCTGTATTGGCGATATAATGTGAATGTTACTACTCTATTGATAAAATAATGTGAATATTACATCTATATTGGTGGTATAATATGCAGTGTGGAAACTCTTTGCAGAATAGTGCAGCACGACACGATCTCAAAAGCACAAAACTTCAAACTGAGTAAATGTTTCGGCCCTATTAACTTCTGGACACTTGACAATTTGGTGTAGGAGTGGGGAAGGAGGGAAAGGGTGAGAGGAAACTTGAGTCATTGCACCTACATGTCTTCCTTCCGGTGACGCTTCTGTTGTTCTTGTGTTTTTCCTTTGCCAAACTTGAGGATTGAATCCACACCAAATCATGGTTGGTAGGTAGCCTGGTGTTTTACATAGCAAGTGAGAGAGACCAAGTTTTATGGTATCGCTCAGTACGTGCCCGTTAATCGTGTGTAGAAATTGTCAGTCCGTCGGGTGTGATGATGACAATCAGCAGAGCCATCTCCATCGTCCGTCTGGCTTCCATTAAGGCCCCATATTTTGGCGAAAATGGCTAGGCCCGCCAAGGGCTCTTCAGAGTTGCGTAGCTCGGATCTGACATTGCAATCTGTCGTCTGCTGTCATTCATTACGCTCCCTCCTGTGGTCGGGTAAAAACCAGATACATTTCTGGTTTCTGTTCGGGGCGGGAAGAAAAGCCACGTGACTCCCACTTACCAGGTATGGTCGACATGTTTTTTACTTCAGTATGAAGGAGTTAAGGAACTTAACTGGTGATTGGTATGACCTTGAATCGTGCTCTATCTATTCATCCTACAAGGCGATAAACTTTTCCCATTTATTCTCCACCTTGCTGATGCCCTGATTGTACAACTCCCCCGTCTGGGCGCCATAAACCACGTCTCCAGTAATCAAGTCCTGGACGTCAGAAAAACGTCTAGCTTTGAACTCATGCCCCACCCACCATGCTCATCGGATTTGGCACATAGTAACTTCTTCCTGTTCCCAAACATTAAAAACTCGCTTAATTGGACGTCGTTTTTCTGACTTGTTTAGTCAACGGAAGACGTGGTTCCGGGACAGACGGAGACGTTCTACAATCATGGCATCAGCAAGGTGAAGAACATATGGGAGAGGTGTGTTGCCTTGCAAGTAGAACACAAAGAAAAGAACTAAAGTTTACACCAATTTCCAAGAAAGTGCCTTGACTCCTTCAAATTAAAGAGCAGAACTTTTGAATCATCCCTCGTTTATCTAGAATCCCGATGAGCTAATCAATCAAATAAACTGACTAGAAGGCGATCCGTTCCACTTGCTTGAGGTGGGGATGAAGCTAGTAACCTACCTTCATGTATTCTATTGTCCGTGGATGTTCTGTCCTAGCCGGCATGATGATACCTCCGTTGGCTATTGCGAGAGAATGCAGATCGTGTAAGCTAGATTCAAACGTCACAGTTGCTTCGACCATGTTGACGTTCTGCCATGATGACGTTCAGCCATGATGACGTTCAGCCATGATGACGTTCAGTTATGATTACGTTCAGTTATGATGACGTTCAGTTATGATGACGTTCAGTTATGATGGCGTTCTGCCATGATGACGTTCAGCCATGATGACGTTCAGCCATGATGACGTTCAGCCATGATGACGTTAAGTTATGATGACGTTCAGTTATGATTACGTTCAGTTATGATGACGTTCAGTTATGATGACGTTCAGTTATGATGACGTTCAGTTATGATGGCGTTCTGCCATGATGACGTTCTGTTATGATGACGTTCACTTATGATGACGTTCAGTTATGATGGCGTTCTGCCATAATGACGTTCAGTTATGATGACGTTCAGTTATGATGACGTTCAGTTATGATGACGTTCTGCCATGATGACGTTCAGTTATGATGACGTGTGCAGAAATTAGGTTACGTAGACTTCTGGTTTGCGCTGGGTGAAAGAGAAAGAAAAAGAGAAAGAGGGGGTGGGAGTGGGGTGGGGTGGGAGTGGGGTGGGGTGGGAGTGGGGTGGGGTGGGGGTGCAGACATGATACACTTTTGGAGTGTTACTTCTTTCTTTTAGGTTTTTTTTTGTCCTGTTTGGCCTTTCAGTGTCAGGTTATGAAGAGGTTTCTTGACGGCCCTAGTATGTGTTTGGGCCTTTCAGTGTCAGGTTATGAAGAGGTTTCTTGACTGGGCACTAGTATGTGTTTTGGTCTTTCAGTGTCAGGTTATGAAGAGGTATCTTGACTGGGCTCTAGTATGTGTTTTGGCCTTTCAGTGGCAGGTTATGAAGAGGTTTCTTGACTGGGCCCTAGTATGTGTTTGGGCCTTTCAGTGTCAGGTTATGAAGAGGTTTCTTGACTGGGCACTAGTATGTGTTTTGGCCTTTCAGTGTCAGGTTATGAAGAGGTTTCTTGACTGGGCTCTAGTATGTGTTTTGGCCTTTCAGTGTCAGGTTATGAAGAGGTTTCTTGACTGGGCCCTAATATGTGTTTGGGCCTTTCAGTGTCAGGTTATGAAGAGGTTTCTTGACCGGGCCCTAGCATGTGCTTCCTAAACGGAGATCTTTACTTCTACTGTTATTTCTGATGTCCATCTTTTGCGTCGTTGGCCATTGACTTTGTATCCATTGTATCTGTATAGCATTGCTTTCTGGTGGATACTATCTGGTGTTTGTCGGGTCACGTGGTCGATCCATGGTTTGTTGTCTCTTCATGTGGTCTAGCACTATTGTTGAATCTACTTGTTTCCTAATAACTTCGTTTCTGATTCTGTCCATTCTGGCTACTCCAAGCATTCGCCGCATGCATTTCATCTCTGTTGTTACGATGTGCCTTTTATCTTTGTTCGTTAATGTTCAATTCTGGCACTGATAAAACAATGTGGGTGGGAGTATGATGATGTATAGTTTAGTTTTGTATCTATTGTTACGTGCTTAAATTGTAATATCTGGGATATTTGCCTAATAATCTTACTTGCTTACATCTCTTTTGGATTTCGGTGTCGTCTTTGCCGTCTGCTGGGTCAATGATACCCATATATGCAATTTTTCACCTATTTTACTTGTAATTTTGAATGAATGTTTCTTCGAACCCCTCTATCCATCTGGGATTGACCTCTTACTCGTGTTTCTGATACATCCATAAAGTATGACCTACTTACATGTTGATCATCCTGCATCCTGGTCAAATGTCCAAATCACTTTATTTCCTGTGTGTCAAGATAATAGTTAGTCCCCACCATCACGGCCATCTGTAATTAAAGGCCAAATGCTGTCCGCCATGTTGCCAGCTGACGTCACAATTCCCGTCCTATCCTATCTAACACTGTCTAACAGTACGAGCGTCTAAAATGGCATACCATCGGAAGTATAAACTGATTTTACTGTAGACATAGTGTATCTATTAATAAGAAAAATTCCCTTTCTAATGATTTAACATTAAAATAAAACAATCTGACCTTTTCTAATGCTGTTGATGCGTTGTTAACAACGTCCTTGTGAACCAACAGAAATCACGGACACAAACAGTCTCCTACAAGCACTGAATTTAGATTATCTAGTTACAGTTCTGTTAGGGATTCTGTTGTCCATTATTCTCGGGTCATAACAAAGACTGCTAGGTAGTCACACCACATATATTTATTAGAATGAAGAAGTAATATTTGTCATGAAAACGTTGTTCTTCTGCATAACTTTTAAGCTATTAAAATGTTTCTAGCTTCCTTTTCTTTAGTGTGTCAGCTTGCTGAGCTTTCTCTATTTCATTTTTGGTTTTTCTGTAGTTGTTGAAAAATATGTTGGCCAGCGTTGGGATGGTCCTCACCAAAACATCTGCTGTTGAGCAACCACAGGCTGAACAAACAGTTTTATTTTCCTTAAAGTAATTAAGAAAGCTGGCAGTCACAGTGTCTATTACAATTTTATTCTGATTGGAGGCAGTCAGAAACGTATGTTCATAATCTGGCGAGATCAATATTTGTACTGCAAGATAGGCTTAAATTGTTAATGACTGTGAAGGATGCTTTAAACCGCCTCGGTCGAGCAAACGAGAGAGGTCAAGCCATGAAACGGTCGAGCAAACGAGTGTAGTCAAGCCATGAAACGGTCGAGCAAACGAGTGTAGTCAAGCCATGAAACGGTCGAGCAAACGAGTGTAGTCAAGCCATGAAACGGTCGAGTAAACGAGTGTAGTCAAGCCATGAAACGGTCGAGCAAATGAGTGTAGTCAAGCCATGAAACGGTCGAGCAAATGAGTGTAGTCAAGCTAGAAAACGGTCGAGCAAACGAGTGTAGTCAAGCCATAAAACGGTCGAGCAAACGAGTGTAGTCAAGCCATGAAACGGTCGAGCAAACGAGTGTAGTCAAGCCATGAAACGGTCGAGCAAACGAGTGTAGTCAAGCCATGAGACGGTCGAGCAAACGAGTGTAGTCAAGCCATGAAACGGTCGAGCAAACGAGTGTAGTCAAGCCATGAAACGGTTGAGCAAACGAGTGTAGTCAAGCCATGAAACGGTCGAGCAAACGAGTGTAGTCAAGCAATGAAATAATCGGGAGGTCAAGCACAATATATATATACAGTTAAATAGTTGTCCTGTTGCAACAACTTACAGCAGGTAGAACACTTCATCTTCCTAGACACTCTAAAAGCAGCAAATCCACTTATCTATATCAGTACTTCCACTGTTCTATCTGGGACAAGAATGTCAGAATGTTCCACATTTACTATGAACCATGAATGACTGAACACAGACTTACTAGAGACTACATCTTCAATGTCAGTGTCAGTTACAGCCATGCTGAATGCTGCTAACAGGTCACAAATAAGAATTTCACCACAGCTTGATGATCACTTGAAAAACGCAGAATAAATTCTCAAATTCTTCTCTGCTTCCAGAACATGTTGTACTGAAACAAGATAGTTGGCCCCTGACAGCTGTCTATATTCACCAAATTTTGCCTCGAGGATATATTTCTGTCATTTTCCTAATAAAAGATATTCAATGCCAAAAGTGTTGAGCGCATACTCATACCTGGATCTGTGCAGTTACGTTGCGAGACAGAGTGACGAAGATTTCAGTAGTCAGTTTTCCACTTCCACCATAAAGCTTTTACCAAACCTCCAGCCACTTACCAAACTGCTCCAAACACTTACCAAACCTCCGGCCACTTACCAAACCTCCACCCACTTACCAAATCTCCAGCCACTCACTAAGGCTAAAGCAACTTACCAAACCTCCAGCCACTTACCAAACCTTCAGCAACTTACCAAACCTCCAGCCACTTGCCAAACCTCATGCCACTTACCAAACCTCAAGCAACTTACCAAACCTTAAACAACTTACCAAATCTCCAGACACTTACCCAACCTCCAGCCACTTACCAAACCTCCAGCCACTTACCAAACCTCCACCCACTTACCAAACCTCCAGCCACTTACCAAACCTCCAGCCACTTACCAAACCTCCAGCCACTTACCAAACCTCCAGCCACTTACCAAACCTCCAGCTACTTACCAAATCTCCACTCACTTACCGAACCTCAGCCACTTAACAAACCTCCACCCACATACCAAACCTCCACCCACTTAACAAACCTATACCCATTTACCAAACCTCCACCCACTTACCAAACCTCCACCCACTTAACAAACTTCCAGTCACTTACCAAACCTCCACCCACTTACCAAACCTCCACCCACTTACCAAACCTCCACCCACTTACCAAACCTCTAGCCACTTACCAAACCTCCACCCACTTACCAAACCTCCACCCACTTACTAAACCTCCACCCAATTACCAAACCTCCAGCCACTTAACAAACCTCCACCCACATACCAAACCTCCCTCCAGTTAACAAACCTCCAACCATTTACCAAACTTCCACCCACTTACCAAACCTCCACCCACTTACCAAACCTCCAGCCACTTACCAAACCTTCAGCAACTTACCAAACCTCCAGCCACTTGCCAAACCTCAAGGAACTTATCACACCTCAAGCACCTTACGAAACCTCCAGCCACTTACCAAACCTCCAGCCACTTACCAAATCTCCACCAACTTACCGAACCTCAGCCACTTAACAAACCTCCACCTACATACCAAACCTCCACCCACTTAACAAACCTCCACCCATTTACCATACCTCCACCCACTTACCAAACCTCCACCTACTTAACAAACTCCACCCACTTACCAAACCTCCACCCACTTACCAAATCTCCACCCACTTACCAAACCTCCATCCACTTACCAAACCTCAAGCCACTTACCAAACCTCCACCCACTTACCAAACCTCCAGCCACTTACCAAACCTCCACCCACTTACCAAACTTCCACCCACTTACCAAACCTCCAGCCACTTACCAAACCTCAAGCCACTTACCAAACCTCCACCCACTTACCAAACCTCCAGCCACTTACCAAACCTCCACCCACTTACCAAACTTCCACCCACTTACCAAACCTCCAGCCACTTACCAAACCTCCAGCCACTTACCAAACTGATCCAGGTGCATCCAATTACTCCGGTCTTCATTAGTGACAGGTCGGGCAAAACGATTCCGTGTTTTGACGGCACTAAATTTACTTTCGACATTTACAATGTTCTACCATTGAAGTATTGTAGAGATGAAATTGGCGGTGTCATTCTGACCAGCTGGTCGCAGAGCTGCTTCATTATAATCATTATACCCACCTAGGGCAAGTGACGCCTTTTGTCTGTCAAGATTGGGTGTGTAGAGCACTTTGTGTGTTAGAGCTGGAGCCAGTTTAAGAATGTTGTCTCTGTCCTGACAGTACACAGATGTTAGACTGGATATTGTAACTTTCAAACCTTGCTCGCCGGCATGTGCAGGATATGGAGGGCATGCAAATGTCTTGTCTGCATCCTTTAGATTTAGCCAGTTATGCCAAATAGTTTTCAACAAATTCATGTTAACATTGTTGTTTTACCAAACACTTTAAAGAGGTATTACGCCTTAAGATTTATATCCCAGGAAGATGGCGGATTGTGTGAAACTTATTTATCATCATCATCAATGACCGACGCTCCTTTCGGGGCATTGACAACCCTCTTCCAGCATGCTTGGTTTGAGATGTCCTTTCTATCTCTCTCCAGTTGAGGCCCAGGGACTGAAGTTCATTTCCTCAATCTCTTCTCCAGATGCTTATTAGTTTACATATCTTCCTCTTTCCCTGTGGATTTCATTTTAGGACCTGTCTGGTCACGTTTGATATTGAGTTCCATAGCCCGTCACCTACGTTTGATCTGTTACCCAACTAGTTGTTGTTGGCTCCTTTCCCATTGGGCCTTTTTTTTGCTCATCATGTCTAGTCAGCCTATGCACATTATCTTTGGTGGACAATTATACACGAACGACTTGAGTTTCCTCTGTAAAACCTTTGTCCTTCTCCAAGTGTCTGCTCCGTAAAGAAGTCTCTGTCGCCTTCTATCACCCAGAGGTGCATAGGCCATCAACCAACCCTCTCTCTGTCGCCTTCTATCACTAAGGGGTACATAGGCCATCAACCAACCCTCTCTCTTTCGCCTTCTATCACCCAGGGGTACATAGGCCATTAACCAACCCTCTCTCTTTCGCCTTCTATCACCCAGGGGTACATAGACCATCAACCAACCCTCTCTCTTTCGCCTTCTATCACCCAGGGGTACATAGACCATCAACCAACCCTCTCTCTGTCGCTTTCTATCACCCAGGGGTACATAGGCCATCAACCAACCCTCTCTCTTTCGCCTTCTATCACCCAGGGGTACATAGACCATCAACCAACCCTCTCTCTGTCGCCTTCTATCACCCAGGTGTACATAGACCATCAACCAACCCTCTCTCTGTCGCCTTCTATCACCCAGGTGTACATAGACCATCAACCAACCCTCTCTCTGTCGCTTTCTATCACCCAGGTGTACATAGACCATCAACCAACCCTCTCTCTGTCGCCTTCTATCACCCAGGTGTACATAAGCCATCAACCAACCATCGCCAAGCAGCTATTTCCTGTGCAATCTTTTCCACTTCCTTCCAGCTTTTTCCTGTTTTCTTTACTTCCGCCTCCAGATCTTGTCTCCATGTATTCCTTGGTCTGCCTATGCCTCTCCTTGCCCGGGGGTTCCATGACAGGGATTGCCTGGTGATACTGGCATGTGGCCTTCTTAATGTATGACCCATCCATCTCCACCTTCTTCCTAAGATATCCAGTTCCAATTTACCTTTTCCCGCTCTCTCCCACAGTCTGTCGTTTGTAACTTTGTCAAAACATTTTATACCAAGAATCTTTCTCAGGCATCTGTTGACAAAACCCAGCAGTCTCCTGTCATTGCATTTGGTCATCCTCCAGATTTCGCTCCATTCAGTATGACTGGCTTCACATTTAAATTTTAAATCATTATTTTTGTCTTCCTTCCGTACAGGAGTACTGACTTGAAACAATCCTAAATTGGTATTACGAGGGCGATTTGAAAAGTTTCGCTTTGAGGAAATAATGAAATTAATGTGCAAGATGAAATGAGACGTTGTCCTGATACACATGCTGTCGCCGATGTTTCATATCTGGTGTCAGCAGGCGAGGGATCTATCTCGCACAAACGTTCCTGTACCCAAGCAGGGCATGAGAATGCGATGGACTCGCTCAATGGAAATCATGAAGCATTGCACTGATATATTTCTGCTTGACACGACCATTGGCTCGAATGAGTTCGTCCACTCGAGCTTGGTGCTGTGCATACACAGATGTGATCGGTCATCCACGTGAGCTTGGGGCTGTGCATACACAGATGTGATCGGTCGTCCACGTGAGCTTGGGGCTGTGCATACACAGATGTGATCGGTCGTCCACGTGAGCTTGGGGCTGTGCATACACACATTGTGATCGGTTGCCCACTCGAGCTTGGGGCTGTGCAAACACAGATGTGATCGGTTGCCCACTCGAGCTTGGGGCTGTGCATACACAGATGTGATCGGTTGTCCACTCGAGCTAGGAGCTGTGCATACACAGATGTGATCGGTCATCCACGTGAGCTTGGGGCTGTGCATACACAGATGTGATCGGTCGTCCACGTGAGCTAGGGGCTGTGTATACACAGATGTGATCGGTTGTCCACTCGAGCTTGGGGCTGTGTATACACAGATGTGATCGGTTGTCGACTCGAGCTAGGGGCTGTGTATACACAGATGTGATCGATCTTCCACGCTAGCTAGGGGCTGTGCATACACAGATGTGATCGGTTGTCCGCTGCGAGCATTGTCATGTAGGTTTATTGTGGCTACATTGTCTCCTTTTACAGTCCGCGCCCACCCCATGACAGCACTAACATCCACACAGGCGTCACCATATACCACAATCATTCTTCGATGCATATCGATGGGCCCACAACCTTCCGTCAGGAATTCAACCCCAGCACGTTGCTTCAACCATATTTCCGTGTAGGCCGCCATTTTACTATCTGATGTGCGCATGCGTTACGTTCCAGACCCATATCACTACAAGCCCTTATATATTTTATATAAAGATACCACGTGACTCTGCGCACTGTTGCCATATTTATGGCGCTAAAGGTAAAACTTTTCCAAACGACCTCGCAGGCTTTATGTCCCTGGATTTTCATATATTATTCAATAACAAGAATGTTGTCCATGCCTTTCCATTTCTAGACCTTACATCTGCCTCTGTGCCCCCTGAAGTATCAACAGTGCTGCTATATGAAGGTGTCCACCCCTTTCCAAATCCTCACCTCCAAGCATGACTGCTTCTTTGCTTAAGAGGTTGATTTTAAAAAACAAACTTTGTTCTCTTCATGTTAACACCTTCTTCCACGTTGGTTGAGTACTCCCTCATCTTATTCGATAGTTCATTTATTTGAAACGATATTCCCCGTTCAATTGGCATTAAATTTAGTCTAAGATCAAGCATATTCATTGCATCGGTGGTGGGAAATGGGCCTCTCTCATGGAACATAATGAAGGATGTTCACCACTAAGTGGAACGAATGTTATTTGTTAATGTCTATTTACGTCTGTTTCTGTTGGTTGTTTGAATATATATTCTTCAAAAAATGTATCTTCTAGCAAACTTTGTTGCTGAATTGTTTTTTAGTTAAGTGGTAAAGGAAGTTTCAAAGCATGTCGTTGCGGAGGAAGTGTTATGAAAGTGTTGTACTTGTCCTCAATGTTTTCTTGGCTTGTGTGATCAGTTCCCTTCCTCGCCGCCTGTTACCGGGACCTTAAGTGTACCCATTTACAGCTTGGTAGATTGCAACGTGTCGAGGCCGAGGACAGAACCATACCCTTTAGCTGCTAGAGACAAGGATTCTAATCGCACTGGGACACAGACGTTCTCAAATTTTTCTTCTTCTTTTTCTTCTTCGTTCGCTCTTAATCTCCCACTACCAAGCCCTGAAAAGGGCTTTGGAAGTAGCAGGATGTAGACCGGAGAACGGAGTGCGTTGTGTCGTAGTTTTAAATTTGACACACCTATGTCTGTGGCTGGAAATTGACCAATCCGAGCGGATATAAATAGTGCATGGAGTCGATTTCGTAATTTAAAATGATGGAGTTCATTTCGAGAATGCCAATGGTTTCACTTTCTTTTCTATCGTAAAGTGCACATGTTCTAATCGATTCTTATTCTTGGGATCGCTCTTTCTTTCTGGATTTACAACTACAACTTTTTTCGTGTTGGTCAAATATGTTCGTTAGGGCGGCTGAGTGGTAGATCGCTGGCTTGTCATGGAAGCATATCGGTCTCGATTCCATTTTTCGATGTACTGTAGTCGACTCAGTTGTAAGATGGGTACTTGACTCTCATTTAATGTAGAAATTGGCTTGGCGTACTCAGCTACGGAGAAACACAGGAGAGTGCCGATGTTCGGAAGTTGTGCTCGTCGTGTTGTGTCAATAAATTTTCGGATGATAGTATTTCTCGTATGTATCTTCAATTGAGTATCTGATTAGTGCATAGAACAGGACAGTATTTGTTCCAACTTTACAAACAAGCATGTCGATTCCGTAATGTGTTCCAGTAAATGCCCTTGTCATGTGATCTGAATTTGTCTTTTTGCCTCTTCATTTTTGAGGTGTAAAATTCATACTGAAGTTTGGTTTGAGTTTGGTGATTGTTTTGCTAATATACAGCAAGTACATCAGCTAGACCGCTTGTCCGTGTGTGTTTAGTCTCTTCAAATCCATTTCCTTCGATTACTACTGCTGTGTCGTCGGCATAAGTGACACTAGTCAGCTACACATATATATATATATATATATATGTGTGTGTGTGTGTGTGTGCGTGCGTGCTTGCGTGTGTGTGTGTGTGTTACGTATATACGAGGCGTGTTCAAATTAAACCAGACCAAACTGCAACAAGTGAACATACGTACAATGCGCACGAAGACGTCACGTCTGGTGTAAACAGCACATACCAACCGTCAAGTTAAAACAATTTCATTATCCTCCGACTCATAGTTTACTCAGCAGACATGTTGTAAACATGGAGGGTGTGATACGGAATCCGACCAGAGTTGATCAGCGAGCGGTGATTCAATTTCTAACAGCTGAAGGATGTTGACCAGTTGACATTCATCACAAAATGAAGGCAGTGTATGGTGACAAAAATGTGTCGAAGGCAACAGTGAAGAACTGGACAACGATGTTTAAAAAAAGACGTGAGTTAGCGAAAGATCTTCCAAGACCAGGTCAGGTGTACATTGTTGCGTAAACTTACGGCCTTCTTTAAACATCGTTGTCCAGTAACAACTTGCTGACAACAGATTTATCGAACATATGAGACCCCAAAGAATCTTGACTTTAGCAGTTATAGCTAATCAAACAGTATGTATATATATAAATATATATATATATATATATATATATATATACAATACATAAATTTTATATATATATCCACACAAAATTTTGAATAATTATATATCCAGTATGTAACCTAGTTTCTTCCGATCTTCATTCGTTAACACTTCGCTAAGATTTCGCTAAGATTTCGCTAAGATTTCACTAACATTTCGCTAACATTTCGCTAACATTTCACTAACATTTCACTAACATTTCGCAAAGATTTCGCCAAGATTTCGCTAAGATTTCGCTAAGATTTCGCAAACATTTCACTAAGATTTCGCTAAGATTTTACTAACATTTCGCTAACATTTCGGTAACATTTCTTTAACATTTTGCTAACCTTTTGCTAACATTTCGCTAACATATTCTCGGAAGTCTGGACTTTCCTTTACATCTCCTCATCTCATATGTTTTCAACACGTCCCATAGAGCCATTACTCTTTCAACTACAGTAATCAGAAACCAGTAATCAGTAACCAGTAATCAGAAACCATTAATCAGTAACCAGTAATCAGAAACCAGTAATCAGTAACCAGCAATTAAAAGGTTTACTCTTTTGTACTCCATGAAGAAGACTTTTAGTAGCTGGTTGCAGTAGCTTCTCTCACATCCCGAGGGTGCGCGTGAAGGTAGACCGGGTTCCTCCAAGCGGTTGTGCTATGTTTGACTTCGTTTGCGTGTCGCTCATTATTACGGGGATCACGTCGATCTCCACCTCGTTAGTCAGGCTGCAAAGAAGAGTAGTCCGTTTACATCGAGTACTACGTAGAAGTCGATTGTGGGGGGGGGGGGGGGGGGTGTCTTGGTCAGTATAAGAGTCCTGACCCTGACTAAAATTTCTGATCAGTACGTTGTGCCTGACACTGACTTACATGTCTGATCAATATGTTGTGCCTGACCCTGACTAACATGTCTGATCAGCATATTGTGTCTGACCCTGACTAACATGTCTGATCAGTATGTTGTGTCTGTCCCTGACTAACATGTCTGATCAGTATGTTGTGCCTGACACTGACTAACATGTCTGATCAGCATGTTGTGCCTGAACGAACGTTAGTCCCCCTCCTGCGAATCAACTGAAAAACATTTGATATTTCAACCCCCAACGTCATCCTCGTTTTCCTGATATAAAGTCACGTCAACGATGGTGAAGAAGAGAATAGGTTGAAACAAGTTTGAACCAAACCAATTTAAATCAAACCTGTTCGAACAAGTTCGAAATAGTTAAAGCCAGTTAAAATCAGCTCAAACCAGTTCAAACCCTCCCTATTCACCAAAACAAAACAACCAGACGTACTTGAAGAAGTGTTGATATTCTTTCTATCCAAATGACGAGCCGAGACTAACCATTTCATGTAGAATATGCAGGTCACTCTTAACAATTTCTCACCAATGGGAATTATGTTTTTTTGCGACAGCGGAAAGCGTTTGAATTCACTAATGAGCTTATTCTGACATTAGTTTATCTGAAACCACTGTTTTCATTTGTGTTGGTTTTGTTTGTTCTACAGCCCACAATGTAAACCTTTATCCATGGAAACGTTAGTATACATTTGTTGCTGTTCTGCTTTAAAATTGTATATCTAACATTTCTTGTTTTTCAATTACCATTAAAAACACATCTGCTGTTTAAGCAAAAAAGAATTATGAAATTTGATGCCAGAGACTAGATGAAAAATATAAACAAGTGAGATTTCCAATGATAACTTGTACATTAATATCAAAGCAGAACAGAACTAAAATAATTAGCAAAAGATAGAAGTAACTAACAACATAATTTGTAAATGCAGTTTAGAATAGATTTAGAGTAAAGTATTTAAACAAAACTCTGGTAAAAATATATTACAATGTTATTTAGCACTTCGAAAAAAAAATTAAGAAAACTAAAAATATGTTTACTAACAAGTCAGTAAAATTTAGAAAATAAACGTCACAAATTATTCCTGAAATAAAAGTGCGCAGATGAAGTCACAAAATAAAATATAATCTTTTAGAAACAGAAACAAAAAATGGCTGCGCCAGACAAACATTTTTTAGAGCTCTGGTAATCAGTACTTTCTATGTTTGGAATTTGGTTTAATGATCGAAGTCGGCAAATTTCGCAACTTACGTTTATGAAATAATAGCCAAAATAGAACGGATTCGACATATGTAGAAAGAAAGAATGAGTACAGAAACAAGAGGATGGCCATCGAAAGGCGCGCGGTAACCTTGACATGAAGCTAACGCACGTCTGCTGGTAAACAGGCTAACGCAGCGAACAGGAGCGATGATAGGATAAATATATCACGTGGCAGCAATGCGCGTGATGGCACAGTGTTCGATTAATGCCCCAAGTGAGGGGCTATTCTAATGTCTGGTCAGGTAAAACATGTATTCTAATGTGTGGTCAGGTAAAACATAAAGTCTAATGTCGGGTCAGGTAAAACATACTCTAATGTCTGGTCAGGTAACACATATAATCTAATGTCGGGTCAGGTAAAACATATAGTCTAATGTCTGGTCTGGTAAAACATATAGTCTAATGTCGGGTCAGGTAAAACATATAGTCTAATGTCGGGTCAGGTAAAACATATAAACTAATGTCTGGTCAGGTAAAACAAATAATCTAATGTCTGGTCAGGTAAAACATATAGTCTAATGTCTGGTCAGGTAAAACAAATAATCTAATGTCGGGTCAGGTAAAACATATAGTCTAATGTCGGGTCAGGTAAAACATATAAACTAATGTCTGGTCAGGTAAAACAAATAATCTAATGTCGGGTCAGGTAAAACATATAGTCTAATGTCTGGTCAGGTAAAACAAATAATCTAATGTCGGGTCAGGTAAAACATATAAACTAATGTCTGGTCAGGTAAAACAAATAATCTAATGTCTGGTCAGGTAAAACATATAGTCTAATGTCTGGTCAGGTAAAACATATAGTCTAATGTCTGGTCAGGTGAAACATATAGTCTGATGTTTGGTCAGGTAAAACATATAGTCTAATGTCTGGTCAGGTGAAACATATAGTCTAATGTCTGGTCAGGTGAAACATATAGTCTGATGTTTGGTCAGGTAAAACATACTGAACAGACACTGCTAGTCATTGGCAGGTGGGGAAAGGAGACTAATATTTGGTCAGGTAAGACATAATGGTCATACATGTCAGTTATTGGTAGCCGAGGAGACTAACGTCTGGTCAGGTAAATCATACTGATCAGACTATGTTAGTCAGGGTCAGGTAAATCATACTGATCAGACTATGTTAGTCAGGGTCAGGTAAATCATACTGATCAGACTATGTTAGTCAGGGTCAGGTAAATCATACTGATCCGACTATGTTAGTCAGGGTCAGGTTAATATACTGACCAAGACCTCACCTCACTTCCATGCAGTTCGCCGTAGAATATGCTGATTCATGGCACTCTGAGTAGCTAGGTGGGGATCGACATAATCACCGGAGTAGTGTGCGACACGCAGATGAAGCCAAGCATAGCAAAACCGCCTGGAGAACTTCGTTCCACCTTAATCAGCACGCTCGGGATGTGAGGAAAGCTACTGTACCCACCCTACCCCGCCCCTTCCATTCAACACCTCTTCCATGAGGTACATAGGGGTAAACATTGTGGACATTCAACAACATCAACAACAACAAAAAACGTCGATAATTATTCGTTAAAATGGCCATTCGGCGTTTTGTCCTAATATAAAAAGATAAATAATGCTTAATTCTCATCCAACATTTTATTCGCTCTTCTAGTGTTCAGGGGTCGATGATAACGACTTCCAAAAACAGACACATATGACAATACATCTGAACATTAGCTGCTTTTCAAATGGGCAACATCATTTTTTTTTCAAATTCATCAAAAAGTCTGAAAAGCGCGATATTTTGTTCATGGCATTGTATTTACGACCCAGCACTGTCGAGGTCACGTGTTCTAGTTATATGGAGTGGCCATTCCCACTTTTTGTGTGCGTCTCATATTATAGAATTTCTTTGCGCATTCATTTTCTCTTACTGATTTATGTTTGAAACCTGACAATGCGAGTTATGTCTAGATAACAGAGAAACTGACATATCAGCTGTTGTATTAGTTAACTATTGTTGTCTTCAGACCATTACGGTCTATTCACCGTTCTGAACTTGTGATGTTTCTAGTTGTTGGTTTCGCTGTGGTTTCAGTTGGTGTTTACTTTTGGTTGACGTGATATGTGTTTCTTCATTACTGGAATATTGAACATTTCCGGTATTACAACAGATTCCGGGGTGATATGACGTGTTGGGCTGGTTGATATGACGTGGTAAGCGGGTTGATATGATGTGGTAAGCGGGTTGATATGAGGTGTGGGGCTGGTTGATATGACGTGGTAAGCAGGTTGATATGAGGTGTGGGGCTGGGTAATATGACGTGTGGGGCTGGTTGATATGATGTGGTAAGCGGGTTGATATGACGTGTGGGGCTGGTTGATATGATGTGGTAAGCGGGTTGATATGACGTGTGGGGCTGGTTGATATGATGTGGTAAGCGGGTTGATATGACGTGTGGGGCTGGTTGATATGATGTGGTAAGCTGGTTGATATGAGGTGTGGGGCTGGGTGATATGACGTGTGGGGCTGGATGATATGATGTGTGGGGCTAGGTGACATGATGTGTGGGGAGGGGTAATATGTCGTGTGGGGAGGGATGATATGTCGTGTGGGGAGGGATAATATGTCGTGTGGGGAGGGATGATATGATGTGTGGAGCGAGAAGATATGTCATGTGAAAATGTTGGTGAAGTCGAAGATGTTGGACGTTACAAATGTGTGAGACGGGGGGATAGGCATTGATAATATTGATTGATTTATTTGAAGTGAGAAGCAAACAATCAGGCAGGGTTTCCACTCCTTCTTCTGCGTGTGTTCTCTATCACCCGCTACCAAACCCTGAACAGGGCTTTGCAAGCAGCCGGATGTAGGCCTGAGGACGGAATGCGTTGGGTCGGTAGTTTACAGCTTGACTGTGATTATTGCACCTTTCGATCCGACACATCCGTCTTCGGCTTGATATCATTCCCAAATTCGAATGGGTCCCGTCTATTACTGGATTACTGGATGAACCGGTCTTCAGCGTCGGTTACACCGTTGTGGGTCCCAACTTCTTTTCCAACTTCTCTGGCCCAGTGGATAAAGAGTCACCCATCTTTGGCATCGTGAATGTTGTTGCGGGATGCAAGGGAGTCGGACCAACGTGTTGGTGGTCGTTTCTTGTCTCTGGGGTACCATATTGGTTCGCAGTAAGTGAAAAATGATGTTCCATCTTGTCTGTATAAGTAAATGTATCTTCCACCAGGAAATAGGCACGTATGTCCGAGTTGTGAAGACTATTTGAGCGCTGGCTATGAAGCGTGAGGCTGACTATGCGTCTCTCGATGAAGGCTTGAGTCACTGAGTTTTGACTCCATCTCTTTCATGAGTGTCCATGTTTCCGCGGCATAGCATATTGCAGGTAGTACTGTGGAGTGGAATAGAGATGTGCGCAGGCTCTGGTGGTGGATGTTGCTTAGTACCGGCTTTATCAAAGAGAAAGCCGCCCAACCCGCGTGACTCTGTCTTGTCAACTCTGGGCGAAAGGAATCCTGCATATTGAGCAGACGTCCAAGGTAGATGTACTCGTCTAAGTCGCCGAGTCTCTTTCAATCCAGGAAGAGTGGGTCGCGGGAAGCTAATCAATTACGCATGCCTTTCGTCTTTGACGTGTTCATTTGCAGTCCCGCTTTCTTTTCGTGCTATATGCACGTCAAAATGTGGTCCGTGGTGCTATATGCACGACAAAATCCAGCCTGTTAAATATATTGCGCCGTGTCTAGGGTTGGGTGGATTCTAGTGGAGATACATTTCGTGAAAATTTTGTAAGTGACCGGTAGTAAAGTGATTGGCCAGTAGTTGCCGATGGTTCCCGTGCCTCCTCTAAGGAGGATCGTCTCGTCCGTATTAACGGTAATAGAATAGAGATCTTCCTTTCATATACGCCAACTCATATCGTGTGGCCATGTTGCTCTTTTCCTCAAAATCGTATGGGGGATGTTGTGATTGTTAAATTGGCGTCCTATAGCGTTTTTTGGTAACCACACGTGGAGGATTGTCGCACATCTTTGTGGAGAGAGACACCATTCTTTATTTTAACCAATTGATCACTGTGTACAACCTTGGGCAGTGGTCTTAATATAAATATCTTCTTCTTCTATGTTCGTTCTCAATCTCCCACTACCAATCTCTGAACAGGGCTTTGCGAGTAGCAGGATGTAGTCCGGAGACCGGAATGCGCTGTTTCGCTAGTTTACAGCTTGACTGCGATATTTGCACCTTTCGGTCCGAACATCCGTCTTCGGCAGATTAATATATATATATATATATATATATATATATATATATATATATATATATATATATATACACACATGAATATATAATTTTAAAAATATAAAATGTAAAATAAATTGTAACATAACATGATAGAACATAACATGATAGAACATAACATGATAGAACATAACCGAGAGGTTCGCCGGGGTCTTTGTGTATGACAAGGATAAGAATAGAGAGCAGCTAACTGTGTGACATGGCATAGCTGAGACCTGCAGAGGGACATCTGCCACTGTATAAGTACAGGTCGACTAAAATGTAAGAACATAAAATAATGTAATGTAATGTAATGCAATATAATATAACAATTTGTCCGTCCTTAACGATACGGACCACCAATATCATCAAACGACATATTACATCTTTGCGTCTCCGACTGATGCCAGAGAAGATACGTCTATGTCACGACCGTCAAAGATAACCTGAATCATCCACGGGCATTCCCTCTGCTCTAGAATTTCTGCAGCAAATTAACATGAAGATCTTATAAAATTGTTGGATAACTAATACGGACAGTCACACTTGCTGGTATAACGTATGCGCTTACCTGACAAGCAAGGCAATGGCACAGACCGCCGTCCATCGTAGACGATGATGGCATAATTTATTTGACGAGCCGCCTGACCCCAGGGGCAAGTCAAGGACAAGACGACTGGGGGGGGGGGGGGGTGGGGGTGGGGGGGACTACGAGATGCAGGGGACTCCGCATCAAGCACCCTTGAAAAAGGCGGCGGAGTCCGGAGTCGAACCCACACCACCTGATCACGAGGCCGGCTGCTTAACCACTTCGCCACGGAATCCCCTGATGGATAGTAACTACATTAAAGATGCTACTATCATGTCTCTAGCTGCTATACATGTGACGGTCCGTGAGTCGTCCCCGCGGTATTAGGAAATTCATGCTGTATGAATTGTTAGCCATTTGAAGTGCCATAGTCACCATTCAAATGTACACAGACAGCATTCACCATCAATGTTCACCCTTCAAATGCACACGAGACAGCATTCACAATCAATGTTCACCCTTCAAATGTACACAGACGTCATTCACAATCAATGTTCACCCTTCAAATGTACACAGACAGCATTCCCCATCAATGTTCACCCTTCAAATGTATACAGACAGCATTCACCATCAATGTTCACCCTTCAAATGTACACATACATCATTCACAATCAATTTTAACAAGACATCATACATAATTCAGACATAAATGTCTTCTGTGCCCGTGATACGCTTCATCCATTTTCATCGCCGTTGTTATGACGTTCTTTGATCTGTCCGCCATGTTCACTTATTCAAAGTGTAGAAGTCAACTTCAAATGTATGCCGGAATTGTATTCACTTACATTTCTGAACTGTACTAATCGAACAGGTCAGGTCAGGTCAGGTCAGGTCAGGTCAGGTCAGGTCAGGTCAGGTCAGGTCATCCCGTAACCGGTAAGGTCGTTGGGGCACACATGAAGACATCCTCACAACTCCACGCCATCCCTCTCTGTCAGAAGCCGCTGCCTGTGACTCTTCTGGTCGGAGACTGGTCCATTCTTTTATGTTGTCTTCCCATCTCTTTTTGGGCCGGCCTCTTCGTCGTCTGCCATGCACCTTCCTGTGGAGGATTGTGTTTGTAAGACCATTTGATCTCGATATGTGACCGTACCAAGTGAGTTTCCTTCTTTTGACAGTTGCCAAGAGATCTTCGCAAGGCCCTATTGCCGTCGTAATTATATTTCGAATTTCCTCGTTTGTAACTCGATCTTTGTACGTGTAACAGACCCTCTGCTTGCCCTGGCCGTGATCTAACTTAGAACCATTCTCACACTCATCCACATCATCATGACCATACTCAGTAAATGACATATCACACATCAGGTGGCATATTTATTAAATCATACTCATATCATAGAATGAGTAGAGAAATTACAAACACAATATAATACATATCTTAACTAAACATTCTATTAAAACGGAAATTGTAAGCATTAGCTATTGATGGAATTCCCAACTATCTAAAAACCCAGTTCTATTGCCTTGCAATTACATCACACACACTTCGCCTTAACTGCGTCTTCAACACACCTTATCAAATACTCTTCCTCACTGAAATCCCCTCAGGCGGGCGATCTCGACGTAACTCGTTCACAATGTGTCCTTGCTTACAAACACACTTTCAGATTATCCATTAATGCAAAACTCACACACCTATTTGAGCGATCCTGTTCTATCACTAAACATTCGTCCAACCGTCTATCAATCGCTCCTCTATCTAAAGTCGGTGAGTTAAACCCACTATCTACATTCAGTCTCTCTCTCTCCCATACAGCCTCTCTCTATCTAGCCTCTCCATCTCTCATCCCGCCTGTCATCCAGCTCTCTCTCTCCCTCACTCATCCAGCCTCTCATCCAGCCTGTCGAGCTAAACTTTGTCTCGAGCTATATATCCTCAAGCAAGACCAGAGCTTGACCAATCGATCTCAGGTATGGTCATCTTCAATTCCAATTGGAACGAAACACTTTGCACACCTGTCACTCATTCTCTCGCAGCAAGCCCCGTTGCCAATTTCGTCTGTCAATCAATCTCCCCCTACCAAAATCGGAAGGCCAGTGGTCAGTTTCTACCTGTCCACATTCCTTAACCCAACTCTGTTCTCCTTTGCTGAGACAGTGAGTGACCTTGACATGCATTCATGTAGCTTTAAGCTTTAACATGTTCAGGCATCCTGAACTCCCCTTGCTCCGGCGGGAACTGTTACATACGTGACGTTTAAAAGTCTTCGGAAACATCTCATCTCCAAGGCCTGTATCCTTCGTTGAAGGTCAGCTGTAACTGTCCATGTCTCACACGCATAGAGAAATATTGACAGGACCAGTGTACGCATTAATCTTATTTTCGTGCGTAGTGCTAACTGTTTATCTTGCCAGATTTTGTTAAGCAGTGCAAGCGCCGCTTTGTCTGTGCTATTCTGGCCAATACTTCACATTTTGATCCTTCATCACTGACAATCGACCCAAGATATTTAAAACGGTCAACTACTTCGAGTTCTTGACCGTTTGCTTTTAACTTGCTGTTGAAGCCCGTAGCGTTGTTTGTCATTAGTTTTGTCTTTCCAGCGTTTATCTCCATACCATAGTCAAGAGCTGTTTCATCGAGCCTTCTGACCCATTCCTGGAGTTCTGCTTCTGAACCCGCCAACCCGTCCATATCATCTGCACAACGAAGGTTAGTAATCGTTCGGCCCCCTATCTTGACAGTACCAACGTGACCTCCAAGTGCCTCACTCATAATTCCTTCAAGGAATATATTGAAAAGAGTTGGAGAGAGTGTACACCCCTGTCTCACACCAACTGATGTGCGAAACCAGTCTCCTCGCCTCCCATTCACAAGAACTGCGCTAGACGCCTTGTTATACAGGTGTTCAAGGACCGTTACAATATTTCCGTTGATATTATACATCCTCATGGTTGCCCAAAGCGCTTTATGCCATACCCTATCAAACGCCTTCTTAAAATCCACAAACACATGATACAGTGTGTACTGCTGTTCTAGATATTTCTCGCTTAGCAGCCTTAAATTAAATATCTGTTCTGTAGTGCTTCTTCCCTGTCTGAACCCTGCTTGCTCCTCGGCAATACTGTTCTCTGCTTGGGGTTTCAATCGGTCGAGGATTAATTTAAGCATGACCTTGCTAGGGTGGCTAATGAGGCTTATTGTTCTGTAATTTTGGCACAGCTTTAGGTTTCCAGACTTATGTAACGGTATAACTATAGATTTCGTCCATAAGTCCGGCCAGTTTCCTGTCGCCCATATTTTGTTGCAGATGTGTGTCAGGCCTTCCACCACTACCTCTCCACCTGCCTGTAAGAGCTCTGCTGGTATATTGTCCAGGCCGGCCGCCTTCCATCTTCTCAATGTCTTTACCGCTGCAATTACCTCTTCCTTCGTTATCAGTTGGTTATCCTCTATATTTGTTGGTGTTGGGGGGAATGTTTTCTCAGGTTTGTTTCGCCCTTCATAGTTGTATAGCTCGGACCAGTACTCTCACAGTCTGCATTAATTACTTTCCAATAACAGCGATATGTCATTGTTTTGAGGCACTGACATTCTGTGTATACTATTTATGTTTTTGTGCTGTTTATGCCTTCTGCGGTTATCATCGGTTTATTCGGTTATTGTTCTGACATGCCGTGCTCCAGTTGGTAAATACTGGGTGTGACGGGAGCGACGTTCTGCAAAGCACATGCTACATGATGATGGTAAATATAACCGGTCTCGCAGTTGACCTTTACCCTCTGTTTCTTTTCTTTCCCACTTCTGCTGACTTAGGAATAGACACAATTAACGAATCTCAATACTTACTATAACAATGGACTTTATTTTACATCAACAAAAGTTAATGAGAAACACAGTTTAAATATAAAATGGGTTAAATCTCATACAGAAACAATGACCTCATGAGACTAGTGGGAACATTACCAGTATTAGACCTCATTAAAAGACAGCAACTAAAATGGTTTGGCCACGTAACAACCCTACCACCATACAGCACCCCCCCCCCCCCCCCCCCAATAAGCAATGCTATTTATCAACAGATTCATAGCCAAAGACCGACCACGAAAAAGGTGGCTAACAAAAATATGTGAGGCGGTAAATGCTACTGTGCATGAGGCATACAGACGGGCTCGTTCTAGAGATCTCCCCCAATAAGCAATGCTATTTATCAACAGATTCATAGCCAAAGACCGACCACGAAAAAGGTGGCTA
Source organism: Ariolimax columbianus (assembly GCA_036924085.1). NCBI lineage: Eukaryota > Metazoa > Mollusca > Gastropoda > Stylommatophora > Arionidae > Ariolimax > Ariolimax columbianus. Next base: position 6,671,679 of record JAVGWX010000009.1, read on the forward strand.
ACAGAAATATGTGAGGCGGTAAATGCTACTGTGCATGAGGCATACAGACGGGCTCGTTCTAGAGATCTCTTCATAACCTGGCGGTCAAAGCAATAAAAGGATAAGCGACAAGAAAGAAAAGAAAGACTTCTTACACAATAATGGGATAACTGTACCGTTGATGCCAGTCGTACTTTATTATGTCGTTAGCGTTTACGGTTCAGGGTGAATTGTCTGTCGCACTAAGTACATAGAAATGGGAGACTCTCTTCTACTGGGGTTGAAAAAGGGTTGAAGGGAGCAGAGAGAAGGGTTGAAGGGAGCAGAGAGAAGGGTTGAAGGGAGCAGACTTGAGAGAAGGGTTGGTGGGAGCAGAGAGAAGGGTTGAAGGGAGCAGAGAGAAGGGTTGAAGGGAGCAGACTTGAGAGAAGGGTTGGTGGGAGCAGAGAGAAGGGTTGATGGGAGCAGAGAGAAGGGTTGATGGGAGCAGAGAGAAGGGTTGATGGGAGCAGAGAGAAGGGTTGATGGGAGCAGAGAGAAGGGTTGATGGGAGCAGAGAGAAGGGTTGATGGGAGCAGAGAGAAGGGTTGATGGGAGCAGAGAGAAGGGTTGATGGGAGCAGAGAGAAGGGTTGATGGGAGCAGAGAGAAGGGTTGATGGGAGTAGAGAGAAGGGTTGGTGGGAGCAGAGAGAAGGGTTGATGGGAGCAGAGAGAAGGGTTGGTGGGAGCAGAGAGAAGGGTTGATGGGAGTAGAGAGAAGGGTTGGTGGGAGCAGAGAGAAGGGTTGATGGGAGCAGAGAGAAGGGTTGATGGGAGCAGAGAGAAGGGTTGATGGGAGCAGAGAGAAGGGTTGATGGGAGCAGAGAGAAGGGTTGATGGGAGCAGAGAGAAGGGTTGATGGGAGCAGAGAGAAGGGTTGATGGGAGCAGAGAGAAGGGTTGATGGGAGCAGACTTTAGAGAAGGGTTGATGGGAGCAGAGAGAAGGGTTGATGGGAGCAGAGAGAAGGGTTGATGGGAGCAGAGAGAAGGGTTGATGGGAGCAGAGAGAAGGGTTGATGGGAGCAGAGAGAAGGGTTGATGGGAGCAGAGAGAAGGGTTGATGGGAGCAGACTTTAGAGAAGGGTTGGTGGGAGCAGAGAGAAGGGTTGATGGGAGCAGACTTTAGAGAAGGGTTGGTGGGAGTAGAGAGAAGGGTTGGTGGGAGCAGAGAGAAGGGTTGATGGGAGCAGAGAGAAGGGTTGATGGGAGCAGAGAGAAGGGTTGATGGGAGCAGAGAGAAGGGTTGATGGGAGCAGAGAGAAGGGTTGGTGGGAGCAGACGTGAGAGAAGGGTTGGTGGGAGCAGAGAGAAGGGTTGGTGGGAGCAGAGAGAAGGGTTGATGGGAGCAGAGAGAAGGGTTGGTGGGAGCAGAGAGAAGGGTTGGTGGGAGCAGAGAGAAGGGTTGATGGGAGCAGAGAGAAGGGTTGATGGGAGTAGAGAGAAGGGTTGGTGGGAGCAGAGAGAAGGGTTGATGGGAGCAGACTTGAGAGAAGGGTTGATGGGAGCAGAGAGAAGGGTTGGTGGGAGCAGAGAGAAGAGTTGGTGGGAGCAGAGAGAAGGGTTGGTGGGAGCAGAGAGAAGGGTTGGTGGGAGCAGACTTGAGAGAAGGGTTGATGGGAGCAGAGAGAAGGGTTGGTGGGAGCAGAGAGAAGGGTTGATGGGAGCAGAGAGAAGGGTTGGTGGGAGCAGAGAGAAGGGTTGGTGGGAGCAGAGAGAAGGGTTGATGGGAGCAGAGAGAAGGGTTGATGGGAGTAGAGAGAAGGGTTGGTGGGAGCAGAGAGAAGGGTTGATGGGAGCAGACTTGAGAGAAGGGTTGATGGGAGCAGAGAGAAGGGTTGGTGGGAGCAGAGAGAAGGGTTGGTGGGAGCAGAGAGAAGGGTTGGTGGGAGCAGAGAGAAGGGTTGGTGGGAGCAGACTTGAGAGAAGGGTTGATGGGAGCAGAGAGAAGGGTTGATGGGAGCAGAGAGAAGGGTTGGTGGGAGCAGAGAGAAGGGTTGGTGGGAGCAGACTTGAGAGAAGGGTTGGTGGGAGCAGAGAGAAGGGTTGGTGGGAGCAGACTTGAGAGAAGGGTTGATGGGAGCAGAGAGAAGGGTTGGTGGGAGCAGAGAGAAGGGTTGGTGGGAGCAGACTTGAGAGAAGGGTTGGTGGGAGCAGAGAGAAGGGTTGATGGGAGCAGAGAGAAGGGTTGGTGGGAGCAGACTTGAGAGAAGGGTTGATGGGAGCAGAGAGAAGGGTTGATGGGAGCAGACTTGAGAGAAGGGTTTGTGTGAGCAGACTTGAGGAACGATCGTCTCTGGATGACCTCATTTATTCTTAATGCCTCATTCTCATGAACACCCTTTGCAATAGTGCTGCGCCAGTCTGTGCGATTCGGGGCAATTCTTACGAAGACAACGGGGTTAGTATTTCACTCTTCTTTCTTTCCGTGTCCAAGCACCACGAAATATATCTTGCATCCAGAATTCAGCGACATGGATTGCCTTGTCATTTGCCTCCAGAATGTCGCACCTATAAGTACTGCACTAGATCAGTGATATGTTAAGTATGTCACTGTATCATTTCTGCTGCCCACCGCTTAATGAGAGCTGATCTTCTCCCAGATCTGTTAGCCTTTCCAGGATCTACGAGGCTGCAAATATTCCATACGCCAAATATCAATGGCACCGAATTTTGGCTTTTTTACTTAGACGGGAAATTAGGACAAAGTGACTTGGGCGTGAATTTGATTATAGGGAAGGAGGGATGCGCATGTCAGCTTCACTGTCTCGTCCCCAGCTACCGTTATTCAGTTGCAAGACGCTGTCAAGACGGCAGACTGCAGAAGAGAAAGCATATTTTTCTTAAGGTTTTCTCCCGAAGCCCCTCCAACAATCAGGTAGCCGACATGGCAATATGATTTATATATATATATATATATATATATATATATATATATATATATATATATATATACATACATACATACACACATACGAGGCGTGTTCAAATGAAACGGACCAAACAGCAGCAAGTGAACATACGCACGATATGCATGATGATGTCACTTTATACGGGAACAGAACATACAAACCGTCAAATTTGCAAAATGTCATTATCCTCCGACTTATATTTTCCTCAGCAGACCGTTGTATACATAGTGGGTGTGATATGGAATCTATCCAGAGTTGATCAGCGAGGGGCGATTCGGTTTCTAACAGCTGAAGGATGTCGACCAGTTGACATTCACCGCATAATACAGGCTGTGTATGGTCACGAAAGTGTGTCGAAGACAACAGTGAAGAACTGGACAACGATGTTTGAAGAAGGACGTGAGTTAACGAACGATCTTCCGAGACCAGGTCACTGGCATATTGTTGCGTCAGAAGATGCTATCGCCAAAATTGATGCAGCATTTCGAGTGAACCATCGCCGGAGCTAACGTTCGCCAGCAGAGGAATTCAATGTGTAGCTAGGGACAGTTCAAATAGTGGTTAGCAAGGAACTGAAGTATCGGAAGGTGTTCACAATGGGTATCGATGCTTCAGTTCCATGCTTACTATCATTTGAACTGTTCCTAGCGACTCACCGACTTCCTCTGCTAGCAAACGTTAGCCCCGGCGACGGTTCACCCGAAATGCTGCATCAATTTTGGCGATGTCAGTGAGTCGTTCGAGGGTAATGGTGCACGGTCTCCAGTTTCACTCAGCTTCCATTTCTACAATCAAGATCTCGAATCTCATGATACGTGAATTTCTAAGTTTCACCCCTTTGGTTTCTGGTTGTTAATTTACGATATTCAGCTTATCGACTCGGGATCAATCATGCTTTGTTTCTACCTCCACCTTACTCTTTTTCCAGCTCCCCAACCCCTATTAAAATAATGTCTGAAATCCAACTTTCATGTGCTTAGTACATGCTGACCTAATTTAGTGTTTGAAATCCGACTTTCACGTGCTTAGTATATGCTGATCTAATTTAATGTCTGAAATCCAACTTTCACGTGCTTAGTATATGCTGACCTAATTTAATGTCTGAAATCCAACTTTCACGTGCTTAGTACACGCTGGTCTAATTTCAACAGTGTCCTTTTACCCTCTAACTACTTTTGCAATAATAAAAACTTATTACGAGTTACTCTCAATGCAGAGTGACCTGTTCAAAGTCTTTGTCCCCACGTTACTGTGTAACTTCCCAGGTTTAAATAATGCTGACCATTGTTTCGTTAATATGGTATAGTTAGTTCCTAATCCCCATTGTTCTTGATTGTGGATAAAGACATTTACATTTTAATTTTAGTTTTGGCAATGCTCTAGTTGTATAATTAAGATTTCTCTCGAACAGTGTTTAGGGTAGTCCCTTTCTTGTGACCTACAATTCTATCACTTATACCTGAAGTACTTTTGGACCTCTGACTCTGTCACATAAACACTATCTAGGACAATATTCATCATACGTTTTTGACATGGAACCATACCCCTCTTACATGGAACCATACGCCTTTGACATGCTAGCCGTACGCTTCTGGCATGAAACCAAACACCACTAACATGAAAACATGCGCCTCTGATATTGAACCATACTCCTCTGACACTGAACTAAACATAGAACAGACAGAAAATGGATAGCCAATAGAAAACATTACATAACGAATGAGCCAACCGGAGAATGATATTTGTAGAAAAAAGCTTATTTTATGTGAAAAATTCATAAATAGATCCAGGAAGTTGTAAAGGCCGTGTGCTGTTGATGTCGATTTGAAGAATTGAGGCACACGTCAAAATGACTTGTTATAGACTGCCCTCGGCGCTGGCCTCCAGGGTTGATGTGTCTAGGCCATCGTGCACGTCATGTCTTATAACAAACATCGTAGACCTATATATAAGATGAGTCTAGTCGTGCGGGCTATCCTCTAGGGGGTAGAAATCGCACGAGCTCATCCCATTGAAAAAACCCCCCATCCCTCCCCTCTCACACATGCTAAAGTTGTGTTCAGTATGGAGTAGGCACAGATTTGGAATGAAACATTCCGGGAGCAATACTACATTTGTTATGCAAAAATATTAGAAAGAAACTATTTTTTTCGAGGATAGGAATACATTAAATTAGAATAAAAAGAATATGTTTTAAAATTGAGGTCAAGGCTTAGGATAGTGGCATGGCTCAGCATAAATTGATAGTGTCCGACTCTAGGCTTCAAATGTTGGCATGGTTCAGCATAAATTGATAGTGACTCGAGCCTTCAAATGTTGGCATGGTTCAGCATAAATTGATAGTGTCCGACTCGAGCCTTCAAATGTTGGCATGGTTCAGCATAAATTGATAGTGTCCGACTCGGGCCTTCAAATGTTGGCACGACTCAGCATAAATTGATAGTGTCCGACTCGAGGCTTCAAATGTTCGCACGACTCAGTATAAATTGATAGTGTCCGAATTTGGGTTTCAGTAGGGAATATGTTGCATTTTTGTCAAATATGTTATGTTCTTAAATCTGTTATTGTTACATCAGCTGTTGGTTGTCGTTATATCTAAAGTAATTATTTCCGTCAATTCACATATTTTCATATTTTTTACATTGAATTTCTGGAACTATGATGTTTTCTACATGCCTAATCTAGGTCAATTGAGCCCTTGAGTCTCAGCAATAAGTAATTGGTTTATGTGAGTAAACACGATGAAAGGGAAATATAAATAAGAGGATTATTGTTAAAATAAGATGTAAGAAGGCAGGTTAGAAATAATAGAAGAGAGAGAGACAGAGAGAGAGAGAGAGAGATAGGGAGAGAGAGAGAGAGAGAGAAAGAGAGGGAAATGGGAAAGTCAGGACGTACAGTGGACGTCCTAAGACGAATTCTAACTAGATATTAGTTCAAAAGCCTTCAGATAGGGATCATATGTTTGTTTTTATGTTTTTATATATCTTTCTAAAATACCATTGCAACATGGCACATCTTTGCGACCTTGTTATAAGACAGATTTGTATAAGAATTTGCTTCTGACGGAAAGGCTCTTTTCGACCTGGTTATAAGACAGATTTGTATAATAATTTGCTTCTGACGGAAAGGTTCTTTGCGACGAGTCTTTAACACAGAAAATACGAAACACTATTCTAAGTGCATGTGTAAATATTTGAACCGTGGAATTTGGAATGAAAGAAGTGCGAGAGGTAGACTGAGGAAACGGGGGATAGACAGAGTAAATGAGACCTGCGATAAAATTGGAAAGAATGTTACTTGGGCTACAAGAGAGGCGAAAGACAAATACATTCACCGAGACTCGGCTACATCCGGCAGAAAATGGGATGACACTGGGTTACAACCCGGCAGAAAGTGAGATAACTCTGGATTACAGCCCGGCAGAAAGTGAGATGACACTGGGCTACAGTCCGGCAGAAAGTGAGACTGCACTGGGCTACAGCCCGGCAGAAAGTGAGATCACTCTGGTTTACAGCTCGGCAGAAAGTGAGATGACACTGGGCTACAGTCTGGTAGAAAGTGAGACTGCACTGGGCTACAGCCCGGCAGAAAGTGAGATAACACTGGTTTACATCTCGGCAGAAAGTGAGACGAAACTGGGCTACAGTCCGGTAGAAAGTGAGATAACTCTGGGTTACAACTCGGCAGAAAGTGAGATGACACTGGGCTACAGCTCGGCAGAAAGTGAGATGACACTGGGCTACAGTCTGGTAGAAAGTGAGATAACTCTGGGTTACAACTCGGCAGAAAGTGAGACTGCACTGGGCTACAGCCCGGCAGAAAGTGAGATAACTCTGGGTTACAGCTCGGCAGAAAGTGAGACGACACTGGGCTACAGTCCGGTAGAAAGTGAGACGACACAATAAAAAGAAACCGAGAGGGATAGAGATAGCACAAGAAAATAAATACGTGATAGAAAGTGATAGTGTCTGGAACAAGTCGGAAGAAAGCGACTGAGCAGAATGGTGAGCTAAGGAAATCAACGTAGAGGTCAGAAATAGATTTCCTCTTGTTCTTTTCAGTCTGTCTTTTGATTTACTCTAACCAACGTTTGGGGGAAACTGAATCCAGATGTTGGCAGAGAAGTAAAGGTAGTCCCTTGCAGACAATGCCGTCCTAGGATTCATTGTACGAAGATCTAGCTTGTTAAAGAGGTGTACTGGGTGGCCAGTTGCCTTCATCGCTGTTTTTCCTTCTCTAACAGAAAACAGGTTTCCAATTTACAGCTGGGTCGATTTGGGCGTGATGGTAACGAGGGTTAAGTCGCATACCTTTCTTTTTGACAAGCGAGTACTCCACCACAACACTAACCACGTTATGTAAATAGTAACGATTTGTACATGATGAGGTTGTCAGCTCCATTTACAACTTTTTTTAGTCGCCTCTTACCTCCTGCTGAGATAATAGAAATATTTATCTTGATAAAAGATAATAACAGATGTAACGACTACATTTGATCATCCTCATACCGTATGCTCACAGGAAACACGTAAGATCTCTTGTAAGCTAACTCACTTTTCATGCCGGAAGCTACGTCACAGCACCAGTGTCGGTACATCTCATTATCTCCTCGCCATTCTATTCTAGATTATGTTTGTGTTCAGTTGTAGAAGGATCGATCGGTGATTGAATTTGAAAATGGTTGAGTTAGAAAACGATGAATGATCTTTTAGCGCCGATGATACCAGAACTGGTTCACATCAGATTCAAATCTGAATGTATTGTGTGTGCCTTGGCTGTACACAGACTCAAAGCTGTCTGCCTTGAGCTGTTTCTTCATTTCAGAATGAAGATTGAATGCGTTTTTTATATATTTACATCTCAGATGGTGGAGGAAGACTAACGTCTGGTCAAGTAAAATATACTGGTCAGACATGTTAGTCAGGGTCAGACAAAATATACTGGCCAAGACCATCACCTCGGCTTCCTAGTACCCCTCCCTGGAAGCGAATCTGCCAAGCATAGCACAAACGCCTGGATGACTCCTGTCCACCTTCATCAGCACGTTTTGGATGTGATAAAAGCAACTGCAACCCGCCACTCAACGCCCTGTTCAGAGCGAACATAAGCGTAACCTACTCATTGTGGACATTCGTAAAAAACAACAACAATAACAACAACAACAGCACATATTATGAGCATGTGCGTAGTGCCATAAATGAAACTAAAATTGAAATTTAAACTACGTTAAATTGTGTTTTATAGGATCCATTGATGTGCACCATACAGTATTTGGTTATCTGTGAATTCGATCATTGGTGTGCACCATACAGTATTTGTTTATCTGTGAATTCGAGATTTGATGTGCACCATACAGTATTTGTTTATCTGTGAATTCGAGATTCAGTTAACAGTTTGTTGAGATTAAGATACATCTACCTTGAAGTCATATATGCGTGTATGTTTGTATGTATGTTTTTCGCAGACATGGTATATGTTTACGAAAGGTAAACACAGTATACCTATGCTTTTGTAAGGAATATAGATAGATAGACAGACAGAGAGAGAGAGAGAGAGAGAGAGATAGATAGATAGATAGATAGATAGATATATAGATAGATAGATACATATATACATAGATAGATATGTAGATAGATACATAGATACATAGAAATAGATAGATATAGACAGACAGACAGAAGGCAGGCTTACAGCCAGACATACAGACAGACTGAGAGAGAGAGAGAGAGAGAGAGAGAGAGAGAGAGTGAGAGAAAGTGTAAATAATTTATTAAGGACACAGAACGAATATGTTTATGTGTATATTGGTGACACAGATCACATGTTGATGACTGACAAAGGGTGTGTGTATATATCTATATGTGTATGTGTGTGTGATTGTGTGTAGTATAAATTGAACTAGAGCGGTTTTGTGAATAGAAAATAATATTTGAAGGACACAGCGCGGGTGAGTGTCTATGTGCTTGTTGTGGATTAATCTGAACTATTTAGTGCGTAAAGATTAGAGACACACAGAAAGAGCGAGAGAGTGAAAAAAAGAGAAAATATGAACGAGTGATTGTATGTTAAGGGTTGTTGTTGTTGCTGTTGTTGTTGTTGATGCTGCTGTTGTTGTTGTTGCTGTTGTTGTTGTTGATGCTGCTGTTGTTGTTGTTGCTGTTGTTGTTGTTGATGCTGCTGTTGTTGTTGTTGCTGTTGTTGTTGTTGATGCTGCTGTTGTTGATGCTGCTGTTGTTGTTGTTGTTGTTGTTGATGCTGCTGTTGTTGTTGCTGCTGCTGCTGCTGTTGTTGTTGCTGTTGTTATTGATGCTGCTGTTGTTGTTGATGCTGCTGTTGTTGTTGTTGCTGCTGTTGTTGTTGCTTCTGTTGTTGTTGTTGATGCTGTTGTTGTTGTTGATGCTGCTGTTGTTGTTGCTTCTGTTGTTGTTGTTGATGCTGTTGTTGTTGTTGATGCTGCTGTTATTGTTGTTGCTTCTGCTGTTGTTATTGCTTCTGTTGTTGTTGGTGCTGCTGCTGTTGTTATTGCTCCTGTTGTTGTTGTTGTTGCTGCTGATGCTGCTGTTGTTATTGTTGTTATTGTTTTGTTGAAGTTGTGGTTGTTGTTGTTGTCGCTGCTGCTGTTGTTGTGGTTGTTGTTGAATATCCCACAATGAGTAGGATTACTGTTTTGTGCCCCCTAAAATGGACGTTAAGTGACGGGTTGTCGTAGTTTTTCTAACATCTCGAGCGTGCTGATGAAGGTGGACAGAAGTCCTCCAGGTGTTTGTGCTTTGTTTGGCTTCATTTGCGTTTCACTCACTGCTACAGAGATCACGTCGATCCCTCACTTTAGTAGTCAGGCTGCATAAAAACAGTCCGTTTTTTTTGGAAGGGCTACATAGAAGCCAAGGGTCTTGGTCAGTATATTTTGCCTGACCCTGACTAATATGTCTGACCAGTATATTTTGCCTGACCCTGACTAACATGTCTGACCAGTATATTTTGCCTGACCCTGACTAACATGTCCGATCAGTATAATGTGCCTTACCCTGACTAACATCTCTGACCAGGAATGTGTCTAAGGTAAAATGAGATAAGGTTCACCTTGTGACCCGGGGATGGAGTGGACAGTGGACACGGGGGGAGGGGAGGGGCAGGGAGAAGTAGTAGTTTGTATTTATTGTTTGCAATTACAAACAGACAAGCAATGAGGTAAAGCATGACAGAGAAGAAAGGGAGGCGGAGAAAATAACAAATTAAGTGGGAGAAAGAGTGTATGTATAAAGGAGGCTGCGTGTCCTAGAGGTGAAGCGTATGTTTCACAATTCCAGCGCTCTCGGTTCAAACTACGCTCGTGTCCAGTTTGGCAGACATGGGTTTTTTCCCCCGCTCCTCCAGGTCCGGAAAGTAATGGCAACCTACCGTACTGCTTTTTATTTTTTTATTTTATGTGTTTGCCTCACTAGTTTCTACTGGCGGAGGCGCGCCTATTCCACCCCAGACCGTAGTCAATTTGGGCGATATTAAGACGCATAAACCAGTGCTTGGATGCGTGTGTGTATCTGTTTGTACCTAGCCTGGTATTTCCGTGATGTTCCTCCCGTTGTTCCTCGCTTTTGATGTTCCTAGTTGTCCGCCGTAGGTATTTGCATAAATATGCACAATAGTTTTCCTGGGACCATTTTTATTTTCTGTCATACTTGATTCGGATCTCTTTTTTTTTGTTTCCTGATTTCTTTCGTTCTTTTTTTTTCTCCCCCCCCTCTTTCCTTCTTTTTTTTTTTTTTTTTTTTCCTTCAATTTTATTTAAAAAAATATAAAGCCCCCTCATACATTTTATACACAATTGTGAAGATATCAGTGTAGTGAGGTGTACAACGAGAATGAATGAGATGGAATGATTGGGAAATATAACAAACAATATACTGCACACTTGCCACGGAACTTATAACAGCCAAATACGCTGGCGGCTGTAAGATGCGACGTTCATGTTACTTACATGCTACGTTCATGCTACTTACATGCTACTTACATGCTGCTTTCATGCTACGTTCATGCTACTTACATGCTACTTACAGGCTACGTTCATGCCGTTTACATGCTACATTCATGATACTTACATACTTCGTTCATGCTAGTTACATGCTACTTACATGCTACGTTTATGATACTTACATGTTACTTACATGCTACATTTATGATACTTACATGCTACGTTCATGATACTGACATGTACTTACATACTAGTTACATGCTTCTTACATGCTGCATTCATGATACTTACATGCTACTTACATACTAGTTACATGCTTCTTACATGCTACATTCATGGTACTTACATGCTACTTACATACTAGTTACATGCTTCTTACATGCTACATTCATGATACTTACATGCTTCATTCATGCTACTTACATGATACGTTCATGCTACTTACATGCTAGTTGCATGCTACTTACATGGTACTTACTTTATATATATATATATATACATATATATAGGTATATATATATAGATAGATATATAAATTGAGAATGAAAGAGTGAATGAAGAGGAGTGAATCAAGAGGAGATATAAATAATGGGAAATATAAAATCTCGTTATTTATATATAAAAGAATCCAAACGTTCTGAAGTCGTATTTTATTTGCACGTCTCGTCAAAAGTACGAAAGTATTATCTATGTTAGAAAGTATGAATTAGATAAATAACAGCCCGTAAGGGAAATATACTTTTATCTATAGTTCCATACGAGGATAGAAGATTCTGAGTCTCTTATATACAGTGACGGCCGTCTCAACAAAACTAGGCTCAGAGTAGACGGCCACAACAAAACAAAGCTCAGAGTAGACAGCCACAACAAAATAAAGCTCAGAGTAGACAGCCACAACAAAACAAAGCTCAGAGTAGACAGCCACAACAAAACAAAGCTCAGAGTAGACAGCCACAACAAAACAAAGCTCCGAGTAGACGGCCACAAGAAAACAGAGCTCAATGAACGCAGGAACACTCAGAAAGGACGCGAGCTCGCCAAACCACAATGCAGCGAGGCTCCGTTTTCAAGAATAACAGATTACAATTCAAATTTTTCAAAAATGTTTGGTCGTTAAAAACCTAATTTTAAAATAATGACAGTAATATTGGACCTAATTTTAATTTTTTTAATAATTTAAGTTATAACAGACCTAATTTTGAAATATTTAAAAATAGTGACAGTCAAAATCAGACCTAATTTTAAAATAGTGACAGTCAAAATCAGACCTAATTTTAAAATAGTGACAGTCAAATTAACCAAATTTAAAAAATAGTGACAGTCAAATCTGACCTAATTTTAAATTAGTGACAGTCAAATCATACCTAATTTTAAATTTTAAAATAGTGACAGTCAACCGAGAGCTAATTTTAAATTTTAAAATGGAGACAGTCAAATCAAACTTAATTTCGAACATTAAAATGGGATCAAGATGCGGAGCAGCGCATGAGCTGCAGTGATCAGCGACCCATAGCTGACTGCTAGCGTCAGGGCCAGCAAACTAGAGCTGCCAAGACCCTTCTACACCTCCACGCGGTGATCCTGGATAACAGGCTGCAGCAGGGCAGACTGGCTGAGGAGAAGGGATCGAAGAGGAATGCTAACCCGGTACTCAAAAATGCTTGCTGAAGTCGGATGTCTTGATCCGAAAGGTGCAAATATTGCAGTCAAGCTGTAAACTACGACACAACACATTCCGTTCTCTGGACTACATTCTGCTACGTAAGCCCTTTCGGGGCTTGGTAGTGGGAGATTGAGAACGAACGAAGCCAAGCCAGGCCAAGCCAGGCCAAGCCAAGCCAAACCAAGCCAAGCCACAAGCTGGGGAGCAGACGAAGGCATACTAAAGAAACTGTATACTGGAAGAGTGAGACCAGTTCTCGAGTATGGCATTGCGGCATGGACAACAGCAGCGAAGGCGAACTTCGATAAAGTTAACAAACTTCAAAACCAAGCCATGAGAATTATAACAGGTGGCATGAAGTCAACGCCAATTGTAGAACTTGAAAAGATTACAAAACTGCAATCCATGACCGATAGAAGAGACTGCAGAGCCCAGCTGCAGTCAGAGAAACTCCGAAGACTGACGGACCATCCAATGCACCAGAGACTAAACAATTTGGGAAATGGGAAACTAAAGCGGAGAAACTTTGCAGAAATAGCCAAAGCAAAGATGCACGACGATCCCATAAACGCACTAACAACACCAAAACCCATCACTACTGTACGAAAACCTACCTGGAGGCAGGATATATTTCCAGAGGTGGTAGAAAATATAGCAAGTATTGCAAACAAAAACTGCCAGACTGAAAAAGAAAGGAGAGATACTACCCTAAGCTTCATAACGAAAAGCTACCCAAGCATGGACTGGACCCATGCATACACCGACGGTTCTGTAACAAACACTTCACAGAACGGAGGGGCAGGAGCATTCCTGAACCTACCAAATGGCAGAAAAATAACACTGTCATTCGCTACTGGTAAGTACACAAGCAATTTCAGAGCGGAGGCAGAGGCACTGAGGGCGGCAGTGGAAGAAATGGTGACACACAGTGAAAATGAGAGCCATATAGTCCTGCTGACAAATGCTCTCGCCGTAGTCACAGCGCTAAAAAGCCAGAAAAACACTGAGCTTAATGACCTAAGAGCAGCACTCTGCAAACTGTGCCAGCAGTCCGCACCAAAAAGGGTAGTGGTACAGTGGGTTCCGTCACACTGCAACATCCAAGGCAACGAGGAGGCAGACAGACTGGCAAAAGAAGGTGCAAGACTACCACAAACAGATACCAGTATGACGTACGAAGAGTCAAAACGGCTTATCAAAGCCAGATACATGACCAAATGGAAAACCGAACATACTGGTTACACCAAAAACGATGCCTATTACCAGTTGAACCGAAGAGAGCAGGTCGTTGTCTTCAGACTTCGCACTGGCCACAACAGACTGAGGTACCACCTATTCAACAAATTGAAGATAGGGTGTACCGACGAATGCCCGTGCGGTACTGGTAAAATGACCGCTGAACATCTGCTGCAGAACTGCCCGACATACGAGGATCAGAGAGAGCAGATGTGGCCATTACCAGTGGAACTGCAAGACAAGCTCTATGGCAGTGGCGAGAGTCTCAGGATGACCGCCGCTTTTTTCGAAAAAATTATGGTTACTGTCTGACTGCGTACGCAGAAGAAGAAGAAACCAAGCCAAGCCAAGCCAAGCCAAACCAAGCCAAGCCAAACCAAGCCAAGCCAAACCAAACCAAGCCAAGCCAAGCCAAATATTAAAATTGGGCAAAGGAAGCCGTGTGTGAATTGATACCAGCCAGCGACTTCTTTCTGGTTGCTTCCGCCATGGTCAGCGAACCATATTTGACCAAGGTCATATTCTGCCTCAAAATGGCGACCATGGGAATTGGCTAAACTTGTTTAGTCTGGCTAAGAGAATAGGAATCGAAAAAGTAAGACAAATCTGGTCCTAAAAATGTCGTTCTGAAACCGGTTGTGTCGTGCTGATAACGCAAATATAGCAGCCTCGCTGTGAACTACGACGCGGTCGACACAACATCGAATTCAGGACGAGCGTAGGTACAGAAAAGAAAGACAGAATTGAAATATTTCATGGTCGCAATATCCTACGTAATTTAAATTATAAAATAATAGAAGGTTATTACATACTTTATTTTAATTATCAAATAATAGGTGGTTATATTATACAAAATATTAATTACTAAATAATAAACGGCTATATAATACCTAATTTACTTATAGAACGATAGACTGTTATATAACATCTAATTTCTTCTTCTGCTTCTTCTTCTTCTTCGTACGCAGTCAGAAAGTAACCATTATTTTTTCGAAAAAAGCGGCGGTCATCCTGAGGCTGTCGACACTGCCATAGAGCTTGTCTTGTGGTTCCACTGGTGATGGCCACATCTGCTCTCTCTGATCCTCGTATGTCGGGCAGTACTGCAGCAGATGTTCAGCGGCCATTTTCCCGGTACCACACGGGCATTCGTCGGTTCCACCTATCTTCAATTTGTTGAATAGGTGGTACCTCAGTCTATTGTGGCCAGTGCGAAGTCTGAAGACAACGACCTGCTCTTTTCTGTTCAACTGGTAATAGGCATCGTTTTTGGTGTAACCAGTATGTTCGGTTTCCCATTTGGTCATGTATCTGGCTTTAATAAGCCGTTTTGACTCTTCGTACGTCATACTAGTATCTGTTTGTGGTAGTCTTGCACCTTCTTTTGCCAGTCTGTCTGCCTCCTCATTGCCCTGGATGTTGCAGTGTGATGGGACCCACTGTACCACTACCCTTTTTGGTGTAGACTGCTGGCATAGTTGACAGAGTACTGCTCTTAAGTCATTAAGCTCAGTGTTTTTCTGGCTTCTTAGCGCTGTGACCACGGCCAGAGCATCTGTAAGCAGGACTGTATGGCTTTCATTTTCTTTATGTGTCACAATTTCTTCCACTGCCGCCCTCAGTGCCTCTGCCTCCGCTCTGAAATTGCTTGTGTACTTACCAGTAGCGAATGACAGTGTTATTTTTCTGCCATTTGGTAGGTTCAGGAATGCTCCTGCCCCTCCGTTCTGTGTAGTGTTTGTTACAGAACCGTCGGTGTATGCATGGGTCCAGTCCATGCTTGGGTAGTTTTTCGATATAAAGCTTAAGGTAGTATCTCTCCTTTCTTTTTCAGTCTGGCAGTTTTGGTTTCAAATACCTGGTATATTTTCTACCACCTCTGGAAATATATCCTGCCTCCAGGTAGGTTTTCGTACAGTAGTGATGGGCTTTGGTGTTGTTAGTGCGTTTATGGGATCTTCGTGCATCTTTGCTTTGGCTATTTCTGCAAAGTTTCTCCGCTTTAGTTTCCCATTTCCCAAATTGTTTAGTCTCTGGTGCATTGGATGGTCAGTCAGTCTTCGGAGTTTCTCTGACTGCAGCTGGGCTCTGCAGTCTCTTCTATCGGTCATGGATTGCAGTTTTGTATCTTTTCAAGTTCTACAATTGGCGTTGACTTCATGCCTACTGTATATCACATCTAATTTAATTGTAAAAGAACAGGCGGTTATAGAATATTTCAATTGAATATAAAATAATAGGCGGTAATATAATACCTAATTTTGATTATAAAATAATGGACGGTCATTGGTACTGAAATCGATGTCCGTTATCGACACGCACTTATCAACCAAACTGCCAATGGGTACATTGCTTATTGTTACATATTAAACAAAGATGAACCCTTTTTACAATAAAGCGTTCCAAACACACCATCCTCAACAGTACCGTCGGCTTATTAATTTATCTAAAAATGAAACGCATATAGAAGATTTTTAAAAGTCCAAACGTTAATTAAATTAGTGTTTACTGGTAAAGATGTCTTCAGCTGTGCATAACGTAGCCAAACATGGCCGAGTGTGACATGCGTAAGCAGATAAAGTTAAATGAAATCGGGTAAAACGAAAGGATGAACGGGAACATGTGTTTTAATGTTCAAATAATCAAATCACAGGCTAAAATAATCGATATTTCTGAAAGTTAGATCAGTTGTCCGGAGGGGAAAAGGGCGGGGGGGGGGGGGGGGGGGGGGGGGATGGGATGTTGTGAAAAAGGGGGGGGGGTGTGATCAGGGTTGGAGAGTCGTCGCCGAAGTAACACAACATATAAACGACACTATAATTTAGTAAAATTTATTTATTGGCACACTGAGACTATTGCTTGTCCTCGTTTTTCCCCGTTCCATCCGAAGCATACAGTCACAACTGCAACGAGTCAATATCAAAACAGTTAGTTGCGCATTTCGAGCAAATAAACCTATTGTTGCTATTTGTTTTACATAAAGAGGTTGCTAGCCGCATGCACATGTAACATGCCTGTCCTGTTCTAATGTGTTTACAACGTTTATGTGGGCCAATTCTTTGATCCCCGCTCAAGTGACGGCGTCTGCTAAGTAAATTGTTACCTCAGTGGAATAGCTCCAGCAAAAACGTTCCATAGCACCACGGCGTTAGATAGTCTGTCCGCAGGTCTGTCTGTTCGCAGAGGGGTCTCTTAGACAGACAACCAGCTGCATGAACCGCGACAGTACCTATAATCTTCACAATCTGTAACAAGTGACTGAGCACCTTTGTGTCTGACAGGTGTTTCATGATGTCTGTTCTGCTTAACATTACTGAACGTTATGTTATGTATGTATTTATGTATGTCTATCTATCTATCTATCTATCTATCTATCTATCTATCTATCTATCTATCTATCTATCTATCTATCTATCTATCTATCTATCAATCTATCTATCTATCTATCTATCTATCTATCTATCTATCTATCTATCTATCTATCTATCTATCTATCTATCTATCTATCTATCTATCTATCTATCTATCTATCTGTATGTCTGTTCGCCTGCCCACCTGCCCGCCTGTCTGTCCGCCCGCCCGCCCATTCTTGCGACAGCCCGCTCGCCCGTCCGTAAGTCCGTCTGTCTGTTTGCATGTCTGCCTGTCTGGCAATCTATTTGCCAGCCAGTTCTGCATTACTGTCATACGCCTGTCTGTCCATCTATGTATTTGATTGAACAAATGTTTGTTGTTTATTTACCTGTCTAGTTTCTGCTTTTTATTCTCTTACGTGGGATAGGCAAGTCAAAGTTCTGACCTGGAAATTAGGTTTGAACTGTAGACCTTCTCCATGTATCCACCATGCAAGGCGATACGCTTCTTTCATCTATGCTTCACCACCCTGGTGCCCTAATTGTAAGACTCCTCCTCCTGGGCCCGGAACAACGTCTCCAGTTCAGTAAGCAAGTCCTGAACGTCACACAAACTTCCGTGGATGAAATAATGCACCTATCCACCATACTGACTGGACCTGACACCTAGTGATGTCTTTCTGTTCCAAAATATGAAGAATCCGCTTCATTAGACATCGTTTTTTCCGAAGTTCGATACTTGATTACTGAACTAGAGACGCGATTCCTTGCCCAGAAGGAGGAGTTTTACAATCAGGGCATCAGGAAAATAAAGAAAAGATGGGATACGGGAGTGAATACATAGAGAAGGACTTTGTTTCCATCCATTTCCAGCAAAGTAACTTGACTTCTTCATACTAAAGTGCAAAACATTTCGGCCGCAAATCGCATTTGTTTGTCCGATGGATGTATCAGTTAAAATGCTTGTGTTTTACACCAGAAGTTCAAAGTTTTTCTTTTTATTGATTATCTCCGTTTCTCCTCAAATAGACGTTGTGATTTTGCATCGCAGTTTACAGAGAGGCACCGATGTCTGCTCCTTTCGGGTCGGCACATACCGTTTCAGCTGGTATTTTTAGGTAACAGGTTTTCCTATCTACTCTTCTTACTTACCTCCCTTGTCCAAGCACTACGTCATCCAGTATGCAGACAGTCTTTAGCGACATGGATTGCTCTGTCATTTGCTTCCAGCATGTCATAACTATTTCGTGTTTTCGGGACATTGGTCAGGACATAAGTGGGCCAGGTCCTGTTTTGCTCCACAGTCCAAAGTGTCATCATTTGTGTGTCTTCATCTCTTCATGTCCCGCTTGCACCGTGATATACAAGTTCAGAGTATGTCTAGTTACCTTTCTACTGTGATCCCTACTCTCTTAGCCAGGCTACAGTAGTGCAGCCTGTTTCCACTTGCAAGCGAAATATGGTATTGGACAGCCAGCTCTGGTTCACTGGCCCTGGTGCAAGCAGTAAGCTTTGAGTCTGGCTGTTTTAGCTTCTGATTAACTGACCCTGATGCAAGCAGCAAGCTGTGAGTCTGGCTGTTGTCAACTCTGGTTCCCTGACCCTGGTGTAAGCAGCAATGTGTGCGTCTGGCTGTTTTAGCTCTGGTTCCCTGACTCTGGTGCAAATAGCAAGCTATGAGTCGCTGGCTGCTGTCAATTCTGGTTGACTGTGCTGCATCTTCGACTTCCCACCAAGCAGAATTCTCAATAGTTTACAATTTAGCTTCAAATTGGAAGGGGAGACAAACGACGAGTTAAGGAGCCTGGCAACCCAACTTCAAAACAGCCAAGACCTAGAGAGACTTGATTTCCAAGAGTTTATCTCCTACATCAGTTTAGGATATTCGATTACTTTTACGTTTTAACAAATATTTTATATTAAATCTTGGGAATGATTTTGATTACCTTCTACTTCCGGTACGAGGAGACTAACATTCGAGCATGCAAAACATGCTGATCAGACTTTGTTAGTTAAATACAGGGTAAGCATAACACATGCTGATCAGACTTTGTTAGTTAAAGTCAGGGTAAACTGGTTAGACTTTGTTAGTTAGAGACAGGGTAAGCATAACACATGCTGATCAGACTTTGTTAGTTAAAGTCAGGGTAAACTGGTTAGACTTTGTTAGTTAGAGACAGGGTAAGCATAACACATGCTGATCAGACTTTATTAGTTAGAGTCAGGGTAAGTATATTAATCAAGATCCCACCTCACTTTCAAGCTGTTCTCCCTGGATACAGACTGTTTCATGGCAGTCTGGTGAACGATCAGCACTGAAATCTCTCCAGTGGTAAGTCTGCTCAGAGACTGCTCCCATTGCATTATAAATAGGACCATTGTCCACTTTACCCAGTACACCCCGTGGATGGGAGGTGAGCTACTGTAACCCGACACAAAATACAGTCAAGTACGAGTGGCATAAGCAGCAACAGTAACAACAACAACAACCTCCTTTAACCACTCTGGCCACTTATTGAACGCACAATAATAATTCACAACCCACTGCACGAAAGGAACAGAAAACACAACAACCACATACAATGTCTATTAGCAGACGTAGTCCAGCGTATCTCACATACATGAGACACAATGTGTGATAATCGTATAGCCAAAGATATTGATTTATGTGGCCTCATTTGGTTTTGTCTCCTCCAGAATCTCTAAGCCTCCGGACCGCTGTGCCCGACGCCAGGACAACAAAATGAGAGTGTGGACAAAAACGGCTTCCAAAATGGCGCATTGAGACACTCTATAAACCAGTGTCTTTGATCATGATGTCGTTATTGTGGCAGCTGTGTTTTCTGGTGTCGATTAAAACTATTTGGATTGTAGCAAAGGAGTTTCTGGACAATAGTCCAGGCTGTTTCGATTCTTGCTCGGTAGGTGTGTTTTGTTGTTTCACCCTGTTGTATCAATCGTTTGATTCTGTTTGTGTGAAACTGTATGCGCTGTTATGACATGTTCATTATAATACACACAAACGATAACCTCTTCATGACTAATCTCAGACCGAATAATATATCATCAAGATACTAATTTAATCCTAATCTAACCAAAAGGACTCACCTACTCTTTTAGTAGAACGTCGCGCGAAAAATAAGGAAAATAACTGACTTGCTGGCTGTCTTATAACGTGATTGACAATAACTGATAGTTGATGGCTGTCTTATAACGTGACTGACAACAACTGATAGTTGATGGCTGTCTTATAACGTGATTGACAATAACTGATAGTTGAGGGTTGTCTTATAAAGTGATTTACAATAACTGATAGTTGATGGCTGCCTTATAACGTGATTGACAACAACTGATCTGCTGGCTGTATTATAACGTGATTGACAATAACTGATAGTTGATGGTTGTCTTATAACGTGATTGACAATAACTGATAGTTGAGGGTTGTCTTATTTCGTGATTTACAATAACTGATCTGCTGACTGTCTTAGAACGTGATTTACAATAAATGACTTGTTTGCTGTCTTATAACGTGACTGACAAAAACTGATAGTTGAGGGTTGTCTTATAACGTGATTTACAATAACTGATCTGCTGACTGTCTAATAACGTGATTTACAATAAATGACTTGCTGGTTGTCTTATAACGTGATTTCCAATAACTGATCTGCTGACTGTCTTATAACGTGATTTACAATAAATGACTTGTTGGCTGTCTTATAACGTGACTGACAATAACTGATAGTTGATGGCTGTCTTATAACGTGATTTACAATAACTGATAGTTGATGGTTGTCTTATAACGTGATTTACAATAACTGACTTGCTGACTGTTTTAAAACGTGATTGACAATAACTGACTTGTTGGCTGTCGTATAACGTAATTTACAATAACTGACTTGTTGGCTGTCGTATAATGTGATTTAAAATAACTGACTTGTTGGCTGTCGTATAACGTGATTTACAATAACTTATAGTTGATGGCTGTCCTATAACGTGATTGAGAATAACTGATAGTTGATGGCTGTCCTATAACGTGATTGACAATAACTGATAGTTGATGGTTGTCTTATAACGTGATTTACAATAACTGACTTGCTGGCTGTCTTATAACGTGATTTACAATAAATGACTTGCTGGCTATCTTATAACGTGATTTACAATAAATGACTAGCTGGCTGTCTTATAAGGTGATTTACAATAAATGACTTGCTGGCTGTCTTATAACGTAATTGGCAATAACTAATTGTTAATGGCTGTCTTATAACGTGACTGACAATAACTGACTGATGGCTGTCTTATAACGTGACTAACAATAACTGACTGATGGCTGTCTTATAACGTGACTGACAATAACTGACTGATGGTTGTCTTATAACGTGACTGACAATAACTGACTGATTGCTGTCTTAAAACGTGACTGACAATAACTGACTGATGGCTGTCTTATAACGTGATTTACAATAACTGACCTGTTGGCCGTCTCATAACGTGACTGACAATAACTGATAGTTGATGGCTGTCTTATAACGTGATTGACAATAGCTGATAGTTGATGGTTGTCTTATAACGTGATTTACAATAACTGACTTGCTGACTGTCTTATAACGTGATTGACAATAACTGACTTGATGGCTGTCGTATAACGTAATTTACAATGACTGACTTGTTGGCTGTCGTATAACGTGATTTACAATAACTGACCTGCTGGCTGTTTTATAACGTGATTAACAATAACTGACAGTTAATGGTTGTCCTATAACGTGATTGACAATAACTTATAGTTGATGGCTGTCCTATAACGTGATTGACAATAACTGATAGTTGATGGCTGTCCTATAACGGGATTGACAATAACTGATAGTTGATGGTTGTCTTATAACGTGATTTACAATAACTGACTTGCTGGCTGTCTTATAACGTGATTTACAATAAATGACGTGCTGGTTGTCTTATAACGTGATTTACAATAAATGACTTGCTGGCTGTCTTATAACGTGATTTACAATAAATGACTTGCTGGTTGTCTTAAAACGTGATTTACAATAAATGACTTCCTGGCTGTCTTATAACGTGATTTACAATAAATGACTTGCTGGCTGTCTTATAACGTAATTGGCAATAACCGATTGTTAATGGCTGTCTTATAACGTGACTGACAATAACTGACTGATGGCTGTCTTATAACGTGACTGACAATAACTGACTGATGGCTGTCTTATAACGTGACTGACAATAACTGACTGATGGCTGTCTTATAACGTGACTAACAATAACTGACTGAAGGCTGTCTTATAACGTGACTGACAATGACTGACTGATGGCTGTCTTATAATGTGACTGACAATAACTGACTCATGGCTGTCTTGTAACGTGACTGACAATAACTGACCGATGGGTGTTTTATAACGAATTAGTTCACTGTCTGATATCTGTATAGCCCGATAAATGATTTCACTGACTGATGTCTGTATAGCACGATGCTATGTAGTCCACTGTCTGATTTCTGTATAGCACGGTGCTATGTAGTCACCTGTCTGATGTCTGTATAGCAAGATACGATACTTGAGTCCACTGTCTGATGTCTGTGTAGCACCATGGTTGAGATCACTGTCTGATGTCTGTATATGACCATGGTTAAGATCACTGTCTGATGTCTTTATAGCACGATGCTTGACTTCACTGTCTGATATATGTATAGCACCATGCTTGAGTTCACTGTCTGTATAGCACCAAAGTTGAGATCACTGTCTGATGTCTATGTAGCACGATGCTTGAGTACACTGTCTGATGTCTGCATAGCACGATGCTTGAGTTCACTGACTGATGTCTGTATAGCACGATGCTATTTAGTCCACTGTCTACTGTCTGTATAGCACGATGCTATGTAATCCACTGTCTGATGACTGTATGGCACGATGCTATGTAGTCCACTGTCTGATGTCTGTATAGCACGATGCTATGTAGTCATGTTGGTATCTGGACAGACAAAACATGTAGGACCCAGACATGGTGATGAAAGAAAGGTTTCTTGTGGATTGTACGACATTCCAGTAGATACGTGAATGGTTCTGGAAAATCTAAACCTAAATTAACAACTGTTATTTTTGTCTGTTAAGTAATTCTTAATTCCCGATGTTCTTGTGTTATGCTGTTGTCCGTAACGGGACGCCAGCAGTTTGACCTTGAAAGTCGGGGGAAGGGAAGGAAATTTCCCGGAATAGTATTCTATTTTGTGTCCCTTAAAACTGAGGATGGGTAAACCAGACGGGGACAATTTTGCTACATTGATTTGGAAATGCTTGCCGCCACAGCTGTGTTTCTAGGCGCTATGGCGACTTGGTGCCCTGGATTTGTGGTGCCCTGGTGTAACCTTATAAAAGTGTGTAATGTTATATTGTTGTTACGGATCCAGCAGGATCAGGGCTCTCGCCCTTGGACCCAATGTCCTGTATTGATATCTGCACGTGTTCATTAGCTGTTGTCTAGTGCCATACAAATTATTCCTTGTATCTGGCCCCAGAGCAAGAAGTATTTTCCTAAAATCGTTTAGCTGAGCACTCAAAGAGATGATGATCAACGGTTTCACATTCGGTTGTATGATATACACATTAGGTATCATGTGTAAGGGACTTATGTTGGTCCATGGACAGGCTTTGAACCATGACAGTGTCAGATTACAGATCTTCAAAATATGTTTTAAATTTGTTGAAGTGAGCAGCGACAGCGAGGATCATTCATAGTTATATGCTTAGCGTTTTGTTATGGCGATTCTCTGTGTTGTGAAAAAGAGTGCTGGGTGCTGGGATGTCGTCTGCAATCTATAGAAACGACAGTGGGTCAATAGATTAGCTCTGTCTGAAGGAAACTCTTTCCCTTGCCAAAACTCCCGCCTCCGCCAGTCATACTCAGACATTCCTGGATATCTTGGTGCCATCATCTTCTTCTTCTACCCCTGCATCTTTTGCCTGGCATCACCGTTCTCTCAAGACCGTTGTGTCTCTTAATGTGAACAAATTATTTACATTTTGGGGCTGTAATGGAATTCATAAACCAGTTCTCCTCTATGCTCAACTCTTGCCGAATGTCTACATTTGCCTTTTTCTCCGTCAAAGGAATTCGGAGGATCTTTCTGTAAACATTTTGACTCGAAGGATTCGATTCTTTGTCTAGAAGTTTTGGTAATCGTCCATGATTCGCAGCCATAAGCTGCCACAGGAAAAACACAGGCTCTCAAGACTTTCACTTTTGTCGTTTTGTTGGTGGTCTGCCATAATTTGTTCAGGCTGTTCAGTCTCTGCATTGCCATGGCTAGTCTTCTTCTGATTTCTTTCGAGCAGTCGCCATTCTTGTCAATTCTGGAGCCCAGATATTCAAAATGCGTGAACTGATCCATTTCTCACCCTCTACTGTAAACTTATGTTGAAATTGTGTTTTGTCGGTGGCCCTTATCTTGGTTTTGTTTGAGTTTATAAATAGGTTTTGATCTTTACTGTCTCAATTTACAGCTGAAATTAGCTGCTCTAGCCCTTCTGCATTTCGTGATAGTTTCACTGCGTAATCTGCGAATCGTAATTCTGAAATCTCGTACCTGCCAATGGTAAATGGGTCGAAACTTTCAATGTGCTCAACTTCTCTAACATTTCTCTTTATACATTCCGAATATATGTTGTATAGATAAGGTGAGGGGATACATCACTGTCTTACTCCCTTTTGTCCTGCGAACCAATCAGATGCTTTCCAAGATACTCGGACAATGGGTCATTGATCTTGTTATAATATTTCAATGAGATGTATAATGTGTAAAGGAAACCCCATTTCCTTCACGATGTTCCACAGATTTTGATGTTTTACCGTATCGAAGGCCTTTTTGTAATCAATGAAACATGTGTACAGGTCTACATTAAACTCTCTACATTTTTCATAGATATTCCTTAAATTGAATATGTGGTCCCGGGTCCCTCTGTCTTTCCTAAAACCTGCCTGGATTACGTGAATTTCAGATTCAAATCTTGTCTCTATCCTTCTTAATAGGATCCGCAAGAGTATCTTGCTAGCGTGGCTGATTAGCACGATAGTTCGGTAGTTCGTGCACAGCTTAAGGTTGCCTTTTTTGGGGAGGGGAATATAAATTGATTTCTTCCATGCTTCTGACCCCTCTGCGCTGTGCCAGATCTATTTACACAGCTTGTGATAGACTCGAGCACTTGCCTCCCCTCCTGCTTGTATTAGCTCTTCTTGGATATCATCACATCCTGGGGACTTTCCCTTTTTCAGGCTTTTGATTGCTGAGCGTACTTCTTCCAATGTTGGTTCAGGTTATTTCTCATCCTTTGGTAGGATTGTAACTGAGCGCTTTGTGCTATCTCTATACATGGTTCTGCAGTGCTCTATCCATTTATTCAATATGTCTTTAATTTCTGTTAATGTGTTATCCTCTTTGTCATTGATGATATGTGGAAACAGACGGAATTCCCGTGTCAGTGTTCTTATCGCCTTAAAGGCATCTCTCTGTCTGCCTTGTTGCTGTAGATTTTCTATGTCCTTACAAGTGTCCACTATGTATCTTCTCTTATCTTTTCTTATTTCTCTTCTAACTTGTCTTGCTCAGTTTTTATATGCTGTGTTGGTCCCCTGACTTACCATTTGTTTTAATTGTTTTCTTTCTTAAATGAGTTTCGGTGTTTCATTTGATATATAGCTCTGTTTCTTATGCGACATCCTGGAAATCATTTCGTTTGCTGTCATGATTAAAATATCCCATGCGTGTGATGTCAACTCCTCAGATGTCATCTCTTCATGTACCGCAAGCAACGCCTCAAATTTGTGTTCTACTTCGATGTTGTATTCAGTCGGTATTGCTGGTACATCAAATCGTATTGGCTGGAAACCTTTGTTAATCTTACGAAGTCTTGCCTTGAAAACTGCAAACAGTAATTCATGGTTCGTATCGCAGTCCGCTTCTGGCAACGTTATGGTTGCTAGCACATTTGACCTCCAAAAAGTAAAAATGACATATATAAGCTACATGGAAGAGATCAAAGTCTTGTCTTTCAGTTCTGAACAAGATACACCAGAGTCAATAGCCACTGGAACCACATCAATCCACAGCACCTGCCCGTGTGCAGAGATTGCTCTCACCCTGATGAAACAGAGACATTGAGTGCAAGTCGCTTGCGGACATGAGGAAAAGATTCTTACAAGCGTTGCCGACAATTGCCAGCACACTGTACGGAGCAGTGAAACAACCGAAGAAAACCTGTCTCTATATGATAATGGCATTGGGCTGGCAAGAACAGACTTGCTCAGCAGTCATGGGATAAGACAGCCACAACAACTTCCAACAAAACAAAGTCACAACAACCTAGTCAACAGTTTGCCTACACACCCGATTAAAAGTCAACAAAAGAAGAATTAAAATCTTGTTCCTAAAAACTGAGTGGACTCGAGGTAAGACGTCGGCGTCGGAGGCTGGAGTTCACAGGTTCGAATCACGGTGGAAACTTGGATATTTCACATGGACATTTTTGTATTTCCCCAGATCTCTAGGTGGTAGAAATCGGACGCCCGTGTGCAGTGTCGCTTTCGTTAAATATCAAGCAGTTGGAAATCAAGAAGAGCAGGCTTAACGGCCGATGCATGGGCAAAAATGTAAATTTAAGTTACAAATCTACCCAATATATTACTGGATCCTCGCTGGTGCTACAGAGTGTGTGCACTGTGTTGAGATTCTCCGAAAATTTGTAGAAGAACAGAGAACTTATGGGTTAAACCGCGAGCAATGATGTCAATTCTGAGCCTAACCCAAACCAAAAAACGTAGTCTTTTTTATATTTATTTGCTGTTATGTTAACTTTGCACTTAGGAGTAACTAGGCGTTCGTAGTAATTAGTAGTCCAATTAGTGAGCAGTCGGCATTCTTCTCATCTCTGGTAAACGATTGATTCTCTTCTTTTCAGTCGTCCTGCACATGGGGTAATATGTATGCACTTCTTTCACATCCAACTGGCCATGCTTGTGTGAGAAGGTCTATCTATCTATATATCTATCTATCTATCTATCTATCTATCTATCTATCTATCTATCTATCTATCTATCTATCTATCTATCTATCTATCTATCCATGCATCCATCCATCCATCCATCCATCCATCCATTCATCCATCTATCTATCTAACTATCTATCTATCTATCTATCTATCTATCTATCTATCTATCTATCTGTCTATCTATCTATCTATCCATCCATCCATCCATCCATCCATCCATCCAAACCCAACCATCCCACCCAAACCCAAAAACCCACCCACCCAAACCCACCCACCCACCCTTCCATCCATCCATCCATCCATCCATCCATCCATCCATCCATCCATCCATCCATCCATCCATCCATCCATCCATCTATCTATCTATCTATCTATCTATCTATATATCTATCTATCTATCTATCTATCTATCTATCTATCTATCTATCTATCTATCTACCTATCTATCTACCTACCTATCTATCTATCTATCTATCTATCTATCTATCTATCTATCTATCTATCTATCTATCTATCTATCTATCTATCTATCGATCTCTCTGTCTATCCATCTGTCCGTCTATCTGTCAGTCTGCCTTCCTGCCTGTCTGTTTACATACCTACCTACTCACCAACCCACCTAAAACCCACACATCCATCCATCCATCTGTCTGTTAGTCTGCACCGTTGTTATCCCATTCATCCCACATCAGTGCTGTAAGTACTAATAACTCACAGACCCACGTGGAGGTATGCTCCAAATACCAGATGTTCTTGTTTGACTGATCTGTTTCTGAGCAAGGCTTCTCTTGGACAAAGTTTATACGGCATGTGCATGTCACAATACGCTTGTCACCTACACCCACAGACACCGGCAGCAAACGTCTCCTTCTTCTGTATTGGTTTAACTGGATTTGTTGACCTAGAGTCAGGGAGAAGTCGACGTTATTTTCCATGTCAGGACAGATGCCCGACAGGTTCTGCTTGATCCCTGCACCACCCGGACCAGGTCTACAAAACTGACCTCGACCACAGTCTTTTGTAGGTCAGGACAGCTGTTTCACAGGTTCTGCTTCAGCTCTGCATCCTATAGCCAGATCTGACTTCGCCCACAGTCTGTTCCATCTCATTAGAGCTGCCCTATATCTTCTTCTGGTACTCAGCCTATATTAGCTGGATCTGGCGTCTTAGAGACACTTGTGAAAGATATGTCCAGGCGTCTGAATGCCAGCCTCACATATATTCACTTGTATGGGATATATGGAGGCAATATATAAGTGGGTAGTGACCCGCTTATAGACAGAAGACAGAAGGTAATGACTTGTTTAGGCAAATGAGTCTGGTGGGTCGGCTTAGATCTCATGTTCTTATTAGATTATATGTTCTCTTGAACCCATACGATTGTGGAGGCTGGTTTAAACTCTCGATATGGAAACATGTAGATTTAGTCTCTCGGTATGGCAATGTATAGTTTTAGCTTTCGTAATGGCAATGTATAGTTTTATTCTCTCGGTCTGGAAATTTATAGTTTTAACCTTCGGTATGCAATGTATAGTTTTAGCCTTCGTAATGGCAATGTATAGTTTTAGCCTTCGGTATGATAATGTATAGTTTTAGCCTTCGGTATGACAATGTATAGTTTAAGCGTTCGGTATGACAATGTATAGTTTTAGCTTTTGGTATGACAATGTATAGTTTTAACCTCTCGGTATAGCAATGTGTAGTTTTAGCCTCTCGGTATGGCTTTGTATAGTTTTAGCCTTTCGGTATAACAACTTGCAGTTTTAGCCTCACTGTATAACAATGTATAGTTTTAGCCTCTCTGTAGGGCAATGTGTAGTTTTAGCCTCTTGGTATGGCTACGTATAGTTTTAGCCTCTCGTTATAACAATGTGTAGTTTTAGTCTCTCGGTATAATAATGTATAGTTTTAGCCTCTCGGTATAACAAAGTATAGTCTTAGCCTCTCGGTATGGCTATGAATAGTTTTATCATCTCGGTATGGCTATGTATAGTTTTAACCTCTCGGTATGGCTATGTATAGTTTTGGCATCTCGGTATGGCTATGTATAGTTTTAGCCTCTCGGTATGACTATGTATAGCTTTAACCTCTCGGTATGGCTATGTATAGTTTTAACCTTTCGGTATGGCTATGTATAGTTTTAACCTCTCGGTGTGGCTATGTATAGTTTTATCCTCTCGGTATGACTATGTATAGTATAGTTTTAACCTCTCGGTATGGCTATGAGTACTTAGGTAGCCCCATTACCTTTTAAGCTCCCAAATCCATTACCCTTAAAGCTCCCAAACCCATTACCCTTTAAGCTCCCAAATCCATTACCCTTTAAGCTCCCAAACCCGTTACCTTTTTCAATGTTTGTGATTCCGAAATATAAAGGAAGTCACTGCAAGAAATCAGCTAATGTCCATTTGATGCTGTTCAGTATGTCCCAGACTTCAATTGTTGGTAACTAAATATGTTACACAATGTACTGAAGAAAGAGACAATGTCCACAATCAGGTACGGCCTGTCGTCCATCAAAAAAGCCCTTCAGACTTAAATATGGCAGTTTCAACTATGGTGGATTTCTTGTGCAGTCAATATGAAAGAAGTCTAGCTTCCACTTCGATCATGGAAATCCAAGAGTCAGGGATCGGGACCACGAGGAAATCCAGAATCCGATTGGAAGATGGCATAGGCAGTCTCTGAAGCGTCCGTACAAAGATTTGAACCTTGCCAGGCTGAACGCATCAGATATAATTTAATGATGCTGTCGATGACAAACATGCACACAGAAAGGATAGAAGATTAACGACTAAGTAAGTAAGTAAGGAGGTAACTAAGTATGTAAGTAAGTAAGAAATAAGTAACGCTGATTACCTTGTCTGTGATACTTGCCATTCTTACATCATGTGACGTCTCCTATTCAAGGCACGCAACGGTTTACCAGTACCGTCGACTAGTTCTTCATTTGTTGGTACCATTGGTCACATTGTTGTGGTTCTAACTGTGGTTCACGCACGTCATCACCATTTGGCTGGACTACCTCCGCTACCTTCTGTGGTTACAAGCAAACCAGATTAATAATAATACCCTCCATCACTATGTGGGTGGCTTTGACTCTCACCTTGTGACAACACATTGGGAATATCTGGAACATCATTTCTGTGCCATTTGTTATGAGCATAGCGATTTGGTCCTGGTCATGCTATCTTATCAACCGATTTTATGTCACACTCCGCTGCCTGTCGGGATACCTGTTTACGGGAGAGACTTCGGTAGTAAACCCTGAGGAAAAACCTACATACTGTGCTAGCTCCAGCCGTCTTTATAATGTCTTGCCACTGGCCAAAAGTAGCTCAGGACGAGAGAGTGAGGTTGACATATTGCGCAAAACTTTTCACTTTAAATCCAATTCACAGCTCAAATCACATATTTCATCGGACAGAGCAAAATGAAAAGATTGTCCACACGAATAAACAGAGAGCGTGTGGGTGAGAGAGAGGGAGAGAGAGAGAGGAAGAGAGAGGGAGAGCGAGAGGTCTTCATCAAGTAGGGGTTTGTCCGAATGGAATAAGAGATGGCTGTGCTTGTGCCAGAGACGATAACATGTCTACTGCCAAGCTTAAAACATGTCGCAACAAGCGCCTGGTAATTTAGAAGACGCTCCAACTCACAGTATTTCACATCCCGATTTTTAAGCAGGCCACAATCCGGATGAGTACACAGGAGCCTTATGGGATTGAAAGAAGCAATAGCCCCATTTATAGATATGGACACAAGATTGAATCACGTATTTACCTGGTACCAGAAGCAACACAAATCGTTGGCCTGGAAATACCCGTCCGTAAAGCACCATTTTAATATATAAACTAAACTATAAACAATAAACTAAATGGATTGTCATACACAAATGCTCTTCTTATTGAGTTATACAGACATTGTTGTTATTACGTATTGCTTGGCTTTCCTGTTCTACGTCTATGTTGAAGCAAGCCTCGCCTGGCTAACGGTAGTTCTTGTTTGTTTATTGCACTTATCGACTATTATGAATCGATTTATAACCAGCAGTATTGTCTACTTTCTTCTGGTGGTCGTTGTTTGCTGCATACAGCTTCGTCTACCTGTCTATTTAGTTCCTCTCACATTGAAGGATCAAGAGCTATAATCGGCAGGGGAATTGGGGGGGGGGGGGGGGGGGGGCGTGTCTGGCCTACACCAGATACTCTGCAGATAAAAATATAATATCTCAGGGCAACGTGTGCGTCATCTAAGGTCATTTAAAACAGTCCTCGCTAAGGAAAGATTTCCTTTAAAATTTGTTGTTGATTCCTTTTCCTTTCAAATAAAAAAAGAAATGCGTGTTTCTATCTGTGTTTCTTTATCTTTCGCTTGTTTTCTTTGTTCGGTCTTTACTCGCCTTCTCAGTTTTCACCTCCATTCTCAATTTCCCTCCGTTTTTTCCTCCCTTTCTTACTCAGTTTTATACTCCACATCTTCCCTCTTCTCTTTCATCACTCTCTACTTTTCTTCCAGTTGTATCCTCAACTTTAGCATCATCATTATCTTCAAACTTGTTATTTCTTCTTTCACATAATCTTATTCTTGTCTAATATACTTCTTCCCCTCTTATTTACCTCTCTAGTCGTTATATGTGTGTGATAGAGACCTGGTAGGAGCACTGCCACCCTGACAGCGTGTTACAAGTGTAACCCAACATGGGTGGGAAAGTCCAACACAGCTTATTCCCACAGTTCAACGCCTGGCGAGTTTGTAATAGTTACCTGTGCTTGAGTAGCTTGGCTTGACTTCTCAATCTCCCACTACCAAACCCTGAAAAGGGCTTAAGTAGCAATGTGTAGTCCAGAGAACGGAACGCGTTGTGTCGTAGTTTACAGCTTGACTGCGATATTTGCACCTTTCGGTCCAACACATCCGACTTGACCAAGCATTTTTTTAGTACCGGGTTAGCATTCCCTCTTCGATCCCTTCTCCTTAGCCGCGTGTAGGTGTAGAATGGTCCGATTTGCTGGCCCTGACGCAAGCAGTCAGCTTTGGATCGCTAACCGCTGCAGCTCATGCGGTGCTAAACATCTTGATACCCTGTCCTTGAATGGCAATTATAGAAACAGTATCCAGAATGTCATTACAAAAATAGGCAAATAAATAGCTCTATTTCCTGAGGCCAGAACTAGAATTTAAATCCTGAGGTTCAGAACTAGAATTTATTTCATGAGGTTCAGAACTAGAATTTATTTCATGAGGTTCAGAACTAGAATTTAAATCATGGGGCTCGGAACTAGATTTTAATTCCTGAGTTTAAGAACTAGAATTTAATTCCTGGGGTTCAGAACTAGAATTTAATTCCTGAGTATTAGAACTAGAATTTAATTCATGACGTTCAGAATTAGAATTTAATTCCTGAGACTCAGGAGGCAAAGAAAAGTGGAAAAGAACCTGGGGCTGACTGCTAACGCCAGGGCCAACGAACCATAGCTGCCAAGACCCTTCTACGCCTCCACGCGGTGATCCTGGATAACACGCTGCAGCAGGGCAAACTGGCTAAGGAGAAGGGATCGAAAAGGGAATGCAAACCCGGTACTCAAAAAATGATTTCTGAAGTCGGATGTGTTGGATCGAAAGGTGCAAATATCGCAGTCAAGCTGTAAACTACGACACAACGCATTCCGTTCTCTGGACTACATTCTGCTACTTAAGCCCTTTCAGGGTTTGGTAGCGGGAGATTGAGAACGAACGAAGCCAAGCCAAACCAAGCCATATACTGTGAGATATACATTTTTTTCTATTGGCGAAAAATAAAATAAAAATATATATTTGCATTTAAAAACGACTGCAGGACCAAGCGGCATTTATTCATCAGTCATATAAATTCTCATATGAACATAAAAATGGTAGTGATAGATTTTACAAGAAAAGAAAAGATGTCCTCACTAGCCAGAAAATGTTAACTTTTGCTTGTAATTCCTCAATTTCAGGATCAGGTAAATTGCACCATAAGTCCTTACAGCTACGGCTTCTGTGGTGCAGGTGAGTAGATAACATCACTCGTAACATTGTACAGACCAGGTCCTATCACACCAAGGTTGTCTCCCATATCTATGTTTATATAACGGCTGTTTAACCTGTGACAGACTGTCATTTGTATGTTTATATAACGGCTGTTTTACCTATGACAGACTGTCATTTGTATGTTTATATAAAGACTGTTTTACCTGTGACAGACTGCCATTTGTATGTTTATATAACGGCTGTTCTACCTGTGACAGACTGTCATTTGTATGTTTATATCACCGCTGTTTATCCTGTGACAAGACTGATTATTTCATAGATTAGTTAGTTCTTTTATTTATGATGCTCTTCAGATATACATTATGGATAATTCTAGAAGACAAGGGCGACTTTTGGGTAACAAGAAAGCCTGGCAATATACATAAATCCTCACAGCGCCACGAACATGTAACACAGACTATAAACTGGTAGTTTGGGGTTACAATCGGTGGAGTTAAACGTGTGAACTGTTTCCATTATGTTTTTGGTCAGGATAACATCTGACGCAGGCCCAGCCACCACACCATTGAATTAACATTTTTATCGAACATACCATCAGAATATCATACATCTAGAGATACACATCTTTCAAAAAAGCATATTTTATTTCCTCATTCGCCAACGACACTAACAACAGCAGCAGTTGGTTCAATGTTATAGACAAGGCTGTACAGCTATTGAATGCTCTAAATGAAGAATACAAAATGAATAATATGAATATGAATTCATTAAAAGAATAACCGGAGGCAATGTACGTCAGATGAAGAGACAGGTCACGCCATTTCCAATTACACTTTTAGATATGCTTTCAATCCTGGTAACGAAACAGGCACGCTTTACCTGTTGCCAGGTAGCCAAAGGCTGTCTGTAGTATTAGATCTGGGAGATGGGAAATTGGGTATTGAGTAGGAATTTAATTACTCTAAATAAAATCTTTTTACCCGGAATGCGACCAACATTCTAATCGTATCGATTTTCAACTGAAATTTGGTTCTCATACCCTCACAGAATGTAGACGATACCATCACATAATGTAGACGATACCCTCACAGAGTGTACACGATAACCTCACAGAGTGTACACGATACCCTCACAAAATGTAGACGACACCCTCACAGAATGTAGACGATACCCTCACAGAGTGTACACGATACCCTCATAGAGTGTATACGATACCCTCACAGAGTCTACACGATACCCTCACAGAATGTAGACGATACTCTCACAGAATGTAGGCGATACCCTCCCAGAGTCTACACGATACCCTCACAGTGTGTACACAATATTCTCACAGAATGTACACGGGATCTCCATGTTTTTCGCAATATCCAGCATGACTGTCCGGTGGTCGCATCTTCCTTGAGACCAAGAGACGTTTTATACTTGTGGGATTTGAACCCCAACCCGTCCAGACTTTCGTATCTTGAAGGGTAAGCGCATTTACCGCCCAGCTATACATAGAACATAATCAAGATGGAGAATTCCGTTATCTGGAAAGCATGCTTGTAGAATACATATATAAGCTAGAAATCCCAAAACAAAAAAGCGTTAACACACCAGCTATCAGTATTACTGAGACATAAACATTTCAACGGAGTTTCTTTTTAAAGACAACTAATTTATATTCAAACCAGATCTTTGTTATCGGTCTCAAAGATGGAGCATGACCAAGGTTCTAGAACAGAAGAGCACGAATTGGGGAATGAAAGGCCTACGAAAAGCGACCATGTTCATTAAATGATACAGCGAGGTAATTAAAGAAATCCGACAGGAAGTTGGAACAAACCAATGCATGGTGTCTATAATTACACAAAGAATTATTTGGTCTGAACAAATGACAAGATTATCCGAAAAAACGTGTTCGTCTTGTGAGCCTATAACACCAGACAACAGAGCTTCTGGACAAGTGGATGCCCCAAAAAATCGATATAATGACGGCGTTAAGCAGGGTTAATAGCTGAGGAAAGCAGCATCCACATGAATGGTACATGAAAGAATCCAATGAAATATTCCAACATTTTGCAACGACTTGGGTGAACAAATATGACTTACAGATTCGCTGCTTTTCCATGAAGTGTAGGAGTTTACCAGAAGGAAACACGCTGATCATAAATAAAGTAAAAGAAAACATAATAATTGATCAAAGAACAGTGTTACAATTTATTGAAGGTCAAATATATTACAAATATATTATTAATTAATTTAAAAATGTAAAATACTAAAAAAGAAAAAAGGATTTATTGACATGAATCATGTATTCCATAATAAAGACTACATATGTGTGTAGACATTATAGAGTGAGGTTTAGTTAAACAGTAATTTGTATGTAATAAAAACACTATTATTATGAAAAATAGGAATGTATTAAAAACCTGTTTATTGAACAATATTAATACATTAATTCAGGAAATCTGTTAAACGATGCTATCTTGTGGGATCCTCATGGAATAGCTTTATTGTAGTTCCCAGTCTCTCTCGGATCTCCTTTTTGTCTCTAATGGAAGCTCTTGTCTTCTTATTAGTGCCGTAGTGTTTGGTGATCTGTCGTTGATTACACAAGGAAAAACTATTCCCTTTGGTTAAGGCACTAACTTTACCTTGACCTTTACTTCCTGATCCCCGACGGCAGTGCTTTAACTGATACAGGACTCGATGAGGGCGTTTTCTGGTCTTGTATTTGTTGAAGGTCTTTTCTGATGTGGGACTTGCTGAAGGCATTTTCTGATCTGGGACTCGGTGAAGGCATTTTCTGATCTGGGACTTGGTGAAGGCATTTTCTGATCTAGGACTCGGTGAAGGCATTTTCTGATCTGGGACTTGGTGAAGGCATTTTCTGATCTGGGACTCGGTGAAGGCATTTTCTGATCTGGGACTTGGTGAAGGCATTTTCTGATCTGGGACTTGGTGAAGGCATTTTCTGATCTGGGACTTGGTGAAGGCATTTTCTAATCTGGGACTTGATGAAGGCATTTTCTGATCTAGGACTTGGTGAAGGCATTTTCTGATCTGGGACTTGGTGAAGGCATTTTCTGATCTGGGACTTGGTGAAGGCCTTTTCTGATCTGGGACTTGGTGAAGGCATTTTCTGATCTGGGACTTGGTGAAGGCATTTTCTGATCTGGGACTTGGTGAAGGCATTTTCTGATCTGGGACTTGGTGGCATTTTCTGATCTGGGACTTGGTGAATGCATTTTCTGATCTGGGACTTGGTGAAGGCATTTACTGATCTGCGACTTGATGAAGGCCTTTTCTGATATGGAACGGAGTGAAGGCATCTTCTGAACTGGGACTGCCTGAATGCCTTTTCTGATATGGAACTTGGTGAAGGCCTTTTCTGATATGGGACTTGATCTGGGCATTTTCTGATTTTAGACTCGGCCAGGACATATTCTGATCTAACTTGCTCACAGGTAAGAAAGCCGCAAACGCTTTTGTCGATCACTATGCCAGAGCAAACCACATCGAGGTCCCTGTAGATAAGCATACAGACATTAGCGAAGAGCTAAAGGGGCACGACAACATGAATACGGCACCTGAAGAGCACATGATGGCCAAATTAACAATGAGCGAAATGGAAGAGGCTATAAGAACATTAAAGAAAAGGAAATCTCCCGGAAAAGACGGGATAACAAACGAAATGCTGATGGGGGTGGGCCAAACAGCGAAGAGGAAACTGCTATCGGTCCTGAACCAACGCTGGAAAAGGGGAATTGTACCCCAGGCATGGAAAGACGCAATACTGGTACCAGTACCAAAAACAGGAAAGGACAAAACAGATCCAAATGGATACAGGCCCATCGGCCTACTGAGCTGTGTCGGCAAGCTGATGGAACGTATGATAAACACCAGACTGATGTGGCATCTGGAAGAAAAACGAATACTAATTCCACAGCAAGCCGGCTTTAGACAGCACAGATCCACTGAGGACCAGGTCATCCTCATAGCCCAGGAAATAGAAGATGCCTACCAGGCACAGAAACACACAATAGCTGTTTGGGTGGATCTGGAAAAGGCATTTGACAAAGTCTGGAAAGACGGACTTAGAGTCAAGCTAAGAAGAAGTGATGTTTGTGGGAAAATGTACAAGTGGATCAACCACTACCTCAAACAAAGAACGGCCAGAGTCCAAGTACAAGGGCAGATGAGCAAAAAGGTGACACTCGAGCATGGAGAACCCCAAGGGGGAGCACTGTCACCCACACTCTTCCTGGTATATATAAACGACATTACAGAGAATATACCAAGAAGAGTCCATAGCTCAATGTTTGCAGACGATCTGGCTATGTGGACCTCTGAAAAGAATCTCACCATAGCAAGAAATCGGATGCAGACGGCCCTAACATCGCTGGAAGAGTGGGCGAACTCATGGCTGGTCAAAATAAACGAGGAGAAAACCACATGCACAATATTCTCGCTTTCATTAAAACCCCAAAATACCAAATTAAGTCTAAATGGCAAATTCCTGCAGCCAAGCGACAACCCAACCTATCTGGGAGTCACATTTGATCGGCGCATGACATGGAAAAGTTAGATTGAGAGAAACCGAATGAGAGCCAGAGAAAGAATGGCAATCATGAAGAAACTTGCTGGCACAAGCTGGGGAGCAGACGAAGGCATACTAAAGAAACTGTACACTGGAAGAGTGAGACCAGTTCTCGAGTATGGCATTGCGGCATGGACAACAGCAGCAAAGGCGAACTTCGATAAAGTTAGCTAACTTCAAAACCACGCCATGATAGTTATAACAGGAGGCATGAAGTCAACGCCAATTGTAGAACTTGAAAAGATTACAAAACTGCAATCCATGACCGATAGAAGAGACTGCAGAGCCCAGCTGCAGTCAGAGAAACTCCGAAGACTGACTGACCATCCAATGCACCAGAGACTAAACAATTTGGGAAATGGGAAACTAAAGCGGAGAAACTTTGCAGAAATAGCCAAAGCAAAGATGCACGAAGATCTCATAAACGCACTAACAACACCAAAACCCATCACTACTGTACGAAAACCTACCTGGAGGCAGGATATATTTCCAGAGGTGGTAGAAAATATACCAGGTATTGGAAACAAAAACTGCCAGACTGATAAAGAAAGGAGAGATACTACCCTAAGCTTCATATCGAAAAGCTACCCAAACATGGACTGGACCCATGCATACACCGACGGTTCTGTAACAAACAATACACAGAACGGAGGGGCAGGAGCATTCCTGAACCTACAAAATGGCAAACAAATAACACTGTCATTCGCTACTGGTAAGTACACAAGCAATTTCAGAGCGGAGGCAGAGGCACTGAGGGCGGCAGTGGAAGAAATGGTGCCACACAATGAAAATGAAAGCCATATAGTCCTGCTTACAGATGCTCTCGCCGTAGTCACAGCGCTAAAAAGCCAGAAAAACACTGAGCTTAATGACTTAAGAGCAGCACTCTGCAAACTGTGCCAGCAGTCCGCACCAAAAAGGGTAGTGTAACAGTGGGTCCCATCACACTGCAGCATCCAAGGCAACGAGGATGCAGACAGACTGGCAAAAGAAGGTGCAAGACTACCACAAACAGATACTGGTATGACGTACGAAGAGTCAACACGGCTTATCAAAGCCAGATACATGACCAAATGGGAAACCGAACATACTGGTTACACCAAAAACGATGCCTATTACCAGTTGAACCGAAGAGAGCAGGTCGTTGTCTTCAGACTTCGCACTGGCCACAATAGACTGAGGTACCACCTATTCAACAAATTGAAGATAGGTGGTACCGACGAATGCCCGTGCGGTACTGGTAAAATGACCGCTGAACATCTGCTGCAGAACTGCCCGACATACGAGGATCAGAGAGAGCAGATGTGGCCATCACCAGTGGAACTGCAAGACAAGCTCTATGGCAGTAGCGACAGCCTCAGGATGACCGCCGCTTTTTTCGAAAAAATAATGGTTACTGTCTGACTGCGTACGAAGAAGAAGAAGAAGATATTCTGATCTGTGACTGAGTAAAGATATTTTCTGAAATGGGAATTGGTGAATGTATTTTCTGATCTGGGACTCATTCAGTTCATTATCTAATATGAGACACCGTCAGTATATTGTCATAATTTCACGATTACAAGGTCATGTCAAATTAAATAGAACACACCCCCATTATACTCTTAGCAATTTTTTGTCATGCTTATGGGGATATTTATGTTTTGATAACAATGCTTACCTTAGTGAAAGTTTATTTGTTCATTGCAGTCCTTATCTTCATGTATGTGTCAAACGTAAATAATAAAAAAAAGATAAACTTATCTGATTTTGCCTCTTCCACTGGTGAAAGAGAATACTTGTATTTGCAATTTCTCAGAGACTTCCATGAATACAGTTTTGCTGACAATCAAAGATAACGCCAAGTTAAGTCAATACTCGTGAACCGAGCCGACACCCAGAAAACGTCAAAGACAACACAGATGGAGCTCCGGTCGTTCGTCAGTAAATGTGGATAGTGAAGTCTTACAGAGGAGAGTGGGGGTAGGCTGGCATGGCATGGTCAGCAGAGAGGACCTCGGCGAAAAGGACCAGCAACAGCCTGTAGAGCATCACACTAAACGTTGGAAATGTAGTTGGATAGGAGGCAGGCTACGGAAAGCATCATCAACGTGGACAGACAATCTCTGACATGAAATCCACAGGCGAAGAGAAAGTAAGGTAGACCAATAACCACACGGAGAAGAGACTGAAAGTGAAGTAGACCAAGAAGCACATGGAAAGGAGACTGAAAGTGAGGTAGACCAATAACCACACGGAGAAGAGACTGAAAGTGAGGTAGACCAAGAAACACACGGAGAAGAGACTGAAAGTGAACTTATTTACCTCAATGTCATCTAGAGAGAGGCAGAAAGTGCTGTTCAAGATCGAACTTGCGGAGGAGAGTTGTCAATGGCCTAAGCCCTAAAAGGAGCAGCAGGCATTGATGTTTTATTTGCATCCTGTGAAACAAAGTGTAACAGGATGTTATACTAAGTTTGACACAGGCTTCCTGCAGGAAAGTTAATTGCAGTGGCTACGCTATCCTCTTATTGAAATGTCAGTGAAGGGGTGACAATCAAAATGGCGATGAAGTTATTCATAGTTTAATGATCCTGTATTTGTTGTATTTCGTTACCTAAGACAATTATCCATACGTTCCAGTCTATCCTGTTGTAAACAGAGAGCTGCCTTTCTTCCATGGAATAAAAATAATTCGAAGCTGAACTGCTAAAGAAGGTCAAAGGTTGAAGAAAACGACATCAAGTATCGCTCAATTACCGAGACAAAACCAATGTGAACCGAAACCTACCTGCTGTCAGAAGGGAATTATTCGTGTAGCTATGAATTTTAGCTTTTATTATTATGATTCTTTAGATGTTTTCATTAAAAAGTTTTTGTCCCTGAAAAAGGTCTTTTTGCTGTAACGGAAGTCAAGTTTGTATTTTGTTTCAGGGCAGTAATTAAGCTCTACGTGGTAAAGCTAGGATTAGCTTTGGATAACTTGTCTGTAACGTTGGTGCTCCTTGTGGTCTCTGGCACTAAGCTATAAATATAATTGATGTTATTTGTCATATACCTAGGGATGCGCTCAAACTTAAGCCATGGACCTGACATCGCTGCTGAACCAGTTGACCTGAAAGTGGAAAAACTGCAGGACGAAGAACATCAGTATGTCCACCTGTCCTGGCGACCACCTGAGGACGGTAAGTGATGTTTGAATCGACGGTTTGCTTGATTGATATCTGTAACGACTCTTGATGTGACAGACGAGAAATAAGGTCCATTTCTAACCGAGAGTATGTCGTAAAAACCGACTGACACATTTAAGGTAAGGGATTATTTATGCGTGAATGAGTCGAGAATAGGACCAAGACAAAAATGCGAGTATGTCGTAAAAGGTGAACACGGAATAGTATTAGCCCTGCATGGTAGAAGACTCTTCAAGTCGCAACATTGCTGAACGTCTATTAGCACAAGTTGACAGCCTGGAGAGTGGGTACGTTTTTGAAATATAATTCGGGGAAACAATATCTCCTACGTTATTGTTTAATAGACATAATGAGTATGTTTACTCCTTTGTGCCCCATTCTCTTGTTGTTCACTAAATATGTTTTCTTAATCGACATGTCTAAAGAACCACCGTAACTCGATACGAAAGAAACGCTAAGAGTTTGTCAGCACGTGAAACCTCGAGCAATAAGAAATGTTGACCTGGGTCTATCAGTGACGATAAGTTTCAGTTTCATCTGTGTACAACGACTTACATGACTGTCAGTGACGCTACGTCTCACCTGTGTACAATGACTAGCTGTACCTATTCGTACCGCTAAGTCTCAGCTGTGTACAATGACTAACTGTACCTGTTCGCATCGGTAAGTCTCACCTGTGTACAACGACTAACTGTACCTGTCCGCATCGGTAAGTCTCACCTGTGTACAACGACTAACTGTACCTGTCTGTATCTGTAAGTCTCACCTGTGTACCACGACTAACTGTACCTGTCTGTATCTGTAAGTCTCACCTGTGTACCACGACTAACTGTACCTGTCTGTATCTGTAAGTCTCACCTGTGTACCACGACTAACTGTACCTGTCTGTATCTGTAAGTCTCACCTGTGTACCACGACTAACTGTACCTGTCTGTATCTGTAAGTCTCACCTGTGTACCAGGACTAACTGTACCTGTCTGTATCTGTAAATCTCACCTGTGTACCACGACTAACTGTACCTGTCCGTATAGGTAAGTCTCACCTGTGTACCACGACTAACTGTACCTGTCCGTATAGGTAAGTCTCACCTGTTTCATCCTCCAGGTTCCTACAACTACCTGACAGGATTCTTAGTTCAGGTCACAGTGATAAACCTTGATCCTGTTCACACTGGAGTGACAGGGACCAGCTGCTACAGAGTTCTCCCAGTCGACAATTGGTACCAGACCCACAGATCGCTTTACCGGATCGGTGTAAGTATCATGTGTACTGTCATTGTTAAATATGAGTGCAAATATACACCAAATGATTGTCCTATGCCCCTAAGTTGTTAAAAGTT
Organism: Ariolimax columbianus; assembly: GCA_036924085.1. NCBI lineage: Eukaryota > Metazoa > Mollusca > Gastropoda > Stylommatophora > Arionidae > Ariolimax > Ariolimax columbianus. The sequence continues at coordinate 6,713,981 of JAVGWX010000009.1, forward strand.
ATGGGGGCGGGGGGTAGAATTCTTTCTTGTCTATGTGTCAATCCTCGCAAATCATAGGATAACCACATCTATTAGCCGTTAACGGAGTCCTGCACCAAAACACTTTGATAGTTGCAGTGACGGGTTCTGTAACAACTTCTTTTCATGATGAGGTTGCTGCTATAACCATCACGTAAAGAGGCTTTTTGCCAGAATAAAATAGCCCGTTCAACAACAGAAAGGTTGGAGTCTGTGCCTACCTCTACATTCTGTCCACTTGTCATGAAAACGACGTGGTTCCCGATCGCCAAGATGGCGGTGCAGTTCCTCGAATGCTTAGTTCAATTCCTACGTTTTGTATTATTCCAAGTATAAACCACAAGGGACAAACCGTTTAATGCAATCCACAATGTGAAGGATATGGATAAGTAATAGGATTGGTTACGGAACGTGATCCCAAAATTCTAACTCGAAACGGGGGCCATTGCGACTGTTAATGCTAACCGGTAGTGCGAATTGGTCTGAGAAAGATTCTTGGTATACAATGGTCTGAGAAAAATTCTTGGTATACATTGGTCTGAGAAAGATTCTTGCTATACAATGGTCTGAGAAAGATTCTTGGTATACAATGGTCTGAGAAAGATTCCTGGTATACAATGGTCTGAGAAAGATTCTTGGTATACAATGGTCTGAGAAAGATTCTTGGTATACAATGGTCTGAGAGAAAGATTCTTGGTATACAATGGTTTGAGAAAAATTCTCGGTATACAATGGTCTGAGAAAGATTCTTGGAATACAATGGTCTGAGAAAGATTCTTGGTATACAATGGTCTGAGAAAGATTCTTGGTATACAATGGTTTGAGAAAGATTATTGGTGTACAATGGTCTGAGAAAGATTCTTGGTATACAATGGTCTGAGAAAGATTCTTGGTATACAATGGACTGAGAAAGATTCTTGGTATACAATGGTCTGAGAAAGATTCTTGGTATACAATGGTTTGATAAAAATTCTTGGTATACAATGGTTTGATAAAGATTCTTGGTATACAATGTTTTGAGAAAGATTCTTGGTTTACAATGGTCTGAGAAAGATTCTTGGTATACAATGGTCTGAGAAAGATTATTGGTATACAATGGTTTGAGAAAGATTCTTGGTATACAATGGTCTGATAAAGATTCTTAGTATACAATGATTTGAGAAAGATTCTTGGTATACAATGGTCTGAGAAAGATTCTTGGTATACAATGGTCTGATAAAGATTCTTGGTAAACAATGGTTTGAGAAAGATTCTTGGTATACAATGGTCTGAGAAAGATTCTTGGTATACAATGGACTGAGAAAGATTCTTGGTATACAATGGTCTGAGAAAGATTCTTGGTATACAATGGTTTGATAAAAATTCTTGGTATACAATGGTTTGATAAAGATTCTTGGTATACAATGTTTTGAGAAAGATTCTTGGTTTACAATGGTCTGAGAAAGATTCTTGGTATACAATGGTCTGAGAAAGATTATTGGTATACAATGGTTTGAGAAAGATTCTTGGTATACAATGGTCTGATAAAGATTCTTAGTATACAATGATTTGAGAAAGATTCTTGGTATACAATGGTCTGAGAAAGATTCTTGGTATACAATGGTCTGATAAAGATTCTTGGTAAACAATGGTTTGAGAAAAATTCTTGGTATACAATGGTCTGAGAAAGATTCTTGGTATACAATGGTCTGATAAAGATTCTTGGCATACAATGGTTTGAGAATGATTCTCTTGGTACACAATAGTCTGAGAAAGATTCTTGGTATACAATGGCCTGAGAAAGATTCTTGGTATACAATGGTCTGAGAAAGATTCTTGGTATACAATGGTCTGAGAAAGATTCTTGGTATACAATGGCCTGAGAAAGATTCTTTGTATACAATGGTCTGAGAAACATTCTTGGAATACAATGGTCTGAGAAAGATTCTTGGTATACAATGGTCTGAGAAAGATTCTTGGTATACAATGGTCTGAGAAAGATTCTTGGTATATAATGGCCTGAGAAAGATTCTTGGTATACAATGGCCTGAGAAAGATTCTTGGTATACAATGGTCTGAGAAATATTCTTGGTATACAATGGTCTGAGAAAGATTCTTGGTATACAATGGTCTGAGAAAGATTCTTGGTATACAATGGTCTGAGAAAGATTCTTGGTATACAATGGCCTGAGAAAGATTCTTGGTATACAATGGCCTGAGAAAGATTCTTGGTATACAATGGTCTGACAAATATTCTTGGTATACAATGGTCTGACAAATATTCTTGGTATACAATGGTCTGAAAAAGATTCTTGGTATACAATGGTTTGATAACAATATTTTATATACAATGGTTTGAGAAAGATTCTTGGTATACAATGGTCTGATAAAGATTCTTGGTATACAATGGTTTGAGAAAGATTCTTTGTATACAATGGTCTGATAAATATTCTTGGTATACTATGGTCTGAGAAAGATTTTTGGTATATAATGGTTTGAGAGAGATTCTTGGTATACAATGGTTTGAGAAAGTTACAAACGACAGACTGTGGGAGAGAACATGACAATACCCAGCTCTCACATCTCTCACAGCTCCACACCTTATATAACTATCTAGTTTACAATGCCCAGCTCTCACAGCCCCACACCTTATTTAACTCTCCAGTTTACAATGCCAAGCTCTCACAGCTCTCACAGCTCCACACCTTATATAACTATCTAGTTTACAATGCCCAGCTTTCACAGCCCCACACCTAATATAACTCTCTAGTTTACAATGCCCAGCTTTCACAGCTCCACATCCTATATAACTCTAGTTTACAATGCCCAGCTCTCACAGCTTTCACAGCTCTCACAGCTCCACACCTTATATAACTCTCTAATTTTCAATTCCCAGCTCTCACAGCTCCACACCTTATATAACTCTCCAGTTTAAAATGCCCAGCTCTCACAGCCCCACACCTTATATAGCTCTCTAGTTTACAATGCCCAGCTCTAACAGCTCCACACCTTATTAAAGTCTCCTGTTTAAAATGCCCAGCTCTCACAGCCCCACATCTTATTAAACTCTCCAGTTTACAATGCCCAGCTCTCACAGCTCTATATGTTATATAAATCTCCAGTTTACAATGCCCAGCTATCACAGCCCCACATCTTATATAACTCTCCAGTTTACAATGCCCAGCTCTCAAAGCTCCACACCTTATATAACTCTTCAGTTTACAATACTCAGCTCTCACAGCTCCATATATTATATATAACTCTCTATTTTACAATGCCCAGCTCTCACAGCCCCACACCTTATATAACTCTCCAGTTTAGATTGCCCAGCTCTCACAGCTCCACACCTTATATAACTCTCCAGTTTACAATGCCCAGCTCTCACAGCTCCACACCTTATATAACTCTCCAGTTTACAATGCCCAGCTCTCACAGCTCCATATATTATATAAAACTCTCTAGTTTACAATGCCCAGATCTCACAGCCCCACACCTTATATAACTCTCCAGTTTACAATGCCCAGCTCTCACAGCTCCACACCTTAAATAACTTTCCAGTTTACAATGCCCATCTCTCACAGCTCCATATATTATATAAAACTCTCTAGTTTACAATGCCCAGATCTCACAGCCCCACACCTTATATAACTCTCCAGTTTACAATGCCCAGCTCTCACAGCCCCACACCTTATATAACTCTCCAGTTTACAATTCCCAGCTCTCACAGCTCCATATATTATATATAACTCTCTAGTTTACAATGCCCAGCTCTCACAGCCCCACACCTTATATAGCTCTCCAGTTTACAATTCCCAGCTCTCACAGCTCCATGTATTATATATAACTCTCTAGTTTACAATGCCCAGCTCTCACAGCCCCACACCTTATATAACTCTCTAGTTTACAATGCCCAGCTCTCACAGCTCTCACAGCTCCACACCTTATATAACTCTCCAGTTTACAATGCCCAGCTCTCACAGCTCTCACAGCTCCACACCTTATATTACTCTCCAGTTTACAATACCCAGCTCTCACAGCTCCACACCTTATATAACTCTCCAGTTTACAATGCCCAGCTCTCACAGCTCTACACCTTATATAACTCTCCAGTTTACAATGCCCAGTTCTCACAGCTCCTCACCTTATATAACTCTCCAGTTTACAATGCCCAGCTCTCACAGCTCCACACCTTATATAACTCTCCAGTTTACAATGCCCAGCTCTCACAGCTCCACACCTTATATAACTCTCCAGTTTACAATGCCCAGCTCTCACAGCTCCACACCTTATATAACTCTTCAGTTTACAATACCCAGCTCTCACAGCTCCGTATATTATATATAACTCTCTAGTTTACAATGCCCAGCTCTCACAGCCCCACACCTTATATAGCTCTCCAGTTTACAATGCCCAGCTCTCACAGCCCCACACCTTATATAGCTCTCCAGTTTACAATTCCCAGTTCTCACAGCTCCATGTATTATATATAACTCTCTAGTTTACAATGCCCAGCTCTCACAGCCCCACACCTTATATAACTCTCTAGTTTACAATGCCCAGCTCTCACAGCTCTCACAGCTCCACACCTTATATAACTCTCCAGTTTACAATGCCCAGCTCTCACAGCTCTCACAGCTCCACACCTTATATTACTCTCCAGTTTACAATACCCAGCTCTCACAGCTCCACACCTTATATAACTCTCCAGTTTACAATGCCCAGCTCTCACAGCTCTACACCTTATATAACTCTCCAGTTTACAATGCCCAGTTCTCACAGCTCCTCACCTTATATAACTCTCCAGTTTACAATGCCCAGCTCTCACAGCTCCACACCTTATATAACTCTCCAGTTTACAATGCCCAGCTCTCACAGCTCCACACCTTATATAACTCTCCAGTTTACAATGCCCAGCTCTCACAGCTCCACACCTTATATAACTCTTCAGTTTACAATACCCAGCTCTCACAGCTCCGTATATTATATATAACTCTCTAGTTTACAATATCCAGCTCTCACAGCTCCACACCTTATATAACTCTCCAATTTACAATGCCCAGTTCTCACAGCTCCACACCTTATATAACTCTTCAGTTTACAATACCCAGCTCTCACAGCTCCATATATTATATATAACTCTCTAGTTTACAATGCCCAGCTCTCACAGCTCCACACCTTTAATAACTCTCTAGTTTACAATGCCCAGCTCTCACAGCTCCAAACCTTATATAACTCTCTAGTTTACAATGCCCAGCTCTCACAATTAGGACTCTAAATGTAAAATATTTGTCTGGATCTTATCAACACTTGAACACACATTGTTGCTGGTTTGTATTTAAAAAGTTCGTCAAACAGACGGTAACTCATAATACAATAGGATAATGTCCGCTCTTCCTGTTTCTCGCTGAATGAATCTGTGTTAGAATGTCTGTCTAAATGAATCTTTGTTAGAATGTCTCTCTAAATTAACCTTTGTTAGAATGTCTCTCTAAATGAATCTTTGTTAGAATGTCTGTCTAAATGAATGTTTGTTAGAATTTCTCGCTGAATGAATCTTTTTTAGAATGTCTATATAAATGAATCTTTGTCAGAATGTCTGTCTGAATTGATCTTTGTTAGAATGTCTGTCTGAATTAATCTTTGTTAGAATGTCTCGCTAATGAATCTTTGTAAGAATGTCTGCCTGAATGAATCTTTGTTAGAATGTCTGAATGAATGAATCTTTGTTAGATTGTCTGTCTGAATGAATCTTTGTTAGAATGTCTTTCTGAATGAATCTTTGTGAGATTGTCTGTCTGGATTAATCTTTGTTAGAATGTCTCACTAATGAATCTTTGTTAGAATGTCTCGCTGAATGAATCTCTGTAAGAATGTCTCACTAATGAATCTTTGTTAGAATGTCTCACTAATGAATCTTTATGAGAATGTCTCTCTGAATAAATCTTTGTTAGAATGTCTGTCTGAATTAATCTTTGTTAGAATGTCTGTCTGAATTAATCTTTGTTAGATTGTCTTGTCTGAATTAATCTTTGTTAGAATGTCTGCCTGAATGAATCTTTGTTAGAATGTCTGTCTGAATGAATCTTTGTTAGAATGTCTCTCTTCAAAAATATATCTCTGAAAATCTGCCCGCGTTCTTAACAGACACTCTTCCTTGACATCTGACCAATCACTGTAAGTCTCACCATAATGTCCTAAAGTTAAGGGTCTGACTCCAGAAAACCTCCTTTGTTCAAATCGCTATTTGAATGGTCGACTCAACTCGCAGAGAGGTGTCAATCTGGGCATTCCGTTATATCCAGTATCTGCACTAGCTGTCCGATCGTCTGCCGAACCATTGCATATTTCTCGGGGGCCAATCGTCGTCTGCTTTGACTAGAAGAGATGGAATTTGCCACTGTTGATAACCTTTGCGACTTCGAGATGTGCGCACCTCGTCCTATTTTACACATTTGGGTGCCTGATATTCGCACCTCAAGGTCTAAACTTTAGTAAGTTAGCTTTCTCTCCACTTGTGCCGCTGAGCGGCGTGGGGAGCTGAAGTCGTTTGTCCTGCACCAAGTGCGTTGCGTCGGTCAGTGTGAGCCCTTATCACTGCACAATCACTCTAATGTCATCTATCCACCTATCTCGCGGCCACCTTCTTATCCTGTAGCCAGATCTACCAGCGATGTAAGCCATCAGGGGAATTTAATGAGGGTGCATTCTCAGGAGATGACCAAACCAACGTATCTTCTGCCGGAAAATGTATTCGACACAAAACGTAGTGCCTTCCACACTTCGAATGTCGTCGTCCCGACTTCTGTCTCTCCTGGTAACACCGATGACCTTCCTCAAACACTTCATTTCACACGTCAATTCTGCTCTCACGCGCCCTGGACAGAGGTCATGTTTGGAAATGGTAGCACAGTCGGCATAAATATACTGTTTATCAGCTGTTCCTTTGTTGCCAAACTAATGCCCAGGTGTCTAAGCAGTGGGGACGGCTGATAAGTTACCGCGGATGCTTTCTGAACTTTATTTTGCTCGAAATGTTCTCGATCAGAAAGCGGCGTCCTGCGCCTCAATCGCGGTTCTGAAACTCATAGGTTCCGTAATTTACGGATCGGAAATCTATTAGCGAATCGGACATTTGTTACACTGGTACTCATGATGGTAAACAGATGCCTGCACAGAATACATGATTTGAATCGGTGCGATACAGTCGCCAGCGTCGACATGCTGAAAAGATCTAGTTAGATCTAAGTGGAGCGTGACGGTAAAGAGACGACGCTGGTGATCGATAGAGCATACCTTGCTTAAGAGCCAGACAATATTGCAAGGTAGGCACTGTTCTGGCTCTTTATATGTATTAAAGAATGGGCAGACGAAAACAAGCTTGGAGAAGACAGCTGGGGTCTAAGAAAAGGAAAGCATGTCAGACGTGGCCTATGTTGGTGAAGAGATCAGGTGAGAAACATACTTGGAAACTGTCGGTTGTGTGCACATGCTCTGCAGTTAGCAAAGGGGTTTTGATTGATTGATTAAAACGTGTCGTTTTTTTCACTCACATAATAGCATGTAGCCACCACTATATCTAGCCTCCTTCCAGGAAATCATTGTCATAACACTGTGCTTGCATATCAAATTGATTTTTAGGGGTATTTAGGTTTAACGATACATTTACTAGCTTTGTACAATACCTTCCTAATCGCTTTTTACGGCAATCACACTATAGTACAGTGGTTGTGTTCGTTATTCCTCTCTTGGTCCTGGGATCAACACGATAAAAAGGACAAGTATGATCCAAACATAATTCACCATAAGTCTAGGTTGATCCCATAACTGGGTCTGTCTACGCCGATCCCATAACTGGGTCTGTCTACGCCGATCCCATTACTGGGTCTGTCTACGCCGATCGTATAACTTGGTCTGTCTATGCTGATCTAATAACTGGGTCTGTCTTCGCTGATCTAATAACTGGGCCTGTCTATGCTGATTCCATAACTGGTTTTGTCAATTGTATACTAATCCAATAACTGAGTATATTTATTGTTGCAGACCACATAATTGGGTCTATGTGTTGTATGGTGTCCCCATAACTTAGTCTATCTGTTTTATGCCCATACGGTAACGGAGATTTAATGTATGGTTACACCATATTTGGGACATAATGTCTTCTCACACCATATTTGGGACATAATGTCTTCTTACACCATAATTGGGACATAATGTCTTCTCACACCATAATTGGGACATAATGTCTTCTCACACCATATTTGGGACATAATGTACTATAACACCATAACTGGGACATAATGTCTTCTCACACCATATTTGGGACATAATGTCTTCTCACACCATATTTGGGACATAATGTCTTCTCACACCATAATTGGGACATAATGTCTTCTCACACTATAACTGGGACATAATGTCTTCTTACACCATAATTGGGACATAATCTACTATAACACCATAACTGGGACATAATGTCTTCTCACACCATATTTGGGACATAATGTCTTTTCACACCATATTTGGGACATAATGTCTTCTCACACCATATTTGGGACATAATGTACTATAACACCATAACTGGGACATAATGTCTTCTCACACTATAATTGGGACATAATGTCTTCTCACACCATAATTGGGACATAATGTCTTCTCACACCATATTTGGGACATAATGTCTTCTCACACTATAACTGGGACATAATGTCTTCTTACACCATAATTGGGACATAATCTACTATAACACCATAACTGGGACATAATGTCTTCTCACACCATATTTGGGACATAATGTACTATAACACCATAATTGGGACATAATGTGTTAAAACACCATAATTGGGACATAATGTACTATAACACCATAATTGGGACATAATGTCTTCTCACACCATAATTGGGACATAATGTCTTCTCACACCATAATTGGGACATAATGTCTTCTCACACCATATTTGGGACATAATGTCTTCTCACACCATAATTGGGACATAATGTCATCTCACACCACAATTGGGACATAATGTACTATAACACCATAATTGGGACATAATGTCTTCTCACACCATAATTGGGACATAATGTCATCTCACACCACAATTGGGACATAATGTACTATAACACCATAATTGGGACATAATGTCTTCTCACACCATAATTGGGACATAATGTCATCTCACACCACAATTGGGACATAATGTACTATAACACCATAATTGGGACATAATGTCTTTTCACACCATAATTGGGACATAATGTCATCTCACACCACAATTGGGACATAATGTACTATAACACCATAATTGGGACATAATGTCTTCTCACACCATAATTGGGACATAATGTCATCTCACACCACAATTGGGACATAATGTACTATAACACCATAATTGGGACATAGTGTCTTCTCACACCATAATTGGGACATAATGTCATCTCACACCACAATTGGGACATAATGTACTATAACACCATAATTGAAACATAATGTACTATAACACCATAATTGGGACATAATATACTATAACACCATAATTGGGACATAATGTCTTCTCACACCATAATTGGGACAAATTGAAGATCTACTTTCTCTGCCTATTTCAGGGCGTCGTGTTCTTCATGAACTGCCTTCGAAGTCCGGCCCAGTCAAGCATGGACCTGGTCATCAGTATTCACAGCCTTCCTCTCAAGTCTGATGCCCCCAAGTTAGCCATGGCTAAGGTCAACATTGAGCCAGGTCAGTTTCATGTTGAAATGTTTGACGTCGTCCTCTGGTAAACTTGTGTCATCGTGTGACATTATGTGGTGACATCCTGTGATGAACTATCGTCATGGTGTGACGACGACCCATATTGTAACATTATGTGATGTCGTTCTGTGACAAACAAAATCTATCTCAGGATTTTACTATTAGCTGTGCACTTTTGATATCCTGCGGCGTCATTGATTGACAGGCTTATGTCATAATGTGACGTGTGACTGCATTTGTGACATCTTGTGATATCCTGCCGCATCATTGATTGACATGCTTATGTCATAATGTGACGTGTGACTGTACTTGTGACATCTTGTGATATCACTACGTTGTAACGTTCTATACGTGTCACCAGTGAAGTACAGTACGTTAAGTACCGACATCACTGCACTCCTGGCAGACACATACACGCTATTTCTCATTCAGTGAATGAATAAGCGTATTATATCATGGTTCCTTTAGCTCGCTGGTTATACACACTCGTGATTCAAACAGCGCTCCTATCTGATCAACCTACATTTTAATTAAGAAACCATGCAGATGCAGAGCATACTCAGAACAATATATTCATCATATTGACTATCGATGACAGATTGGAGTGATTTAGCAATCAGGTGGCCTCGGCAGACTGCTTAAGTGTCTGCACATAGGCTAGTTGTATCGTTTGTAGGGAAAATCGAAGCACTTTATTATAAAGCGGATATACGCTATCTTCTTCTTCCTATTCGTCCTTCTCGTATTTCTCTTCTTCTTCTTCTTCTTCTCCTCCTCCTTATATTTGTTCTTTCTCCTCTTCTTTTTTCTACTTCTCTTCTTTCTTCTACTTCATCTTCTTGTTTGTCTTCTCTTTCGTCTTCTTCTTCTCCACTTGTTCACATTACCAACCCTCTCCAAGCAGAACAATCCTGTGCAATTTTCTCCATGTCTTTCCACATTTTCTCTGTTTTTCTTTTTAAACCTTTTATCTCTCTCCTTTCCATGGGGACCATAACAGAGATTGTCTGGCAATACTGGTGACGCAGTGCCCCTTTGAGTGTTGTAGTTTTAGTATCAAGCTGAGCAGGGCATATGTGGTTAAGGTCTAAGATATGATAATTTCGATTCACACATTGACTTTAGTTTCAAGATAACTTTTCCTATATCTCTTTTAAAAATTCAGCGCTTGTCTTACGCTGTCATTCCTCCTTAGGAAGGTACGGGCAAAATGGCTGAGGTTTGAGTTTACAATGGAGTCATATTCCTCAAAACTACACATGTGTGTTTGTATATTTTTGTTGTCCTGATGATGCTGTAGCACAATATATTTAAGTAAATGTTAGCTTTAGTGTCTATTGTCTGTCTATATAAAGTTCATGTTTTTCTATAAATACTTGTCTGTTTTTGTATCTAATTCTTTGAAGTCAGCGTGGACTGTGAACAGTGCCATTAACTGCTTAACCACACTAACTCTTCTACCCCCACCCCTGTCCCAAGCCCACACCTCGCCCCTACAGGTTGTTTAATTGCTCCTGTTTACCTGACAAACACGACTTTCTCTAAATAAAACTTGTAAGGGACTATGGTTCTGAATACAACTCTTAAAAATGGCTCGTTCTTTCCAAATTTAGGCTGATTACTCCAAAAGTATATTCCAAAGATACCATCGCGATATAGATGACATTTCCCCGTCCATAACAGCAGCGTGTTAGCATGAGAAATCATGGATTTTATAGATGATCTTTCAGTGTCTCAGAAAAGCGTAACAAGCTCAGAAACCAACGGAGATCCAGATAATGCCTCGAGAGATTTAATAGGCCATGGGGAAAACCTCCCAGTGTTGCTATGGTTACAACCAACCAACAGATGCTTGGCATGTCCGACCTCAAATACTTGATGCCTAAGTAGCGTAGCTTCTAGCTGGTTTATATCTTAGTATTAACGCTCTTTAGGATAGAGGACTCTCCAAGTAATGACTGTGAATACCTTGTCATTTAGACACGCTAAAATTCATTGCTGTGTGGTGTAGCCTTTTGAGTTTGTGAGACAGCTCTAGAAACTGTACTCTTGTGTATAACACAACGTAGTCAGTAGCAGACACTGTTGTTGGGGAGGATGTGTAAGCCCTTTATTATACTAGAACCAGCCATTTTAAGATGTAGGAATAGTTTCTAGTTCCTTTCCTCTCTGCCTTACTGTCCCTAAAACAAAGCCAAGTACCATTTACAGATCGGTTCACTGGAGAGTGTAGCGTAGTCGACCGTGAGCTGGCTTGCTAAAACTGGGATTACAAGGCGTCAGGGTTCGATATCACGAACGGAGAGAACAAAACCCGGGCATGGCTCGTTCCTGGTACAACCGCTTCTCAAGCCGACCCAGCTGTAAATGGGTACCTGACGTATGAGCTGGAGAAGGTATAAACAGCAATGAAGGGAACTACCACACCACGTCAAATAGACTGCGGCGTAGTAGATGAAGATTTATCATGACACTGACCTTTACCCTTACCACGTTGCCTATGTCGCCTATCAATGATTTTCCCGTGAATATGAAGATGACGAACATTATATCTTAGCAAAGCAAGCGACGGCTCTAAGTTTGGAGGGAATCAATGCAGAGCTGGCTGGAGCATAGAAGTCTCAGTTACAACTGAACCATGTAGTTGTTTACATGGAACAAACAACACAACTTGACGCTTCCACAGCCTAATCAATACTCTGTTTTAGTTCTAGTTCAAAGCCCAGTCATAAATCCTAGTAATCCTCGCCAAGAAAGATAACAAGACGAACACGAACAAGATCTCTTCACCAGCAAACGTCAAAAACACCGCCATTATTATTTGCTTTTGGTCGGGGTGTCTTGGGAAAAATGATGTACATTTCTCAATTTATATTCCTCATTATCTTGTTATGTCATAAATCTAATTTTAGTGCTGGCTTTATAGAAATCCAGATTTTTTTAATATACACCAACAATAGAAAAATGGAAATTCATAAATAAAAGTTCTTTATGACTTATTTTGGAAATTTTCGTATTCTGTTTGTTTGGATTTGTGTTGTTGATTATAACTAATAATGAAGCTCTCACCTCTATCTTTGTATACAACTGAAAGCTAGTATTAAGGCGCTAGATAATGAAGTTGCCAGTCTGATAGTCAGAGAGAGAGAGAGAGAGAGAGAGAGAGAGCGAGAGAGTGATGACGAGACAGGGAGAGAAGAAGAGAGATAGAAGGATAAAAGAAGACATAGAAATAGGTAGAGTGACAATTAGAAAGAAAAAGTGAGGGAGTGGGAGACATAGAATAAGACAATCAGACGGAGAGAAGAAGAGAAAGGAATAAAGAGAGGTGAGGGAGACAGTGAGAAAGAAGAAGACGGAAAGAGAAAAAAGACAGGAGTGGAAGAGAGACAGAGATAAAGAGAGAGAGAGAGGGATTGCTGGAGAGAGCAGCATAGAGTTAAGCTGGAGAGAGTAGCATAGAGTTAAGCAGAAGAGAGCAGCATAGAGTTAAGCTGGAGAGAGTAGCATAGAGTTAAGCGGAAGAGAGCAGCATAAAGTTAAGCAGAAGAGAGCAGCATAGAGTTAAGCTGGAGAGAGCAGCATAGAGTTCAGCTGAATAAAGCAGCATAGAGTTAAGCTGGAGAGAGCAGGATAGAGTTAAGCTAGAGAGAGCAGCATAGAGTTAAGCTGGAGAGAGCAAGATAGAGTTAAGCTGGAGAGAGCAGTATAGAATTAAGCTGGAGAGAGCACCATAGAGTTAAGCGGAAGAGAGCTGCATATAGTTAAGGTGGAGAGAGCAGCATAGTTTAGCTAGAGAGAGCAGTATAGAGTTAAACGGAAGAGAGCAGCATAGAGTTAAGCGGAAGAGAGCACCATAGAGTTAAGCTAAAGAGAGCAGTATATAGTTAAGCGGAAGAGAGCAGTATAGAGTTAAGCTAGAGAGAGCAGCATATAGTTAAGCTAGAGAGAGCTAGAGAGAGCAGGATAGAGTTAAGCTAGAGAGAGCAGCAACAAGTTAATAATAAAGATTTAATGTAATGATGTAGTAAGAAGAAATGAAATATGTTGATTACGTTCATATTTTTACAAATAATGACAGCGGATTTGTTAATGACAGCTGATTTATTAATGACAGATGATTTGTTAATGACAGATGATTTGCTAATGCCAAATTTCAAATTAATTAATGGAACCCATTATTTTAATGAAACTAAATTGCTTTACAACTTTTATATGTGTTTCAGTTTGTTGTGCTAACGAATAGAGCTCACGAACAATATTTACACATGGCTAGTATGCTACAGAAAGGAAAACAACCATAAACTTGCTACTACAAGAGTACGTCAATAAATAGGTCACAAACGACTATTTAAAAAAAAAAAATGAAAAACTAACTTCAAAACCATTTATTATTGCACATATATCGTCCCTTATCTCTCAAGATATTTCCACAGATACTGACAAGTGTATACAATCGTGTTATCGCTGTACATACGTCTGTATTTAAGTGTACATAAGTCTGTATTTAAGTGTATATAAGTCTGTATTTAGATCTGGGCAGCTGTCTCGGTCACATTTGCACTTTATGTTCAACCTCTTTGTCGCTCGTGATACGTCTTCACAAAGGTGGGTTTGTAGTACACAAACAGGTGAAAGGTGGGGTTATAGTACACAAACAGGTAAAAGGTGGGGTTGTAGTACACAAACAGGTGAAAGGTGGGGTTGTAGTAAACAGACAGGTGAAAGGTGGGGTTGTAGTATACAAACAGGTGACAGGTGGTGTTGTAGTACACAAACATGTGAAAGGTGGGTTTGTAGTACACATACAGGTGAAAGGTGGGTTTGTAGTACACAGACAGGTGAAAGGTGAGTTTGTAGCACACAGACAGGTGAAAGCTGGGGTTGTCGTACACAGCCAGGTGAAAGGTGGGTTTGTAGTACACAGACGGGTGAAAGGTAGGATTGTAGTTCACAGACATGTGAAAGGTGGGGTTGTAGTACACAGACAGGTGAAAGGTGGGGTTGTAGTACACCAAACAGGTGGAAATCGTTCGGGGCTACGTTGGGACTGTAAGGTCAAGAAGCCGCCACCATAGTTGGTCAATTTTTTTTTGGGGGGGTTGATAGATACGTATGAGGTCTAGCATTGTCATGATGGAGCAGTACTCCTTAAATCAGCATATCTGGAAACTGTCTTGCAAATGCTTCCCAAGCCTCAATATATCTTCACAGGAGGCATCTCTTCCTTTTGTATAACCTTTGCAGAAAGTCTTTCTTTTTTTTACCACACCTCCATAATAGAAATCTGGCCCAACAGTACACTGGGCTGTGACTGTACACTCTGAGAACACGGGCGCTATCTGAGCTGCGCAGGTGTGTGCGATACCTAATGTCAGCTACCTACAGTAATCACAAAGCTGGATGTTGCTGCCACCTAATGATGCTTTTAGAAACTACCAACTACATTTTTCAGCTATCCCTCGTAGTAACCAAATCTGGCGAAAAGCAGCGAGTACACAAGATGGCACATTCTAATGTATAATCTAAGGTATAGCGTTAGGCTTCCTGGCACAAGACACAGAGCGGCCTGATTCAATACGAGAACACGAGTTTCAGTATTTGGACCCATCTCGCTTGAGACTGGCCTCGAAATGTCAGAATATGAATAAATGATATAAGTTCATGATTGCCTGTTCATCTTTCAATTGTCCCAACAAATCTGTTATCGTTATGCCACTACTAGACTGAAATACGGTTAACACACTGTGTTATGATTACACAAATGTACATGATCACGTGGTCTTTGTTGAACCGTTGCTAAAATCTTCAGTCGGTAAAGCACTGTTAGGTAAAAGTATAGTTTAACCGTGGCGCCATTATTCTACCAATCAAAACTTCTCAGGTCTATGTGGGTTACAGTTCGTCAACAAATACAAGCCAAGTTCTCATTTGTCGTGTGTTCCATGCCAGCCCACACATGTATTCATCTCTCGTTTTTGTCTCTCTGTTATGTCCAACGCCATCACCTCGCATGTCCTTCATCTCCCGTGAGTGTTCTGTCTCTCTGTCATATCCCACGCCATCACCCCACATGTCCTTCATCTCCCTTGTGTTTTCTGTCTCTCTGTCATGTGTTCCATACCAACACACAGCATGCTATTTGTCTCCCTTTTCTGTATTCTGTCAAGCGCGACATATCATCGTATCATTTTATTGAACGTGTCATTGACAATTAAGTGAATTTAAATGTTTTTGTTTAGCACGGGATGGGCAGCTCCATTCGAAACCCTTTACAGTCGTCTATTACGACAAGTAAGACAGGTTACGGTGTTACAATATTATTTCTCCCATTTCAGACTCTGGTAACACAAGGGCAAATGAAATTATTATACAATGTGATATTGTTTATGGGTGACCCAGTGGTTTGAGATAAGGTGTTCGCCTAGGGTCTTGGAGGTCGCGGGTTCAAATCACGGTGGAGACCGAGATTTTTTTCACTTGGATCATCCGGTAAATATCTCCTCTGAGATCAGACACCCCTGTTCAGTGGCGCGCACGTTAAAAATACCCCATCAGTTGGAAATAAAAAAGAGTAGGCCTTACGCCGCTGCTTGGGGAAAATTCAAGTTAAAAATCTATTTAAATTATTCTGGAGATATTCGCCCCACAGGGAATATGTCGCTAAAAGGGGACTGTGTGGCTATAGCTTCAGGTCTTGGTTATGTGGTTAGTGGAGCGGCTTAGATGGCGCCTGACAGGCTGCAAGTCTACCTTGCTCAAATTTACGCTTCCACCTCCACTAGTCTCAAAAATAGGCGATCGTATATTCCAAGGGCAAACAGATGCTGGGATTGACCTAGCAAATCACCTGTGGATTTTCACCTGTCAAACAATATGAAACAAAGGAGGTCACACCTCTTCACGACGTCTAACGACATAAGTTGACTCAAGATAGATAGACAGACAGACATACCGACAGATCGACAGACAGACAGACAGACATACCGACCAACAGACATACATATATTGTTTATGTGTTTAAGTTAGTTCCCTATCACAGCAAGCGATGATGGCGACATCAGCAGACGGTTGTCTTGATGTATCTTGGTTATAGCGAGGAAGAAACTGCGCTGGTCATCAACCTCACTCTCTGATATCGAGCTATTTTGGACCAGTGGAAAGAAATAAGTCAAGACGACTGGAGGTAACTCAGGGTGCAGTCACTCTGGTCCCGCCTCCTTTGAGACCAGCGGTGGCTTGACACTAGTGGAATTCGATCCCACACTGTTTCCGTTCGTCGCTTTTTATAAGCGAGTGCCCTACCTCTCGACCACAGCAGCCAATCATGCACATATACGAGTAGTTTAACATTAAACATACATAAAATAGAGATTCATTCTTCACTTACACTCATGTACTCTTACACCATTCTAACACGCGGCCTCACGCACTCTTACAAAACTCTAACACACGACTCACACACTCTTACACAACTCTGACACACCACTCACGCACTCTTACACAACTCTGACACGCCACTAACGCACTCTTACACAACTCTGACACACCACTCACGCACTCTTACACAACTCTAACACACCACTCACGCACTCTTACACAACTCTAACACGCCACTAACGCACTCTTACACAACTCTAACACACCACTCACGCACTCTTACACAACTCTGACACGCCAGTCACGCACTCTTACACAACTCTAACACACCACTCACGCACTCTTACAAAACTCTGACACACCACTCACGCACTCTTACATAACTCTAACACGCCACTCACGCACTCTTACACAACTCTAACACACCACTCACGCACTCTTACACAACTCTGACACACCACTCACGAACTCTTACACAACTCTAACACGCCACTCACGCACTCTTACACAACTCTAACACGCCACTCACGCACTCTTACACAACTCTAACACGCAGCTCACGCCCTCTTACACAACTCTAACACACCACTCACGCACTCTTACACAATTCTGACACGACTCACACACTCTTACACACCTCTGATACACCACTCACGCACTCTTACACAACTCTAACACACCACTCACGCACTCTTACACAACTCTAACACACCACTAACGCACTCTTACACAACTCTAACACACCACTCACGCACTCTAACACAACTCTAACACGCCACTCACGCACTCTTACACAACTCTAACACACCACTCACGCACTCTTACACAACTCTGACACACCACTCACGCACTCTTACACAACTCTAACACGCCACTCACGCACTCTTACACAACTCTAACACGCCACTCACGCACTCTTACACAACTCTAACACACCACTCACGCACTCTTACACAACTCTGACACACCACTCACGCACTCTTACACAACTCTAACACGCCACTCACGCACTCTTACACAACTCTAACACACCACTCACGCACTCTTACACAACTCTGACACACCACTCACGCACTCTTACACAACTCTAACACGCCACTCACGCACTCTTACACAACTCTAACACGCCACTCACGCACTCTTACACAACTCTAACACGCCACTCACGCCCTCTTACACAACTCTGACACACCACTCACGCACTCTTACACAACTCTAACACACCACTAACGCACTCTTACACAACTCTAACACACCACTCACGCACTCTTACACAACTCTGACACGCCACTCACGCACTCTTACACAACTCTAACACACCCCTCACGCACTCTTACACAACTCTGACACACCACTCACGCACTCTTACACAACTCTAACACGCCACTCACGCACTCTTACACAACTCTAAAACGCCACTCACGCACTCTTACACAACTCTAACACAGCACTCACGCACTCTTACACAACTCTGACACACCACTCACGCACTCTTACACAACTCTAACACGCCACTCACGCACTCTTACACAACTCTAACACACCACTCACGCACTCTTACACAACTCTGACACACCACTCACGCACTCTTACACAACTCGAATACGCCACTCACGCACTCTTACACAACTCTAACACGCCACTCACGCACTCTTACACAACTCTAACACGCCACTCACGCCCTCTTACACAACTCTGACACACCACTCACGCACTCTTACACAACTCTAACACACCACTCACGCACTCTTACACAACTCTAACACGCCACTCACGCACTCTTACACAACTCTGACACACCACTCACGCACTCTTACACAACTCTAGCACGCCACTCACGCACTCTTACACAACTCTAACACGCCACTCACGCACTCTTACACAACTCTAACACACCACTCACGCACTCTTACACAACTCTGACACACGACTCACGCACTCTTACACAACTCTAACACGCCACTCACGCACTCCTACTCAACTCTAACACGCCACTCACGCACTCTTACACAACTCTAACACGCCACTCACGCACTCTTACACAACTCTAACACACCACTCACGCACTCTTACACAACTCTGACACACCACTCACGCACTCTTACACAACTCTAACACGCCACTAACGCACTCTTACACAACTCTAACACGCCACTCACGCACTCTTACAAACTCTGACACACCACTCACGCACTCTTACACAACTCTAACACGCCACTCACGCACTCTTACACAACTCTAACACACCACTCACGCACTCTTACACAACTCTAACACGCCACTAACGCACTCTTACACAACTCTAACACGCCACTCACGCACTCTTACACAACTCTGACACGCCACTCACGCACTCTTACACAACTCGAATACGCCACTCACGCACTCTTACACAACTCTAACACGCCACTCACGCACTCTTACACAACTCTAACACGCCACTCACGCCCTCTTACACAACTCTGACACACCACTCACGCACTCTTACACAACTCTAACACACCACTCACGCACTCTTACACAACTCTAACACGCCACTAACGCACTATTACACAACTCTAACACGCCACTCACGCACTCTTACACAACTCTGACACACCCCTCACGCACTCTTACACAACTCTAGCACGCCACTCACGCACTCTTACACAACTCTAACACGCCACTCACGCACTCTTACACAACTCTAACACAGCACTCACACACTCTTACACAACTCTGACACACGACTCACGCACTCTTACACAACTCTAAGACGCCACTCACGCACTCTTACACAACTGTAACACGCCACTCACGCACTCTTACACAACTCTAACACGCCACTCACGCACTCTTACACAATTCTAACACACCACTCACGCACTCTTACACAACTCTAACACGCCACTAACGCACTCTTACACAACTCTAACACGCCACTCACGCACTCTTACACAACTCTGACACGCCACTCACGCACTTTTACACAACTCTAACACGCCACTCACGCACTCTTACACAACTCTAACACACCACTCACGCACTCTTACACAACTCTAACACACCACTCACGCACTCTTACACAACTCTAACACGCCACTAACGCACTCTTACACAACTCTAACACGCCACTCACGCACTCTTACACAACTCTGACACGCCACTCACGCACTCTTACACAACTCTAACACGCCACTCACGCACTCTTACACAACTCTAACACACCACTCACGCACTCTTACACAACTCTAACACACCACTCACGCACTCTTACACAACTCTGACACACCACTCACGCACTCTTACACAACTCTGACACGCCACTCACGCACTCTTACACAACTCTAACACGCCACTCACGCACTCTTACACAACTCTGACACACCACTCACGCACTCTTACACAACTCTAACACGCCACTCACGCACTCTTACACAACTCTAACACGCCACTCACGCACTCTTACACAACTCAAACACACCACTCACGCACTCTTACACAATTCTGACACGACTCACACACTCTTACACACCTCTGATACACCACTCACGCACTCTTACACAACTCTAACACACCACTCACGCACTCTTACACAACTCTAACACACCACTAACGCACTCTTACACAACTCTAACACACCACTCACGCACTCTAACACAACTCTAACACGCCACTCACGCACTCTTACACAACTCTAACACACCACTCACGCACTCCTACACAACTCTGACACACCACTCACGCACTCTTACACAACTCTAACACGCCACTCACGCACTCTTACACAACTCTAACACGCCACTCACGCACTCTTACACAACTCTAACACACCACTCACGCACTCTTACACAACTCTGACACACCACTCACGCACTCTTACACAACTCTAACACGCCACTCACGCACTCTCACACAACTCTAACACACCACTCACGCACTCTTACACAACTCTGACACACCACTCACGCACTCTTACACAACTCTAACACGCCACTCACGCACTCTTACACAACTCTAACACGCCACTCACGCACTCTTACACAACTCTAACACGCCACTCACGCCCTCTTACACAACTCTGACACACCACTCACGCACTCTTACACAACTCTAACACACCACTAACGCACTCTTACACAACTCTAACACACCACTCACGAACTCTTACACAACTCTGACACGCCACTCACGCACTCTTACACAACTCTAACACACCACTCACGCACTCTTACACAACTCTGACACACCACTCACGCACTCTTACACAACTCTAAAACGCCACTCAGGCACTCTTACACAACTCTAACACAGCACTCACGCACTCTTACACAACTCTGACACACACTCACGCACTCTTACACAACTCTAACACGCCACTCACGCACTCTTACACAACTCTAACACACCACTCACGCACTCTTACACAACTCTGACACACCACTCACGCACTCTTACACAACTCGAATACGCCACTCACGCACTCTTACACAACTCTAACACGCCACTCACGCACTCTTACACAACTCTAACACGCCACTCACGCCCTCTTACACAACTCTGACACACCACTCACGCACTCTTACACAACTCTAACACACCACTCACGCACTCTTACACAACTCTAACACGCCACTCACGCACTCTTACACAACTCTGACACACCACTCACGCACTCTTACACAACTCTAGCACGCCACTCACGCACTCTTACACAACTCTAACACGCCACTCACGCACTCTTACACAACTCTAACACACCACTCACGCACTCTTACACAACTCTGACACACGACTCACGCACTCTTACACAACTCTAACACGCCACTCACGCACTCTTACACAACTCTAACACGCCACTCACGCACTCTTACACAACTCTGACACACCACTCACGCACTCTTACACAACTCTAACACACCACTCACGCACTCTTACACAACTCTGACACACCACTCACGCACTCTTACACAACTCTAACACGCCACTAACGCACTCTTACACAACTCTAACACGCCACTCACGCACTCTTACAAACTCTGACACACCACTCACGCACTCTTACACAACTCTAACACGCCACTCACGCACTCTTACACAACTCTAACACACCACTCACGCACTCTTACACAACTCTAACACGCCACTAACGCACTCTTACACAACTCTAACACGCCACTCACGCACTCTTACACAACTCTGACACGCCACTCACGCACTCTTACACAACTCGAATACGCCACTCACGCACTCTTACACAACTCTAACACGCCACTCACCCACTCTTACACAACTCTAACACGCCACTCACGCCCTCTTACACAACTCTGACACACCACTCACGCACTTTTACACAACTCTAACACACCACTCACGCACTCTTACACAACTCTAACACGCCACTCACGCAATCTTACACAACTCTGACACACCCCTCACGCACTCTTACACAACTCTAGCACGCCACTCACGCACTCTTACACAACTCTAACACGCCACTCACGCACTCTTACACAACTCTAACACACCACTCACACACTCTTACACAACTCTGACACACGACTCACGCACTCTTACACAACTCTAACACGCCACTCACGCACTCTTACACAACTGTAACACGCCACTCACGCACTCTTACACAACTCTAACACGCCACTCACGCACTCTTACACAACTCTAACACACCACTCACGCACTCTTACACAACTCTAACACGCCACTCACGCACTCTTACACAACTCTAACACACCACTCACGCACTCTTACACAACTCTGACACACCACTCACGAACTCTTACACAACTCTAACACGCCACTCACGCACTCTTACACAACTCTAACACGCCACTCACGCACTCTTACACAACTCTAACACGCAGCTCACGCCCTCTTACACAACTCTAACACACCACTCACGCACTCTTACACAATTCTGACACGACTCACACACTCTTACACACCTCTGATACACCACTCACGCACTCTTACACAACTCTAACACACCACTCACGCACTCTTACACAACTCTAACACACCACTAACGCACTCTTACACAACTCTAACACACCACTCACGCACTCTAACACAACTCTAACACGCCACTCACGCACTCTTACACAACTCTAACACACCACTCACGCACTCTTACACAACTCTGACACACCACTCACGCACTCTTACACAACTCTAACACGCCACTCACGCACTCTTACACAACTCTAACACGCCACTCACGCACTCTTACACAACTCTAACACACCACTCACGCACTCTTACACAACTCTGACACACCACTCACGCACTCTTACACAACTCTAACACGCCACTCACGCACTCTTACACAACTCTAACACACCACTCACGCACTCTTACACAACTCTGACACACCACTCACGCACTCTTACACAACTCTAACACGCCACTCACGCACTCTTACACAACTCTAACACGCCACTCACGCACTCTTACACAACTCTAACACGCCACTCACGCCCTCTTACACAACTCTGACACACCACTCACGCACTCTTACACAACTCTAACACACCACTAACGCACTCTTACACAACTCTAACACACCACTCACGCACTCTTACACAACTCTGACACGCCACTCACGCACTCTTACACAACTCTAACACACCCCTCACGCACTCTTACACAACTCTGACACACCACTCACGCACTCTTACACAACTCTAACACGCCACTCACGCACTCTTACACAACTCTAAAACGCCACTCACGCACTCTTACACAACTCTAACACAGCACTCACGCACTCTTACACAACTCTGACACACCACTCACGCACTCTTACACAACTCTAACACGCCACTCACGCACTCTTACACAACTCTAACACACCACTCACGCACTCTTACACAACTCTGACACACCACTCACGCACTCTTACACAACTCGAATACGCCACTCACGCACTCTTACACAACTCTAACACGCCACTCACGCACTCTTACACAACTCTAACACGCCACTCACGCCCTCTTACACAACTCTGACACACCACTCACGCACTCTTACACAACTCTAACACACCACTCACGCACTCTTACACAACTCTAACACGCCACTCACGCACTCTTACACAACTCTGACACACCACTCACGCACTCTTACACAACTCTAGCACGCCACTCACGCACTCTTACACAACTCTAACACGCCACTCACGCACTCTTACACAACTCTAACACACCACTCACGCACTCTTACACAACTCTGACACACGACTCACGCACTCTTACACAACTCTAACACGCCACTCACGCACTCCTACTCAACTCTAACACGCCACTCACGCACTCTTACACAACTCTAACACGCCACTCACGCACTCTTACACAACTCTAACACACCACTCACGCACTCTTACACAACTCTGACACACCACTCACGCACTCTTACACAACTCTAACACGCCACTAACGCACTCTTACACAACTCTAACACGCCACTCACGCACTCTTACAAACTCTGACACACCACTCACGCACTCTTACACAACTCTAACACGCCACTCACGCACTCTTACACAACTCTAACACACCACTCACGCACTCTTACACAACTCTAACACGCCACTAACGCACTCTTACACAACTCTAACACGCCACTCACGCACTCTTACACAACTCTGACACGCCACTCACGCACTCTTACACAACTCGAATACGCCACTCACGCACTCTTACACAACTCTAACACGCCACTCACGCACTCTTACACAACTCTAACACGCCACTCACGCCCTCTTACACAACTCTGACACACCACTCACGCACTCTTACACAACTCTAACACACCACTCACGCACTCTTACACAACTCTAACACGCCACTAACGCACTATTACACAACTCTAACACGCCACTCACGCACTCTTACACAACTCTGACACACCCCTCACGCACTCTTACACAACTCTAGCACGCCACTCACGCACTCTTACACAACTCTAACACGCCACTCACGCACTCTTACACAACTCTAACACAGCACTCACACACTCTTACACAACTCTGACACACGACTCACGCACTCTTACACAACTCTAAGACGCCACTCACGCACTCTTACACAACTGTAACACGCCACTCACGCACTCTTACACAACTCTAACACGCCACTCACGCACTCTTACACAATTCTAACACACCACTCACGCACTCTTACACAACTCTAACACGCCACTAACGCACTCTTACACAACTCTAACACGCCACTCACGCACTCTTACACAACTCTGACACGCCACTCACGCACTTTTACACAACTCTAACACGCCACTCACGCACTCTTACACAACTCTAACACACCACTCACGCACTCTTACACAACTCTAACACACCACTCACGCACTCTTACACAACTCTAACACGCCACTAACGCACTCTTACACAACTCTAACACGCCACTCACGCACTCTTACACAACTCTGACACGCCACTCACGCACTCTTACACAACTCTAACACGCCACTCACGCACTCTTACACAACTCTAACACACCACTCACGCACTCTTACACAACTCTAACACACCACTCACGCACTCTTACACAACTCTGACACACCACTCACGCACTCTTACACAACTCTGACACGCCACTCACGCACTCTTACACAACTCTAACACGCCACTCACGCACTCTTACACAACTCTGACACACCACTCACGCACTCTTACACAACTCTAACACGCCACTCACGCACTCTTACACAACTCTAACACGCCACTCACGCACTCTTACACAACTCAAACACACCACTCACGCACTCTTACACAATTCTGACACGACTCACACACTCTTACACACCTCTGATACACCACTCACGCACTCTTACACAACTCTAACACACCACTCACGCACTCTTACACAACTCTAACACACCACTAACGCACTCTTACACAACTCTAACACACCACTCACGCACTCTAACACAACTCTAACACGCCACTCACGCACTCTTACACAACTCTAACACACCACTCACGCACTCCTACACAACTCTGACACACCACTCACGCACTCTTACACAACTCTAACACGCCACTCACGCACTCTTACACAACTCTAACACGCCACTCACGCACTCTTACACAACTCTAACACACCACTCACGCACTCTTACACAACTCTGACACACCACTCACGCACTCTTACACAACTCTAACACGCCACTCACGCACTCTCACACAACTCTAACACACCACTCACGCACTCTTACACAACTCTGACACACCACTCACGCACTCTTACACAACTCTAACACGCCACTCACGCACTCTTACACAACTCTAACACGCCACTCACGCACTCTTACACAACTCTAACACGCCACTCACGCCCTCTTACACAACTCTGACACACCACTCACGCACTCTTACACAACTCTAACACACCACTAACGCACTCTTACACAACTCTAACACACCACTCACGAACTCTTACACAACTCTGACACGCCACTCACGCACTCTTACACAACTCTAACACACCACTCACGCACTCTTACACAACTCTGACACACCACTCACGCACTCTTACACAACTCTAAAACGCCACTCACGCACTCTTACACAACTCTAACACAGCACTCACGCACTCTTACACAACTCTGACACACACTCACGCACTCTTACACAACTCTAACACGCCACTCACGCACTCTTACACAACTCTAACACACCACTCACGCACTCTTACACAACTCTGACACACCACTCACGCACTCTTACACAACTCGAATACGCCACTCACGCACTCTTACACAACTCTAACACGCCACTCACGCACTCTTACACAACTCTAACACGCCACTCACGCCCTCTTACACAACTCTGACACACCACTCACGCACTCTTACACAACTCTAACACACCACTCACGCACTCTTACACAACTCTAACACGCCACTCACGCACTCTAACACAACT
This sequence comes from Ariolimax columbianus, assembly GCA_036924085.1. Classification (NCBI taxonomy): domain Eukaryota; kingdom Metazoa; phylum Mollusca; class Gastropoda; order Stylommatophora; family Arionidae; genus Ariolimax; species Ariolimax columbianus. The sequence continues at coordinate 6,741,046 of JAVGWX010000009.1, forward strand.
CTGACACACCACTCACGCACTCTTACACAACTCTAGCACGCCACTCACGCACTCTTACACAACTCTAACACGCCACTCACGCACTCTTACACAACTCTAACACACCACTCACGCACTCTTACACAACTCTGACACACGACTCACGCACTCTTACACAACTCTAACACGCCACTCACGCACTCTTACACAACTCTAACACGCCACTCACGCACTCTTACACAACTCTGACACACCACTCACGCACTCTTACACAACTCTAACACACCACTCACGCACTCTTACACAACTCTGACACACCACTCACGCACTCTTACACAACTCTAACACGCCACTAACGCACTCTTACACAACTCTAACACGCCACTCACGCACTCTTACAAACTCTGACACACCACTCACGCACTCTTACACAACTCTAACACGCCACTCACGCACTCTTACACAACTCTAACACACCACTCACGCACTCTTACACAACTCTAACACGCCACTAACGCACTCTTACACAACTCTAACACGCCACTCACGCACTCTTACACAACTCTGACACGCCACTCACGCACTCTTACACAACTCGAATACGCCACTCACGCACTCTTACACAACTCTAACACGCCACTCACCCACTCTTACACAACTCTAACACGCCACTCACGCCCTCTTACACAACTCTGACACACCACTCACGCACTTTTACACAACTCTAACACACCACTCACGCACTCTTACACAACTCTAACACGCCACTCACGCACTCTTACACAACTCTGACACACCCCTCACGCACTCTTACACAACTCTAGCACGCCACTCACGCACTCTTACACAACTCTAACACGCCACTCACGCACTCTTACACAACTCTAACACACCACTCACACACTCTTACACAACTCTTACACACGACTCACGCACTCTTACACAACTCTAACACGCCACTCACGCACTCTTACACAACTGTAACACGCCACTCACGCACTCTTACACAACTCTAACACGCCACTCACGCACTCTTACACAACTCTAACACACCACTCACGCACTCTTACACAACTCTAACACGCCACTAACGCACTCTTACACAACTCTAACACGCCACTCACGCACTCTTACACAACTCTGACACGCCACTCACGCACTCTTACACAACTCTAACACGCCACTCACGCACTCTTACACAACTCTGACACACCACTCACGCACTCTTACACAACTCTGACACGCCACTCACGCACTCTTACACAACTCTAACACGCCACTCACGCACTCTTACACAACTCTGACACACCACTCACGCACTCTTACACAACTCTAACACGCCACTCACGCACTCTTACACAACTCTAACACGCCACTCACGCACTCTTACACAACTCTAACACACCACTCACGCACTCTTACACAACTCTGACACACCACTCACGCACTCTTACACAACTCGAATACGCCACTCACGCACTCTTACACAACTCTAACACGCCACTCACGCACTCTTACACAACTCTAACACGCCACTCACGCCCTCTTACACAACTCTGACACACCACTCACGCACTCTTACACAACTCTAACACACCACTCACGCACTCTTACACAACTCTAACACGCCACTCACGCACTCTTACACAACTCTGACACACCCCTCACGCACTCTTACACAACTCTAGCACGCCACTCACGCACTCTTACACAACTCTAACACGCCACTCACGCACTCTTACACAACTCTAACACACCACTCACACACTCTTACACAACTCTGACACACGACTCACGCACTCTTACACAACTCTAACACGCCACTCACGCACTCTTACACAACTGTAACACGCCACTCACGCACTCTTACACAATTCTAACACACCACTCACGCACTCTTACACAACTCTAACACGCCACTAACGCACTCTTACACAACTCTAACACGCCACTCACGCACTCTTACACAACTCTGACACGCCACTCACGCACTCTTACACAACTCTAACACGCCACTCACGCACTCTTACACAACTCTAACACACCACTCACGCACTCTTACACAACTCTAACACACCACTCACGCACTCTTACACAACTCTAACACGCCACTAACGCACTCTTACACAACTCTAACACGCCACTCACGCACTCTTACACAACTCTGACACGCCACTCACGCACTCTTACACAACTCTAACACGCCACTCACGCACTCTTACACAACTCTAACACACCACTCACGCACTCTTACACAACTCTAACACACCACTCACGCACTCTTACACAACTCTGACACACCACTCACGCACTCTTACACAACTCTGACACGCCACTCACGCACTCTTACACAACTCTAACACGCCACTCACGCACTCTTACACAACTCTGACACACCACTCACGCACTCTTACACAACTCTAACACGCCACTCACGCACTCTTACACAACTCTAACACGCCACTCACGCACTCTTACACAACTCAAACACACCACTCACGCACTCTTACACAACTCTGACACAACACTCACGCACTCTTACACAACTATAACACGCGCCTTCAGGGTGATACCCTACCATTATACTTTGATTGGGATTGACCACTGAGACCACCCTAGCTATCATAGGTACATACAGATGCACAAATGTATTCAAGAACTGGTAAATACGTCAGTATATCGCCTACAAGATTACGGTCCGGGGTGGAAAGTGCCGTGCCTTCGCTAGTAGAATACATAGAGAAAATCCTTCATGCCCGAAATATAAATAAATAAACATACATTTCATGAGAGCTTTATTAAGATCTTTTTATTGTTTAATGTTTAATTTAACGAATATAATTTTTTTAATTCCCTTCAGAAACAAAATTCAATAAAGCTTAAGACATTTAATGGAACGTTTGGAATCTCATCTCTATCACAAGACGGCTATTGTTTAGGGAAATATCTGACGCTGTAACTAATTTGTTTTCTAGATGTGAATCCGTTATTATGGTCCACGTCTTAGAATTAACCATCTTTATTACAGAACCAACACATTTCTCTCAGTTCTAAGTCCTTCCAAAGATCGTTTTCCTGTACAGAGGAAATACTGTAAGTTTCAGATCTGAGTTCTTTGTGCAAAAATTCTACTAAAAGTCAGGTAGTGAAATATCCTGGGTACTTGTCTTCAGATCTGAGTTCTCTTGCAGTTTCTTATTGCAAAGACGGTGGAAGTTGTTCTACATCTACATCAAATGGAGAAGAGATGATTTTTAAATTTACTTTTTCTGTTCGAAACTCACAGTACTTGGTGTTGCATTCTTGATTCAAAGCCATCAACTAACTGGTCCATAAATTAATTATTGTTGTAGCTCAACAGGGGCTACATTGATACGTATGTCCTATATTCTTAGTCGACTTTTCCATTGTCAAATTTAATTCAGGAAATTTTGTTGGGTTTTTTTTTTTTGTGGCGTTCGCCTTATTTCTCTAATCCCCAAGGCGGTGTGCGTTGCACTGTGGTTTTTATTTTGCGCCTGTCGGCCCATTGCATCCGACTTCAGCATGCATTTTATGTAAGGGTTTGCTTCCTCCTGCATTTTCTGATGGTTTGCTTCCCCAGGGTAACGGCCGGTACTGTGATGGGGATCGAACCCAGCACCTTCCGGTTGTGAGCCGAGCCACTTAACCACTAGGCCACGCCGTCCCCGAATTCAGGAAATGATTTGAAGTGCACATGCAGCTCATGAATCAACTGTCCTTAGTTTGTAACTTAGCATTGAGTTAATTAAGATGAGTTGTAACGTCTATAGAAAATATCCGATCACACATCCATCTTTTGTTCTCTAACTCATGCAGAGAGTTTTTCTTTTATGTTCAAGAGAATAGATAACTTATTCATTCAAATAATAAAAGTGCTTCCGCAAATTCCCCTTACTGTGCCAACTAACTTTACAGTCCAAGCAACAGTTGGGCCCATATATATTAATATGTATCAGCATTAAATGCTACAGAGACCAGAGCTAGAGGAATCTTTCTAAACCTAAAATGCAGTACATAAAGAAAGCTATCAGCAATTAGAACATTCTCAAGTAACTTCAGAGCAGTGGCAGGGACCTAGAAAACTGCAACATAAATTCTAATGACAGATGAAAACACACTCAGATCGATAAGTGATACTCTTCAAAACAAAGACGCACTGTCTGTGGTTGCAGCAATGGGGAGCCACAAACATACGCATGAAATAACTACCAGTGATACTATATAAACTATTTAACCAGTTCCAGAGAGCTGAGATACATTGAATTCCGTCTCATTGCAATAATCTTGGCCATGATACATTGGACAGACTGTAAAGGGAAGATTGAAAGCTACTTCAGCACGATATGTGTGTAAGAGATTTACCAGATGTTCATACATAAACTAAGTTGGAATCAGAGCACACGTTTCATCAACCAAACAACGCGTATCGTGAGCTCAGCAGAGGTGAAAAGATGGCAATCTTTAAACTCCACACACGCCACAAAAGACTGAGTCTGTCAAATAATCTAAAGATAGAAAACATTGATGAATGTGCCTGTGGCACTGATAAAATGACTATTGAGCAGATGTGTCCAGCATGTAATTAACAAAGAAAGCAGGCGCGGCGATGATTGATACTATTAATGGACAAGCTCAATGGAGGAATCAACTGCCGCGGGCTAACCACTGCATTCTTGAGAAATATTCAAGATGAAATTTGAAAAAAGTACGATGAAGAGGAAGAAAATGAAAAAAAGAAGAAGAAAAAGAAGAAGATCACAGTGATAGATGAGCTCTTCATGCTTGCATTAAACGTCATAACAGCAATCGCTGGTAGGGCAGTAGTCATAACAACAATGACTGGTAGGGCAGTAGTCATAACAACAATGACTGGTAGGGCAGTAGTCATAGCAACAATGACTGGTAGGGCAGTAGGACGAGCAGCTGCTCGGACTGTCATTTCTAAATGATTGACACCACACAAGGAGCCGCAGAGTTTGATTGCAAGTACTGCTGATAAGCTGAAACAGACAGGCCAGACACGAGTAGAATAATGATTGGAGTGACAACCCGAGGGTGTAATGGCTTGACACTTACACTTGATTACACAGAGACAAAAGGCAAATGTAACGAGGCAGTCAAAGCACAGCTCACCTTTCTGGGCACAGAGACGGATTACCAGGAAGGTAAGGGTGACAGCTGAGTTTATCTTCAACAACTCAAACATTAAAGGCACTTGCGGATGTGGTGAAAATTTCAATGTATAACAGAGACCTTTGTGTGGAATAGCATAGTATGGTGTATTTGATTGTGTTAAATAGTTAAGAAAACCTGTCCAGGGAATAACTTAGTTCTGTACGTGTTGGTAATACACGTGAACATAAAATAGTAATACAGGTATATGTGTATACACCTAATAAAGACAGGTGAAAACCACTCACCTACACTTTGTACTTGATTGATTGACCCTTTTTCTCTCAAGTCAACCATAGGGCCACCTCTACAATTGTAAATGTGCATTTGTTGCTGAGATTTTAAAAGCTTGATTTTACATGATGAGGTTACTAGCCTCATCTACAACACATCCCTCTTTAGCCACCTATTGCTTCAAGCTTAGGAGGTCACATTGATCCTAGTTTCAACCTGGTACCTATATACTCCCCTTATGACCGGGAAAGAGCCAGATTAGTAATGGTTTCTGTCTAGAGTGGAAAAAAAAGCCACAGACTCTTGCATTATTATTAGTGAGTAAGTCCAGGTAGCAGTGAAAAAGGCAAATGCAATGTTAGGTATGATAAAAAGAAATATTAAACATAAGAGCAAGGAAGTGATTGTCAAATTGTATAGGGGATTAGTTAGACATATATTGTGGTAATGTGCACAGGTGTGGAGTCCTTATCGCAGAGGGGATATAAACATGCTGGAAAGGATATACAAAAAGAGCGACAAAGCTGATAGTGGGATTCAAAGATTACAGTTATGAGAAAAGACTCAGAAAAACCGGCCTACAGTGTCTAGAAAGGAGAAGAATTCGAGGTGACAAATACAGGTTGATAAGATAATTTAAAGGAAACGATAAATTAGACTTTAACAAGTTTTTTTTCAAATACAACCACCTACAAGAACAGGAGGGCATGGCTACAAATTAACTAAAAGAAGGCCCAGATTCGATTTTAGAAAATATACTTTTAGTCAGAGTGGTAAATGTTTGGAATGCATTGCCACGGGAAGTAGTGGAGGCAAGGACAATAAATGCATTTTATAATAGATTGGATGTGCATAGCTTTTAGAGTATGAAAATGTAAATGAAACGGGTTGCATACAGACTCTGCAGAGCCTTATAAACCAATATAAAGACTTCAAGTCCTCAAGAAATTCGTGAAACCTGCGATGGTTTGGTGCTCTCGGCTAAAGTACATTTGCTCAGGAAACTACCTTGCTCGACATGGACGAATTTGATTCATTTTATCTAGATGTTTTGCTGGTGTAAGATGCAGTCAAGCACACACAAATCTTCTCTAACGATGTGTATCTGAGATAACTATGATATCATTGTAGTAACAATGGATACGTTTGACCTTATCATTGCTGAAGCCTTACCAGTTTATATCATGTTTAGCTTCTCCGACTTAAGGTCACATTTATTAAAACATTGGGTTCTTGTGCGCTAATTCTCCCATTCTGAAATTTTATACCATTCAATTACCACACGGGTTTCCGTACACAAATAATTAAACGTCTAGCTATCGGGGTGCAATTTTGTTGGGTGCAGTTTTGTTTTGTTTTTTGTGAGCCCTAAAAAGGACCTTGATGCTGGTTTGTGGGCCTTGAAAAGGGCCGCGAGGGGAACAGATTACCAAGGATTGCTGAAGCTATGCACATATCAGGACATACACATGTTGTTCGTTCGTAGCTGCACAATTTCAAGAGGATTCCAAAATTCTGTCATGTCCTGCAGAATGTTGTCGAACGGGTCTAACTGACGGACTTTATTCTGATGTCGCCACAGAAACTCACACATGTAGGAATCTATTATGTGTCTGTGTGTTCCGTTTTGGTTAGGGTTAGGGTTAGCGTTAGCTGCCCTCTAACCATGTGCCAGAACAAACAGGAATGTCCTGCTGACATGTGCGACATCTCTAAGGATCTTGGCGAACTGTGAGAGACAAAGTCATAACATGATTTTTAGCACACAGTTGGATAATGTGTATAATTCGTCTTTCCTGCAAAAACTGCACACAATTTATTTTCTTGTGTGTCAAGTGTGACAACTGCAATAAATCCATCTTCCACGTGCGGTGTTAGATCTGAGAATTGAAGACGCGCGAATTGAAAAGTATGATGCTTCGTGTGGCTACATTCTACTAAATTCGACCTATTGTAAACCGTGGGTGAATTTATGCACAAGTACCAAACATTGTTTACTTCCTATCCAATGTCTTTTTGCCTTGTAGTGGTTTTTATTGGTTTAGGAGCAAACAATTCGTCCGTACAGGTGATTTGGTTTAGACTCCAAGGACAACAACAACCGATTGAGAGGGATCTTTTATTTTATGTTGACCAACGATAGCTAATTTTAGGTTGGCAGCTGACCAGATTAAAGTACAGGGAAACACCACAAGGCCAGACCCATAACATTTTTAAAAATTATGTTCTGAGATTCATATGATTTAAGTCATGAATGTATCGTTTTAATTTGTTTCATAATGTGTAATAAGACATTTAATTATTGTTTCATAATGTATAATAAGATATTTCATTATTTATTTCAAAAATAACTTCACATGTTATTTCTATGCGAAAAGTGTGGCTTGTTAAAACGTTTCTTCAATCATTTCAAGTTCACCTTTATTTGGGACGTAACAATTCTGAGAGAAATATGATAATGCACTTAAACGGTTTCTGGTCTTGGATTTAATAAAACCTCTTGGCAGGAAATGTTGTCTTATAAAGATATGTGCTACTAAATATAGAGCACACTTTTAGGTCCCATTTTCTAAATCTGTAACTCCCCTTTGTTAGAAATTTCCATCAGATCCAGTTGTTTCGTTTGTGTTTAGGAATGGGTCACATTGGAGTTCTGTTGTATTGAGGAATGGGTCACATTAGAGTTCTGTTGTATTGAGGAATGGGTCACATTGGAGTTCTGTTGTGTTGAGGAATAGGTCACATTAGAGTTCTGTTGTATTGAGGAATGGGTCACATTGGAGTTCTGTAGTGTTGAGGAATAGGTCACATTAGAGTTCTGTTGTATTGAGGAATGGGTCGAATTGGAGTTCTGTTGTGTCGAGAATGGGTCACATTGGAGTTCTGTTGTGTCGAGAATGGGTCACATTGGAGTTGACAGAACTCTTGCTTCTGTTGTGTTGAGGAATGGGTCACATTGGAGTTGACATAACTGTAATTGTATTTCTGCTGGCTGATACTCCACTATGCACAGGAACGGGTTATTAAAAAGTTTCATTTTGTGGACGAAACATATACAAATCTTGAAATCGACATCAAACTCATAAATGTACTGTTCACTGTCATATGTGTACTTCCTGAAGTTAACACTCTTTTACTGAAACAGCTGTTTACAACAAGGACAACGAAACAGGTCATTCTTTTGAAAATGAAGTTTAAATAAAAAACGTCTTTATACTGTTTTAGAATTCTCTGCTAAGCTGTATACAACCAGTTTCATTTACATTTCCTTGCTCTAAAAGCTATGCACATTCAATATATTCTTGAATGCCTTAATTGTCCCTGCCTCCACTACTTCTTGTGTCAATGCATTCCAAGCATTCACCAAATATGTTCAGTTTGTTTTGAAGACATCAACATAACCCATCATTTGAAAAACTGTATTCCGTTTTCCTTGTCAATGCAAATTCAAAACTGTGTTGTAGTGCTGTTTCAAGCAATAATCCGGTTAACACTTGGACGCTAACAAAGCACTGAAGTTGATTGTCCTCATTGAGAATGAACAAATAATCAAACTCCCATTCTGGATAGTACGCACGGTGTTTTCTGTCCACTTGTCTATACCTAGAAAACATTTTTACAACGGTAAACTCAGATAAAAAAACACGTAAACAGCTTCAAGGCTAGAAATGTCACTGAAGGACATCTGCTGAACACACTTTACGGTCTACCTCAATTCGTTCCTTATTAAAATGTACCATCCACCTCAGTTCTTGGGGAACTGAGACCTTAGTCCAGTCAGACACAACACACTGACGAGCAAGAGCTGGGACGCTGGTCCAGTCAGACACAACACACTGACGAGCAAGAACTGGGACGTTAGTCCAGTCCGACACAACACACTGACGAGCAAGAGCTGGGACGTTAGTCCAGTCAGACACAACATACTGATGAGCAAGAGCTGGGACGTTAGTCCAGTCCGACACAACACACTGATGAGGAAGATCTGGGACGTTAGTCCAGTCAGACACAACACACTGACGAGCAAGAACTGGGACGTTAGTCCAGTCAGACACAACACACTGACGAGCAAGAACTGGGACGCTGGTCCAGTCAGACACAAAACACTGACGAGCAAGAACGGGGACGTTAGTCTAGTCAGACACAACACACTGACGAGGAAGAGCTGGGACGTTAGTCCAGTCAGACACAACACACTGACGAGGAAGAACTGGGACGTTAGTCCAGTCAGACACAACACACTGATGAGGAAGATCTGGGACGTTAGTCCAGTCAGACACAACACACTGACGAGCAAGAACTGGGACGTTAGTCCAGTCAGACACAACACACTGACGAGCAAGAACTGGGACGCTGGTCCAGTCAGACACAAAACACTGACGAGCAAGAACGGGGACGTTAGTCTAGTCAGACACAACACACTGACGAGGAAGATCTGGGACGTTAGTCCAGTCAGACACAACACTCTGACGAGGAAGAACTGGGACGTTAGTCCAGTCAGACACAACACACTGACGAGGAAGAACTGGGACGTTAGTCCAGTCCGACACAACACACTGATGAGGAAGATCTGGGACGTTAGTCCAGTCAGACACAACACACTGACGAGCAAGAACTGGGACGTTAGTCCAGTCAGACACAACACACTGACGAGGAAGAACTGGGACGTTAGTCCAGTCAGACACAACACACTGACGAGGAAGAACTGGGACGTTAGTCCAGTCAGACACAACACACTGACGAGCAAGAGCTGGGATGTTAGTCCAGTCAGACACAACACACTGACGAGCAAGAACTGGGACGCTGGTCCAGTCAGACACAACACACTGACGAGCAAGAACTGGGACGCTGGTCCAGTCAGACACAAAACACTGACGAGAAAGAGCTGGGACGTTAGTCCAGTCAGACACAACACACTGACGAAAAAGTCGAATCAGGAACAGACACAATTTACTGACCCAGACCAGTATGCCTCTTCCATTCAGCCTTTCCTGGAAACAGGCCGTTTTCAATGCTGACGAGGTGTGGATCGATGTAATCCTAGTAGTAGTGAGCGCCACGCAGATAAAGCTACGCATAGCACAACCGCCTTGAGGACCCCGGTCTACCTTCATCAGCACGCTCTGGACGTCAGAAAAGCTACTGCAACCCGCACATGACGTCTTTTTTAGGGCGCACAAAGACGTAAACCTACTCATTGTTGACATTAAAAAAAACAACAACCTACCATCCATCAGCATGATCCCTTTCCCTTGCCCATTCCGATACCAAGGACAAAGCTACGTCATTCATTTTTTTCTCAGAGATTTGACAACCGTAGAAAAGATCTGTCCCCACCTAAATTTCTTATTTTCGAAGTCGCCAAACGACACCTTCTTTGCATGTCAACTTACCCGATCTGAAATTTCATTCAATCATTTCACCTCTTATCAGCCCTATTTAGCAACTCCTTGCTATTTTTATTATTTTTATTATTTCTAGTTCTTTAAATATTACTGTTTTTAATTATTTATTTATTGGAGAGGGGGGGGGGGGGGGGGGGGGGGAGGTATATAATTTTAATTGTGCATTTTGTTTGGGTTATGATTTTTTTCATGTGTGTGTTGTTTGTATCAGATTATAAAGTTTCAATCAACCTCGTTGACCGATCAATATTGGTTAGCGGGCTGGTTTTGGCCCGCGGCCCACCTCTGTCTAGACTTGACTTTTCCACTTTTTATTGTCATGTCCCACCTCAACGTCTCAAGGCTTCTGTTGCCCACCATGTAAACTAGTCAACTACGCCTTCTGAAGACGGATGTGTCGGAACGAAAGATGCAAATATCGCAGTCTAGCTGTAAATTAACGACACAGCGTATTTCAATCTCCGAACTACATCCTGCTACTTGCAAACCCCTGTTCAGGGCTTGGTAGCGAGGATTGAAAATGACTGCAGAAGAAGTAAACCAAGTTATGATCAATATAATATAAATATGTACTTTTAATTAAAAAATGAACATATGTGAAATCTTTTTATTTCACTTTCTTTAATGAACATAGATTTGATGTTACACTTGTTATATAAATGTAGTATAAAACAGATGCAATTTAACTCGGAAGATTCAAATCCTTGAGCTTGATATCAGCTACGAAACATTGTTATTGAGTCAGTAATTTAGTCAATTTCAGTATCAAATCCCTACGGTTTGTGAAATCCAGAAGATTTTTTGTTGTTGAATTGCAAATCATTTACAGCAATAAAGCCATAATCAACTAAATATGACGAAGGGTTTACAGTAATTTCCGGTCAAAACTTGTTGAATTTTGGAAGTTCGTTTCTGTCTTGTTATAATGTTGAATATAGTTGTAATATACTCATCATTATTTATTTCTTAGAGAATTTATGGATCCTGCAGGCCACAACAGTTAAGTCCTTTACTGATAGTAGAGTTACAGTTAAGTCCTTTACTGATAGTAGAGTTACAGTTAAGTCCTTTACTGATAGTAGAGTTACAGTTAAGTCCTTTACTGATAGTAGAGTTACAGTTAAGTCCTTTACTGATAGTAGAGTTACAGTTAAGTCCTTTACTGATAGTAGAGTTACAGTTAAGTCCTTTACTGATAGTAGAGTTACAGTTAAGTCCTTTACTGATAGTAGAGTTACAGTTAAGTCCTTTACTGATAGTAGAGTTACAGTTAAGTCCTTTACTGATAGTAGAGTTACAGTTAAGTGCTTTACTGATAGTAGAGTTACAGTTAAGTCCTTTACTGATAGTAGAGTTACAGTTAAGTCCTTTACTGATAGTAGAGTTACAGTTAAGTCCTTTACTGATAGTAGAGTTATACGAGATAGAAAATATATTTCTTTTAAATCAGAAAATCTGTCATTTAAATCAAAAGCCATTTTACTTAGGAGATCCATAATACAAGGACAGCAGCATCAGTTACAGTACACTTATTTAGTCAGTTACAGTACACTTATTTAGTCAGTTACAGTACACTTATTTAGTCAGTTACAGTACACGTATTTAGTCAGTTACAGTACACTTATTTAGTCAGTTACAGCACACGTATTTAGTCAGTTACAGTACACTTATTTAGTCAGTTACAGTACACTTATTTAGTCAGTTACAATACACGTATTTAGTCAGTTACAGTACACTTATTTAGTCAGTTACAGTACACTTATTTAGTCAGTTACAGTACACTTATTTAGTCAGTTACCGTACACCTATTTAGTCAGTTACAGTACACTTATTTAGTCAGTTACAGTACACGTATTTAGTCAGTTACAGTACACTAATTTAGTCATTTACAGTACACTTATTTAGTCAGTTACAGTACACTTATTTAGTCAGTTACAGTACACTTATTTAGTCAGTTACAGTACACTCATTTAGTCAGTTACAGTACACTAATTTAGTCATTTACAGTACACTTATTTAGTCAGTTACAGTACACTTATTTAGTCAGTTACAGTACACTTATTTAGTCATTTACAGTACACTTATTTAGTCAGTTACAGTACACTTATTTAGTCAGTTACAGTACACGTATTTAGTCAGTTACAGTACACTTATTTAGTCAGTTACAGTACACTTATTTAGTCAGCTACAGTACACTTATTTAGTCAGCTACAGTACACTTATTTAGTCAGTTACAGTACACTTATTTAGTCAGTTACAGTACGCTTATTTAGTCAGTTACAGTACACTAATTTAGTCATTTACAGTACACTTATTTAGTCAGTTACAGTACACTTATTTAGTCAGTTACAGTACACTTATTTAGTCAGTTACAGTACACTTATTTAGTCAGTTTCAGTACACTAATTTAGTCATTTACAGTACACTTATTTAGTCAGTTACAGTACACTTATTTAGTCAGTTACAGTACACTTATTTAGTCATTTACAGTACACTTATTTAGTCAGTTACAGTACACTTATTTAGCCAGTTACAGTACACTTATTTAGTCAGTTACAGTACACTTATTTAGTCAGTTACAGTACACTTATTTAGTCAGTTACATTACACTTATTTAGTCAGTTAGAGTACCCTTATTTAGCCAGTTACAGTACACTTATTTAGCCAGTTACAGTACACTTATTTAGTCAGTTACAGTACACTTATTTAGTCAGTTACAGTACATTTATTTAGTCAGTTAACTCACACTTATTTAGTCAGTTAACTCACACTTATTTAGTCAGTTAACTCACACTTGTTTAGTCAGTTAACTCACACTTGTTTAGTCAGTTAACTCACACTTATTTAGTCAGTTAACTCACACTTGTTTAGTCAGTTAACTCACACTTATTTAGTCAGTTAACTCACACTTGTTTAGTCAATTAACTCACACTTATTTAGTCAGTTAACTCACACTTATTTAGTCAGTTAACTCACACTTGTTTGGCAAAAACATTGGTTATATTTTCTGGCTGAAACATTCTTTTGACATAATTGCCGAAATGTAATGAAAGTAAATATCTTGAAAATCGCTGAAGTTGTCGTCACCCCAACATTACCTATAAATCTCGTTCTTGGTCAGAAAAGATTGCGAAAATCCGATTGCGGTGCATTAAAAGCGCACAGTGGTAGTTAGTCAGTGTGTATATGTTTATGTATTGTATGAAATTGTGTGTCCCCAAATCGTTTTTTCGATCTCTTCGAATAGTATTTGCACTGCGCCCACAGGGCTTTCGACTCTTTCTCGTTTCCCCGTTAATGGTTTCTGAAGTATAATGTTGGACAGGCCCCTTCATATTGACACGTGACAGTTTCATCATAGTGCGCAAGCGCTTACAACCGTCAGAGTGTGCTTTTGTTTATAGCTGTGGGCGTGTGCGTGTGTTTACAGCCGAAGGAATGGGCGTGTGTTTACAGCTGTAGGAGAGTGTGTGTGTTTACAGCTGTCAAAGTGTGCGTGTGTCTACAGCTGTAGGAGAGTGTGTGTGTTTACAGCTGTCGGAGTGTGCTTCTGTTTACAGATGTGGGAGAGTACGTATGTTTACACCTGCCAGAGTGTGCGTGTGTTTACAGCTGCTGGACTGAGCGTGTGTTTACAGATGTGGGAGTGTTCGTTTGTTTACAGCTGTGAGAGTGTGTGTGTGTTTACAACTGTCAAAGTGTGCGTGCGTGTACAGCTGTCAATGTATGCATGAGTCTACATCTGTGAGAGTGTGCGTGTGTTTACAGCTGTGGTAGTGTGTATGTGTTTACATATTTGCAAGTGTACGTGTGTTTACAGCTGTGGGAGTGTGTATGTGTTTATAACTGTAAGAGTGTTCTTGTGTTTACAGCTGTGGTAATGTGCGTGTTTTTACAGCTGTGGGAGTGTATATGTGTTTACAAATGTAGGAGTACGCGTGTGTTTACAGCTGTCGTAGTGTGTGTGTGTGTGTGTGTTTATAGCTGTGGGAGTGTGCGTGTATTTTGAGCTGTGGGAGTGTGCGTGTATTTTGAGCGGTGGGAGTGTGCGTGTATTTTGAGCTGTGGGAGTGTGCGTGTATTTATAGCCGTCAGAGTGTGCGTGTGTTTAAAGGTGTCAATAAGTCTTTATTTCGTTCTGGTAGTTGAGACAAAAATATATACATGCAGACGCACAATGGCACACATGCAGACACACACACACTGACAGAAGCACACACGCACATCACACACAGACACAGGTAGACACACACACACACACGCACACACATATATGGACACACGTAGATACACACACAGAGACAGACAGAAGCACACAAGCACATCACATACATACGCACACATAAACCCATACACAGACTACATCCATACACATAAATACGGGCAGAATCTCTATCACAGACACATATATATATTCACAGACAAGCACGAAAACATACAAGTACATACACAAACATTCACTGATACACACAGAACACACATACACCGACACGCGCACTTATATAAACATACATACACAAGCATACACATATACCCACATACACGGATAAATACAGTAGCACAAACCCATTTGTTACTGACACAAACACACACACACACGCACACGCACACACAAATACGTAGTTTAATGCTCACAGTGAATAGGATTAATCTTTTGTGCTCTCTGTAAAGGGAGTTAAGTGACATGTTTAAGAAGATTAACACGAATCCCCAGCTGATGAAGGTGGACCGGGGTCCTCCAGACCGTTTTGCTACGGCTGGCTTCATCTGCGTGTCGTTCATTACTACGGGGATCACGTCGATCCTCCACCTCGTTACAGGCTGCAAAGAACACAGCCCGTTTCTAGGGAGACATGCGTGGAAGTGAAGTGGGGATCTTGGCCAGTATGTTTTACTAGACCTTGACTTACATGTCTGATAGTATGTGTTCGCTCACCAGACGTTAAGTCTCCTCTTTAGCACACACACACACACACACACACACACACACACACACACACACACACACACACACACACACACACACACACACACACACACACACGCGCGCGCGCGCGCACGCATGCACGCACACACACGTGTATGTATGCAAATATGTATTTTGTATGTTTGCAGTTATAAATGTATGTGTGTGTGTGTGTGTGTCTTTTTGTGTGTGTGTGTGTGTGTCTGTTTGTGTGTGTGTATGTGTATGTGTGTATATGTTTGTATATTTATATACATATATAAATATATATATATATATATATATATATATATATATATATATATATATATATATATATATATATTTTTCAATTGCAGAAGGTCTCGCGGATCCAGTTTCCGACAGACAGGGGGTTACGAAAGGGACGATTGCTTTCACCGGGTCTCTAGAACACATATTCTGAGATGATGGTTTTCAAGGTTATGCGGAGTTGTAATAGGGGTGTCAAAGTTAATGGTAGGGCTTGGCTTGGATACTTTCATTCTCAATCTCCCACTACCAAACACTGAAGGGGCTTAAGTAGCAGAATGTAGTCAAGAAAACGGAATGCGTTGTGTCGTAGTTTACAGCTTGACTGCGATATTTGTACCTTTCGGTCCAACACATCCGACTTCAGCAAGCATTTTTTGAGTACCAGGTTAGCATTCCCTCTTCGATCCCTTTTCCTTAGTCAGTCTGCCTTGCTGCAGCCTGTTATCCAGGATCACCGCGTGAAAGTGTAGAATGGACGTGGTAGCTTTGGTTCGCTGCCGCTGACACTAGCAGTCAGAAATGAGTCGCTGACCACTGCAGCTCATGCGCTACTCAGCATCTTAATCCCAAGTTAATTGTATGATAGTTAATGCCATCAAATTGTCCGAAGACCAAGCGATAGTTGGAGGATCATTTACAACGTAGAAAATGTTGCTTGAAAAAATGTAAAGCACAGCCAAAGCGTTTGACATCAAAATAAACACACCAATACAACGTCTTTGGAAATATCCAAGCAACACACACGAATACAAATGATAATTAAGGGAGAAATAAGAGAACAAGTAAAGAAGTTTATAAATTTGAGGCAAGCGCAACAGAAAATGCCCGCGGTGAGACAGAAATTAAGACAAAGTTTGCAAATGCAAAAAATAGGCTTAATTGAAAAACAAATTGTTTACCTTAAATCAGGGAAGAACAGGAAAAGAATAATCGTCACTCATATATGGCCAATTGAACTGTGTGGAGCAGAAACATGCTTTTTAGCAAAGAAAATGATATTAAAATTTTAGAAGAGTTTGATGGTACGGTGGAATGGGAATAGTGGGTTAGGCCGAGATAGGATTCTGTGACAATGTACTCACTGATGTTGGCGCACAAAGACACATATTGTATATGATTTTAAAACGTTGGTTGAATTGGCTGGGTCACAATATTAGACACGGAAGTCTTCTACAGAAGATACTAGAGGGCAAGATTCAAGGTAAGAGAAGACCGGGGCAACCAAGACTGACCTTCATATCTCAGGCATGCAGGGACATTAAAGTACAGACATACTGAAATGAAGATATGGCTTGGCTTGACTTCGTTCGTTCTCAATCTCCTGCTACCAAGCCCTAAAAGGGCTTAAGTAGCAGAATGTAGCCCAGAGAACGGAATACGTTGTGTCGTAGTTTACAGCTTGACTGCGATATTTACACCTTTCGGTCCAACACATCCGACTTCGCAAGCATTTTTTTAATACTGGGTTACCATTCCCTCTTCCATCCCTTCTCCTTAGCGAGTCTGCCCTGCTGCAGACTGTTATCCAGGATCACCGCGTGGAGGTGTAGAAGAGTCTTGGCAGCTATGGGTCGCTGACCACTGCAGCTCATGCGCTGCTCAGCATCTTGATCCCGAAATAAAGATATATATAATATATATATATATATATATATATATATATATATATATATATATATATATATATATATATATATATGTGTGTGTGTGTGTGTGCGTGTGTGTGCTGTGCGCGCGCGTATGCGTGTGAGTTAGTGAGTTAGTTAGTAATTGGATAGGTGGTTGGTTGGATGTGCGTCTCTCTCCCTCCCTCTCTCTCTCTCTCTCTCTCTCTCTCTCTCTCTCTCTCTCTCTCTCGGAGACTCAGTTGTCGTGAAATAAGTAGTCCATCTTTTCTCGTGTGTCTTCTGGTAAAAATTGCCCTGACCTCTGGACTTAGTGTCGAGCACGCTATAAATTTCTGGACAGTTGGAAATCGAAACGGGAAGGATTAACGGCCGTTGCCGGGACAAAATTTAATACTGTAGTTACAAACCGACCAAAATTGTTTGTACCTACTACGGATAGCATTCGGCTAGTACCTGGCAACAGACATGACAGGCCTGTTTGAAAAGCAGGTTTCCAAGTATTTCAAGTATATATGTCCTACGATAGGGGACAGTAATTAAGTAACATCACGTTTATTATAAAGTGCATGGAAGAGTATGCACAACAGAAAATCCTATATCATAACTCAAAATGGCTCTTTAACAATACTCCATGTAAGGATTGGGGCGATTGAGCATTATGTGCATGCGCAATGTAGAGCCCCACTGTCGACTTGCACTGTGGAATAACAACAAGACATTATTCGTTTGCTTGTGATCAGAAGGTGTGAAACCTGAAATCTACATGATAATGAAGGGTCAGTACAAAGTCAGAGAGGAGTATGTAAAGGTAGAACAGTTTCAAAATGAAAGACAAAATCCCATTGATGATCAGTGACGTTGGGGACCAGCAAGCGTGGCAACTGATATAATTATGCACCCGATCGACCAGCTTGTCCGTGGCTACATGCGAGTCACTTTTGATAAAATAGCCGTTTATTTCAATATGAGGCAGGGTGCTTTACACACAATTGTCTATGATGACCTCGGTTATAAGAAAGTCTGCAGCAACTAAGTCGCAATGCAGATGTCCGATGATCACCAGAGTGCGGCAGACGATTTGTCATAGGCTTTTAGATCGTCATGCTCGTGAAGGAGATATTTGTCTTCGTCAAATTGTGACAGAAGACGGGTCCTGGTTGCACCATTGTGCATCAGAGTCTTAGAGATAGTCGATGCAAAGGAAGTACCCGTTGTTTCTATCTATGAAAAAATTCGAAGTAGAGGTTTCCGTTGGGAAAGTCCAGATGACCATCTTTTGGAGATGATAAGGGTCCCCTTGGATTGGTGCATTTCCAATAAAGGGATGAAACAACTGCTTGATACAGTGACAGCTGCTTGACACAGTGACAGCTGCTTGATACAGTGACAGCTGCTTGATACAGTGACAGCTGCTTGATACAGTGACAACTGCTTGATACAGTGACAGCTGCTTGATACAGTGACAACTGCTTGATACAGTGACAGCTGCTTGACACAGTGACAGCTGCTTGATACAGTGACAGCTGCTTGATACAGTGACAGCTGCTTGACACAGTGACAGCTGCTTGATACAGTGACAGCTGCTTGACACAGTGACAGCTGCTTGACACAGTAATAGCTGCTTGACACAGTGACAGCTGCTGGACACAGCGACAGCTGATTGACACAGTGACAACTGCTTGATACAGTGACAGCTGCTTGAAACAGTGACAGCTGCTTGATACAGTGATAGCTGCTTGACACAGTGACAGCTGCTTGACACAGTGACAGCTGCTTGATACAGTGACAGCTGCTTGATACAGTGACAGCTGCTTGACACAGTGACAGCTGCTTGATACAGTGACAGCTGCTTGACACAGTGACAGCTGCTTGATACAGTGACAGCTGCTTGACACAGTGACAGCTGCTTGACACAGTGATAGCTGCTTGACACAGTGACAACTTCTTGATACAGTGACAACTGATTGACACAGTGACAGCTGCTTGACACAGTGACAGCTGCTTGAAACAGTGACAGCTGCTTGACACAGTGATAGCTGCTTGACACAGTGACATCTGCTTGACACAGTGACAGCTGCTTGACACAGTGAGAGATGCTTGATACAGTGACAGCTGCTTGACACAGCGACATCTGCTTGACACGGTAACAGCTGCTTGACACAGTGACAGCTGCTTGACACAGTGACAGCTGCTTGACACAGTGATAGCTGCTTGACACAGTGACAGCTGCTTGACACAGTGATAGCTGCTTGACACAGTGACAGCTGCTTGACACAGCGACAGCTGATTGACACAGTGACAGCTGCTTGATACAGTGACAGCTGCTTGACACAGTGACAGCTGCTTGATACAGTGACAGCTGCTTGATACAGTGACAGCTGCTTGACACAGTGACAGCTGCTTGAAACAGTGACAGCTGCTTGACACAGTGACAGCTGCTTGATATAGTGACAGCTGCTTGATACAGTGACAGCTGCTTGACACAGTGACAGCTGCTTGAAACAGTGACAGCTGCTTGACACAGTGATAGCTGCTTGACACAGTGACAGCTGCTTGACACAGTGACAGCTGCTTGACACAGTGAGAGATGCTTGATACAGTGACAGCTGCTTGACACAGCGACATCTGCTTGACACGGTAACAGCTGCTTGACACAGTGACAGCTGCTTGACACAGTGACAGCTGCTTGACACAGTGAGAGCTGCTTGATACAGTGACATATGCTTGATACAGTGACAGCTGCTTGACACAGTGACAGCTGCTTGACACAGTGACAGCTGCTTGACACAGTGACAGCTGCTTGACACAGCGACAGCTGATTGACACAGTGACAACTGCTTGTTACAGTGACAGCTGCTTGATATAGTGACAGCTGATTGACACAGTGACAACTGCTTGATACAGTGACAGCTGCTTGATATAGTGACAACTGCTTGACACAGTAACAACTGCTTGATATAGTGACAACTGCTTGACACAGTAACAACTGCTTGATACAGTGACAACTGATTGACACAGTGACAGCTGCTTGATACAGTGACAGCTGCTTGACACAGTGACAGCTGCTTGACACAGTGACAGCTACTTGAAACAGTGACAGCTGCTTGACACAGTGACAACTGCTTGATACAGTTACAGCTGCTTGATACAGTGACAGGTTGAAGCTCACGATACGATCAAAGCACCAGGGACTTCTCTCAAAAGTATTGCAACTGCACGACAACCCCCGCCCACATAAGACTGCGCATACAGTGGATACAGTTCGGGCTCTGAAAATTCAGATCTTGAAACATCCAGCGTACGTTTCTGGCTTTGCGCCATCAGACTTTCACTTGTTTGGACTCTTGAAAGAACATTTGTGGAGTCAGAGGTTTGCATATGACAAATTAGGGAATGGAGGCGGTGCAAAATTGGTTGAAGGTCATACCCAAAGATTTTTTCTTACGGGCATCCACAAGCTCCTGGACAGATGGACAACGTGTCTTGTCAGGCATGGGGACGACTTTGTAGAAAAATGAGACCCAATAAATCTCTGATTTGCACTCTTGTAAAATGTTATTAATAAAATTGCTGTTACTTAAAAACTTTCCTTCGTGTGTGTATATGTGTGTGTGTGTGTGTGTGTATTTATATATATATATATATATATATATATATATATATATATATATATATATATAAATAACGTATGTATACACATACATACATACACGATTTCGCTTCCATTAAGAGATACCTTAAATATTCTCTTTGCGTAAGCATGTAAAGATGCAGGCTTCAGCCTCTGAAATAACAATTTTTAACAATGTAGATCTCAAGCCATAATACTTTCTGCAAATGTAATAATGAACAACACGATCGATAATTGATCAATAACACATGCAGCTTGACAACAGGCAAACATAATGTAGAAAGCTCATTTAAAAATACCTAGATGAACAAAAAACAGAATTCGATATTTGAAAGTCATTGAGAAATATCTTACGAATTCGTAGATGAAGAAAGAAAATGGATTTCTCTAATGATAATCTCAATTTTTTTCAGAGTTCTGTATGTCAGACTTTTACATTTCTTGATCTGGGAACACATATTCCTACATTGTGGTTTGGTACTGAGCTCTTCTTTCGAATTAATTTTAGGTTTACTTTTTGAAATTCTAAATTAATGTAAAAGTGTAACCATAAAAGGACCATATCTGGATTTCTGTGTTGTGTCGTTCTAGGATAATTTGCGCCAGAAGTTTAAAAACATTTTGTTTTATTTTCCAGGAAACCCTGCACAAATATTTTGTTCTAGTAAGTTTTGATAGTGACTATTATTAATATTCGGGGAATTTTTAAAATATTGATTAAAATGGTGTCATTTTACGTCTGCTTTTCATAAATTAGAGGCCTGCTCGTCCAGATAACTATCTTCGTCGAGAAGCAACAATCGACGTTAGGCGGAACATATGATTTAGGCTCCACTAGCCATAGCATATACATGCCTACAAGTAATATGAGACTATCATATTGTTATTAATGTTCACTGGTGTATTCCTATCTGTTTCACTCAGCATTTGAAATGCAACCTTTTCTCCGCATTTCGATAGCACAAAGAAGCAAAAGCAATTCAGATCTTGTTCAAGTTCGAACCCTTATTTTCAAATAAATAGAGCATTATGCTACACTCTTGAACATTTACACCTAGCTTTTTGTTTAGATTTGTTTCATGTCTTGACTTGGCTTAGGAGCGTATCTTCTACCATTGGATGAAGAACATTAAAAAACATATTTATTGTTTGTAGCTTATAGTTTCTAAGGATGTATACTGTCCCCTTGTCTGTTCAACACTTGCACGCAATCAGTTGGTCGGCAGCTATACGATATGTGAGTCCGCATTATCAATGGATCATCAGTACGTACTCTCACTGGGCATCAGTTCATCCTCTCAGTGGAGCATCAGTACATACTCTCAGTGGAGCGTCAGTACATACTCTCAGTGGAGCGTCAGAACATACTCTCAGTGGAGCGTCAGTACATACTCTCAGTGGAGCGTCAGTACATACTCTCAGTGGAGCGTCAGTACATACTCTCAGTGGCGCGTCAGTACATACTCTCAGGGGAGCATCAGTACATCCTCTCAGTGGAGCATCAGTACATACTCTCAGTGGAGCATCAGTACATACTCTCAGTGGAGCATCAGTACATCCTCTCAGTGGAGTATCAGTACATCCTCTCAGTGAAGCGTCAGTACATACTCTCAGTGGCGCGTCAGTACATACTCTCAGTGGAGCATCAGTACATCCTCTCAGTGGAGCATCAGTACATACTCTCAGTGGAGCATCAGTACATACTCTCAGTGGAGTATCAGTTCATACTCTCAGTGGAGTATCAGTTCATACTCTCAGTGGAGTATCAGTACATACTCTCAGTGGAGTATCAGTACATACTCTCAGATATGCCGAAGACAAAGTTCTGCTGGCTGAAAGAGAACAAGAGAATCCATGATTCAAGTCAAGAACAAACGCTACCAGATCTATCTTCTTCTTTTTTAAATTAATCAACTTCCCTGGTCGATTATTTCCTGAGGGCTCTAGGTAATACAATCGGGGGTCCCTCTTTTTTCTGTTATCACCCCCATCAGAAGCTAGAAATGTACCTGGCTCCTTCTCGAGCACAGGGGAGTAGGGATTGGGGTGGAGGTGAATTATTAACACTGAAGAAATGAAAATTGTAATAATTAGAAAATAGTTTCGAGATCTGCTCTGGTCAAATACTGGAACAGGACATAGTGCTTGTCCTACGTTGACAATAAAATAACGGAGAACTAGAGATGTGAGATCGAAACCAAGAAGAACATAGGGATGTCCAAATCATCTATCACGAACATGAGTCATATTTTTGACATTCAAACTATTCGCGCAGAAATTTAAAAGGAAGATTATCACGTGTTGTGTATACTCGTCACTACTGCATTTTTTTTTTTTTTTGCTTAAATGTTTGCCTCGCTAGTTTCTACTGGCGGAGGCGCGCCATTTCCCACCCCAGACCGTAGTCAATTGGGCGATATCAGGACGCATAAACCAGTGCTTGGATGCATGTGTGCATCTGTATGTACCTATGCTAGGTTTGTGCGCCCTCAGAAGCTAGCCCAACCAAAGTGCAATGGAAGGGCTTTACCACGAGGGCGCGTGTGAAAGTTGTGCAAGGGTGTGACTGTAGGACAGAGTCAAATGAAACAGAGTGAGGTGAGAAAAGAGAGAGTTGCTTGATGAGGTCACTACTGCATGGTGATTGGAGAGGAGAGTTGATGCCCTTGAAATATATATGTATATATAAGAATGGCTATGGAGCGCAGCATATGGAAAGAAAAGAAAATAAGTGAGACGATCTTGAAGAAACTGTTGGTACGGTGAGAATTGATGAACGATAGTTCAGATTATTATGTACTTATACAAGGAGATAAACCGGGCCACTGAAAACAATGCTGGAAGGAAATGTGGATGGTAAAAGTGACAGAGGTATATATAATAAATATATAAATAAATCGGAGGATAATATTAAGAGATGGGCAAGGAAAAGCCTGGTAGATTATTTTATTAAGGCAAGAGACACAACACTTCGGAGAACCATTGCGGCACTCTTCTCTGTAGAGATGGTACCTGAACTGAACTGGATAGTTTCCGAACAGAATCTTCAAATAATATATGTTATTGTTCGCTGATAAGAGAGTGAGTTGTCTTTGTATTTGTGCCTTTTCGAGTATTGTATCATTAGTACACAGGGATGTATTCTTGCCCTCGACCTATTCTGCCGGGTACTCGACTGGCGTCTTGACCGCCTCAGTGCGCATCAGGAGGGTATACCTATTGATCAGTCAATCTTCACTGGTCTCGTTTACGCGGACGACATCGTCCTGTTCGGCACATACATATCTTAGCTGCAGTGCTGTCTGCAAATGTTAGACAGTGAAATACCCTCCTTAAGTATGTCTATATCCTGGGCCAAGACTAAAGTTCAGAACCTCTATTTCCGACACAGCAGCCCAGGGTATTAAAACTCAAGGTCACACTGCAAAGGGCACCAACGAATTCATCTATCTCGGTAGCATATCATCCGATGGGCGCAGCCGCCCAGATGTGTCAAGACGGATCGGACTAGACGTGTCTGCTATACACGACCTCCGACGTGCGTGGAGTGATGGCAAGATCTCCATTGCCATTGGGACAACCATCCGCATCTACCAGTCCCGTGTGGTCCCAGTCCCGTGTGGTCCCAGTCCCGTGTGGTCCCAGTCCCGTGTGGTCCCAGTCCCGTGTGGTCCCAGTCCCGTGTGGTCCCAGTCCCGTGTGGTCCCAGTCCCGTGTGATCCCATTCCTGCGTGGTCCCAGTCCCGTGTGGTCCCAGTCCCGTGTGGTCCCATTTCTGTGTGGTCCCAGTCCCGTGTGGTCCCAGTCCCGTGTGGTCCCAGTCCTGTGTGGTCCCAGTCCCGTGTGGTCCCAGTCCTGTGTGGTCCCATTCCTGTGTGGTCCCAGTCCCGTGTGGTCCCAGTCCCCTGTGGTCCCAGTCCCGTGTGGTCCCATTCCTGTGTGGTCCCAGTCCCGTGTGGTCCCATTCCTGTGTGGTCCAAGTCCCGTGTTGTCCCAGTCCCGTGTGGTCCCATTCCTGTATGGTCCCAGTCCCGTGTGGTCCCATTCCTGCGTGGTCCCAGTCCCGTGTGGTCCCAGTCCTGTGTGGTCCCAGTCCAGCTTTACGGCTCTGGAACCTAGAAATTTCTGAAACATTACGTCGAGACTGGAAACCTTCCACATGCACAACCAGCGGCGTATCCTGAGCATCCCATGGCATGACTACATCCGCAACGTGGAGGTCTCTGCTAAAACAGGCCTCCGCCCAATCTCAGAAATACTTGACCATCGCCGAGTTTCTTTGTTTGGTAATGTTGTACCTGACCAGGAAACCCCGCCCGACAAGATACTACATAAGTCGGTCATCAGCGCCAAAAGTCCTCCCCCGACCGGTTGAGGCGCTGTTCAGGCGACCCCACATAGTATGGCTCCAGAAAATATCAGACGCCTCAGCAAACATCATTAACGTTACAGTCCACATAATCCGCAGCATTCACGAAGACAACTGAAGACAAAGATCAGTAGAAGACACTCACCCTGTTTTCGGCATGTTATGAGAAGAGGCGGCTTGGAGTACGTTGTGACAACGGGAAAAATAGCAGGAAAGAGAGACAGAGAGAGAAGATGGTGGATAGCCTGAGAGAAGGGCACTGGCGACAATCAACAACCGAGTTGGTAAAGGACAGCCGTTATAAAAGCGGATGGAAGTTGGCGATCACCAACCGGCAGGATACCTGATGATGATGATGGTGATGATGATGATGGTGATGATGATGATGGTGATGATGATGATGGTGATGATGATGAAGATGATAATAACACAAGGTAATGAAGTACTTGGTCAGATCGAATAGGGAGTCGGCCAAAAGCTAAATAGCCGCTGTTCATTACGTGAGTCGGCCAAAAGCTGAATAGCCGCTGTTCATTACGTGAGTCGGCATCAAGCTGAATAGCCGCGCTTCATTACGTGAGTCGGCCAAAAGCTGAATAGCCGCTGTTCATTACGTGAGTCGGCCAAAAGCTGAATAGCCTCTTTTCATTACGTGAGTCAACCAAAAGCTGAATAGCCGCTGTTCATTACGTGAGTCAACCAAAAGCTGAATAGCCGCTGTTCATTACGTGAGTCAACCAAAAGCTGTATAGCCGCTGTTCATTACGTGAGTCAACCAAAAGCTGTATAGCCGCTGTTCATTACGTGAGTCAACCAAAAGCTGTATAGCCGCTGTTCATTACGTGAGTCAACCAAAAGCTGAATAGCCGCTGTTCATTACGTGAGTCAAACAAAAGCTGAACAGCCGCTGTTCATTACGTGAGTCAACCAAAAGCTGAATAGCCGCTGTTCATGAAGTCTTCCAGACTTGTATTAATGATATCACAAACAACAATAAACTGAACGTGAGAATTCAAAGAGCTATAGCTTCAAGAACAACTCACAAAAATGTCCATACTATTGAACGCTACTAATAAACTAAGGAATTGTGTTTACTTGTAGCTCAGGTATCAGTTTCTGTACATCCCCTACCAGACATCCGTTGAATTTTTTTGGCAGGGTCATACAAAACTCAATCCATTACAATACTCATTAAACTTTCTTACCGTTCTCTGAAAAAAAGACAACATTTGTTGTCTGCAGTGATAACATTGCACTATTCGTAATCGATTGCAATGTACTATTGGTCGAATACGATACGTTTATTGAATTAACCTTACTTGTCAACGAAGCAAAAATAAGTACAGTTCTACTTTCCACAGGGTCAGGTGTCCAACATTCTTTAGACCTTTCTTACGACATGTCTGACAACATACAGCATCACTATTATTTATTTCCGTTTCGAGCCTAGTAATACAGGGACGGATATATTTTTGGTCTTAAAATATTATGTGATTATCCGTCTCCAGACACCGCTTTCTGGAATCCACGTTTTGACAAGTGGGCAGATACTGATGACGTAATGCACCTGGTTATCCAAAACCCACTGAAAGAGGCCAGGTATTATGGTGTACAGATCAAGTCGGTGGAAAATGATCGAATGGTCTTCAGTCATGTGTACCCCGCTGTGAGTATTCATAGTACAGAGAAGAAGAAAGATGGGGAGAGAGAGTGAAGGAGGTGAGAGATTATAGAGATAGATATGGATATAAACGGTGAGTGTACGGAGAGATATCAAGAGGAAGAGTATAGGGAGAGATTAAGGGATACAGACAGGTACTATAAAGAAAATTAGGAGATAAAGATAAAGAGAGAGTATAGAAAGCGACAAAGAGGGAAATGACAGAAATAAAGATATAGAGAGGGTATGGAGAGAGATAAAGAGAAAGAATATAGAGATTTAAATTTAGAGTATAGAGAGAGATACAGAGGGAGAGAATAGAGTGAGATTAAGTGACACGGAAAGAGACTATAGAAAGAATAAAGAGAAAGAAAGAGACTATAGAGAGTGATAAAGATATCAAAAAGGAGAGTATAGAGAGAAATAAAGAGATGTAGAGGGTGTATGAGGAGTAAGTAATACAGAATGTATAGGCAAAGATAGAGAGACTTTAGAGTGAGATAACGAGACAAAAAGAGCGAGTATGGAGAGAGATATGGGATAACACAAAGAGATAAAGTGATAAATGGAGAGAGTATAGAGAGAGATAAAGTGATAGAGAGAAATAGAGATAAAGACATATATTATATAAATATTGAAATAAAGAGTGCATAGAAACATATAAAGAGATAGAGGCAGTATAAAGAGATTAAAAGAGCGATTATATAGATATATATAGAGCGAGATAGATAAAGAGAGAGAGAGAGAGCGCGCGAGAGAGAGAGAGAGAGTGAGAGAGATAGAGAGAGAGAGATAAAGAGAAAAGAAAGTAAGGAGAGAGAAATAATTAGAGAGAAAGAGTTTAGAGAGATACATACAAATAAAGTATAGAATTAGATTAAGATGAAACCGACGGCCATTTTCATCAAATTAGACACATTTATAAATAGAGCAATAAAGCGGATATTAACATGCATGTAAATTATCGACAACATACCACACATTCTGGGGTCTGCCGGGGTCTTTATGTATGACAAGGACAAGAATAGCACCACTGCCTCACAGAGAGTATGTCGTAAGAGGCGACTAACTGTGTGACATGGCATAACACCGGCCATGGTTAGGTGGTTTGTTTAGAGCAGCATAGATGGCGCCTAACGCGCTGCGGGTCTAATTTGCTCTAGTGTTTGAGTCTATTAAGATGGAATCGCACATCGGTTAACCACCCTCCGTAAGCGCTTGTACCAACGCAGCGGAGTATTAAGCTGCTCGAGCCTAGCCTGCTAAGCAGGAAACCCATCTCCCGGCTACATCCAGCTCATACCAGCGATGGGATCTGCACAGGAGCATTTGCATCTTTAGAAGTATAGGTCTACTAAGTGGGACTTGCATAGGAGCATCTGCATCTTTAGAAGTACAGGTCGACTAAGTGGGACCAACGCAGGAGTAACTGCCTCTGTAGAAGTACAAGTCGACTAAGTGGGACCTACACAAGAGTACCTACCTCTTTAGAAATACAGGTCAACTAAGTGGGACCTACACAGGAGTACCTGCCTCTGTAAAAGTACAAGTCGACTAAGTGGGACCTACACAGGAGTACCTGCCTCTGTAAAAGTACAAGTCGACTAAGACTAAGACAGACTCTGTTGAAGTGCCAGCTCAAGTTTATCTGCATTATTTAGAGGGATTTCCCTGAACATGATTCGTGATTGCTCGTTTGATGTTGTACGTTACAGCACCGAGACAACACGACGCTGGAACAGCTGATGGTCTTTAATAAAGATGGACTACCCCACTTCATCGTTCCTGGCCTAAACAAGGGAGATAATTATTCCATTTTGGTACGTTTTGGTTAGTTAAATGTTCTGTCCCTTGAGTATTAAGTTGACAACAGGTAATCACGCTTTCTGACGAGTTGTAATACCCATTCGTGTCAGATTACTAAGTTATCTTCCGTTGCACTACAGCGAGGATGACCCTGGTCCATCTTCTCAAGTGTAACCAGCTACTAAAGAAACGTTACCAAATGATAACTCATCACGAATTAACACAGCTGCTAGACGCTATTACGAAGGAAGATCAAATAAAACCTTAAAAGTGCGACAGAAATTATAAAAGCCAAGCCTTTGTATTGTAACTTGTTAATATTGTTGCTAAGAATGTCAGGAGTATCCTGCACATGACATCACGGTGCAGACGAACAAAATGACGTCATAATTACAGTTAAAAGATGCCCGCCCCATTAGTGACACGCACCAAAGAGGAGTAGTGTTATGTTATCCGGTTTTAGCCATCATCAATAGGTGCCTCGAAATTTGGCCGCCTAGGTCTTTACGTCATTCCTGACTTAAGAAAACCCAGTCTAACTAAGGTTCGAACCCATGTTTTTGAACTGAAAGAATAGTGTCTTAGTCACTCGACCATCTGCCGTCACTGATGATAATAATAACATAACCAATTGATGTGTTGGGTTCTGTCAGAGGTACTAGCAGCCACAGGCATCTTGCACAGAACACAACAATAAACATCGCAGGTAATTTGGGGGGGGGGGAGGGGGTTGGAGAAAGTGGAGATGGATATGGGACACTCTAAGAAAGAAGTCCAACGATATGGGCCACAAGGAGAAGAATGAGTTGAGAGAACAATGAACAGCTGCCTCCGATCTGTGGGACACAAGGACCACGATATGGACCACAGGGACAGGGTTAAGTTGAGAGACAATGGAACAGCTGCCACCGAGTTGTGGGACACAAGACAGTGTTGCTGGAATCTTCTCGGCGGAACTCAAGAAAATTGGCCACAACCTAAACAGACGGAGAGCAACTGAAGTGCTCCTATGCTCCACTGGGGACGATATGGATGAATGTTGATGAGGATAGGGTTGATGATGATAATATTAATGTTACAAAAATTTACAATCGTAACCAGCAGTTGATGTTTTTAACATCAAACATCTGTTACCATCAAACATCTTTTACCATCAAACATCTTTTACCATCAAACATCGTTTACCATCAAACATCTTTTGCCATAAAACATCTTTTACCATTAAACATCTTTTACCATCAAACATCTGTTCCCATCAAACATCTGTTCCCATCAAACATCTGTTCCCATCAAACATCTGTTCCCATCAAACATCTTTTACCATCAAACATCTTTTACCATCAAACATCTACAAGAACGTACATGTCTTTCCAAAATGTGTGATGGTAATGAGCCAGCGGTCAAATCTAATTTCTCTTCACAATTGTAGATGGATGTCCTGGATGGCAACAAGACTGGGCTTCCGCATATGCGCAGTATTCAGACGAATCCCTTCAGATTAAGTAAGTCTGTGGCTTGTTATTTTCTTGTGTGTATGTGTTTTCCTTTTGTTGAACGATTGATTTTTTTTTATTGCCATAAAAACAACCTGATGCTCAATGTCTTCGTACAAAGATTTCTAAAAGTACGTGAAAATACGATGTGTGTTCAAATGAAACCGGACCAAACTGAAATAAGTGAACATATTATAACGTCAATTCTGGTATAAACAGCACATACCAAGCGTCAAGTTTTCCAATTTTAATTATCCTCCGACTCATAGTTTCCTCAGCAGACCACGTGGACAAAGGGCGGGTGTGATACGGAATCTGTCCAGAGTTGACCATCGAACGTTAATTCGGTTTCTAACAGCTGAAGGATGTCGACCATTTGACATTCATCGTAGAATGCAGGCAGAGTATGGTGACAAAAGTGTGTCGAAGACGACAGTGAAGAACTGGACAACGATGTTTAAAGAAAGACGTGAGTTAACGAAAGATCTTCCGAGACCAGGTCTGGCGCGTATTGTTCTTGGGTGAGCATAAATACGGAGTACTCTGAGTGGTGTGAGATAACAATAGGAGGCCACAGGACTTGGTTTGGGGACCAATTTTGTTCTTGAAATATATACATGATTTACACTTTGAAATCGGATCCATGACTCCAAAATTCGCGGATGGCACACAACTATGCAGGGGTGTTTCAAATAAAACAGAAGTGGATATACTGAAGAATCGTCTGTAAGCTGGTAAATGGAGTAATAAATGTACCGTCATCCACATGGGTGTATCCAATATGGAACATAATTACAGAATGGGAAAAAACAATTTTAGAAAGATATAAAATCAAACGGACCTAGCGGTTATAATAGATCATACAGGTATAAGGTGAGTGAGCAAGTCCAGGTAATAGTGAAGAGAACAAATGCAATGTTAGGTATGATGAAAAGAAATATTAAACATATGAGCAAGGAAGAAATAGTTAAACTGTATAAAGCATATAATCTACGGAATGCTGATGGAGATAGAATCGGCATTGCTCAACGAGCGATGGAGCGATGAACAATGAAGAACTCCATTGGAGACCAAATCCGCAGCGCAGAGATTAGAGAGACCAATTTCCTTCTCTGACATACAAAGTCATGGGCTACTCTTTATGTCTCTCTCCAGGTATATCCCTTTAATCCTTGTTCCTCTCTCTCTCTCACATTATCTTCTCCATATACAAGGGGCTTGTCATACATCTTTACCCTGACTATGAAGCAGTAGGAGAAAAAAGGTGAAATTTGGCACATTTGTAGCTGATTCAATTTGTACTGGACTTGAGTAGTATGATTTTCCCTCATTTACGGATTTACCCGGTATGGTGTATGGAGAAAACACACCTTATTGACCGGATCTGCTACTCTAACGACTGTCAGAACAATGTAGAATCAGTGGCCAGAGCTGTGATAAAACTCTTGATGTTGCAGGGAAAAACACCAACAGAAATACACAGGGAGATGGAACCAGTGTTTCAGGAATTCTGTCCTTCGTATGCATCTGTAAAAAAACGTGTTGGAAGTTTAAGTGTGGCCGTTCCCATGTTGCTGATCTTCCAAGATCAGGAAGCCCGTCCTGAGAGTGCAGCGATTAAAATGCTGCAAGAGTGAAGAAAATCATTGACCAGGATAGGAAAATGACAATTGCAGAGATATCTAGGTCAGCAAAACTGAATGAAAGTACAGTTTTTAGAATTTTACATAACAGACTGAACATGAGAAAAGTGTGTGCCCCCTGGGTCCAGCGTCTGCTGACATGTGAACAGAAACAAACGAGGGTTGATTGCTGTGGCCAGTTGCTCAAAATGTGTTGATGGAAAAACATGGTGACACCATTATGACCCAGATTTTTTTATTTTCCCAAAACTTAAAAAAAACAAAACTGAAAGGGAATATTTTTGACAGTGACGAAGATGTCATACTGGCTTGTAATAACTGGTGTAGGTCGAAATATAGATTACTTTATTCTGAAGGTCTTTTCAAGATCACGCAGAAATATATAAATTCAGGCGGTGGCTACATTGAGAAGGAATAAGCACTGTGCCAAATTTCAACTTTCTCCTCCTATTTCTTCATGGTCAGGGTAAAGACTTATGACAAGCCCCTTGTATTTAAAAGTCTTCCTCTCTTTGCCTTACTTTGAGCCTACCTAGCTGATGTTGAACGGTTACTTCCCCCCCCCCCCCCCCCAACGTATGTTTTATCCAGCTCCATTATCTTGTTTTAATGTGTTGATCCAGTGGATGTTGTTGGCTTATTATTCTCATATTTTGATTATTCACCATGTCCTTACATTGTGTATGCATTATCCTTCATAAGTATCTGTTAACGACGAACTGGAACCTTTCTTATATCGCCTTTGTCGTTCTCCAGATTATTATCTCCTTTCCTATCATTATTATCTACACCCTACATCATCATCTCTATCATCCCACATCATCTAATCTCCTCACATCATCCAATTATCTTCTTGCCTGGGCCACGAGAGACTTTTACAAGTTGTTAACATTCCTTACCATCTCAGTCAACCTTTCGTGCAGTGTCCTATGTCCAAAATACCCCTACGATGTCCACATATGTGCTCTTTTTCCTGTCATGTCTGGACTCATTCATCATTCTCATGACATGCGCTAGCCATCTTCCTCATCTCTTTTTCTCTCTCTCTCTCTCTCTCTCTCTCTCTCTCTCTCTCTCTCTCTCTCCATCTTATAACGCTATCTATATCTTCTTGGTTGGTGTTCTGTAAAAGTTGTGATTTGATATTTTGTCTGGCCATTACACTTTCAAACTTCTGCGAAGACATATATGGTGGAAGCTAACTTATCTCTGGGTATCCCTCGTTGTCATTCTCCAGCATTCCCAACGATATAGAAGTGCCCCATCATCTGTCCCCCTCAAATTATTCCAATCTCTCACACAAACAACTGCAATCATAACTCTGGCATTTTTCCTCAGACTTCACCAGCTTGCCTTTACCCATTTCTGAGCCAGCCAGTCGTGGACTGGATAACAGACTGATCATCATAGTTTCAGTTCTGCTAGTGATTGTGGTGGCAGTTCTGGTCTGTCTCATCTGGAAGGGAGTCGTTCGACCTAACAAACTGAGCAGCTTGGTTCGTGTCTGTGCTTTCAAAATTGACAGCAAGAACAGACCCAGTAACACTACATGTAATGAGCATGCTATATACGTTCTTTTACATTTCAATTGTTATTGTTCTTTGTCATAAGGTTGCAGCTATTGTTCTTTGTGATGTTTCTTTTGTCTTTGTACTTTATGGTGTTCTTTTAGTTCGCTGTGTTCTTTTTGTTATTATTTGTGATATTACTATTGTTCATTTAAATGTGATTAATATTATTTGAGATAATGTATGCAAAATGTTCTTTTTGACGTTATCGTTCCTTGTGATGTTGTAATTGTACCTTTTGATGTTGTTATTGTACCTTTTGATGTTGTTATTGTACCTTTTGATGTTGTTATTGTACCTTTTGATGTTGTTATTGTACCTTGTGATGTTGTTATTGTACCTTTTGATGTTGTTATTGTACCTTTTGATGTTGTTATTGTACCTTTTATGTTGTTATTGTACCTTTTGATGTTGTTATTGTACCTTTTGATGTTGTTATTGTACCTTTTGATGTTGTTATTGTACCTTTTGATGTTGTTGTTGTACCTTTTGATGTTGTTATTGTACCTTTTGATGTTGTTATTATACCTTTTGATGTTGTTATTGTACCTTTTGATGTTGTTATTGTACCTTTTGATGTTGTTATTATACCTTTTGATGTTGTTATTGTACCTTTTGATGTTGTTATTGTACCTTTTGATGTTGTTATTGTACCTTTTGATGTTGTTATTGTACCTTTTGATGTTGTTATTGTACCTTTTGATGTTGTTATTGTACCTTTTGATGTTGTTATTGTACCTTTTGATGTTGTTATTGTACCTTTTGATGTTGTTATTGTACCTTTTGATGTTGTTATTGTACCTTTTGATGTTGTTATTATACCTTTTGATGTTGTTATTGTACCTTTTGATGTTGTTATTGTACCTTTTGATGTTGTTATTGTACCTTTTGATGTTGTTATTGTACCTTTTGATGTTGTTATTGTACCTTTTGATGTTGTTATTGTACCTTTTGATGTTGTTATTGTACCTTTTGATGTTGTTATTGTACCTTTTGATGTTATTATTGTACCTTTTGATGTTGTTATTGTCATTGATGTGTATAACATTGTTATTATCATTGTTCTTGTATCATTAATTTTATTTTGGGTATTATTAGTGTTCTTTGAAATATTTATATTGTAATTTGTGATAGTTGTTGACGTTGTGTTGTTGCTTGTCTTTGTGATGTTTTTGTTGAGTCTCTCTTAGTGATGTTTTTATGTTTTGTTGAGTTTCTCTTAGTGATGTTTTGATGTTTTTGTAGAGTTTCTCTTAGTGATGTTTTCATTGATGTTTGTCTTTTTCTGATGATTTCCGTTCTATTTGGTATATTTTAAAATGTTATTTATGTTCGTGATATTGGATTTTGGAAATGTTTATTATTATTTTCGAAATTGATATCATTGCTTTCTGTGCAAGAGGATTATTGAAACTGCTCTTTCTAATATACTTATGTTATGATTTTGATATCAGTGCCATTTCTTACATTGTTTTGACACCATCCATGTTTATCCAGCTTTATATGTATTTTTTTTAAAAATTTATTAATCTGTTACGAATGTATATCACCTAACCAAATCACAGGAGTGACTTGTATCGTTCTAAGTATAAACTGAAGATAGGTGCTACTGACGAATGCACCTATGGTACTGGGGAAACTACCCCTAATCATCTGCTGCAAAATTGCCCGACATACGAGGACCAGAGAAAGCACATGTGGCCATCACCAGTGCCAACACTAGACAAGCTCTATGGCAGTGTCGACAACTTCAGAATGGCCGCTGCTTTCTTCGAACAAATTCAAATCGACGCCTGACAGCGAATGAAGAAGAAGAATAAGCATCGTTCTAAGTGCAGCGTTTGACTCTAAACCATCAGAAGCTGCTGATCAAGGGATCAAGATGCTGAGCAGCACATGAGCTGCAGTGGTCAGCGACCCATAGCTGGCTGCTAGCGTCAGGGCCAGCAAACCAGAGCTGCCAAGACCCTTCTACACCTCCACGTGGTGATCCTGGATAACAGGCTGCATCAGGGCAGACTGGCTAAGGAGAAGGGATCGAAGAGGGAATGCTAACCCGGTACTCAAAAAATGCTTGCTGAAGTCGGATGTGTTGGACCGAAAGCCAAGCTGTAAACTACGACACAACGCATTCCGTTCTCTGGACTACATTCTGCTACTTAAGCCCTTTCAAGGTTTGGTAGCTGGAGATTGAGAACGAACAAGGAAGAATAAGAAGACGAAGCTGCTGACAAAGATATACTCTTTGACAAATTATTAACTCCTTACCAACCTGATCGCTGAGTCAGTGGTTCTATGACACTTTGGGAGAGGGTGGAGGAAATGATGGCGAAATAGAACAACGGGATGACACAATTAAGCGTCGTATCACCTATGATATTCCAACCATCAACATGTTGACACAAAGGGGACAAAATTCATTTCTGCCAACGACTCATCAGTTGCAGCCCAAGGAAATGCTTTTGAAAAGGTTGAACACAAACCGACAAGAGCCCTTGACACCATTGACACCGCTGTCACCTTTGACATCATTGTCACCCTTGTCACCTTTAACATCCTTGTATCCTTGTCACCCTAGACCCCATTGTCACCCGTGGCACCCATGTCACGCTTGACACCCTTGTCACATTTGAACCCCTTGTCACATTTGACCCACTTGTCACCATTGTCACTCTTGACACCCGTATCACCCTTGACCCCCTTGTCACTCGTGACACCCTTGTCACCCTTGACACCCTTGTCACCCTTGACACCCTTGTCACCAATCTCACCCTTGTCACCCTTGTCACCAATCTCACCCTTGACACCCTTGTCACCACTGTCACCCATCTCACCCTTGTTTCCCATCTCACCCTTGACACCCTTGTCACTCATCTCACCCTTGTCACCCATCTCACCCTTGACACCCTTGTCACTCATCTCACCCTTGCCACCTTTGTCCCCCATGGCACCCTTAACGTCCAGATAGTTACGTATTGCCAAAACCTACGCCAGCTGAAAAAATATACCCCACAATCGATGTACCATCTCTGAAATAAAAAGCAGTGGCGTATCATAAATCAAAAGCGATAAATAGACACACTACGCAAGGCCACCATACATTTGGACACCAGGTACAGTGTACACATCTGAAATTTAGACGAAGTTTCTTACAGTCAACACAGTCCCTACAGATTATTCCCGGATTAGTCGCTTCGAGAAATTGAATGAAAATACGCAGGCCCTCTGGATCGCGTTGCCGAATTAAACTGCCTAGACATCACATGCCTTACCTAACATGCAAGTCACTAGTAGACTCTGAACTGGTGTATCACGGTTCGGGAAAAACTGAAATAGATGGGGATATAGGGAAGATGAGACATGCGACTGTGGAGTAACACAATAGTCAGACCACCTCATAATCAGCCAAACCTTCAGGAAACGTGTCACGTTGAAGGCTAACGATACGGCAATCCAATTGGTCGAACACTGAGAGAATGATATTTGACGTCGTGTTTAGGATACCGAAAGTAAATAAGTACATAGGTATAGATCCAGGTTGATAATTTACGGATGTAATACTGGCGATACAAAGTTCATTATTTAATTTTTGGTGTAAAAAGAACATAAACAGGAATAGATAACAACTGATAATTTACAGTTGTAATAATGGTGATACACAATTCACGATATCATTTTTGTTTTGTTGTTTGCGAATGCCCACAATGAGTAGGTTTACTCTTTTGTGCTCGCTGAAGAGGACGTTAAGTGGTGGGTTGCAGTAGCTTTCCTCACATCCCGAGCGTGCTGAAGAAGGTGGACCGAGGTCCTCCAGGCGGATGGGCTATGCTTGGCTTCATCTGCGTGTCACTCACTAATACGAGGATCACGTCAATCCAGGGAGGACTACTAGGAAGCCTAGGTGAGGTTCTTGGCCAGTATGTTTTGCCTGACCCTGACTAACATGTCTGATCAGTATTTTTTGCCTGACCCTGACTAACATGTCTGATCAGTATGTTTTGCCTGACCCTGACTAACATGTCTGATCAGTATGTTTTGCCTGACCCTGACTAACATGTCTGATCAGTATGTTTTGCCTGACCCTGACTCACATGTCTGATCAGTATGTTTTGCCTGACCCTGACTAACATGTCTGATCAGTATGTTTTGCCTGACCCAGACTAACATGTCTGATCAGTATATTGTGCCTGACCAGACGTTAGTCTTCCTCTCCATTATGTTTGTGTAAAATAGAACATCAATCGGTATGAGCGGATATCTCATTAAGACAAAAAACACAAACGAAACCTACTTAATGATCAATCTCGCCGGGGATACAAACACATAACGAAATAGTTGCCAGCGGTCAACGACTTATAGCTGATAACTAGCATTTGGGTCAGCGAACCAGAGCTACCAATACCCTTTTACACCTCCACGCGGCGACCCTGGGAAACGACTGGAATAGAGCAGACTGGCTAAGGAGAAAGGATCGAAGAGGGAAGACTAACCCGATACTCAAGCAATGTTTGTTGAAGTTGGATGTGCCGGACCAAAAGTTGCAAATATCACAGTCAAGCTGTAAACAACGACACACCGCATTCTGTTCTCTGGACTACATTTTGCTACTTAAAGCCCTTTCATGACTCGGTAGTGTGAGATTGAGAATGGACGTAGCCAAACCAAGCCAATAGTTGCCAGCATTTATTTAAGTGAAAACTCTTGTATCTGAGTTTCTAATATTGGTCATTAGAATCCGTGACTTAGAGTCAAAACGGCTTATCAAAGCCAGATACATGACCAAATGGGAAACCGAACATACTGGTTACACCAAAAACGATGCCTATTACCAGTTGAACGGAAGAGAGCAGGTCGTTGTCTTCAGACTTCGCACTGGCCACAATAGACTGAGATACCACCTATTCAACAAATTGAAGATAGGTAGTACTGACGAATGCCCGTGCGGTACCGGTAAAATGACCGCTGAACATCTGCTGCAGAACTGCCCGACATACGAGGATCAGAGAGAGCAGATGTGGCCATCACCAGTGGAACTGCAAGACAAGCTCTATGGCAGTGGCGACAGCCTCAGGATGACCGCCGCTTTTTTTCGAAAAAATAATGGTTACTGTCTGACTGCGTACGAAGAAGAATCCGTGACTTGCCAACTGTAATCTGGAACTCATCTGTTGCCATGTCTTTTTTATTTTTCAGTTTTGCCAATCTACTGCCACGAGAATGATCATTTTGTAGCCACAGTTGAGTACCACGTGAAGCTGCTGAGACGTTGTTTTGAAGCACTAAACCCCCAGCCCACTTCCAAAACGGGCAATCCTTTCTGCTGTTCTGTCCCCAACGACGGATCCATGGTTGACGACAAGAACAAGGACTGCGACTTCATCATTTATCTGTCTCCCAGACTTGGAAACATCTTAAAATGTGGACAGACATGCCCTGCTGAATATCACAGACAAGATGTTCTGTGTCACCAAGCGCTTCTAGCCCTCTCAGATCTTCGCCTGAATGGTCTAGGAGCTATTCCACTCCTGGTCACATTCGACTGCTTCGAGCAGGCTGAGCTGACATATCTAGACGATCTAATGGTTTTGATATTTCCTCCTCATCTTGGTACAGGAGCTGAGATGTCTACGCCTTTGCGACTAGCCTCGTTTAACCAGACTGGTTGGAGAGTCGAAAATGTTGAGGTAATCTGCAGGAAGCTCAATCGTCATAAGAACTTATCTCCAAATATACCTTCTAGTCTTCATGGGTGGAGAGAATTTGAAGAAGCCAGAGCTGTCGAGAGGTACTTGTCACTTCTTTGGGAAACTAAACATGAAGAGTTAGAAGAGATGAATGTGTCGTGGAACCGGAAACGATATTTGGGTTCCCCAAAATTAGACTTCGTTTATTATTCTAACAGCGGAATACGTTCACACGATGATCTCGCGAGGTCAAGGTCGTTTAATGATCGTTTTGACACATATCAAGATGACCTTCAGCTGGGTAACAGTCATGAAAAAATCAGGTTTCTACAAAATGTTTCGCTTGTATCAAGCTCAAGTAATATCAAACCATTGCCCGAATCTCGGTCTGCCGATAACTTTCTATATCGAGGCATTCTTCCCAATAATTATTTGAAATCTCCAGGGCTACGTTACAAAGTTGATGTTGCTGCGCCAGAGACAGCAACTGCTGAGTTGGATCGCTACAGGCCTGCATATCATTTCAGCCCTACAGAATGTGCGGGTTACCGCCCAACAGATCCAAACGATATTTCCGATTCTGTACAAATCATCAAAGGACAACGAAGTACACGCTTAGGAGGTGTTGCTTCATACAAGCCAAACATTTTTGGCAACAACGTAGATAATGTAGACGCAACCTCCGTGAATTCTGTGGAGTCTGATTTATTGCTTAGAACTAATGACCTGAATAGTTATGTCAGAAGGCGAGATCATTTGTCAAATGATCTATTGGAAGATGCGGAGGTTGGTCTTCAGAAAGTCGGCTACAGGGTCGCAGAACGCAAGGACATTATTGTACCACCGTCTCTGAGTTACAGCAATTTCACGAGCATGGAAAGTGTCTGTGAGCGCATTAACAGGGTTAACGAGCATTCTGGTTGGAACGAGCTCAATATGACAAAATAAGTGACATCTGGCAGGGACAAATAACCGGTATTCTTCTCAGTACATAGGAAAACAGACCGAATAAACACATGTACAAGCTTGAACTGTCAGTTTCACCACTGTACACTAAACGAACAAACAGCTGATCGTGTACTACATAACTGTGCT
Source organism: Ariolimax columbianus (assembly GCA_036924085.1). Lineage (NCBI taxonomy): Eukaryota > Metazoa > Mollusca > Gastropoda > Stylommatophora > Arionidae > Ariolimax > Ariolimax columbianus. The sequence goes on from JAVGWX010000009.1 coordinate 6,781,676, forward strand.
CCGTGTTGCCAGTTAAGAAAGCTACACGGGCCCAACGATTTAACACTCAACTCAAAACTGTAGGGAGCTGAAGGGGGGCTCCAGACAAGGGTCGAGATCATCGTCGGATCTCGTTTGGCGGTGTACAAATCGCGGAAACTCGTCTGGAGATGTAAGCCTCGCGGAAACTCGTGTGGAGATGTAAGCATCGCTGGAACTCGTCTGGAGATGTAAGCATCGCGGGAACTCGTGTGGAGATGTAAGCATCGCAGGAACTCGTCTGGAGATGTAAGCATCGCGGGAACTCGTCTGGAGATGTAAGCCTCGCGGGAACTCGTGTGGCGGTGTAAACATTAGGGGATCTCGTCTGGAGATGTAAACATCAGGGGATCTCGTCTGGAGATATAAACATCGTTGAAACTGGTGTGGCGGTGTAAACATCAAGGGATCTCGTCTGCCTGTGTAAACATCAGGGGATCTCGTCTGGAGGTGTCAGCATCTCAAGATCTCGTCTACCTGTGTAAACATCAGGGGATCTCGTCTGCCTGTGTAAACATCAGGGGATCTCGTCTGGAGGTGTCAGCATCTTGGGATCTCGTTTACCTGTGTAAACATCAGGGGATCTCGTTTGCCTGTGTAAACATCAAGGGATCTCGTCTTCCTGTGTAAACATCGTGGAAACTCGTCTGGAGGTGTCAGCATCTCGGGATCTCGTCTACCTGTGTAAACATCAGGGACTCTCGTCTTCCTGTGTAAACATCAAGGGATCTCCTTCTTCCTATGTAAACATCAAGGGATCTCGTCTATCTGTGTAAACATCAAGGGATCTCGTCTTTCTGTGTAAACATCAAGGGATCTCGTCTTCCTGTGTAAACATCAGGGGATCTCGTCTATCTGTGTAAACATCAAGGTATCTCGTCTTCCTGTGTAAACATCAGGGGATCTCGTCTGGAGGTGTCAGCATCGCGGGATCTCGTCTACCTGTGTAAACATCAGGGGATCTCGTCTGCCTGTGTAAACATCAGGGGATCTCGTCTACCTGTGTAAACAGCAAGGGATCTCGTCTTCCTGTGTAAACATCAGGGGATCTTGTCTGGAGGTGTCAGCATCGCGGGATCTCGTCTACCTGTGTAAACATCGCGGGAACTCTTCTGTTGATTTAATCAGGCCAAACAATTGTTTAGCTCATCACCAGATCTTGTGTATCGGTGAAGTGGCAGCAATATATCTCAGATAGTAAGTTAGAATGTCAGGTTAATAGCATCTTGTTCTTGTTTTTTTTTCAATGCATACCTAAGGTCACCACTTTGATGAATCTGTCTATCGTATTAGGACGTGCTGAAGAAGGCGGATCTGGTTCCTTCTCACTGTAGTGCAATACAAGGTTTCCCAGCACTCCCACCAATGTGGAGGTCAGAGAGTTGACACCTGCCTCGTCAGACAGGCTTCCGAAACGCATCTTGATTGCAGGTTCACAATATGGACGACATGGGAGCTAGTTAAATATGTTCTACCTTCCCCTGACGTGAAACTTGGCATCCATTTTGTGTCACGTGACGGTTTATGTAACCTACATAAGCGCAGGACAACGGCTAGAGCAATTGCTTCTTATGGCAAAGGTACTAGATTCAACCCTCAGTCTCGACACTATCCAGTATAGTCAACCATAAATCGGTACCTGATATATAGTTAGGGAAGGGAAGGCAATGCACCGAGGAAGGTAAATAATCGCCCTTTCTCACAAAAACGCTAAGACCTAAAAACATGGAGTTTCTAAAGTTTATCCTAAGCAGAACCATTTCTACTTTTCTTTGAAGGATATATAGCTACTTAATATTCCATTCACTTGTATTGTTCAGCGACGCGGGAAGCTTATGGTGCCTTTCTTGGGACAAAATTGGTAAAAAGAAATACTATTTATAAATTGTTGTTCATTTATCACGATGATGTTCAAATGTTCAAGAGGTGATGATCGGTGATAAGTCACAGCTGAGGCAACGGCTTTCTGATATCTTGTTTCGATTTCTCAATCAAGACTTCATCTTCCATACAAATACTTCGCAGATATTTCAACTGGTAGGCATGTATAGGTGGGGCATTGATTAGTGGAAATTGTCATCTGTTTATCGATAACCTTAACGTCCTTGGTCTGCAAATGTATATATTATATTATATTTGACAAAATGTGCCAGGCGTTCACCTGTTCGCATACCTGTGGTTATTTTGTAAGCAAATGCGATTTTTATCTGTTGATCATGCTACATTTTTATACGTATAGTACAATGTTTTCGGTTGCAAAGCATAATCAAGGTCAAATGAAACATACTGATCAAGACCTCATCTTACATCAGGGTCAGGTGAAACATACTGATCAAGACCTCATCTTACATCACGTCAGGTGAAAAATGCTGATCAAGGTCCCACCTCACGTCATGGAAAACATGCTGATCAAGGTCCCGCCTCACGTCATGGAAAACATGCTGATCAAGGTCCCACCTCACGTCATGGAAAACATGCTGATCAAGGTCCCACCTCACGGCGGCGTTCGTGCTCATAGAAACATGCTGTGTTACAGCAATTTAGCCAAAGAGAGATGGAGATCGGCATTGTAATCCCCAGAGTGTTCAACTTCCAGAGAAGCCTTGCATTGCACTACAGTACACCTTCTCAAGTTCGCCTCGGGATGCAGTAAGATCGACAGCAGCCAGCTACCAACAAAAATGTGATCAGGAGATGACTCAACTCAGCACGATTAACAACAACAACAACAACAACAACACATGCTGTTCTATTGTCTTATGTGTATGTGTTGAGAATGTTAACAACAACTACAACTACACGTGCTGTCTTGTGTGTATGTGTTGAGAATGTTAACAACAACTACAACTACACGTGCTGTCTTGTGTGTATGTGTTGAGAATGTTAACAACAACTACAAGTACATGTGCTGTCTTGTGTGTATGTGTTGAGAATGTTAACAACAACTACACGTGCTGTCTTGTGTGTATGTGTTGAGAATGTTAACAACAACTACACGTGCTGTCTTGTGTGTATGTGTTGAGAATGTTAACTACAACTACACATGCTGTCGTGTGTGTATGTGTTGAGAATGTTAACTACAACTACACGTGCTGTTGTGTGTATGTGTTGAGAATGTTAACTACAACTACACGTGCTGTTGTGTGTGTATGTGTTGAGACTGTCTAATGCAGTCTGAAGGTGCAGTGGAAGATCGCTCACTGTTCAAGGCAAAGATAAGGGGTTTCATATCCCGCTACTGTCACGCTTCAGTCGATCCAGTTGTATTGAGATTTCATGTGTAAATGAGTATCTGGCCTACCGTTAGGGAAAGAAAGGCACCGAGGAAGGGAACTGGAAACCCCACTTCACACATGTTGTAGCTTAGTGAATTGAAATCTGTTAAACTTCATCTCTAACGGCAGCTTCGGCTATGGGACATAAACAAATGGGAGGAACACTGCAGCAGATTGATACAGCAACCACATATGATGAGACAAAAGCAGCCATCGGGGCTACGTACAAAGTCAAATGGAAAAAAGACCACCCTTGCCACATAGAAAACGATGCCTACCATCAACTCTCTAACACTAAAACAATAACGTTTCTAACACTTGATCCTCGTTGGAAGTGACTGCTATGGGGCAACATACTTCTTTGCAAGAATAGCACAAACAACAGCGGCGCTGACTAGGCTGCAACCTATTTGGCGAGACAAGCGCCTCGCCCTCGGCATAAAAGTCAGACTACTGCGCTCTTTGGTGCTGTCAATATTTCTGTATGCCTGCGAGACCTGGACCATTACAGCAGATATCCAGGGCAGAATACGTGCAATGGAAATGCGGTGCTATAGAAAACTCCTAAATGTTACATATAAGGATCGTGTCACGAACGTAGACATCCGTCAGAGAGTTGAAGACGCTATTGGTCCTTTTGAAGATCTGTTCACAACTATCAAAAGACGAAAGATGGCCTGGTGGCGGCACGTCGCGAGGTCCAACGGAATTCCCAACTCGATACTCTTTGGATCCGTACCGGGACAGAGAGGGCGAGGACGTCCAAGGAAGAGATGGGTGGACAACATCGCTGAGTGGTTAGGCCTTCGTCACGGTGAGATACGTCAGGCGGCGACAGACAGAGAGAGCTGGCGTGGAATTTTCATGTCTTCATGTGTGCCCCAACGACCTGATGGGTTACGGGATGAACTGAACTGAACTTCTTTACCTGCTTATCTCAATTCTTGATGTAAACAATAAAGTAAAGATAAAAAGTAAATATGATGTTAGGCCGATATTATACTAACCACTACGCTAACGCAGCTCCCCATTCTTGATGTAAACAATAAAGTAAAGATAAAAAGTAAATATGATGTTAGGCCGATATTATACTAACCACTGCGCTAACGCAGCTCCCCATTCTTGACGTGGTCATCCATTATTGTAATGAGGTCAGATGAAATAGACCCAATGCCATTTTTGTTGATCTTATGTGTCCGTGATTTTACGCCAGCTTCGTTAACTGTTCAAGGTTGACCTAACCTCACTTCGAAGCAGGTCTCCCTGGAAACAGGTTGTTTTATGACCGTCTGGCTACGAGGTGGGGCATCGATGTAATCCCCGTAGTAATGAGCGACACGCAAATGACATGGAACATAGCACAACTGCCTGGAGGATCCCGGCCCACTTTCATCAGGTACAACGAGTACTTTGGTAAAGACCTGATGTCTGGTAAAATTGTAGCAGAAAATTTGATTTCTGCAATTGCAGATATTTTCATGGATATCACAAAGTGTAGTGAATGTGATATGTGAAAAATTCCTATATGCGATGTATGGGTATCTATGATATGTGAAAAATTCCTATCTGCGATGAATGGGTTTCTACGGTATGTGAAAGATTCCTATATGCGATGTATGGATTTCTACGGTATGTGAAAGATTTCTATATGCGATGTATTGATTTCTACGGTATGTGAAAGATTCATATATGCGATGTATGGATTTCTACGGTATGTGAAAGATTCGTATATGCGATGTATGGGTTTCTACGGTATGTGAAAGATTTCTATATGCGATGTATTGATTTCTATGGTATGTGAAAGATTCATATATGCGATGTATGGATTTCTACGGTATGTGAAAGATTCCTATATGCGATGTATGGGTTTCTACGGTATGTGAAAGATTCCTATATGCGATGTATGGGTTTCTACGGTATGTGACAGATTCATATATGCGATGTATGGATTTCTACGGTATGTGAAAGATTCCTATATGCGATGTATGGGTTTCTACGGTATGTGAAAGATTCCTATATGCGATGTATTGATTTCTACGGTATGTGAAAGATTCATATATGCGATGTATGGATTTCTACGGTATGTGAAAGATTCCTATATGCGATGTATTGATTTCTACGGTATGTGAAAGATTCATATATGCGATGTATGGATTTCTACGGTATGTGAAAGATTCCTATATGCGATGTATGGATTTCTACGGTATATGAAAGATTCCTAAATCCGATGTATTGATTTCTACGGTATGTGAAAGATTCCTAAATTCGACGTATGGGTTTCTACGGTATGTGAAAGATTCCTATATGCGATGTATAGGTTTCTACGGTATGTGTCTTGCATCGCCCATTCCATGGGGGGGGGGGGGGGGGGGGGGTGGACATAACAGAGTAAACTTAATCATTATTGGCATAAAACAGCAAAATAAATCAAATTAAAGATACCATGTTCTTTTACTTGCATCTGTTGTCATTAGTCGTTTATAATAGCTTATGGTTATTCAGCCAGACCATTGGAACACTTAACAGTGTTCCCACCTGCTCTTATACCTGTTAGCCTTGTGTGTGTATATATACCTTGAGCGAGTATGGATGAATATAAATATATATATATATATATACCTTGAGCGAGTATGGATGAATATAAATATATATATATATATATATATATATATATATACCTTGAGCGAGTATGGATGAATATAAATATATATATATATATATATATATATATACCTTGAGCGAGTATGGATGAATATAAATATATATATATATATATATATACCTTGAGCGAGTATGGATGAATATAAATAAATATATATATATACCTTGAGCGAGTATGGATGAATATAAATATATATATATATATATATATATATATACCTTGAGCGAGTATGGATGAATATAAATATATATATATATATATATAAAACATTAAATATAAAAACGACAATTCTCGGGGGAAGCTTGTGAATGACCTGCCCAGGATCTGTACAAATTTGATGTAAGAGATCACACTCTATAGTAGAGGCTGTGTACACAATGTCAGCTCTCTAGGTTTTTTAGAAGTTGGTTAAAAAAGGAGAAATAAAAGTCCAAATATCAGGGCAAAATTCCTGTCATATTGAACAAAAAAGGTTGTCAGTATTGAGAAAGTGAACAACATGTCGTTTCATAAAAATGGCGAACAGAGTTTAGGAAGAGCCAAATGGCAGAACGATTTAACAGTAACACAAATAAATCGTTGGTTAATGAAGCATGCAAGCGCTGGATAATCTGTTGAAAATGTACTATTTGCTTCTGTATGCAACTGCTGTCACAAATGTTTCATTGGTTACACAGAAAACATTTCCCTTATCCATCCAAGATCCAATCTTAACTCAACAAGACTATTTCTTCCGTCTCCTGTTTATCCAAGATCCAACCTGAACTCAGCAAGACTATTTCTTCCGTCTCCTGTTTATCCAAGATCCAACCTTAACTCAGCAAGACTATTTATTCCGTCTCCTGTTTATCCAAGATCCAACCTTAACTCAGCAAGACTATTTATTCCGTCTCCTGTTGGCTTCACTCAAGAGTGACGAGTGGCTTCCCTCAAGTTACGAGTGGCTTCACTCAAGTGGCGAGTGGCTTCACTCCAGAGTGACGAGTGGCTTCACTCAAGAGTGACGAGTGGCTTCCCTCAAGTTTACGAGTGGCTTCACTCAAGTGACGAGTGGCTTCACTCAAGAGCGGAGTGTGGCTTCCCTCAAGTGGCAAGTGGCTTCACCCAAGAGGGACGAGTGGCTTCCCTCAAGTGGCGAGTGGGTTCACCCAAGATGGACGAGTGTTTTCCCTCACGTGGCAAGTGGCTTCACTCAAGAGCAGAGTGTGGCTCCCTCAAGTGGCAAGTGGCTTCACCCAAGAGTGACGAGTGACTTCACTCAAGTGACGAGTGGCTTCACTCAAGAGACGAATACAAGAAAAAATTGTTTGATTTCTTGTTGGCTCAACATAACTATGTAGAGATAGGGCTGCAGCGAAGGTGTGGTGTTATGTACGATGTGTTTGCTGCAGGTGTTTCTTGACATGGTGTTCGTCTGAGTGCGATAGTGTTTGTGATATTGTTTGTGTGTATTTGTTTGTCAGGGTGCGTGTGTGTAATTTTGAATGTTATAGGTGACTAACAATCTGTGAAATTATTATTGCCTTGTCCATGCCTTGGTCATGCCTTGCCAACACACCATGTCCATGCCTTTGCCATGCCTTGCCCACGTGTTGTCTATACCTTGTCCAAACTTGCACCTGTAAAGATGTATCATCGCCACATTACACAATATTATGGCTCCAAATGACTGCCTTGTAATTGTACTGCCTGTAATTGTCCATGTATCATTGTCTACTGCGGAGGGCATCTATTAATGGACGGTTAAACCCTTTTAGTTCTTCTTTCCTTTGTTTGCCACGTCACACTACCGTACCACATGACCACAACCTACTGTAGATACATGCCTTTTGACTCATGGAGAAGTCCCTTTGAAACGTCACATTCCACGGCTGACTAAATGACGAAACCTGCACGTGTCACATATCAGTGCAACTGTTATAGCTTGTTCTGGAAACAAAGATGTATAAGCAGTTGGTTTCAGGGCAGCATTCTGTGAAAGTATCATTCTCAAAGTTGATGTGTTGTGTTTTGTTCGGTGAATTTGTTTTATTTCTCTGTGTGGAGCATGGATATATTATAAACTACGTCACAATATGAGATCTGTAATTTACTCGGCGGTGGAATGTGACGGTTCAAGGGGTTTTCTCGGTGAATCACACAGATAGTATCAAGTAGGCCGTGCACAGGATGCACTACTTTACATTGGAATTGAAGATCTGCATTTTTATCTTGCGCTTAATTACTTTCAATTTCAACAAATTCCCCGAAGCACTGAAAGCCTCTGTCGCCTTTTCTTGATTTGATATCCCTCTCGGTACTCTTTCCTGCGATGCCAATATTGCTACCAGGATATATGAATGATCCTACTTCATGTAGTACTTCCAGTAGCCAATATTTGCCCCTTATTTAAGTTTCACAATGACGCATGCAGATGGTGACGGTTACTTTATGTTAAATGTAAAGAAGACAATAATATATTTAAATATAAAATGTCGCTTACATTTCTACTACGTATTCTTCTTTGTTCGCTCTCAATCTCCCGCTAACAAGCCCTGAAAAAAGCTTTGGAAGTAGCGAAATGTAGTCCAGAGAACGGAATGCGCTGTGTCGTGGATGACAGCTTGACTGCGATATTTGCACTTTTTGGTCCAACACATCCGATTTAAGCAATCATTTTTGAGTACCGGGTTGCTCTCCCTCTTCGATCCCTTCTACTTAGCCAGTCTGCACTGTTACAGCTTGTTATCCAGGATCACCGAGTGGAGGTGTAGAAGGGTCTTGACAGCTCTGGTTCGCTGACCCTGACGCTAGCAGTCAGCTATGGGTCGCTGACCCTGACGCTAGCAGTCGTCTATGGGTCGCTGACTGCTGCAATTATGCGCTGATCAGCGTCTTGATCCCAACTACGTATAGAGAAAGATGTAAGCGACCCTTTAATTATATATATTGGGATCTTATTTGAGGTCACGACTTGTGGGTTATTCTCTGCAATGTTACTGTACTGCCTAGTCTTGTAGTAGCCACTGCCGTCGTGGAGAACGTGTTAGAGTCTTCTAATCACTAGACCAGCTTTTGATAATATGGCGTGGGCGGCTCTCTTTCTCGCCGTGTAACCCTATCAGTCATCCAGGTAGCGATCTATAACTGGGTCATCGACTGGTGCGTGTCGATAATGGAGATCAAGACTTGAACTCTTGCGCTGGGATGCAAGCGCTCTTTCTCTCTGCTAGCCATACGTTAACGCTAGTCGATCATTGACCTTGTCACCCCAATACGATGCCTTGTCGCCCACTGTAACTGGACTCTTTATAAAAAATTACGTCTCCAGGCAAGCACATACATTGACCTTGTCACCCCAATACGATGCCTTGTCGCCCACTGTAACTGGACTCTTTATAAAAAATTACGTCTCCAGGCAAGCACATACATTGACCTTGTCACTCCAATGTGAACTGTATTCTTGGACTTAGTTAATGTGTCTGTTATCTCAGGACTTTCATAGTCCACCACTGCATCTTGGTACATTTAAAGTAGGCCTGTCTTCAAGCATTAATATACACTGTCCTTGTCTCTCCAATGGGAAGCATAGTCTACCACTGTAGATGGTTCCTTTAGGGGATGCTGACCAAGTTGTTGTAGTTGCTGATTATAATAGAAATGCTATTGTTTTACAAGTTGAGGTTGCCAGTCCTAAGCAAAGCAAAGGCCGCCGTCCATTGTAGACGGTGATGACATAATTTATTTTGCTAGCGCTATTTTTTAGTAAGGATTAACTACGCTACTTTTTATCCTAAGTCTCTCATCTCGAGACACCCGACCCCAGTGGCAAGTCAAGGACAAGGCGATTAGGGGGCGACTACGAGATGCAGGTGACTCCGCATCAAGCACCCGTGAAAAAGACAGCGGATCATGAGGCCGACGGCGTAACCACTTCGTCACGGAATCCACAGTCCTAAGCACAACCTTTCTTAATCAAATTCTACCACATGCTTGGAAGGTGCCAGTGGTCCTATTCTTTGCATCCAAGGTACCACTCGTCTTAGAGTAGTATACAAAAGCAGAATCATTGGAAGGTGCCAGTGGTCCTATTCTTTGCATCCAAGGTACCACTCGCCTTAGAGTAGTAAACAAAAGTAGAATCCTTCCTTTCCATCAAATATCAGTTGAGTTCAGTGTCCACCAACTTGTGCCGGTGAGCGCCGTGGGGAGAGCAAGTCGTCTTTCCTGAGCTTTGTGTAATGCGTCCGCTGTTGTGAGCCTCTATCGTTGCGCTATCCATCTACCACGTGGCTTCACTCGTGCCCTGTAGCCATTTCTTCTAGTGTTGTAAGCGAGCAAGGGTAGTTGACCCGATTGGGTTGTCATACGATGACCGAATTCTGTTATTTTCTGCCTACTAATGTGTTCAATACAAGGGCAAGTTCATATCATAAATCAAATGTCCATATTTGTAATGTCCATATTTGTAATGTCCATATTACTAATGTCCTTATTACTAATGTCCTTATTACTAATGTCCTTATTTCCAATGTCCTTATTTCTCATTCTCTCTTTATGACATCGATGACTTTTCAAAGACATTTCATTTCACTTGCTAAAATTATTGTCCCGTGCATTTTGGGTAAGGACCATTTTTGACATTGTTAACAAGGAGTTGGTATACTTGAGTTATTTACCAGTTGCTGTTGTTTGGTTAACAAGCTGATTATTGAGTGTTTAATGCGTGTTGATGTTAGATGAGACCAGATACTTATTGACACTTTGTTTATCTGACAAGCATTACATAGCTGGAAATTCTTCTCACATATTTGAACTGTTGGACCTACTTGAGGTTGATACTGTTTGCAACGTTTATGTTAAGTGAACTTGATCTCCTAATCCTCAAAGATTCTGGTCTTGGTGTGCTAAACTTCATATTATATCTTTCACAAATTATATGTTTAATACATTGTTGTATAATTATGTGTAATTATTTATATGTACATAAACACACATATAACATTCTTTATGATATTGTACACTTGCCTCTCACTCGCTGACTTAATATAATTTTACTATAAAAGGCATACAAATCAACTAAAATAAATGTAAATACTATTGTTTGTAATTATTATTATTCTGTCATTACGTCAACCACATTTCATCAAGAACACTTGTATAATCCTTGTCATAAACCCCTTCTGTGTTAATCCCAGTATTAATAAATTAAACTAATTTACCACGAAAATCATGTTTTTGACAAACAATGTTTAAAAAAGATTTCAATCATTTAATAAAATACATGAGATTTGTATTGACACTGATATTATTTGTGAACTGTATGAAATGAATCCGGCTAATGTCTTCATGTGTGCCCCAACGACCTGATGGGTTACGGGATGAACTGAACTGAACTGAATGCTAAGCCTGCCCATCCTGTGATGGTCGCAATAGGTACTGTAGTACATGCTCTGTTTATATTCACGTTAACTTTAAATTCAAAAATATCAGACCCGAGAAATATTTTAAAACCAAAATAGAATCGAACAGAAGTTTTTAAAACTATTTAGCGTGCTTTCTAATTTTAAAAATTGCTCTTTGCATTTCCTGTCAATAATTTGATGAATTCAATAACCATTGCGTGCACCCTCTTATGTTTTTATCCCATTTATTATATTTGGGGCTGTTTTTGCTTGCCTTTCTTAGAATAAGGAAAATATAATAACTCGCCAATTCCTCGGGCATACGGTGCCAAGTCCTTCTTGTCAGGGCTAGAAGCAAAACATTCACCAAGACTTCACCTCACGTCTGCTCCGTGCGCATGGAAACAGGTGGACGTGGTGGGGATCAAAACTGTAATACCTGCAGTAGCGAGCCTGAAAAGAAGCCAGCATTGCACAACAGCTAGGATGACCCAGTTAACTCTATCAGTCCTCAAAGTTATGGAAGATTTCAACTGCCACAGTACAACATGGGCTACAGCACTACAGATTCCAGCAGAGACGAAATGTAGAAGTGGGCAGAACTTGCGTATTTTCCGTGTCCAAGCTTCACGTCATACAGTAGGCACTCAGTATCCAGCGACATGGATTGCCTTGTCATTTGCCTCCAGCATGATGCACCTATTGCGTGTTTCCTGGAGGTTGGGGCAGGTCATCAGGTGGTCTGGGTCTTGTATAATAATCACATGTGTCATCATCTGTGTATCCCCAAGGTTTCATATTCCTCTTGCACCGTGAAACACCAGTTCGGAGTGTGTTCAGCGGTTCCATGTTATGTATGGTAGATGATGTATTCACCGACTTCCATCTTGTGTATGGTAGATGATGTCCGGGGACAACTTCCTCCTGAAATTCCATCTCTGGGGCCTGCATCAATTCGTGCATCTCTCGATACGGCGACTTTCAGGGTTTGTCTGTATGGCCTGTGTTAATTTTAGGAAGCCATATCTGGATTTGAGTCTTGTACTCTGTACCTGATATCCAAACATTGGATGCCTGGTCGTGCTCCTGTTTGTTCTCGTTTTATTTCGTCAGCGACGCTTCTTCAAATCTTGAGCTGTGCTATGCCAATTATGGGGTTCATTTTATCATTCGGAGTCGTTTTTAGGCACGCTGATACTATCCGACCCGCCTCATTTATGGCTGTATCAACTAGTTTCGCATGGACAGAAATTTTTCCGGACTGGCGCAGCGTATTCAGATACGAAAAAACACAAGGCAAGTGCTGATGTCCGAAGAAGTAATGGCTGCCACGCCCCCCCTCCCCACCCCCCCCCCCCCCCATTTTGTGCCGGTCAGATTTTGGATGATATTATTTCTTGGGTGAATCTTACGCTTTGTTTCCTGGCAGTGCGTTATTTAGGACAATGTTCGGTCTAACTTCACGCCTAGATATTTGGGAGCCGGGCAGTGTTCAAGCTCCTACCTTTGCCACCTAATCTGGCTTTCTTTCTGGCTCTCTGTTTCTGATGGGGTAGGCAAATACCTAGGTTTTACGACAGAGCTAAATAACCTACAACTCCTAGATGATTCAAAACGACCACAATCCTTCAATAGTGGCTGATGGAGACGAGATTAGAATTCAGACAACACACTCATGAGTGACAGGATGGCAAACCAGACAATGAAGACTTGAAGGACCCAAACCACGAACACATCACGGGATTATTATATGTAGCATCAAGTCAACCGTTAAACCTGAGACGTTTAAAATACACATTTATTTTTTAATAGCTAAATGAGACTGTTGACAAGCGTCCTGGATAAAGAAATCCTAAAGTTGGGTAGGACCTGTTGACAATTTGTCAGTTTGGCAGACTTCTGTTAACTTAACTTAACGTCTTTATACTGGTTTAGAAGACTCTGCAGAGTCTGTATACAACCAGTTTCATTTACACCATCTTGATCTAAAAGCTATGCGCATTCAATTTATTCTAAAATGCATTAACTGTCCCTGCCTCCATTACCTCCCGTGGCAAAGCATTCCAAGCATTCACCACTCTCTGACTAAAAAAATATTTCCTAATATCTAATCTGGACCTCTCTTTAGTCAACTTGTAGCTTTTCTCTCTTGTTCTTGTGAGTGGCTGTATTTAAAAAACAAACTTGTTATAGTCTAATTTATCCATTCCTCTGATCATCTTATAAACCTGGATTACGTCACCTCGAATTCTTCTCTTTTCTAGACACTGTAGACCGGTTTTTCTGAGTCTTTCCCGATAACTGTAATTCTGGAATCCCACTATCAGCTTTGTCGCTCTTTTTTGTATTCTTTCCAGCATGTTTATATCCCCTTTACGATAAGGACTCCACACCTGTACACAGTACTCTAATCTAGGTCTAACTAAAGCTTTATACAGTTTGACTATCACTTCCTTGCTCCTATGTTTAACATTTCTTTTTATCATCCCTAACATTGCATTTGCCTTTTTCACTGCTACCTGAACTTGCTCCTTCACCTTACCTGTATGATCTATTATAACCCCTAGGTCCCTTTCCTTATCTATCTTTCTAATATTGTTTTCACCCATTCTGTAATTATGTTCCATATTAGATCTACCCATGTGGATGACTGTACGTTTATCTACATTAAACTCCATTTGCTAGATTACAGACCATTCTCGAATTTTATCTAAATCCGACCTCAATATAACTACTTCTGCTATAGATGAGACACTACTGCATCGTTTTGTGTCATCAGCAAAATTTGAAATCATGGATCCCATATCAATGTCCAAATCATGTATATATATATATATATATATATATATATATATATATATATATATATATATATCAAGAACGAAATTGGTCCCTAAACAAAGTCCTGTGGCACTCCACTTTTCACTTCACACCACTCAGGGTACTCCTAATTTATGTACACCCTCTCCCTTCTTCCCGTTAACCAATTTTCAATCCATTTGGCAACTTCCCCACCTATTCCATATGGTTTTAACTTTCGAAATAATCTTTGATGAGGTACTCTATCAAAGGCCTTTGATGTTCTTATATTAATTCATATATTATTAGATCTAGTTTGTCAGTTTGGCTGGCATCTGCTGTTGTATTAATTCATGTATTGTTAGATCTAGTTTGTTATTTCGACTGTTGTTTGTCTGTTGTTTGTTATATTATGTGCAAGCAAAAGCTCAATTCTTGTCGTACTGCTTAGGTTATCAAACGCGTATCTTATTCCATTAGCTTTTCTCATTGGATTGTTACACTCATGGTAAAGCGGTCTCACATTATCCAAAAGCTGTCCTTGCATTCTGTAGTCCTCCAACATTGCCCAGGGTATTTTATATACAACATTACCTCCTGATCTATAAATGTTGTTGACATTCTTGTCATAGTATATTGTTGTCTCATGTAGTTGTCTTAGTGTGCATAAGGCACAACTGCATCAGAATCCCATTTAGTTATGAAAAAGCTGACATTCAAGAATTAGTATTATTCTTTGTTCGAGTATTTTTGTTAGGGCTTGAAAAAAACGCTCGTCTGCTCGGATGTGAGGAGTAAACATTTTTGTTTGACGATTACAAAAAATCAATTTTTAATTGTTAATTACATTTTAAATATATTATATTAGGGATCAAGATGATGAGCAGCGCATGAGCTGCAGGCGTCAGCGACCGATAGCTGACTGCTAGCGTCAGGGCCAGCAAACCAGAGCTGCCAAGACTCTTCTACACCTCCATGCGGTGATTCTGGATAACAGGCTGCAGCAGGGCAGACTGGCTAAGGAGAAGGGATCGAAGAGGGAATGCTAACCCGGTACTGAAAAAATGCTAGCTGAAGTCGGATGTGGTGGACGGAAAAGTATAAGCTGTAAACTACGACACAACGCATTCCGTTCTCTGGACTACATTCAGCTAGTTAAGCCCTTTCAGGGTTTGGTAGCGGGAGATTGAAAACGAACGAAGCCATGCCAAGCCAGTCGTGACTATACAACGACTCTCGCACGATTGTTAGTGATATTACGGTTCGAATAGATTGTACATAAGCTGGAATATGAGTGTGAATCTAAATGGACCTCTACTACCACAATTTTAACCTACTAAATCCATTGATAAATGGTACTTCAGTGCTTTAAGCTACCAAGCATGTTCAATGACAAAAGCGCCATGCATTTAACAGTAGTTCATTTTGTCTTCATCAGAAACATGCTAATAGTGTTGTAAGTAGTAAATAAAATTGGGTTTGGTACGCATTGTTATATGTAAATAAAAGTAAATTAGTGTCTAGTTTAAATTTGTTAACATAAATTGCATGACTGTAGTCCGACCATGGAGGCTGCGTGGCCTAGGGGTAAACTATCCGTTTCACAATCCCAGAGATCTCAGTTCGAATCACGCTGTTTGGGTGGATCTGGAAAAGGCATTTGACAAAGTCTGGAAGGATGGACTTAGAGTCAAGCTAAGAAGAAGTGATGTCTGTGGGAAGATGTACAAGTGGATCAACCACTACCTCAAACAAAGAACGGCCAGAGTCCAAGTACAAGGGCAGATGAGCAAAAAGGTGACACTCGAGCAGGGAGTACCCCAAGGGGGAGTATTGTCACCCACACTCTTCCTGGTATATATAAACGATATTACAGAGAATATACCAAGAAGAGTCCATAGCTCAATGTTTGCAGACGATCTGGCTATGTGGACCTCTGAAAAGAATCTCACCATAGCAAGAAATCGGATGCAGACGGCCCTAACATCGCTGGAAGAGTGGGCGAACTCATGGCTGGTCAAAATAAACGAGGAGAAAACCACATGCACAATATTCTCGCTTTCATTAAAACCCCAAAGTACCAAATTAAGTCTAAATGGCAAATTCCTGCAGCCAAACGACAACCCAACCTATCTGGGAGTCACATTTGATCGGCGCATGACATGGACAAGTCAGATTGAGAGAAACCGAATGAAAGCCAGAGAAAGAATGGCAATCATGAGGAAACTTGCTGGCACAAGCTGGGGAGCAGACGAAGGCATACTAAAGAAACTGTATACTGGAAGAGTGAGACCAGTTCTCGAGTATGGCATTGCGGCATGGACAACAGCAGCGAAGGCGAACTTCGATAAAGTTAACAAACTTCAAAACCAAGCCATGAGAATTATAACAGGTGGCATGAAGTCAACGCCAATTGTAGAACTTGAAAAGATTACAAAACTGCAATCCATGACCGATAGAAGAGACTGCAGAGCCCAGCTGCAGTCAGAGAAACTCCGAAGACTGACGGACCATCCAATGCACCAGAGACTAAACAATTTGGGAAATGGGAAACTAAAGCGGAGAAACTTTGCAGAAATAGCCAAAGCAAAGATGCACGAAGATCCCATAAACGCACTAACAACACCAAAACCCATCACTAATGTACGAAAACCTACCTGGAGGCAGGATATATTTCCAGAGGTGGTAGAAAATATACCAGGTATTGCAAACAAAAACTGCCAGACTGAAAAAAAAGGAGAGATACTACCCTAAGCTTCATAACGAAAAGCTAACCAAGCATGGACTGGACCCATGCATACACCGACGGTTCTGTAACAAACACTACACAGAACGGAGGGGCAGGAGCATTCCTGAACCTACCAAATGGCAGAAAAATAACACTGTCATTCGCTACTTGTAAGTACACAAGCAATTTCAGAGCGGAGGCAGAGGCACTGAGGGCGGCAGTGGAAGAAATGGTGACACACAGTGAAAATGAGAGCCATATAGTCCTGCTGACAGATGCTCTCGCCGTAGTCACAGCGCTAAAAAGCCAGAAAAACACTGAGCTTAATGACTTAAGAGCAGCACTCTGCAAACTGTGCCAGCAGTCCGCACCAAAAAGGGTAGTGGTACAGTGGGTTCCGTCACACTGCAACATCCAAGGCAACGAGGAGGCAGACAGACTGGCAAAAGAAGGTGCAAGACTACCACAAACAGATACTAGTATGACGTACGAAGAGTCAAAACGGCTTATCAAAGCCAGATACATGACCAAATGGGAAACCGAACATACTGGTTACACCAAAAACGATGCCTATTACCAGTTGAACCGAAGAGAGCAGGTCGTTGTCTTCAGACTTCGCACTGGCCACAACAGACTGAGGTACCACCTATTCAACAAATTGAAGATAGGGTGTACCGACGAATGCCCGTGCGGTACTGGTAAAATGATCGCTGAACATCTGCTGCAGAACTGCCCGACATACGAGGATCAGAGAGAGCAGATGTGGCCATCACCAGTGGAACTGCAAGACAAGCTCTATGGCAGTGGCGAGAGCCTCAGGATGACCGCCGCTTTTTTCGAAAAAATAATGGTTACTGTCTGACTGCGTACGCAGAAGAAGAAGAAGAAGAAGAATGATGCTGTTGTCCAGTTTGGCAGACATTGGTTGTTCTTTAATTGCTTCTCCGCCTACGTCAAGTAATGGCAACCTACCGTACCGCACACTTGCCAAGAAACTTGTAACACTCAAATAGGTGGCGGTTGAAAGAAGCAGCGCTCTACAAAAGACATGCTACTTTACTTACTTTTAGTAGTCCTAACATTCCGACTGACACAATGTTTGACTGACTGGTCAACCATTCTATAAATGTTCAAGCCCTGATCATAATTTACATTTCTCCAGTATTACCTAAATGCTACATGTCTTTGTATCATAGTTTCCTTTGTGCCTTTCCTAAAAATGCAAGTACTATCGTAGCTTGTTATTAAACGTCTGCTACTCTTCTTGTATGGGCTGCTTTTTGTAAAGATCTTTCAAGTCGCGCCAGACTAGTCTTCCCACAGGCCTGACAAGTTTCATTTGTGATCCGCGATATCTTATTTCTCGGGATATTATGTATGTGTATGTGTATTTGTATATCTTTAATCGGTAAGTCAGGCTCCAGACAGTCTGTGTGCCTAACTATGAATACTGATCGTCCTCGGGTGCCAACTGAGTTGAATAGTTGTTGGCAGGAGTCTGTCCGTCGCTGTTGTCTTGCACACTTATTCAAAAATGGGGATTCATTTTCCTAGCTAGTTGACGTAGGATTGACTCTGGTATCTCTTAATATCATTGCTCTGATTGACTCTGGTATCTCTTAATTTCATTGCTCTGATTGACTCTGGAATCTCTTAATTTCATTGCTCTGGTTGACTCTGGTATCTCTTAATATCATTGCTCTGATTGACTCTGGTATCTCTTAATATCATTGCTCTGGTTGACTCTGGTATCTCTTAATATCATTGCTCTGATTGACTCTGATATCTCTTAATATCATTGCTCTGATCGACTCTGGTATCTCTTAATATCATTGCTCTGTTTGACGCTTTCATCTCTTAATATCATTGCTCTGATCGACTCTGGTATCTCTTAATATCATTGCTCCGTTCGACGCTTTCATCTCTTAATATCATTGCTCTGATTGACTCTGGTATCTCTTTATATCATTGCTCGGATTGACTCTGGTATCTCTTTATATCATTGCTCTGATATACTCTGGTATCTCTCAATATCATTGCTCTGATTGACGTTGTTGTTGTTGTTGTTGCTGAATGCCCACAATGAGTAGGATCACTCTTTTGTGCGCCCTAAAAAGGACGTTAAGTGGCGGGTTACAGTAGCTTTCATCACATCCCGATCGCGCTGATGAAAGTGGACCAGGGTCCTATAAGCGGTTGTGCTATCTTTGCTTCATTTACGTGTCACTCACTACTACGGGGATCACGTCGATCCCTCACCTTGTTAGCCAGGCTGTCGTTAAAACAGCCCGTTTCCAGGAAGGGCTTCGTGGAAGCCAAGGTGGGTGGTCTTGGCCAGTATGTTGTGCCTGACCCTGACTAACATGTCTGATCAGTATGTTGTGCCTGACCCTGACTAACATGTCTGATCAGTATGTATTGCTCTGATTGACTCTGTTATCTGTTAATCTCATTGCTCTGATACCCTATGAAAATCTCTTCGTCAAATGTTGCATATAGATGTTAAATTTGCTTCACGTTTTTGCTTTCATTATTCGTTTTTTAAAAAGATTTGTGTGACTCGTTTGGTATTATGTCTTGCTATGTATTTAAGTAACATCATCTTCTTGCGCATTGGGCGATTTTCTTGTGCATTGTTGTTCTTCTCGAAAAGACGCAACTGAATATTCCAAATCAAAGAGACGCCCCTGCATATTCTAAGTCAGTATTCACATGATGATTCCTCCCACCCCTCCTCCCGTGTTCTTCCATTAAAATTGGCCATTACCATAAGACAACACAATTGCCAATGTACATACAAACGATTTATGTTCACAAATCGAGAAAAATTATATTTTCATAAACGATTGTGCTTACAAACTCAAGTGTGTACTATCATATGATATCAATTGTGTATTGACAACAAAGACCTTCAACATGTCAAAGTCTTTGATTGATATCAGAGACTGGATACGAGCCAAACTTTCATGAGAATTGAAAAGAAACTGGCGAACCAGCATCAAAGCAATCCGCTGTTATGATTGGTGATAAATGTAACTATCAGGTCCAGATTAGATATTATAAAAATTTGTTGTAGTCAATAGAGTTGTGAATGCTTGGAATGTATTGCCACAGGAAGTAGTGGCGGCAGGGACAATTAATGCATTTAAGAATATATTATATGCGCATAGCTTTTAGAGGAAGGTAATGTAATCGAAACTGGTTGTATACATATTCTGCAGTCTTCTAAACCAATATAAAGACGTTAAGTTTAGATAATTATCCCTGAATTTCATTTTAACGGGTGTTGGTAACTATGCGGATAAGCCCTTATCGTATGGACTTCACCAACTACATCATTTATGTGGAACTGTAAAATATGACTGTAGTAGTAGACGCTTTTCAGTTATGACTGATTATAGGATGATGCCACCTTAGAGTGGTATTACCTTTCAGTCATGATTGACAATAGAATGATGCAATCTTGGCGAAACAACTCTCTACTAAGTTTTGGTTTTCCGTTTCTTTGCGACGTTATCTCTTCACTTCTCTGTATTGCAAGAGTTTATTTTTGCCCAGCCCAGAAGGAAATTCGCTTGGTACGGTCACATATCGAGATCTAATGGTCTTGAAAATACAATCCTGCACGGAAAGGTGCAATGCAGACGACGAAGAAGCCGAAAAAAGAGAGGTAGGGGGACAACATAAAAGAATGGATCAATTTCCGACAAGAACAGGCAGCGACAGCTGACAGAGAAGGGTGGCGTGGGGTTGTGGGGTTGTCTTCACGTGTGCCCCAACGATCTCGCCGGTTACGGGATGACCTGAGCTGACCTGAGGTGACTTTTTACGCTGCATCTCCATTTTGATAGGTCTGCAGCCATGTTTTCCCAAGATGCCTGATCCATATCCAGTGCCTTCATGTCCCGCTTATAATTGTTCTTATCAAACCTTAGCTATGGTCGATCCACTATTCTTTCACCACAAGCCAACTGTCCAGGGTGAATATCTTTAGGGATAAAAACCGACTTTCATTCGACAACCATGAGCAAATAGAGGTCGATGTGGTCGAAAGGCAAGGCACTGGCCTCTCAAAGCGATGAACGGAAAAGGCGAGGGATCGAGTCCCGCAGGTTTCAAGCAACCTCTGGCCTCAAAGTACGTGGGACCAGAGTGCCTGCATCCTGAATTACCTCTAGTCTTCTTATATCTTGCCACTGGTCCAGGGTAGTTTGGGACCAGAGAGTGAGGTTGATGAGTAGCACACCGTCTTCCTCACTATAATCCAGATACAGCGCAAGTTACATTCTCAATACTAAACCGTCTGCTGTTGCTGCCATCACCACTTGCGACATGCACCTAATCATATGGGGACTGAGGCATGCAAGGGATTCTATAGTTTGAGAAGGGATTCACCTTTTCGATTGAAGTGATGCAAAGGACCACCACACGAGCTGACCTCTTTACAGGAAGCATGTCTCCAAGCATAGACAGTAATGGTTTCAATAGAAGCAGTTTTGCATTAAGGAGGTTCTAACCCCATTCACAACCCTGTTTAGTCGTCGTTTGCAGCATTATTGAAAGGATATGGTGGCACTATTCTTGTCTTGTTAACCCGGCATTGACTCCACTTGATGTGGATACGATGATCCGGTTCATAGTATTTGATGGACTCCAATATCCCGATTCTCGTTTATTATTTGCCATTGGTGAAATTGTTGCCGCTTGTATTTGTGGTTCACGCACGACATCACAATTTGGCTGGACTACCTCCGCTACCTTCTGTGGTTACAGGCAAACCGGATTAGTCATAGTGTGCCTTTATCACAATATGGGTGGCTTTGACTCTAACCTTGTGACAACACTCTGTGAATAGCTGGAACATTATGTCTGTGTCACTCATTATGAACATGAAGATTTGTTGTTGGTCATGATAATTTTCAAACCTATTAGATGTCACACACCCGCTCCATTGAGGTATACCTGTTTACGGGAAAGGCGTGGCAAGTAAACTATGAGGACAAATCTATATTCTGTGCTATCTCAAGTTGTATCGATAATGTCTTATCACTGGTCATAGGTAGCTCAGTACGAAAGAGTGAGGTTGACATATTTCCCAAACCTTCCTTCTTTAACCCAAATCATAGCGCGTCACCCATTTCAGCAGACTGGACCAAAATGGTAAGATTGTTCACACGGCTGAACAAAGAGCATGGTCTTCATCATACGTGATGTATTTTACGCTTGTATTTTAGATGGTACTCACAGCTTCAATGGGACGTGTTGCAGGTCGAATGCCCAACTCTAATCACATGTCTCTAGTTACACATTTGGTGAGCTACAGCTAATATTCTTTACTCACCTTTTGGGCATCGGATAAAAAAAACCTTTTCCAATATCAAACTTGGAAGGGGCTACAGTAAAATGGTTGCTGAAAAAAATAGTCGGCTTAAGGTCAAGGTAGTCCCATATCAGACACAGATATCAAGGATAAAGTGTTACAGACTTCATTCTATTAGGTCTCAGCTTTTTATAAAAGGGGGTGTCCAGTTTAAATCTTTGATCCGTCCCATCATTAACGTTAAGTCGGGTATCCCAATGACAGATGGTTTAACTGTAGCGTGTCAATAACGATAATTGAAGCTGGTAAATTTACCATGTGATCAAACTCTCTAGCACTGTGCTACTACTCATCATACAGTAGTCAACACGTCCAGACCCATCATACAGTAGCCAACACTCTCAGACCCATCATGCAGTAGCCAACACTCCCAAACCCATCATGCAGTAGCCAATACTATCTGACCCATCATGCAGTAGCCGAAACCCCCAGACCCATCATACAGTAGCCAACACCCCCAGACCCATCATACAGTAGCCAACACCCCCAGACCAATCATTCAGTAGCCAACACCCCCAGACCCATCATACAGGTGGTCAATACGTGTATTAAATCTACCTGGGCCAGGGATGATAGTCAGGCACAATTATGTCTGAACCAAAACACGTATCCCAACTTGTGTTCTCATACTGAAGGTGTCGGACAACTAGTCCTAGCGTTCTCTTATGTTAGCTCTGAATTTTTTAATTTGTATTTTCAAACACAACAGGGAAAAGTGTAAGTTTGATGTAAAAGAGCATTTGTATGACTGAATGGAAAGCAAAAGCACATGACTTGTTTCCCGTTATCAATCAACTTCAGTCGAACCAGCTCTAAATATGTACATCGCTTACCCTTCTGGAAAAAAGACAATAACATAACTGACCAGTATCTTTGTAAATGGCCGTTTAGAACAAACGTCCACAGCAGCTTGCACTGCGAATGTACGCGAAGTACTTTGGTGCAGCTGTTCTTAATGAGGTCAACTGTCATGGTGGCACTAAGCTCTGTGGTTAATGAGGTCAACTCTCATCGTGACCCTAAGCTCTTTCCTTAATTATGTCAACTGTCATGGTGGCCCTAAGCTCTGTCCTTAATGAGGTCAACTGTTATTGTGACCCTAACCTCTAGCTCAATGGAAAAATGGACAAAAAAGAAGAAGAATTAGCGGACTCGATTCGAACAACTTGGACGGCCGGATTGTGGCCAACGTAGATAGGTTAAATACCCCTGGCGCAGACGTCATAATTGGGAAAGACTGCCTTCAAAACATGGTTTATTATTTAAAATTGCATTTGAATATTGATTTATGTTGTTCTGTGGCCATGGATATTTAGCAATACTACAATCCTTTATAACAGCATTGTTAATAACTGGCACAAAGACATGCCATGTTCGAAGGTGTGGCTAAAGTACCAGACCGTGATAGTGCACATGACAATGGTTATATTTGTTGCTAATTGTTGTTTCATGCTCAATAAACATGGACATAATTGTTATTACTATGAGGTATTCAGTGTTGATGACAAACATGTGTTTTTAATCAATCAAACATTGGTAAGGGGGAGAACTACTCCGCTTTAGCTTTGTTTACATGTCTACTTCCCTTGAGGATCAGCTAAACCACAAATTACAGAACACGACATTAGCTATAATGTTTCTACTGTGGAAACCAGGATGCTAGTTCTAGAGAACTGTATTGTATCCGTCAATGGCTTTACAGCTGTGGAGCATAGAGCTTCAACAAATACAAGCTATGCCATACAATGCTGACTGGTCTATATATCATGACGTTTCGGCTTAAGGTTTCTACAGGATCGGGTAGACAGCCCCATGCCCAGGCTTCATTATTTGCCTCTTACAGCATGCCAGGCAGGTTACCTTGCTGCTGTTCTTTGCAAGTGAGAAATAATTGCAGGAGCTTGTGACAACAATATACACAATAAGTCAAGTGTTTGGATTAGACATAAAGATAAAGAAAACAAAGACTATGGAAAGTTGGAAAAGTGACAAGAAAGCATGTATGCAGATGAAAATAAAAGATAAACTACTTGAACAGGTACAGCGTTTCTCCTATCTAGGTCATATAATAACGGATATCAGAAGATAAAAGATATCAGAAAGAGAATAGGTATGGCCAAGATGGTATTCGGCAACATGCGACACATACTGACATCCAAACAGATAAATCATAAATTGAAAATGAGAATTGTCAGGTGTTATGTATAAACTCGTCACTACTTTATGGCGCTGAGACATGGACAACGAATAACAAGTTGGAAAAGAGTATTTGAAGCCTTCGAAATGTGGATAAATAGTAGATTTGGTCGCATTTCGTAAAAAGAGAAGAAAAAATTATGAAGATATTGAAAAAAGTTGGGGGTGAAAAGATAATTAATGACAGAAATCACGGTTAGACAGTTACGTTATTTTAGTCACATAACAAGACATACCTCCTTGTTGAAGACCTTACTGGAGGGTAGGGTGGGAGGCGGTCGTTCAAGGTAGACAATGTTTTAAGTGGGTGGGATAACATCAGGAGATGGATTGGAAAAAGCCTGCCCGACTCCACCATTAGGCAAGAGATATAGAGTACACTGGAGATCCATTGCAGTCGCCCTTCGATGCGCAGATGGCACTTGAACTAGACTTAACTGATTCTTTGCTACGTTTTGGAATCGGGTAACACATTTGATGGTATATTGCAAATGAAACACGTAGGACACGTTTGTTCCTTGATAAATGCCTCTTTTCAATATTTACAACATCACTTATTGATTACTTGTAATGTTAAATTCAAAAGATTATGCATCACTACACTCCAGGCTGACCCACATGTGATCAGTCTCCTTTAGCATAGGGTGAAGGTTAGCGATGCTGTTGTTACTATACCTTAGCTTCTGTTGAACAGTCCTGCTGTTAGCAGCCCAATGCCATTCTTATATAAATTCTGATGTTCTTCAGTTGTTCCACTATGTCATACAGTGTTTTGGTGGTTGTTGGCAGAACATTATTCTGAAATACTACATACGTTTAGTCTCCATCAACTTTACTGCTCTCTCCATCAACTTTACAGATCTCTGCAGTAACTGTACTGCTCTCTCCCTCAACTTTACTGCTCTCTCCCTCAACTTTACTGCTCTCTCCCTCAACTTTACTGCTCTCTCCATCAACTTTACTGCTCTCTCCCTCAACTTTACTGCTCTCTCCCTCAACTTTACTGCTCTCTCCCTCAACTTTACTGCTCTCTCCCTCAACTTTACTGCTCTCTCCCTCAACTTTACTGCTCTCTCCCTCAACTTTACTGCTCTCTCCCTCAACTTTACTGCTCTCTCCATCAACTTTACTGCTCTCTCCATCAACTTTATTCCTCTCTCCATCAACTTTACTACTCTCTCCATCAACTTTACTGCTCTCTCCATCAACTTTACTACTCTCTCCATCAACTTTACTGCTCTCTCCATCAACTTTACTGCTCTCTCCATCAACTTTACTGCTCTCTCCATCTACTTTACTGCTCTCTCCATCAACTTTACTGCTCTCTCCATCAACTTTACTGCTCTCTCCATCAACTTTACTGCTCTCTCCATCAAATGTATTCCCCTCTCCATCAACTTTACTGCTCTCTCCATCAACTTTACTGCTCTCTCCATCAACTTTACTGCTCTCTCCATCAACTTTACTGCTCTCTCCATCAACTTTACTGCTCTCTCCATCAACTTTACTACTCTCTCCATCAACTTTACTGCTCTCTCCATCAACTTTACAGCTCTCTCCATCAACTTTACTGCTCTCTCCATCAACTTTACTGCTCTCTCCATCAACTTTACTGCTCTCTCCATCAACTTTACTGCTCTCTCCATCAAATGTATTCCTCTCTCCATCAACTTTACTGATCTCTCCATCAACTTTACTGCTCTCTCCCTCAACTTTACTGCTCTCTCCCTCAACTTTACTGCTCTCTCCCTCAACTTTACTGCTCTCTCCCTCAACTTTACTGCTCTCTCCCTCAACTTTACTACTCTCTCCCTCAACTTTACTGCTCTCTCCCTCAACTTTACTGCTCTCTCCCTCAACTTTACTGCTCTCTCCCTCAACTTTACTGCTCTCTCCCTCAACTTTACTGCTCTCTCCCTCAACTTTACTACTCTCTCCATCAACTTTACAGATCTCTCCATCAAATGTATTCCTCTCTCCATCAACTTTACTGCTCTCTCCATCAACTTTACTGCTCTCTCCATCAACTTTACTGCTCTCTCCATCAACTTTACTGCTCTCTCCATCAAATGTATTCCTCTCTCCATCAACTTTACTGCTCTCTCCATCAACTTTACGGCTCTCTTCATCAATTTTACTGCTCTCTCCATCAACTTTACTGCTCTCTCCATCAACTTTACTGCTCTCTCCATCAACTTTACTGCTCTCTCCATCAAATGTATTCCTCTCTCCATCAACTTTACTGCTCTCTCCATCAACTTTACTGCTCTCTCCATCAACTTTACTGCTCTCTCCATCAACTTTACTGCTCTCTCCAGCAACTTTTTTGCTCGTCCATTCATTCTCCATGACTCACTCTCTTCAGCCTCTCTCTGTCTGTCTCTCTCATTCTTTTTCTTTCCAGCCTTTCTCTCCAGCCTCCCTCTATTTCTCTCTCTCTCTCCCTCTCTCTCTCTCCCGTATCACTCTATCCAGTCTTTCTGGCTGCCACTATCTTTTTCTCTCTCTCACCACTCTCTCTTTCATTTTCTTTTTCTGCCACCTGTCTCTCTGTCTTTCTCTGTCCCTCTCTGTCCCTCTCTTTCTCCGTCTCTTTGATATTCCTCTCCACCGCCTCTGTCTCTTTCTATGTCTCCCTCTCCCGGTCTCTCTTTCTCTCAATTACCCTGTCTCTGCCTCACTCTCTGCAGCCTCTCTCTCTTTCTCTCTCTCCCGCCTCTCTTCCACTTATCTTGAAAGCTCCATATGTCTCTCTTTCTCTCTCTCTCTTCTTTCTCCTAATTAAGGGACTCTGGATCCACTCTTGAAATTCGTCACGCCCATTCCAAATTATTATGGATCTAAGTATCTTTAAATTATAGCCATTTTTTTTTCTTTACACATGAACCTTTCTCTAATAACCGCACTCTGATAAGCGCACTCTGATAAGCGCACTCTGATAACCGCACTCTGATAAGCCCACTCTGATAACATCACTCTGATAACCGCTCTGTGATAACCGCGATGTCAATTATTTCCCAACCGATGCGACCCCAGCAGCCACAGGGTCATTATATTGACGTATCCAATCGTGTTGATGTTTTTAACAGTCCTGTATCAACCAACACAATTCCTAAATAAACGACACTTAAGGGTAGAAGCAGACAAAACCTGGGAATGACTGCGCGAGCTGTGCAGGCTGTGTTCAAATAGTTTTCAGTCCATTCTGAAGCAACACTTGCGCGAGAATAGTCATGAACTCAAATATATTACTTAAAGTTACATCTCCACTTAAATTTAAATAAATGTAACTTTTCCAACGAGTCCAACGAAAGCTCTCAAACAGTTGTAGCTCGGATTTCACTGAAGATGGCTAAGTTTGAACACAAAACATTTAGGGTTTTGAAATTTTCTGCCGTGTTAATTGGAGTAGTAGCCCAGAATTTGGATAAAGCAGAAACAGAAACCATCTCTACCAGGGTCAGAACGAATTATTACCAACAACTTCACAACGACATCCTGAGCAGACCATCCGCTGTTCACAAGATACCCCCAGCGTTTCTAGACGGTGCTAATGGTACATACAATATGTCCTTTCAGCTGTGGCTGGCCCACATAGCTAACATCGACGAAGTTAGTCAGGTCAGTATATAGTGTCTTTACTATTGCATTATCATCATCCCACTTCCTCATCAACAACAACATCATGGTTATTATTATCACAGTAATAATTATTGTCATCACTATAATTATCATCATGTAAATCTCCCTCATCAACCATCATTACGATCTTTATAACCAGCATCATCATTATTATCCGCATCATCATCACCCCCCTCATTTCTGTCATCATCACCATCGCCATCAAGGTAATTATCTCCATCGTTACCACCAGCATCAAGATAATCATCAAGATTACCACCATTATTAGAATTGTAATGATCATTATCGGGATCATCACCCCCACCATCATTGCGGTTATTATCATCAGTATCAATATAATCATTATCACCACGATCATTATCATTACCAGCGTTATCGTCGCCATTGCCACAATAATTATCACCACAACCACAATGATTATCGTACCAGCTCTATGTTGAACATAGAGCTATAGCTATCATATCAATTTTCATCAGTTCTATAGGAATATAGAGCTACATATGTCATTTCATTTGTCATCAGTTCTACGGAAACAGCTACACATGTTACGAAATTTGTCACTAGTTCTATGGCAAAGGAAGGTCATCTTCAGTCCCCTTTTTTGGCTGTTGTCTTGAACCCAGTCTATAATTCTCTGCCTCTATCCTTCCTGTTTTGGCTGTTATCTTGAACCCAGTCTATGATTCCCTGCCTCTATCCTTCCTGTTTTGGCTGTTTGTCTTGAACCCAGTCTATAATTCCCTGCCTCTATCCTTCCTGTTTTGGCTGTTTGTCTTGAACCCAGTCTATAATTCCCTGCCTCTATCCTTCCTGTTTTGGCTGTTTGTCTTGAACCCAGTCTATAATTCCCTGCCTCTATCCTTCCTGTTTTGGCTGTTTGTCTTGAACCCAGTCTATAATTCCCTGCCTCTATCCTTCCTGTTTTGGCTGTTTGTCTTGAACCCAGTCTATGATTCCCTGCCTCTATCGTTCCTGTTTTGGCTGTTGTCTTGAACCCAGTCTATGATTCCCTGCCTCTATCGTTCTTGTTTTGGCTGTTTGTCTTGAACCCAGTCTATGATTCCCTGCCTCTATCGTTCTTGTTTTGGCTGTTTGTCTTGAACCCAGTCTATGATTCCCTGCCTCTATCCTTCCTGTTTTGGCTGTTGTCTTGGATACAGTCTATGATTCCCTGCCTCTATCCTTCCTGTTTTGGCTGTTTGTCTTGAACCTAGTCTATGATTCCCTGCCTCTATCCTTCCTGTTTTGGCTGTTTGTCTTGAACCTAGTCTATGATTCCCTGCCTCTATCCTTCCTGTTTTGGCTGTTTGTCTTGATGATCAAGTTAGACGTGAATGTCTCTCCTCTTATTGTTTTCAGTATCCAAAATTTGACGTTTCCCTTGGACAACTTTGTAAACATTTGACCTTGTCACTTATTTTATTTAGGATCAGCTGATTCAGCTGACATTTGTATATCACAAAAAGTGTTTCACCTTGGTAACTCTTACATTTCCAATAAACATAAATGATTCCTTTTCACTCTTCTGTGCATTGTTGTGAAGCAATAAGATAAACAATAGAGCCCATAAATGCATAAAGCTGTGATAACAAAGACAGCGGCAAGTGTGTTTTAAGCACAGGGGAAACATATCAACCGATCGACAAGAAATAGTGAGGGGAACCGACATATCCTCCCTCCTCCGTGAACCGACATATCCTCCCTCCTCCGTGAACCGACATATCCTCCCTCCTCCGTGAACCGACATATCCTCCCTCCTCCGTAGTCCAGTCTCAGGTCAAGGTACTGGCCTCTCTTACAGAGGTCACAGTTGTTTATAAGGCTGTTTTATCATCGAACAGATTTTTGTGTCTCGCCTGTCTCGCAAGATTCTTATTGCTGTAGACAGATGAACCATGAAACCTCTTGTGACGGTTGTGCATCGCTGCAAGAAGTCTTTCGCTTTCTGGGCTATGTTCTGTACACTTGTCCTATTGTTTTACTTTGTGTTTGGTTTTCAGCATAAAGTGTTGGTGTTTAATCTGTGCCTTGGATATTGTTAGTGCCCGACTTCATTCATTAATTGGCATTACATCCCAAACGTGTACAGCAACCTTTTCTCTTCTCATCTCACTCTGTTTCATTTGACTCTATCCTACAGCCACACCCTTGCACAACTTTCACACGCGCCCTCGTGGTAAAGCCCTTCCATTGCACTTTGGTTGGGCTAGCTTCTGAGGGCGCACAAACCTAGCATAGGTACATACAGATGCACACATGCATCCAAGCACTGGTTTATTCGTCCTGATATCGCCCAATGAACTACGGTCTGGGGTGGAAAATGGCGCGCCTCCACCAGTAGAAACTAGTGAGGCAAACATCTAAGCAAAAAAAAAAAAAAAAAAAAACGTGTACAGCATCTTCTTATTTGTCTCATTACTTTCCATAAATTCTCGATAAATCTTTGATAAATCCTATATTTTACATACTTAATGCGTTTTTGGGAACACCAAGCAAAAGTCCATTATTTAATCCCGGTTATTAACATAACCTTTCCCCACCCCTTCACAAATTTAAAAAGAATTAAGGCTTGAAACAAACAAGTATCTAACTCCGTTATCAGTGTATGTTACTGAATGACCTTCTAATGCATTTTAAGCTATTTGTATCTGCTGTCTGACTTTCTAGGTCATCACGGTCAACCTGTACATTGACGTCAGATGGACACATCGAGAGCTTTCCTGGAATTGCTCAGATTATGGCGGCATAGACCTGGTGTTAGTCAACAGAGACAGCATCTGGTCACCGCTTATCCTGGTCGTCATGGGACAGAAAGGGTCGGATGTGCTTGAGTTCACGCAAACTATTCAGATCACGTCTGAAGGGGTGATGAAATCAACCAAGCACAGCTATTTGACATTCACGTGTAACATCAATTTTGCCAGATATCCGTTTGACATTCAAGTCTGCAGTGTTGGGTTCCTCTCTACTGGCGCCAATTCCAAGCCTAAAATAACTGCCAAAGATCTGACTGCCTACCCACTGTCAGAGTACGTGACTGTGGATGGGGAATGGTTACTACAAAATGTTAGCTCTGAAGTTGTCACCACGTCAACAATGTTGGAATTTGTACGCTACAACTTCACCATGAGACGTCAACGTACGTACTACGTCATCACCTGCATCTTCCCGCTAGTTTTGACGTCAGTGATGATTCCTTTTACCTTTCTGGTTGCCCCGGAAACAGGAGAGAAGTTTTCTTACCTTGTTGCCATGTTTACCTCGACAGCGATTTTCCTAAACTATATTAGGTAAGTAAATGTTTCGGAGAAGTACAGCCGTTCCCATTTTCTTCATTTCCTCCGTGTGTACATATTTTTATTTGTGCGTCTATTGTCTTTGTTTTTGTTTCTCATTCTTTTTTTTTTTCGACATCGCTTTGTTGTTTCCCTATTTTTGTCTTAATCGTATAATCGTTGTCATTTTTCTTATTCTTATTTTACATTTGACTAATTATAGCTATCTATCTTCAGTCCACGTATGTCGTTAGACGTCGTGGGGAGGCGCCACCTCCTTTGTTATATATGTTTTGGCAGGTGAAAATCCACTGGTGACTTGCCAGGTCAACCCTAGCATCTGGAATATACGATCGTCTTTGTTTGAGACTAGTTGCGGTGGAAGCGTAAATTAGAGTAAGGTAGACTCTCAGCCTGATAGACGCCATCTAAGCCGCTTCGCTATCCACAAAACCAAGATCTGTTATTATGTCCACACAGTCCCCTTTTTGCGACATATTCTCTGTGGGGCAAGAACCCCTAGAATAATTTGAGTAGATTTTTTAACTTAAATTTTGTTCGAGCAGCGGCTGTTAGGCCTACTCTTTTCGATTTCCAACTGCTTAAGCTATTTTTAACGTGCGCGCCACTGCACACGGGTGTCTGATCTCACTACTCAGAGATCATGGGAAATATTTACCGGATGGTCCACGTGATCACACGATTACTAAATGTTAATTTTCTTCTCGTCTTTCTCGATTTTTTTCTTTCATTATCTGTTTCTGTCCATTAACTTTTAATTTACTGGTTACATTCGTCTTTTTTCGTGTTGTTCAAGGATTGCACTTTTGCACTGCTAAAATAATCGATTAGATTAATTAACGCGTGAGGTGGCAAATTTGTTTAGCATCTAGGAGCCAGGTAACAAGTCTAGGAGCTAGGTTTTGTGCAGGATTTACGTGATGAAGAAAAATATGCGAGTAAATAGGACATACATCTGTGACTGTTAGGTGCAGCAGTAGAATGTCTAGATGGCAGAGAAAAATGGATTTGTCGCGCCTGAATTCAGGAAGAATGTTAACTATTTAATTCAGTTGTTGGACATGTGGTCAAATTGAGTTGGTGAAAGGCCAGTAAATAAGTCCATACACATACTACCGGACATATGCTCAAATTGAATTTGTATAAGCCAGGAAACAGGTAATACTCTTATTTACCAGGAGACATGGTCAAAGTGAATTGATGAAAGCCAGAACAAAATGACACTATTATTATCGGCACATTCCTTCAAAGTGAATTAATGAAAGCCAGAATAAAATGACACTATTATTATTGGCGCATTCCTTCAAAGTGAATTAATGAAAGCCAGAATAAAATGACACTATTATTATCGGCACATTCCTTCAAAGTGAATTGGTACATGCCAGAAAAACGAGTTCATACTGTTAGTCTCGGGAAAAGTGATCAAAGTGAATCTGTGAAAAACAGGAAAACAAATGCTTAACCCTTTACTGTTTAATGTAATTTACTAGATGTTAGTCTTAATGTTCAAGAACAGTAATTTTTTGTGTTTCACAGTTGACCCCCAACAAGTTATGAAAACTAAAATTATGATTTTTATATTTAAAGACAGCTTTTGTTTATAAATCAAAGTTAGCTAAATCACAAGGTATGATTGACATGCAGCATGGTGTTTCAGATAAATGGGAACGTAAGCAGTGCTACTCTAGTAATCGGACTGAAAGTGGTGGTACTCTAGTAATCGGACTGTAAGTGGTGGTACTCTAGTAATCGGACTGTAAGTGGTGGTACTCTAGTAATCGAACTGTAAGTGGTGCTACTCTAGTAATCGAACTGTAAGTGGTGCTACTCTAGTAATCGAACTGTAAGTGGTGCTACTCTAGTAATCGAACTGTAAGTGGTGCTACTCTAGTAATCGAACTGTAAGTGGTGCTACTCTAGTAATCGAACTGTAAGTGGTGCTACTCTAGTAATCGAACTGTAAGTGGTGCTACTCTAGTAATCGAACTGTAAGTGGTGCTACTCAAGTAATCGAACTGTAAGTGGTGCTACTCTAGTAATCGGACTGTAAGTGGTGCTACTCTAGTAATCGGACTGTAAGTGGTGCTACTCTAGTAATCGGACTGTAAGTGGTGGTATTCTAGTAATCGGACTGTAAGTGGTGCTACTCTAGTAATCGAACTGTAAGTGGTGCTACTCTAGTAATCGAACTGTAAGTGGTGCTACTCTAGTAATCGGATTGTAAGTGGTGCTACTCTAGTAATCGGACTGTAAGTGGTGGTATTCTAGTAATCGGACTGTAAGTGGTGCTACTCTAGTAATCGGACTGTAAGTGGTGGTATTCTAGTAATCGGACTGTAAGTGGGGCTACTCTAGTAATCGGACTGTAAGTGGTGCTACTCTAGTAATCGGACTGTAAGTGGTGGTATTCTAGTAATCGGAATGTAAGTGGTGCTACTCTAGTAATCGGACTGTAAGTGGTGGTATTCTAGTAATCGGACTGTAAGTGGGGCTACTCTAGTAATCGGACTGTAAGTGGTGCTACTCTAGTAATCGGACTGTAAGTGGTGGTACTCTAGTAATCGGACTGTAAGTGGTGGTATTCTAGTAATCGGACTGTAAATAGTTCTACTCTAGTAATCGGACTGTAAGTGGTGGTATTCTAGTAATCGGACAGTAAATAGTTCTACTCTAGTAATCGGACTGTAAGTGGTGGTATTCTAGTAATCGGACTGTAAATAGTTCTACTTTAGTAATCGGACTGTAAGTGGTGCTACTCTAGTAATCGGACTGTAAATAGTTCTACTCTAGTAATCGGACTGTAAGTGGTGGTATTCTAGTAATCGGACTGTAAATAGTTCTACTCTAGTAATCGGACTGTAAGTGGTGGTATTCTAGTAATCGGACTGTAAATAGTTCTACTCTAGTAATCGGACTGTAAGTGGTGCTATTCTAGTTGACTGCCAGGAACAATTTTGACTGTAACGGGTTAATCTTACTACAGGCACATATGGACAAAGTGAACCGGTGAAAACCAAGGAAACAAATTTAAAATCTTGAAATGGGGGGAGTGTTCACAAAGCGAATTAGGAAAACACCGCACATCTCACTTTTACTAATGGAAAATGTGAAAACAATGTGCTGGTGGAAATTAGGGAATTCAGTTCACACAATTTGAGTACAGGGATGTATAGACAAAGTGAGCAAAATGAAGAAACAATTTACCTTCTTTTAATTACTGGAAAGAGAGACAAAACAAGCTGATGGAAAAAAGAGAAACAGTTAATCTACTTCAACTGCTGGAAAGATTCGACAAAATGAGCTGTGGATTATATGGAAAATAGTCCACACACTATTACTACCTGAAAATATGGAGATATTTAGTTGATGGAAAATTGGGAAAACAGTTGATTGAATTCTATTACCGGAAAACAAGGAGATAGTGAGCTGTAGAAAATATAGAAAATATTCACCCATTTATACACCTAAGGAATATGGACAGAGTGAGCGTGGAAAATAGGCAAACAAGTTCTCAAACTTTTCAATCAATCTTCTTCTTCAATCAACTGATGCAATGATTCCAGTCCGATAAGGTTCGCGATGTAGGATGCGTTTCATGTCTTCGCTGGTCCGTCGCATCGTTCGAGCATGGTCACTCTCTCAGGCCAGACTGTCTCACTTTGATCTGTATAAGCAGGGCAGTCATGCGGGATGTGTTCTGGATTTTGCTTGGATGCTCCACAATCGCACATGTCGGTTGTCTCTGAGACCCATTCTGTGGAGGTGGGCCTTGAATCTGCAATGTTCCACTCTGAGGCTGAAAATCTTGTGTCTATTCATCTCTGTCAAGTTTGTTTATGCTGTAATTTTTGGCTTGTATTCTTTGTACTGGTATATCCATTCTGTCCCTATGGATCGTTTGATGAGTGGCCTTTGCTTCTTTGTAATTATGTGGATGGCGAGTCTCCGTAATGCCACTTCCGGTTATTGCGAGCTCATCTGCTTTTTCGTTTTCAGTGATGCCACAGTGGACCGGAATCCACTGTATGACTAGATCTGTTTTTGGGAGAGCAATCCAGTGTTGAATTTTAAAATCAATCAATGAAAGCTCTTTGCTCCTCTCGGTTCTAAGACCATAGTAACATCCTGCCAGCATACACGGTCCTGTGCTGCTCTTTCTGTCACTTCCGATGTGTTTGTATTGAATCTTAGTTTCTTCTCACATTTTCTTCTCTGTGTATGTTTCGGTCTACTTCTCTCTCGCATCTCTTGAGGATGCCATGCCAAAGCCTTTATGGCTATGTTGAACAAGGCCTTCCGTAGCGTATGTTACACCCAGCGCCATTTTCTTCACTGAATTTGTTGTTCCAGTGGCTGTTGTTGGCTACTTTCCTAAACGTTCTCATTCCTACGTCCTGCCACTTTATGCCTATTTTCCTTTATAGACATCTGTTAAAGAAGGACTGGAGTCTTTCTTGTAAGGCTTTAGTTGTTCTCTATGTCTCCGCTCCATACAGCAGCACCGACCTGAAACTGGCGTTGAATATTCTAACTATGGTGTGAATCTTGATTTCCCTGAATCTACACGTTTAGTGTCAGGTATGCCCTTCTTGAGTTTCCAATTCTGATCCTCATATCTGCATCTCTACCTCCAGATGTGTCAATTGTGCTGCCTAAATAGATAAATGTATCCGCTTCTTCCAACGGCTCTCCCTCCAGCCTGATTGGTTCTCTGTCGATAGCGTTGAGTTTAAGGAGCTTGGTTTTCTTCATGTTCATATTCAGTCCCAATTTGTTCTTTCACCTTATCAAGTGTCTCTTGCATTTTACTATGACTGTGTGAAACAAGCAAGAGATCATCTGCGTAGACCAGGTCATCTAATTGTTCTCAAACTTTTACTATCGGGAAAATGGACAGAGTGAACTAGGGAAAATAGGGGAAACACCTTTATAACCGTGACAAAAATTGACAACGGTCGCTGACGGGAAATACCAATTTTCACTAACAGGAAATATATTGACAAAGTGGGGACGGCGTGGCCTAGTGGTTAAGTGGCACGGCTCACAACCAGAAGGTGCTGGGTTCTTCTTCTTCTTCTTCTTCTTCTTCTTCGTACGCAGTCAGACAGTAACCATTATTTTTTCGAAAAAAGCGGCAGTCATCCTGAGGCTGTCGACACTGCCATAGAGCTTCTCTTGTGGTTCCACTGGTGATGGCCACATCTGCTCTCTCTGATCCTCGTATGTCGGGCAGTTCTGCAGCAGCTGCTCAGCGGTAATTTTCTCGGTGCCACACGGGCATTCGTCAGTGCCACCTATCTTCAATTTGTTGAATAGGTGGTACCTCAGTCTATTGTGGCCAGTGCGAAGTCTGAAGACCACGACCTGCTCTCTTCTGTTCAACTGGTAATAGGCATCGTTTTTGGTGTAGCCGGTATGTTCAGTTTCCCATTTGGTCATGTATCTGGCTTTAATAAGCCGTTTTGACTCTTCGTACGTCATACTAGTATCTGTTTGGGGTAGTCTTGCACCTTCTTTTGCCAGTCTGTCTGCCTCCTCGTTGCCTTGGATGTTGCAGTGTGATGGGACCCACTGTACCACTACCATTTTTGGTGCGGACTGCTGGCATAGTTGACAGAGTGCTGCTCTTAAGTCATTAAGCTCAGTGTTTTTCTGGCTTTTTAAGTGCTGTGACTACGGCCAGAGCATCTGTAAGCAGGACTATATGGCTTTCATTTTCTTGGTGCTGGGTTCGATCCCCATCACAGCACCGGTCGTTACCCCGGGGAAGCAAACCCTTAGAAAATGCAGGAGGAAGCAGACCCTTACATAAAATGCATGCTGAAGTCGGATGCACTGGGCCGACAGGCGCAAAATAAAAACCACAGTGTAACGCACACACGCCTTGGGGAATAGATAAATAAGGCGAACGCAAAAAAAAACCCCAAAAAAAACAAAACAAAAAAAAACAACAACAAAATTGACAAAGTGAACGCACAATAGTAAGGAAAACAGTCACTCGCTTTTATTACTGGAAAACATGAACAAAGTGAACTAACAATAGTAACGAAAACAATGACCCGCTTTTATTACTGGAAAACATGGCCAAGCTTCAATCATCTATCAAAAGCCATTACAGCAAGGAACAGTGACATCATATCAAAATATCCAACGACATGGGAAATGATACAAGTATATGAAAATACAGACCAACAGCCCAACTTCACGGTGGAAACGAAAATACCAGGTATCGATAGAAAGGTGGAAGAATGAGACCATGCATTGAGAGAAAAAACCCTAAAGCATATTGGAGACCCCTATCCTCAACCCATGTGGACTCACGTCTACACAGATGGATCATCAGAGGAAGCATTGGGGAAAGGAAGGGCGGGACTCGTCATATTTCTACAGGATGGAACCGTTATAGAAAAAGCAAGTGCTGCAGGGCAGCCCTCGACAAATCTAAGAACAGAGCAACAGAGCAACAATTGAAGCAGCCAAATTATTGGATGAAAAGGGGTTAAAGGATAACAAAATAGTGTTTTTGTGCGACTGCACGGGAATTTTGCAGGCCACACAAAGAGAACCACGAAATAGTATGGAAAGGGAACTGATATGCCAGCTAAATAAACTCTCAGACCACAATAAAATCACCCTTCAGTGGATTCCAGCTCACTGCGACATACTTGGGAATGAATGGGCGGACAGGCTAGCCAGGGAGGGAAGACAAAGAGAACAATTCACCCACCCAGTGTCATTGCCAGAAGTCAAGGCAAACATTAAAAAAAATATAAACAACAGTGGATAGAGAGAACAAACAGTAAATACCCACATCACCCAATCAATAGACCGAATTGGAAACAGTATATCACAATTTTTTGCCTCAGAACAGGTCATTGCAGACTAAATGCATACATGCATAAAATGAAAGCAGCACAGACTGCACAATGTACATGTCAGAGAGGACCCCAGACTCCAGAACACATCCTACAAACGTGTCCACTGCACCAAGACTCCCTTGAGAAGACCTGGCCCGAGGAGAGAAACATACAAGACAAACTGTGGGGAACCATTGAGGACCTGCAACTGACGTGTCACTTCATGGAGGCAGCCCATCTGGTGGCATAAAACGAGCTTACGAAACAGAACGCAAAGAAGAAGAAGAAGATTACCGGAAAACATGGACAAAGTGAACTAACAATAGTAAGGAAAACAATCACTATTACTGGAAAATATGTGTGGCAGAGTCCAGGTTTCCCTGGGAGTTAGCTATCTAGAATGTTACCACATGCATCCACATCATTCACGACCACAAACAGCAAATAACTTAGCAAACGGCTGGTAATAGATTTCTTATTTTTATATCAACAAAACCAACAAAACAGAACAATCATAACCACAATAATCATTATATATGTATATTAATATAAATATTAACTGTTTTGGAGGTTGTAAGCACACGCTTTCGAATATTGCCCCCAACTAATACAACCCAGTTCTAGCAGCTACATCCCTTCCCCTTATCTGCACACTCTCACAAACTCGTCTTGACGATCGTATTCTGTGCATTCACTCGCACTAAGATCCCTTCAGACAGCTGATCTTGACATTACACATTCAATCTGTTTAATGTATACTCACATATGGTCACGCACTCAAGCGATCTGCGTATTCACATACTCCGGAACATGCATCGTTCCCTCGGTGTCCTGCACACACTACACCCACATTCAGAGCTCTCCTAGTCATTGGGTGCCAAACACCTTATAGAACGACTGACCAAGACTCAAAGGCGTATGCTGGTTCAGTCACCCTGCAACTCATTTCATCGCTCACACACTCGTAAAACAGCATGTTAACTATTAGCAGCCTATCAATCGCTTTTCTAGTAAGATGAGCTGAGCTAAACTCATTCTTTTCGGAAACAGTCTCCTAGCTAAACTCTCAATCTCTATCTCTCTCTCTCCATGGCCAGTCTGCCTAGTATTATATAGTCTCAAGCAGTATCAGGGATACCCAATGGTCTTCTGTGGGTTGTCTGACTCATCAATCACTCTAGTTTGGAACTGCCTCCAACTTGTTGGTTATTGGAACGAATCACTCCGAATTTCTGTTACTCTAAAATGTCGCAGCAAGACTTGATGGCCTCTGTCTGTTACTAACCACCCATTACCCAAATCGGAACGCCAGAGTGGTCA
This sequence comes from Ariolimax columbianus, assembly GCA_036924085.1. Taxonomy (NCBI): domain Eukaryota; kingdom Metazoa; phylum Mollusca; class Gastropoda; order Stylommatophora; family Arionidae; genus Ariolimax; species Ariolimax columbianus. The sequence continues at coordinate 6,821,233 of JAVGWX010000009.1, forward strand.
GCTTCTAACCACTAGCTGTTCTAGACACATTCTTTCCCTCAACCCTCAGTTTTCCTTTGTCGACTTAGTGTCGACACGGTGAGTGATATTGGCACACATTCAGGTATCTTTGTTCCCGGAGTCGCCGGCCCCATCACGCATGACCTTAACGCACATGCTCCGGTTGAAACTGTTACATATTGACAAAGTTAACTAAAGAAAGTTAGGAAAACTCCACCAATTTTTTTTGTATCCGGGATAATTTGGCTAGGCTTCGTTTGTTCTCAATCTCCCGCAATCAAGCCCTGAACGTTCTCAATCTCCCGCAACCAAACCCTGAAAAGATCTTAAGTAGCAGAATGTAATCAAGAGAACGGAATGCGTTCTGTCGGAGTTTACAGCTTGACTGCGATGTTTGCACCTTTCGGCTCAACACATCCGACTTAAGCAAGCATTTTTTCAGTACCGGGTTAGCATTCCCTCTTCGATCCCTTCTTCTTAGCCAGTCTTCTCTGCTGCAGCCTGTTATCCAGAATCACCACGTGGAGGTGTAGAAGGGTCTTGACAGCTCTGGTTCGCTGACCCTGACGCTAACAGTCAGCTATCGATCTCCGTCCGCTGCAGCTCAACATCTTGACCCCTGGTACAATTTGACACAGAAGATAGATAAAATAAGGTTAAATGTTCTCAACTAATTTTCATCAAGAAATATGAACAGAGTAAGGTGACTAAAATTGGAAAAACAGCTCATCGGCTCTTACTACCGGGAAATATTCCCAAAGTGCACTCTATCGCTCTATCACTCTATCGCTCTATCACTCTATCGCTCTATCGCTGTTCATGTCACATGAAAGTTATGTCTTCCATCTATTTTTAAAAAAAAATTATCCGATGGATTAATTACACCGTTATTTGTTTATGCATTTCTTAGTAATCCAAAACAATGGCGTTTGAGGTGTAACACTTTTGTATTTTATTTTTCTGTGTGCAAACCTCCATCTACATTTTTCGTTATAAATAACCACCTACAAGGATTTACACATTTCTGTTACATCCTTTGTTAATTTGTTTTGTTTTTTACTTGTTTACAGTGACGTGATGCCCCGAAGTTTGTCTGTAATGCCATACCTGGCCGTGCTGTTGATCGAGGTTCTAGTCGAGGGTTTACTGGCCGTTCTGGCTTCAGTCCTTGTTGTTAGCAGACACCTTCAGGAGAAGCGGGTAACATGAAACATACAGATTAGCCTACAATTAATCTAAACTGGTGTGAACTTTATCATTCACTGATCCGCAGATGGAAGTGAAGAGGCAATTAACTTAAACGGCGGAGATTTATTTCTGCTGGCCTTGTCACTATATCCCATATTCCTGCGCTCATCCTTATCTGTGCTCTCGATCTTTCTCGAAATATCGAATTTTCTGTATTCTATTTTTCGGAAATCTGTAGATATCTTCTCCTTCTTCATTCACCTTTAAACTTCGATTCATCTTATTTACAAATACAGCAGGCAACTGAAGGTACTGGTTAATCGCTATACATGATTTTGTATTGTTGTTTTTGTAAAAATCTCCGTACAGAATGTCTTTGAAGGATGCAGGCTATTGTGTCACTGTTGTCATCAATGTATGCTGGTCATGTCTGTAGCAAATTCTCAGCTGTGATTGGAGTCAGTGCCATAGATGGACAGTGTCGATATGCCTTCTTCTTCTTCTTCTTCTTCTTCTTCTTAGTACGCTATCAGACGTCAATCTGTATTTTTTCGAAAAAAGCAGCGGTCATCCTGAGGCTTTCGACACTGCCATAGAGCTTGTCTAGTGTTGCCACTGGTGATGGCCACATCTGCTTTCTCTGATCCTCGTATGTCGGGCAGTTTTGCAGCAAATCTTCAGCGGTCATTTTCCCGTCGATATGCCAATCTTGAATGTATAATAGGGAGGACTCTTCTACATGTTGTTACCTGTACACAGTTTAAAGATGATTACTTAGTCTTACCTTGATGGTTCTTGATGAGCGTCACTTTTTATGTGACAAATGAGCTCTCCGTTTTCAACTAAAAGTGACTTTTATTATTGTTTAGATATATTCCTACATTGTTCATTATCACGTTCCATTGTCCTTTTTGGGGCAGAGGCCATTGACGACCCTCCTCCAGTAAATTCGATCTTCAGCTGCCATTTCTGTCTATCTCTAGTTGAGGTCCAGGGACCTGAGTTAATTTTCAGTCTCTTGTCCATGTGTTTCTTGGTCTACATCTTGCTTGTGGGTTCCATGTCAAGACCTGTTTCGTCAGGTTTGATGATGCCTTCCGTATCTCCTATCCACCCCCATTCGATGTGTGCTCCACTGGATGTTGTTGGCTCCTTTTTTTGTAGATCTTTATTTCTCATCATGTCGTGCTAGGCTATACCCATTAATTTTATTTCTCACCATGTCGTGCCAGACTATACCCATTAATGTTATTTCTCACCATGTCATGTCAGACTATCACCATTAATGTTATTTCTCACCATGTCATGTCAGACTATCCCCATTTATGTTATTTCTCACCATGTCATGTCAGACTATCCCCAATTAATGTTATTTCTCACCATGTCATACCAGACTATCCCCATTAATGTTATTTCTCACTATGTCATGTCAGACTTTCCCCATTAATGTTATTTCTCATCATGTCGTGCCAGGCTATACCCATTAACTTTATTTCTCACTATGTCATGTCAGACTTTCCCCATTAACTTTATTTCTCACCATGTCATGCCAGCATGAATCCATTAATGTTATTTCTCATCATATCATACCAGACTATCCCCATTAATTTTATATTTCTCACTATGTCATGCCAGACTAGAGCCATTAATTGCCCTCTGCAGACATTTACTGACGAACCACTGGAATTTCCTCTGTATTGTCTTTGTCGTTCTCCGAGTTTCTTCTCCGTACAGGAGTTGACATCAGAATGAAACAATCTTAGTTTGGTATTAGTCTTTGTTGCCCTGGATTTGCTCATATTATTTAGTAACCGTTCATACATTGTTGTTGCATGATATTTCTGCAGAATTCAATCTGTCTGGCAAGATTGTTTGCCTCGGATGCTGCAGTGGTATTAGTTTTATCTCTTGAATTGTGCTCTTTTTGTAGCACAGTCATTATTGAAGTATATGTTCATTTTTGTACTGACTTTCAGAACTGTTATTGCAGAGATTAATGTTATTTTAAAAAAATATAAATGCTAAACAGTATTACGAGGGACGTTCAAGACAAACCGGGACTTTTTGTTTTTTTAAGAATTAAAAAAAAATTTTTTTGTAAAATTTATTTTTTGATATAATCTCCTGCAACGTTTATGCACTTATCCTAGCGTTTAAGTAAAGCTTGAAAAGCTTAAGCGTAAAAAGATTTGTCAGTATGTCTGAACCAATCCAGGACAGCCTGTTTCACTTCTTCATCAGTGCTGAAATGCTGACCTCCCAGAAATTATTGTAGGAGTCCAAACAGGTGGAAATCGCTTGGAGTGAGATCTGGGCTGTAAGGTGAATGTGGCAATACCTCCCCGCCGAGTTGCTGCAGATGGCACATAGTGCGGTGAGCCGTATGAAGTCTAGCGTTATCTTGCATGAGAAGCGCCCTGTGTGATCAAACCAGGCCGTTATTTTCGGCAGACGATTATGTACATCACTAAAAATACGTATGTACTGTTTACTGTTGATAGTGGCACTACGGGGTAGAAAATCAAAATGAATGACGCCAAGTTTGCCCAATAAAACACTCCCCATTACTTTACCTGCAGGCGAAATTGTCCGAAATTGATTGGGTGGTGCTGATTTCGTAAGCTTCAACTGCATTGATGCTCGTTTCGAGTCAGGAGTATAATGATGAGCCTAGGTCACGGCACATATAATGAAGCGATCTAAAATGCCATGGACTTCCATGTAAAAATAGTCATTCAATTGAGTGCAGGCTTGAATTCTTCTCTGCCGTTGAAAAGCGGAAAGCTGTTTTGGCACCTAACGTGTACTAACTTTCCGAAAATGCAAATGTTCATGAATAATAGTGTTCACCGTGCCCAGAGAAAAACTTGCCTCATGTGCAATTTCGTGAAAGGTTTTGCGTCGATTTTCCAGTTATAAGGCGTTCCACATTCTAGATATTCACAGGAATGACTGTGGTGGGTTGAGAGCCACGACGACCGGAAGCATCACTCACGATGTACGGCCTTCTCTTAAATGTTTACACCATTCAAATGCCTTACTGCTTCTGAGTGTCTCATCACCGTATAGTGATTGCAGTCTTCTGTAAATTTCCGTAGGTTTCATGCCTCTTTTCACAAGAAACGTCATCACAACACGCTGTTACATGCAAGCACTAACAGTGTTGTTCGCCATTTTGTATTTATTTGTCACGTGACTGGCCAATAGCAAGTGGGCCACCTAGCAGTAATATGACAAAAATGCATCTAACTAATGATAGTAGTTCCAGGACTATATGACACATTCAGTTAGAACTATAACAAAAAGTCTCAGTTTGATTTGGACGCCCGTCGTATATACGTACAGTGCACAAAGAAGAGATATTGTTTATGTATATCTTTGAAAGCCTTACTAACATTGTGTTATTCTGTTTTTAAATTTCAGCAACACGGAAACAAAGACGAACAGGCAGACAGAATAAGCCAAATCGACCACGTATCCAAGGAAACTTGCAAAGATCATTCTGAGATCGCACAGACTGCCTCAAGTTTCATCAAAACGATTCTCCTAAGGAGGATTACCTTAAGAATGTCCTCGCAGCAGCTGGACACATCATTCTTCTGCATGTTTGTGATTGGGCAGTCAACGTTTCTCATTGTTATGTTTGGTGTCACTGATTGGCTGTGGATATCACGCCCATAGTTTTCTCTATTTTTCATTCTCTCTCTCTCTATCTCTGTGTCTCTCTGTTTTTCTCTGTCTCCTATCTATCTATCTATCTATCTATCTATCTGTCTATCTATCTATCTATCTATCTATCTATCTATCTATCTATCTATCTATCTATCTATCTATCTATCTATTTATCTATTTATCTAACGATCTATCTATCTATCTATCTATCTATCTATCTATCTATCTATCTATCTATCTATCTATCTATCTATCTATCTATCTATGTTATGATTCGTCCTCGACTAACACTGAACATAGAGCAACCCCAACCTACCTCTGCAGAAAAAGTACATACAGAAGCCCTTGAACACAGAACCAATTTACCGTGAGCGACAGGAGGTAATCCCGTGAATTATTTGACCCATACTGACAGTTTTTAGCACGGTTATATTTCCTGTTTCGATATTTTCTTGATGCTCTGATATTTTCAAATGAGTTTTTGTTAGATCATGGACCTAATTCTTTCTGCATCACGTTTGCTTGTTTCTTCCTTCAGCTCGTGGACCTGATTCTTTCTGCATCACGTTTGCTTGTTTCTTCCTTCAGCTCGTGGACCTGATTCTTTCTGCATCACGTTTGCTTGTTTCTTCCTTCAGCTCGTGGACCTGATTCTTTCTGCATCACGTTTGCTTGTTTCTTCCTTCAGCTCGTGGACCTGATTCTTTCTGTATCACGTTTGCTTGTTTCTTCCTTCAGCTCGTGGACCTGATTCTTTCTGCATCACGTTTGCTTGTTTCTTCCTTCAGCTCGTGGACCTGATTCTTTCTGCATCACGTTTGCTTGTTTCTTCCTTCAGCTCGTGGACCTGATTCTTTCTGTATCACGTTTGCTTGTTTCTTCCTTCAGCTCGTGGACCTGATTCTTTCTGTATCACGTTTGCTTGTTTCTTCCTTCAGCTCGTGGACCTGATTTTTTCTGTATCACGGTTGCCGGTTTCTTCCTTCAGCTCGTGGACCATATTCTTCATTTAGCATCTGGAATAGATTCGTTTTTTACGATGGTGGATTGGTTCTTCTCGAGTGAATTCTTATCAAAATGCCAGGTTCGCATTCTTACTTTAATGTCAGGTGTGGAATCTTATCTTTATTCCAGATCCAGATGTCAGGTGCAGATTCGCAATGTTATATCAGGTGCAGATTCTTATCTTTATGCCAGATTCGTATTTTTATCGTTTTGTTATGTTAAGAAGGTTACCTTAATATCAGATAGGGATTCTTATATGTATGTCAGGTGGGGATTCTTATCTTTGTGTCAAGTTCGCATTCTTATCTTTATCTCAAGTTAGTATTCTTATCTTTGTGTCAAGTTCGCATTCTTATCTTTGTATCTGGTTTGATATCTTATCTTTATGCCTGATGCTTATCTTTGCGTCAGGCTTGGATTCTTATGTCTATGGCAGGAGGGGATGACGGCCTTAGTAGCATGTGCAGGGAGTCTTCAATTAGTATCGTCACACGTTCCTTAACCTCTTTCTCACCTTCCCCTTCTCTAATTTTTAAAAAAAAAGTCAATTGTTTAAAATCACACACAAACAAACTTTGCTGACTTTACAAAAATCCAGAGACAAGATCCTTTGGTCGCAGGTGCAATACAAAAATCACTTTCTCAAACCGCTCTGGGCTCTCTCCTAAGCCGTGTTGCACTATAACATTCCATTTGGTTTAATGTTTAACTCCATATCCAAATATTTGGTAACACTATGTTTTTGACATTCGTTATGCCCTTGTTCTCACCAACATTGAGTCATATATTGACATCCACGAACATTGAGTCATATATTGACATCCATGAACATTGAGACATATATTGACATCCATGAACATTGAGACATATATTGACATCCATGAACATTGAGTCATATATTGACATCCACGAACATTGAGTCATATATTGACATCCACGAACATTGAGTCATATATTAACATCCACGAACATTGAGTCATATATTGACATCCACGAACATTGAGTCATATATTGGCATCCACCAACATGAGTCATAAATTGACATTCACCAACATGAGTCACATATTGACATCCACCAACATGAGTCATATATTGGCATCCATCAAAATGAGTCATATATTGACATCCACCAACATGAGTCATATATTGACATCCACCAACAATGAGTCATATATTGACATCTACGAACATTGAGTCATATATTGACATCCACCAACATGAGTCATATATTGGCATCCACGAACATAGAGTCATATATTGACATCCACCAACATGATTCATATATTGACATCCACCAACATGAGTCATATATTGGCATCCACCAAAATGGTTCATATATTGACATCCACCAACATGAGTCATATATTGACATCCACCAACATGAGTCATATATTGACATCCACCAACATGATTCATATATTGACATCCACCAACATGAGTCATATATTGGCATCCACCAAAATGGTTCATATATTGGCATCCACCAACATGAGTCATATATTGACATCCACCAACATGAGTCATATATTGACATCCACCAACATGAGTTATATATTGACATCCACGAACATTGAGTCATATATTGACACCCAAACAAGTCACTCGTAAATTAAAAATAAGATTGATCAGGAGCTATATATTCGAGGGGCGTCCAGAAAGTAATGTACTACATCGTTTTTCTTAGGAGCTGTTTATTCAAAAGGCATGACATTTCTACACAATAAACATGGATATGTCATGTAAACATCTGTATTATTCAAAGTAATTCATATCAACTTGTTAAGCGTTATGCCAGCGCAAAACAAGTGCATGTATTCCTAGACCGTACCAGATTGTATCTTGATAATGTAACCATTTCTTGGCTGCATGAATCACTTCTTCATCATCTTCAAACCTCGTCCAGCGGAGTGCGTCTTTGAGTGGAAAGGAAAGGCAACAACTAAGGATGTTTGGAAGAAATTTGGAGTACATGGAGGATTTATGAACGAAATAGGAGTCCGACAGTTTCAATATTTGATCACATCAAAAGACGTGGCTGAAAGCAATACTTGAAGTTAAGGTGGAGAGGAAGGGTGCCATAGATAAACGAGGCTATTAGTGGGAGAATAACAACAAGAAATAGACGATGAAAAGGCTGGCATATTGTACAATCAAGGCGAGAGACAGACGACGTTGCAAATCAAATGTAGCCGATCCTAGCTGTAAAGATGGTACTTGAACTGATCTGATGTCCGTCTTGGCCCGCCGTAAATCAGATGTTTAGAAGTGGTGCTCCAGTGGTCCGATTGTACGAAATAGCATGATCGAACAGGGCATTAACAAGTGCTAATATCAGGGAGAATAATTCCCCCCCCCCCCCCAAACTTTAACTACACAATCAATGGGAGACAATCAATTACTATAAATTTCTGATTTCGTACATTTAAGCTAAATGTTCCAGAGGACAGTAGAGACAGAGATAAGACAAGAAATCAATAACTATACGATGCAGATTGACTCAAAGAAACATTATTATAAAGAGAAAAATTAAGAAACAAAAACAGGAGATGAGCATTACAGCGTTTGAAATTAAATATACAAGTAAAGGCATAAGAAATGATCAAAAATGAAATGGTTATAGAGGCAGAGCCACTCTTCCCTTCTCTCTCTCCTCTTACCTCACTCTGTTTCATTTGACTCTATCCCACAGCCACACCCTTGCACAACTTTCACACGCGCCCTCGTGGTAAAGCCCTTCCATTGCACTTTGGTTGGGCTAGCTTCTGAGGGCGCACAAACCTAGCATAGGTACATACAGATGCACACATGCATCCAAGCACTGATTTATGCGTCCTGATATCGCCCAATTGACTACGGTCTGGGGTGGAAAATGGCGCGCCTCCGCCAGTAGAAACTAGCGAGGCAAACATTTAAGCAAAAAAAAAAAAAAAAGAGGCAGAGCCACTCTTCCCTTCTCTCTCTCCTCTTACCTCACTCTGTTTCATTTGACTCTATCCCACAGCCACACCCTTGCACAACTTTCACTCGCGCCCTCGTGGTAAAGCCCTTCCATTGCACTTTGGTTGGGCTAGCTTCTGAGGGCGCACAAACCTAGCATAGGTACATACAGATGCACACATGCATCCAAGCACTGGTTTATGCGTCCTGATATCGCCCAAATGGACTACGGTCTGGGGTGGAAAATGGCGCGCCTCCGCCAGTAGAAACTAGCGAGGCAAACATTAAAGCAAAAAAAAAAAAAAAAAGGCAGAGGCACTCTTCCCTTCTCTCTCTCCTCTTACCTCACTCTGTTTCATTTGACTCTATCCCACAGCCACACCCTTGCACAACTTTCACACGCGCCCTCGTGGTAAAGCCCTTCCATTGCACTTTGGTTGGGCTAGCTTCTGAGGGCACACAAACCTAGCATAGGTACATACAGATGCACACATGCATCCAAGCACTGGTTTATGCGTCCTGATATCGCCCAAATGGACTACGGTCTGGGGTGGAAAATGGCGCGCCTCCGCCAGTAGAAACTAGCGAGGCAAACATTTAAGCAAAAAAAAAAAAAAAAAGGCAGAGCCACTCTTCCCTTCTCTCTCTCCTCTTACCTCACTCTGTTTCATTTGACTCTATCCCACAGCCACACCCTTGCACAACTTTCACACGCGCCCTCGTGGTAAAGCCCTTCCATTGCACTTTGGTTGGGCTAGCTTCTGAGGGCGCACAAACCTAGCATAGGTACATACAGATGCACACATGCATCCAAGCACTGGTTTATGCGTCCTGATATCGCCCAAATGGACTACGGTCTGGGGTGGAAAATGGCGCGCCTCCGCCAGTAGAAACTAGCGAGGCAAACATTTAAGCAAAAAAAAAAAAAAAAAGGCAGAGGCACTCTTCCCTTCTCTCTCTCCTCTTACCTCACTCTGTTTCATTTGACTCTATCCCACAGCCACACCCTTGCACAACTTTCACACGCGCCCTCGTGGTAAAGCCCTTCCATTGCACTTTGGTTGGGCTAGCTTCTGAGGGCGCACAAACCTAGCATAGGTACATACAGATGCACACATGCATCCAAGCACTGGTTTATGCGTCCTGATATCGCCCAAATGGACTACGGTCTGGGGTGGAAAATGGCGCGCCTCCGCCAGTAGAAACTAGTGAGGCAAACATCTAAGCAAAAAAAAAAAAAAAAAAAAAGATGGCAATAGCTGAAAAATATGTGTGAACTTACATCTCGTGCGAACAGAAGATAGAACGGTTCAGTTGTGAATAGAATCCTATCAACTACCAATGTGCGCCTATAACACGTGATCTGGCTAAAGGGCAAGTGTAGACAACAGAAGCTGCCACAACTCGTGCATACAACAGAATGAGCTAACACTTGGTCCATGACAACACCTTTCAGTTAGCTACGTCCCAGTTTATACGGACTGGACATGCACTACCGTAACGTAGAGCACACATAATGACGCGTCACCTGTAGAATTAATTTGAGGAAATCCTAATAAACGATACGATTTGCAGATTATGTGTTTTACTTATGTCTATGTGCAAACGATACTGGTTCAATCCCCGATTTTAACATTTTCTTGTACACACAGCTATAAATTAGCACCTAGTCTAAAGTTCAGGAAAACGAGTCGACTAAAAGAAAAGTGATAACCTTCATAAAAATCGGAGACAGTACAAGAAAAAGTCCTTCATCCTCGACGGCAGTGTTATCACTGAGACAGCTTTGACGTTACATTTAAATGTTATCCATAGACATGTACAGGATTAAATACCATGAAAGGATTACAATGTCTGTGAAAGACCATAATAATTATGATAAAACGTTCGCATTTGACACGCATACACCATTCTCCTGTCTTGTTATGGCAGATATTTGCTGATGTCGAATGAAGCTACTCTTGACGAGCAGTCTATGTCAGTGGACTGAAGTAGGCATATTTATATACCAGGAATTACTGGAACAATCACAGTTTCTTAATAGGTTCGTCACTACATTGATCACAGTGTCAATTCCCACCTGGGTGGCCAGGATGCTTCCATGTGCATGCGTGGACGGGAAGTTAATCTTGGTCAGTATGTTACACCTGATCCTGACGAGAGGTAGGTCATGGTCAGTATGCGTCAGCTAACCCTGACGGGAAGTGAATCTTGATCAGCATGTTACACCTGACCCTGACGGAAGGTAGGTCATGGTCAGTATGTTTTAGCTAACCCTGACGGGAGATAGATCATGTTCAGTATGTTACCTCTGACCCTGACGGGAAGTGAATCTTGGTCAGCATGTTACACCTGACCCTGACGGGAGGTAGGTCATTGTCAGTGTGCTTTAGCTAACCCTGACGGGAGGTAGGTCATGGTCAGTATGTTACACCTGACCCTGGCGGGAGGTAGGTCATGGTCAGTATGTTACACCTAACCCTGACGGGAAGTGAATCTTGGTCAGCATGTTACACCAGACCCTGACGGGAGGTAGGTCATTACCAGTATGTTACACCTGACCCTGACGGGAAGTGAATCTTGGTCAGTATGTTACACCTGACCCTGACGGGAAGTGAATCTTGGTCAGTATGTTACACCAGACCCTGACGGGAACTAGGTCATTATCAGTATGGTACACCTGACCCTGACGGGAAGGGAATCTTGGTCAGTATGTTTAATCTATCCCTGACGTGATGTGATGATAATATTAGCATGTTCCACTAAATAGGGACAGGAGATGGCATCATGGTCAGTATGTTGTCCTTGACCATGACGTAAGGTGGGGTCTTGGTCAGTGTTGCACCTGCCATTGGAGTGAAGTAGGGTCTTGGTCAGTATTTTACACCCGACCCTGGCGTGAGATAAGGTTTTGGTCAGTATGTTACACCTGACCCTGGCGTGAGGTGAGGTCTTAGTCAGTATGTTACACCTGAACCTGACGCAAGGTGGGGTCTTGGTCAGTTTTGCACCTGCCATTGGAGTGAAGTAGGGTCTTGGTCAGTATGTTACACTTGACCCTGCCGTGTGGTAGGGTTTTGGTCAGTATGTTACACCTGAATCTGACATATGGTAGGGTCTTGGTCAGTATACTGCACTTGACCCGGTATGTGGTGGGGTCTTGATCAGCATGTTGCACCTGAACCTGGCCTGTGGTGGGGTGGGCTTTGGACTAAGTTTGACCTGTTCCTAGTGCAAGATAAGGTGTTTGTCAGCATGTTGCATCTACCCAGACGCTCGCCTTGACACACTTTTATAACGACATTTGGTTGTCTCCATAATGCATTTTAATGTGTTACAAATTATTAGCAATACAAACAAAGTAATTTGTACACTATCAGTACGGTAAATAAAGGCCACACAATTGAATTACACCACATCATGCTTCTGTTATATTGATTCCAGTTGCTAATGTTTTAAATAAATTGCACGGCGGAATATTTGCACAATAAACGCACTATCAAGGCCAGGAGTATTGATTTCAATTTTGAGCATCTTTCTATATAGCGGGATTTCATAATCGTTGCTAGGAATAGTCTATTACAGAGAGGATAAACATGATCATAACGTAGCCACGTCTAGTACAGAGAGGATAAACATGATCATAACGTAGCCACGCCTAGTACAGAGAGGATAAACATGATCCTAACCTAGCCACGCCTAGTACAGAGAGGATAAACATGATCATAACGTAGCCACGTCTAGTACAGAGAGGATAAACATGATCCTAACCTAGCCACGTCTAGTACAGAGAGGATAAACATGATCATAACGTAGCCACGTCTAGTACAGAGAGGATAAACATGATCCTAACCTAGCCACGTCTAGTACAGAGAGGATAAACATGATCATAACGTAGCCACGCCTAGTACAGAGAGGATAAACATGATCATAACGTAGCCACGCCTAGTACAGAGAAGATAAACATGATCATAACGTAGCCACGCCTAGTACAGAGAGGATAAACATGATCATAACGTAGCCACGTCTAGTACAGAGAGGATAAACATTATCATAACGTAGCCACGCCTAGTACATAGAGGATAAACATGATCATAACGTAGCCACGTCTAGTACAGAGAGGATAAACATGATCATAACGTAGCCACGCCTAGTACAGAGAGGATAAACATGATCATAACGTAGCCACGTCTAGTACAGAGAGGATAAACATTATCATAACGTAGCCACGCCTAGTACAGAGAGGATAAACATGATCATAACGTAGCCACGTCTAGTACAGAGAGGATAAACATGATCATAACGTAGCCACGTCTAGTACAGAGAGGATAAACATGATCATAACGTAGCCACGTCTAGTACAGAGAGGATAAACATGATCATAACCAACTCGGATTGCCGGAGACTGGTTTTCCGATCTTGTCACTTCATGTTTCTCTGTTCGTGGCAGATCTCTTCGATTCACCAAAAGTGTGCATGCTTGTCTGTGTGATGTACTTGTTTCTTGAAAGCCCTATTCTTCATTTCTCCTGAATCCGACAAGTATTCTAAGCAGTAGACCTCCATAACTCATGGTGTGACCAAGCCAAGACAATCTTCCTTTTTGTTTACTTGTCATTAGTGCTTGCATTCGTTGAGCACTTATCCGTTGGACCTTTCTTCTGTCCAGCTCCCTATCTGCATCCTGCAACATTATCATATCTCAGATGTGTCGACGGCCTTTACACCATTGTTATTTAGAGTCCATGGAGCAGAACCGCGGATCAGATATGCATCTTGTACGCAGCTCAATATTGATGTCCCGTGATGTTACAAGTTTTTGGTTTCTCATGAAATGTCTTATTTTGCTACCGCAATCATAGTTCTGGTTTCAATTTCACAACAGGCATCCTCTATAATGATTTGTCCCGAATATAAAAAGCTCTGCAATGGTTCTGTGGTCTTCCCCCCAATGCTGAAGGGACATAACTACACAAAAACGTTTAACTAAATATGTAAATACTTTATTTGCACTACCAATGCTGATTGACAGCTGTAATTCCAGTTGATGAGTGGTCATTAGACTATCAGTAAGAATAATGCATTCAACGCATTTCATCATTTCTGCGTTGGTGGCTGTGACAGGATGTCCACTGCGTGGCCGATCAAGCATCTTCGTTTCTACATTTCCTGATTCGTTGATCCTCTGAACTCAGCGACTAAATATATTCATGTTGACTACAAAACCTCCGTACACATCACATAGACGCTTGTGAATGTTCACAACCGTTCCTTTATCTGCAACAACAAATTATATCGCAACGCTGCTTATAACGTGAGTTGCTAACATGCTCCATTTCAACGGTTTAGTTCAGTCGTATTATTTATCAGTCATTTTCACAAAGACAAGACGTGTCACGAAAAGACTTACTCACACCTACTCGCAATAAATAAATTAAAAACTGCCGGGAAAAACTCAGAATAAATTTTTGAATATTTATGAAGAATATATGTGTTTCTTTATTCCATTTCTAAATGGATTTCATCGGTTGAAGTGGGCTAAACTGCGTGAACTGTGATCGGTTTTTGGTGTTTAATGCCCACAATGAGTTTACTCTTTTGTGCGCCCTGAAAAGGACGTTAAGTTGCGGGTTGCAGTAGCTTTCCTCACATTCCGAACGTGCTGATGAAGGTGGACCAGGGTCCTCTAGACGGTTGGGCTATTCTTGGCTTCAGCTGCGCGTGGCTCACTAATACGAGAATCACGTCGACCCATTACCTCGTTAGCCAGGTTGTCATGAAAACATCCTGTTTCCAGGAAGGGCTTCGGGGAAGTCAGGGTGAGTAGATAAGTCAGTAGATAAATCCGAAATGGCCTTTTGAGTTATGAACAACCTACATGAGATACTCATTAGAAAACCATGTATTATTGCACTAACATGTCCCCGTATTTCCCAACATAATCTCCACCAACATCGATACACTTGTCCAACCGATTTATCAGAGCATCAAAACTTTTCAGCGTAGCGGTCTTCGGTCTGTTGCCTCGGCTACGTTCATACCTCACGTTTAACTACTGCATTATCCACGAAAGATCTACCGCTGAGGGGAATTTTAGAGGACTAGACAATTGGACAGTCAGGAGCTAATAATATAGATGTTAAGGAAGTCGCAACCATTTGTTTAATATTCTCCTCGGCCAAATGTAATCTGGCATTGTAGTGATGGAACAATATCTTTTTTCAGGAAGATCTGGGCGTTGTCTTAGAATTGCATTCCGAACCTTCATCAGAAGACACTAGGGTCCTCTACTTAAGGTAATCATCAAAGTGGATGTTCCTATCACCTATTGACACCTTTAGAAATCACCAATTACAATTTCCAGCTGTTGGATATCAGTTTGTGACCTACTTATTGTCTTACTCTCGTAAGTCGCATTTTCATATTTTGAAAGCTACACAAACATGATAAAATCATAATTATCATTGTAAAATACTTTGTGTTTTTTTTTATGTTGTACAGCTTCACCAGCAGGAAGATATTCTGCACGGGTCAGATAGTTCCAGAATATTGCATAACATTGTTAAAGAGTCAAAGCCCAGAGGTCACTTAATGATGAAAGATATAGTAGAAATATATATGCTGATGATGTCTCATTGGAGGAGGTCCAGAGGAAGGCCAACAATAGAAACAGTACAGATTACTACAAAGAGAAACTACATGATCTGAAGTCAAGAAGAGACATGAAAATGTTGAATCTCTGACAAAACAGACTTTCTGGCTGTCTTTGATTTAAAAACACCGTCTCCTTCGCCGTTAGAACGTTCAGCCACAGGAAAATAGGAATTACTTTTGATGAGAACAAAGAAAACTTCTGAAAATAATAAGGGGCAAAGTGTTTTGTAGGGAAAAAGAGACACATCCCGTTATTGTTTCTGTTGTTGTTGTTTCTGTTGTTGTTGTTGTTGTTCGTTTTGTTGTTGTTGTTGCTTCTTTTGTTGTTGTTTCTATTGTTGTTGTTTCTTTTTGTTTTTGCTTCATTTGTTGTTGCTTCCTTTGTTGTTGCTTCTGTTGTTGTTTCTGTTGTTGTTTCTGTTGTGGTTGTTGTTGTTTTTCTTGCTTCTGTTATTGTTGTTTCTGTTTTTGTTGCTTCTGTTGTTGTTGTTCGTTTTGTTGTTGTTGTTGCTTCTTTTGTTGTTGTTTCTGTTGTTGTT
Organism: Ariolimax columbianus; assembly: GCA_036924085.1. NCBI lineage: Eukaryota > Metazoa > Mollusca > Gastropoda > Stylommatophora > Arionidae > Ariolimax > Ariolimax columbianus. The sequence continues at coordinate 6,837,228 of JAVGWX010000009.1, forward strand.
ACTTCTTTTGTTGTTGCTTCTTTTGTTGTTGTTTCTGTTGTTGTTTCTGTTGTTGTTGTTGTTGTTGGTTTTCTTGCTTCTGTTATTGTTGTTTCTGCTGTTGTTTTTGCTTCAGTTATTGTTTCTGTTGTTGTTGCTAATATTGTTCTTGTTTCTGTTGTTGTTGATTCTGTTGTTGTTGATTCTGTTGTTGTTGCTGTTGCTAATGTTGTTGTTGTTTCTGTTGTTGTTGTTGCTGTTGTTGTTTTTGTTGTTGTTGTTGTTTGAAGCTACTAGTGGTGAGTTCAGTTGATGCTTTATTATGTTTCTTTGTAGCTGGTTACAGTTGTTCTTATTACATCCAAGGCGTACTTCAGAAGGTGTACACCCCCCCCCCTCCCTGAACACCACCGCCCAATCTTCAGGATGCCATTACTTTGTAGAGGGAGTAGAGGCCCTAGCCTTCTCAAGTGACAAAGTGAGCTTTGTCGACTGGATTGTATGGTCGTGGTAGGTTCAGACAAGCTCGATAAGTCACTCGGGAGGGAACAGGCAAAGGATCAGGTGGACAGGTGGTGTTCAAGAGTTCAGTCACTGGAGAGGGAACAGGCAAAGGGTCGGCTGGACAGGTGGGGTTCAAGAGTTCAGTCACTGGAGAGGGAACAGGCAAAGGGTCGGCTGGACAAGTGGGGTTCAAGAGTTCAGTCACTGGAGAGGGAACAGGCAAAGGATCAGCTGGACAGGTGGGGTTCAAGAGTTCAGTCACTGGAGAGGGAACAGGCAAAGGATCAGCTGGACAGGTGGTGTGACATCGCAAAAAGTTAGTACGACCAACAGAAGTGTCTTAGCAAGAAGTGAGCACGACTTTAAAAGTGGCATATATACGCCTTACAAACCACCCACTCATAGTTTATGATTTACATTAGACACACTAAATTGACGTAAAGTCGGAGATCCCCATCACTGCGTACTTCACTTCGTGGCGAGTCAGAGGTGAGATCTGGAAAAACGTGAACACAGCCTTCAAACAGTCATCCAATAGTTTGAGCACATGCAGCATTCATGAATTTACAGCCAGTCCGTTTCTCCAAAAATGATCCATAGAAACAGTCCCTGGCCTGTTACAAACGAAACAAAGAATATCATGTCCAGGCGACGAGAGTTGATACGAGACATTGCGAGACTACCTGGGCACAAGTCCGAGATAGCTCTTCCAGATTTGAGCTCTTTTTCATCTTTAGGCTTGACAGACGGGTCTGTCCTCTTTTCAGTGTACTGGAAAAAGAAATCAACTTTAAAAAGTTACAATTTTTTTCAAATGTCACATGATTGTAAGTTTAAATGCACTGATGGAACATATCGGCTAGATTCAAGCATAAACAATGCATTAACCAAAACGAATGATTTCGTTTCTTTCCATTGAGTATTCCTACCTATAAAGTACAGCTGTTCCAACCTATGGTGCTACTGTCCTCTAAAATGTAGACAAGTACAAGTACTCCAACTTTCTTCTAAAATATCGATATTACAAGTACTCCAAATTTCTTCTAAAATCAAGATTTTATAACAAGGACTCAAAATTTCTTCTAAAATGTAGATGTCACCCTAAGTACTCCAAATTTCTTCTAAAATGTAAATGTTTAATGAAATACTTAGACGTTTATATAAAATGTAAAATTTCAAGGCAGTACATTTATTTTCTCTTTTAATTTTAAAACAAATATTCCCATTTTCATTTGTTGAACTATGAAGAGTCGACATCAGCGCACACTGTACAGACTCGTGCTCAAACCTTTATCATCAAATTAATGACCAGCATCGATATTGATGGTTTCTGTAGCCCGCTCATTATACACACTCCTGATCCATCCACATAGGCTATTCTTCCAGCTTGATTCACTCCAGATTTTAAACCTCTACAGTTAGCGTACGAAGAATAAGAAGAAGAAACCTCTATAGTCTATTTATTGTTGGTTATAGTTTGCAGTGTTATCGTGCACAAGTCGGCCATTCATTCATGTCGGTATGTGCCTCTCCATATCTAATGTTTCCCCTTTCCGCTCCGACTGAAGCATATGGCCTTTAATACAGCTAGCTCTTTACATAAAGTTAGTATCAACATAATTGAAGTGATGAGGCCACGATCGATAATTCAATTTCCAGAGGAGCATAGGCCTTCAATAAACAACCACCAAGATGTCCTTCCATGAGCCAACAGTGCCAATTCATCTCACAACTTTCCTGATTTCCTAATGTTCAATTCTCTCTTTCTCTCTCTCTCTCTCCCTCCCTCTCTCTCTCTTTCGCATTCTCTCCTCTCTTTCTCTCGCTTTCTCTCTCTCTCTTTCTCTCTGTCTCTCTCTCTCTCTCTCTCTGCCATGTCTGCTGTAGCATGTGTCTCGCCATATTGCAGGGGAGCATACAATATAGAAACAGTCTAATAAGGCTATCAGGAGGTCACCTTAATGGGTGACCTAACCAGAACCAAGGACGACAAAGATTGTCTCATTCTACCAGCAGGTGTCCATTTTTGTTTAACATTGGTATTAGTTATCATATCGTATCATCTCAGCGTCCTAATGCTGGCAGGCAATCGTCGATGACAGTCAGTACCTGGTTTGTCACGTATCAAGCTTCGTCAATGACAGTCAGTACCTGGTTTGTCACGTATCAAGCTTCGTCAATGACAGTACCTGGTTTGTCACGTATCAAGCTTCGTCAATGACAGTCAGTACCTGGTTTGTCACGGATCGAGCTTCGTCAATGACAGTCAGTACCTGGTTTGTCACGTATCAAGCTTCGTCAATGACAGTCAGTACCTGGTTTGTCACGGATCAAGCTTCGTCAATGACAGTCAGTACCTGGTTTGTCCCGGATCAAGCTTCGTCAATGACAGTCAGTACCTGGTTTGTCACGTATCAAGCTTCGTCAATGACAATCAGTACCTGGTTTGTCACGTATCAAGCTTCGTCAATGACAGTCAGTACCTGGTTTGTCACGTATCAAGCTTCGTCAATAATTCCATCTTCTATTCACCTTTTACAAAATGCGTGGACGATTACAGAGTTTCTGTTATGTTCAACCTGAACGCTACTCGGATGCAACCCTATCCATAACTAAGTATAAAATAATACTCACACTATCCCAAAAATGAAGATTCGCAAAATAGCAAAAATAAAACTTCGAGGCTGGTGACCTTGAAACAACATAGTTTTTAACAGTATTTGGTAACTTCAAAAATCACAAAGAATTGACGGAATTCCTCAAATCTTTAAAATATTTGCAGCGAGGCACAGTCATCCCCATAGTTGGATCCAGAAGCGTCCTTGACTTTACTTTCTTGCCGGTGGTTTCATGTGTAAGCTACCACATCACTCATGTCCATGTCTTTGTGGCAATGGTCGCTTCCAGTTTACGGAGAAATAAATAGATGGAAGTTGCAGCGATACTAAAGGTTAGTCAATAAAAACATATGCAGGTAATGAGTCAGTCACCACAACAGGACAAAAACAAATCAATACATGCGTTATGACTACAAAGCCTTCATCAGGGGCACAGATTGACGATATCTGTTATCTAGTTTTTATGTGTCATTATTTGTTTTGTTTTTGAATTTTTCCAACTATGCGTTTACTTAACATCATATTTTGTTTTCTGCACTAATTGCACGAATTGACATTCATCTTGCTGAACGTTTGGGAGACCAAACAGGGGATTTTAGTACAGCGAGACGGTAGGTTGTGCGTTTCAGCAGTGACGAAAGCCAAATGAAGGACAAACCACGTCCCGTACCGTCATGGGCAGCTGTCACACCACGCAATGAGGACCGTCTAGAGCAGCTCATCCGTGAAAATCGGAGGATTACAGCCAGGAAGCTGGCTACGGAGCCGGATATCTGTTTCATTTGTTTTTGGAATCGATGGTGGCAGCGTTGGACTATGGCAAAGTTTGGCCCAGGTGGGTCCCATGAATGCTCACACAGGCACAGAAAGTTTGCCTCAGGTTGGTTCCATGAATGCTCACACAGGAACATAAAGTTTGCCTCAGGTTGATTCCATGAATGCTCACACAGGAACAGAAAGAACATCGCATGCAAGTTTTTCATGACCTCTTGAATCATTACGAGGATGAAGGTGACAGTTTGCTGGATCGCATCATCACTGATGATCAGACGTGGTGCCACCACTACGATCCCGAGTCAAACAGCAGTCCATGGAGTGGCGACATGTGGATTTGCCATCCAGAAAAAAGTTCAAGATGCATCCTTCAGCGGGTAATGTGATCTGCACTGTCTTTTAAAATAATCAAGAGATAATCACTCTTGATTTCCTGACTGAGCTGAAGGCTCATCTTTTCCAGGGTAAGGGCAAAGAAGAAGACAACTTGTCTTTTACAACACGATAACGTTAGGCCCCATAACCAGCTTGAAAATAGTTGAGCCCATTTTTAGTCTTGGGCGGACTGTCCTACCACACCCACTGTATAGTCCGGATTTTGCACCTTCTGACTTCCATCTGTTCTAGCCCATGAAAGATGAACTGCGTGGGCAACATTTTCATATCAACGACGCTTTCACAGCAGCTGTGAAACAGTGCGTCACTCCCACCAGTGCAGATGTTTACGAGCGTGGCATGTATGTTCTTGTACATCGTTGGAGAAAATGTATAGCCAAGGATGGTGACTGTGTTGAAAAATAGTTTGTTTGAAGGCAAGATATTGCTCTATTACATGGTGTTATTGTGATCTTTTTATCTGTTATGGTTCTCATGGAATAAAATAGGAGGCATTACTTTCGGAGTACCACTCGTAATTATGCTCTCTTCTATCAGATAGATGTTTAGGACATATACTTACGTTCTCCTCTACCATGTACATCTTCAAACATATACTTACACTTCCCTCTACAAAATAGATGTTCAAACATATACTTACACTTCCTTCTACAAAATATATGTTTAACCACACACTTACACCTCCCTCTACAATACAGATGTTAGAAACAAGTACTTACACTTTCCTATATAAGGTAGATATTCAATCATATACTTATACTCCCCGCATATGTTTTCAAACATATACTAAGACTCTCCTCTACAAGATATATGTTCAAACAGGTACTTACTCTCTCCTCTATGAGGTAGATGTTCAGACAGGTACTTACTCTCTCCTCCATCAGGTAGATGTTCAGACAGGTACTTACTCTCTCCTCTATCAGGTAGATGTTTAGACAGGTACTTACTCTTTCCTCCATCAGGTAGATGTTCAGACAGGTAGTTACTCTCTCCTCCATCAGGTAGATGTTCAGACAGGTACTTACTCTCTCCTCCATCAGGTAGATGTTCAGACAGGTAATTACTCTCTCCTCCATCAGGTAGATGTTCAGACAGGTACTTACTCTCTCCTCTATCATTTATATGTTCAGACAGGTACTTACTCTCTCCTCTATCAGGTATATGTTCAGACAGGTACTTACTCTCTCCTCTATCAGGTATATGTTCAGACAGGTACTTACTCTCTCCTCTATCAGGTATATGTTCAGACAGGTACTTACTCTCTCCTCTATCAGGTAGATGTTCAGAACAAGTAAAGAAGCCAGCAATGCTAAGAGACCCTCCACCAGGACCTCGATAAGAAATATGGCCAGATATGGCATACTGGACAGACTACGTGGCATCACGTCGCTGAAAAACGAAATAATTTGGCAATGAGCCATGTTTTTAATAAGTCAAAACAGATGTAATTCTGCGGTAATTCAAACCTACATAAAACATAGCTTCACTATGGTTTTGATACTACTCGAATCTGAGTGAATCCCTCTTGATGAATTTCTTCAAATATTGATTTTGTAAATTTATAAGAATGTACACTTGGGTCTTCGTCGATGTTGCAATGATATGCTTTTCAGTAGGCTCACCTCTATGGTGATCATAGTGTGAATCCCCCACCTCGTTGGCCAGAGTGCTGTACTGCGTCATATTTCCTGATGTTTCTTGAGTGAGAATGTCACACCTGCACATGTAGTTTGTATTAGCTGCGTACTGATCTTATTGAGAACTACCGAAATAGCATTTGTGACAGTGTTACTGTCAGGCATGTGTGAAATGTAGTATCAGTGTCAGGTGTTTGTGACATGTAGAATCAGTGTCAGGTATGTGTGAAATGTCATGTATGAAGCATGGGAAATATAACTTCCAGCCTTACCACCGAGAGCTAACGGTAGCTTAGACAATAGAGGCATATTTTAGCACAGGTGGGGGGGGGGGGGGGGGGGGGGGTCAGATAGAGTTCAAAACATTTGCCAATGCTAACATAGCCAGTCTGTATTTTTATTGTCCAATAATCAGGACAGGGGAAACTTAGATGATCAGAATTATTTTAAGTATTTTCACAGTTCTGTGGGTAAGTTCTAAGATCTAATTCGTCTAAGATTTGGTAGGGGCAAATCAATTCAGAGGGATGGGGTAGAATTAGCTTGTCGCCAATGTTGTTTTTAACTCCATGTCCAGAACAATAGTAAATTAGTAAGGGACTTAAGCTACGTATGATATGGTGACAAGTTGTCACGGTGATACAGGGGTATGGGGTGACAGAAAAGCCCAGGGAAGTTGATAGGGATTCCAGAAATGGAGAATTCAACAGATTGACAGGCGTTGTGATACGAACTACCGGCTCGTCAACATGGTAGGGACAAAAGTACCTCGTTACTGGCGGCCATGTTGAATATCGAAGAGCATAAGCGGTCAATAGAGGCCGAAACAGGAAGCAGGACAGACAGAGCTGTACGGGAGGTTTCTCACTGTGAGTTTAAAAGGCATTGCATTATTGTCTGATTGAAGGGACAGTGAACCAAACTCCAGCAAACATGAGAGTAGTGGTCGAAACGCAGTTGTAGTTTCACAGGCAGGACGTGCCTGATGGAAATCTCAGTAAGCTGTAGTCAAACACCTGGGATATAATCCCAAAATCTGAGTCAGTCAGGTGTAGAGGATTTTTTTTTGGGGGGGGGGGGCGGATAGAAGTGCTCGCAGATGAGCTAGCTCTAGACGAATCTTCTCCGCTAGTGTGGTTTCAGTGGCTCTTCTTACATCCTGACGCGTACTGACGGAGGTGGACCCGGGTCGTCATTGCTCTAGTGCAATGGCATGCTTCTCAGTAAGCTCATCTCTGTGAGAGCGATCTTTCTCTTCCCAAAGCATTCTTGAGAATAAACAGACACCTTTGTGTAGAGAAAATACAACTGATTGAATGGGAGTCTAAAAAAGAATCTGAAAAGGATGTTTTGACGTCGTAGGGTAGTTAACAACGAATGACATTTGTGGATCCAGGTTTGCCTTCCCTCTTCGATACTTAATTTACAATAATAATTGAGGGGAAGGCTGGAGGTTGGCGGACAGCGCTATAAGTGGGAGAGCAACAACAAAAGATGGACTAATGTCAGTCTAGCAGAGTGTACAGTCAAGACAAGAGACAAGAGAATATTGTAGATCCATTGCAGTCAACCTTCGTTGCGGAGACGGCACCTGAATTGAGTCAGAAGAACCACTGTAAATAATGACACATTGTCGAGAGTTAACTTATCACAAGTATATTCAACAACAACAACAACAATAACAACAACAACAAACAACAACAACAACAACCTTCTGTCTGACGGATTGCAGTAAATCTCAAAACCAAATTATCTGAAATACAAAAACAGTGTAAAGCCGCTGGTGTGCTCGAATGAACAGCAATAGAATAGATGATGACCTTATTTGAAATACCCAACCATTCAAAATCTTTTTTAGTCAACATCTACAACATTGCGTTGTAGGTTGCAGTGGTCATATTCCTTCCTCTCAAAATGGAGTCCTTGGGTCAACGTGAGATTCAAAATTCAATATGCCTTATGTAGCCTCATTCGAGGAAAGCAGTCACTAGTCTCAGATATTCCAGGAAAGCAGTCACGAGGCTCAGATATTCCAGGAAAGCAGTCACGAGGCTCAGATATTCCAGGATAGCAGTCACGAGGCTCAGATATTCCAGGAAAGCAGTTACGCCATCAGGAAAGTCACGAGGCTCAGATATTCTAGGAAAGCAGTCACGAGGCTCAGATATTTCAGGAAAGCAGTTACGCCATCAGGAAAGTCACGAGGCTCAGATAACCAAAAGACTTGACCTGTTGTTAACATAAGTTAGTCTTGACAAATAAACATAACAAAATCAAACAACAACAGATAATCACATCGCACCTACCTAATATAATTGATAAAAATAGCCGTTGACGTAAACACAGCAACAATGTATGATATTTTCTCTCCAGTTTGGACAGGTATTAAAAACGCTAAAGGAATCATCACTGACGTCAGTGTCACAGGAAAGATAAAAGTGATGACGTAGTACGTTCGTTGGCGTCTCATGGTAAAACTGTATTGAAGGACGTTTGACCAGTCATCAGATGTTCTTAAAATAGAATATGTGATATTATCAAATATCCACTCCCCGCTGACAGTATTGTAATCAAATAAGGGATAATCGTAGATATCTCTCACCTCAAATTCGGGCGTAGTGTGATTTCCTGTTGGAAAAAATCCAACTTTACAGGTCTGGACATCAAAAGGATACGTTTTAAAGTTGATACTACACGTGAATGTTAAGTAATTATGTCTGGATGAGATAACTTCGCCATTAGAGTTTACTTGGAGAGTTTGAGCAAAATCCAGCACAAATGAGTTTTTATCTCCCATCACGACCAGAATTACTGGCGTCCACAGAGTATTCGTTTCTAGCAGAACAAAGTCGATTCCATTGTAATCTGATACGTTCCAAGATAGTCCTACCTGTTTCCAGCGAATCTCTATAAACAAGTTCACAGTGATAACCTGAAATTGGAGGCATCATTACGATAACTATAAATATTGAACATGACTTTAGTTAATAACATCATTGCGATAACTTTAAATATTGACCATGACTTTAGTTCATAACATCATTGTCATAACTTTAAATATTGATCATGACTTGAGTTAATAACATCATTCTGATAACTTCACATATTAAAAAAACATCAATGTGATTATTTAAAATATTAATCGCAACTTTAATAGATTCACTGCGATAATCTTAAATATTGATTACAACTTCAGTAAATAGATTCACTGCGATAACCTTAAATATTGATTACGACTTCTGTAAATAGATTCACTGCGATAACCTTAAATAACTATTACGACTTCAGTAAATAGATTCACTGCGATAACCTTAAATAACTATTACGACTTCAGTAAATAGATTCACTGCGATAACCTTAAATATTTATCAAGACATCAATAAATAGATTGCCTAATCTCCCCACCTCACCCTCATCGATAAAATATACCTCATAATTAGCATATCGTAGCAGCAGATCCGAAGAAGCGTCTCAGCATAAATCGAACGAGAAAAACAGGAGCATGAACTAAGACACCCAATGTTTGGATATCAGGTTCAGAACATTTGACTCAAATCCAGACATAGCTTCCTAAATTCAACCCAGCCCATATAAACAAACCCTGAAAGTCGCCGCATCGAAAGATGGCACGAATTGATGCAGGACCCAGAGATGGAACTTCGGGAGGAACCTGCTCCTGGACATCATCTGCCATACACAACATGGAAGTCGCTGAACAGGCTCCGAACTGGTGTATCACGGTCCTAGAGGAACATGGAGAGATGGGGATACACAGATGATGAGACATGTGACTGTGGCACAATACAGGATCCAGACCACCTGATGATCTGCCCCAACCTTCAGGAAACACAATATGTGCGACATGCTGGAGGCAAATTGCAGGACAATCCATGCCACTGAATACTGGATGAATGCTGTACTACCTGGTACTTGGACACGGAAAATAAGTAAGCTCATATAACCTGTTTTTCGAAGCTTTTTCATTGTGATAATGTTTATAACATTCTTCTATGCTCGATTGTTGGTTGTTTTTGTTGTAATTAACTACAAATTTCAATTCAGAATCTAATTTAAGACTTCAGCAAGCATAATCAACGTGGAAGTAATAAATTTAAGACATATTCTCTATTATAAAACGTTATGATTTTCTTAAATTGATATTAAAATTGAGTTCAATTTGACACATAATTATCATAGGAGTTCTCTGTTATATAGTTCACGTAATGTGTAAAAATTGTACCCTAATAACGAGTCAGATTGTCAAGCCATAGATGTAGAACATCAATCAAAGGAAACATTGTTCTCCTCTTATTTATTTGTCAACCTTAATGTTTTGAACGCAAGTTTCCGTTGGTTAGTAAGACTTCTTCTTTTTTCTTCACCCAGACCAGAAATAAGCACAGTGTCATAATGCTATAATCCCTGACTTCACTTAACAACAAGACGAGAGATATAAGTACAGTGTCTCAAGACGGTAATCCCTCACTCCACTTAACACTAAGACAAGATATATAAGTACAGTGTCTCAAGACGGTAATCCCTCACTCCACTTAACACTAAGACAAGATATATAAGCACAGTGTCTCAAGACGGTAATCCCTCACTCCACTTAACACTAAGACAAGAGATATAAGCACAGTGTCTCTAGACGGTAATCCCTCACTCCACTTAACACTAAGACAAGAGATATAAGCACAGTGTCTCAAGGCGGTAATCCCTCACTCCACTTAACACTAAGACAAGAGATATAAGCACAGTGTCTCAAGACGGTAATCCCTCACTCCACTTAACACTAAGACAAGAGATATAAGCACAGTGTCTCAAGACGGTAATCCCTCACTCCACTTAACACTAAGACAAGAGATATAAGCACAGTGTCTCAAGACGGTAATCCCTCACTCCACTTAACACTAAGACAAGAGATATAAGCACAGTGTCTCAAGACGGTAATCCCTCACTCCACTTAACACTAAGACAAGAGATATAAGCACAGTGTCTCAAGACGGTAATCCCTCACTCCACTTAACACTAAGACAAGAGATATAAGCACAGTGTCTCAAGACGGTAATCCCTCACTCCACTTAACACTAAGACAAGAGATATAAGCACAGTGTCTCAAGACGGTAATCCCTCACTCCACTTAACACTAAGACAAGAGATATAAGCACAGTGTCTCAAGACGGTAATCGCACCACCGCAAAATGTGCAACACTACATTTCTATTTTGTCTAAAGTCGATTTTTTGTCTTGTCAAATATTCTCATTCCAAATACCGATACACAAACAATGCAAGACAAACTATGTGTTTTGTATTATGGAAATAAAGTTTATGTTTTCATTTACAACAATTGTTATACTTAGATTCCAACTATTAAAATGTTTATTCAAATTTATCACAAAGTTGTATTTCTATACATACACTTTATTTTCTACTTAACTGAACATAACTGAGCATCTTTAAACTGGTTTAGAAGATTATGTAGCGTATGTATACAATCAGTTTCTTGGAGGGTGGTTAACCGATGTGCGAATCAATCTTAATAGACTAGAACACGAAAGCAAAGTAGACTCGCAGCCTGTTAGGCGCCATGTATGCTACTCTTAACAAACCACTTAACCATGGCCGGTGTTATGCCATGTCACACAGTCGCCTCGTGCGACATGCTCTCTGTGTGGCAGTGGTGCTATCTTTGTCTTTGTCGTGCACAAAGACCCCGGCAGGCCACTAGGAATTGGAAATTAAATTTCTAGGAATCGAAGTTTTGAATTAGAAACAAAGTTTGGATAAGATTTTACAATGTCTTATTTCTGGTCTTAAAAACTAGGAATACAAAAACCGTTCGCATATTCTGATTACATCAGTTCTTACTACTCTGGGTTATTCATGCATCATATAATAGTTCTTACAACTCTGGGTTATTCCTACATCATATAATAGTTCTTACAACTCTGGGTTATTCCTACATCATATAATAGTTCTTACAACTCTGGGTTATTCCTACATCATATAATAGTTCTTACAACTCTGGGTTATTCCTACATCATATAATAGTTCTTACAACTCTGGGTTATTCCTACATCATATAATAGTTCTTAATGCTCTGGGTTATTCCTACATCAAATGTGACCTGTAATAGCTGATGATGGAAGATGTCAACAAACCTGTTTGATTTCATCAATGTCCGAGATATCGACTAGCCAAACCATGAAGGACAAACGGTATGAACTGTTCCTTTTGTGAAATAGATCCGGTGGTATCTTGTGAACAGCAACTGTTCGGTTCATGATATCATTGCGCAGTCTTTGGTAGTTGTGAATATTAAACGCCATCTCACCCTCTGTAGCTAAGTGCGAGCTCATAATCCCAACTAACATCATCAGAACGACAAAAGAAATCTGCAGGCATCTGTACGTTCTTGGCATTGTTGGAGCATTCTTGGAAGCGCCGTATATGTGTGATCTCGTCTACTAAGTGTTAGTCCAGATGGCTATTGAGCATATCGTACAATATTGCGTGAATCATTTCGTAAACTAAGACATTAGCTGTTTCCAGCGTGTTAACCCGTCAAGGTTTTCTAATCGAAGACTTGCCTTCCTGACTTTAGAACGCATTTTACGGGGGACATTGTATTTCAGTGTTCCTCAACATTTGATTGCGTATGGCCCGTTCATCTAAATTATATATACCTCTGCACGCTAGTCGTTATTCTATGGAGCGGAAACATAAAGTGAAAACATGGAGTGAAAACATGGAGTGAAAACATGAAGTGAAAACATGAAGTGAAAACATGAAGTAAAAACATGAAGTGAAAACATGAAGTGAAAACATAATGTGAAAACATGGAGTGAAAACATGAAGTGAAAACTTAAAGTGAAAATATAAAGTGAAAACATAAAGTGAAAACATGGAGTGAAAACATAAAGTGAAAACATGGAGTGAAAACATAAAGTGAAAACATGGAGTGAAAACATAAAGTGAAAATATGGAGTGAAAACATAAAGTGAAAATATGGAGTGAAAACATAAAGTGAAAACATGGAGTGAAAACATGAAGTGAAAACTTAAAGTGAAAATATAAAGTGAAAACATAAAGTGAAAACATGGAGTGAAAACTTAAAGTGAAAATATAAAGTGAAAACATAAAGTGAAAACATGGAGTGAAAACATGAAATGAAAACTTAAAGTGAAAATATAAAGTGAAAACATAAAGTGAAAACATAAAGTGAAAACATGAAGTGAAAACTTAAAGTTTAAAGTGAAAACATAAAGTGAAAACATATAAAGTGAAAACATAAAGTGAAAACATAAAGTGAAAACATGGAGTGAAAACTTAAAGTTTAAAGTGAAAACATAAAGTGAAAACATGGAGTGAAAACATGGAGTGAAAACATGGAGTGAAAACATGAAGTGGGGACAAATAGAGGCTCACCCTAGGGGCCACTCTTCCCCTTCTCTCTCCTCTTACCTCACTCTGTTTCATTTGACTCTGTCCTACAGTCACACTCTTGCACAACTTTCACACGCGCCCTCGTGGTAAAGCCCTTCCATTGCACTTTGGTTGGGCTAGCTTCTAAGGGCGCACAAACCTAGCATAGGTACATACACATTCATCCAAGCACTGGTTTATGCCTCCTGATATCGCCCAATGGACTACGGTCTGGGGTGGAAAATGGCGCGCCTCCGCCAGTAGAAACTAGTGAGGCAAACATCTAAGCAACAACAAAAAAAACAACAAAAAAAACATGAATTGAAAACATAAAGTGAAAATATAAAGTGAAAACATAAAGTGAAAACATATAAAGTGAACATATAAAGTGAAAACAAATTTAAAATAGAAATGTTCTGATACCACGCAGCCACAAAAGCACAAACAAAACCTGCGCTACGACAAATAGAGCTTCATCAGGGACAACGTACAACAACAGTAACGAGCTAGCGAATCATATAATAAGGGAAGAATACATTAATGAGGAATGTCAATATATAAGGAGAAAATGGGTACTTGTCTGAGACACGTCCCATTGCTCTTCTCGAGCCGGATCCAGGATGTCAAAACCTAGTAGCACTAGCTGTTTGCAAACAGTTTATGGAGATAATTGAGACCTATGAAGTGTCGGTATTTAGAAGAATGCGATTGATCTTGTTGAAAGAAAAGAAAACCACAAAAAATTTAGTTTTTATGAGATTTGGAAGAGAAAGAAACTGTATACGCGGAATCAGCCGGACAGTTAAAGTAAAATGGACGCACGTCAATAATTCACATAAGTATGCTGAAACAATACTGGAATGAAAGCATAGGGCAAACATGCTAGAGGAAGACAGAGCTCTGCGTGAAATGATAGCATCAAGAGTTGAACAAGGAAAGCATGCCAGATTGTATCATCCAGGCTAGGGGAAATTGAGATCGAACTACCACAAGGAGATAGAAGCTAATCTAATTAGTCATGTGGAGATAGAAGCTCATCTAAACTTAGCCATGTAGAGATAGAAGCTAATCTAATCAGCCATGTGGAGATAGAAGCTCATCTAATCAGCCATTTAGAGATATAAGCTAATCTAATCAGCCATGTAGAGATATAAGCTAATCTAATCAGCCGTGTGGAGATAGAAGCTAATCTAAACTTAGCCATGTAGAGATAGAAGCTAATCTAATCAGCCATGTAGAGATATAAGCTAATCTAATCAGCCACTTGGAGATATAAGCTAATCTAATCAGTCATGTGGAGATAGAAGCTAATCTAATCAGCCATGTGGAGATAGAAGCTAATCTAAACTTAGCCATGTAGAGATATAAGCTAATCTAATCAGCCATGTGGAGATAGAAGCTAATCTAGACTTAGCCATGTGGAGATAGAAGCTAATCTAAACTTGGCCATGTAGAGATATAAGCTAATCTAATCAGCCATGTGGAGATAGAAGCTAATCTCAACTTAGCCATGTGGAGATAGAACATTTTGCAGCGTCAAACTCACTTGGTATGTAATTGTCTGGATCTGATTTCTTGACCTTTTTAAACAAGGGAACCACACCTGCATCTTTCCAATTCCTTGGAATAATCCCTTTCTAAGAAATGTGAGAATACAATTAAGCCAATGGTTTTGCCAACAGGTCTCTGAGGTTAAATAAAAAATTTGGAGGAATACCTTCATGACCTGGGCATTTATCCACTTTCAGCCTATCCAATTTTTTTTAACGTAGTCCCATAGAAAAAAGTAACGTAGTCGTGTATAAACAAGTAAAAAGGGTCGTATAGAAGAAAAGTTAATGTAGTCGCATAGAAAAACAAACGTAGTACCATAGAAAGCGGTAAATGTATAGCTACCACATCAGGCACTGCCGTAGGGGATACAGTTATTGAGCTGTCATTTTACTAGATCTAAATTTTGTTCTAAGCCGAGGTGATCAGTTCTTTTTCTAGCGGCAGTGTCTTATCCTCTGTAAGTCAAGTACCAGTGTACAGCTGGATAGACTGGCGCATGCCCAGACAGAAGAGACAGTCGCCCAGACGCATGGGAATAAGAAAATAGGGTCGTCTATTTGTATCATGTAGAGAACCCCTGCATTAGGTTAGAGTTTGAAGGCATTAAATTTAGCGCTCCTTGCAGACATCTACAAATAAAGCTATTCTATTCTGCTATTAATCCTATATAATTTAGTTCACTTGCCGCTAAAAGCTTTTCAAGCACATTACACATTACACAGTGTAAATTACAATTGGAATTGACATATCATCACGAGTCGAATGCATAATCTAGCTATTATCTGTCTTTATCCATTATGTGATATTCAGTAATACTTGAAAAGAAGACGTGCTTCCTGTAAACACGAGATCTAGCGTGCTAGTTATGCACTTATTAACGGTATTTGCCAATTTAAGTGTAATGTCTGGAGATCAGTTGAAACGCGTGTGGACTCAACAGTTTGATAAGGACATGCTAATGTTTTCCCACCAGCGTCTCTGATCTCTACTTGAGACCCGTACGGAACATAACAACTACAGAGACGTGTATGTTTCTGTTTTAAGTGGGTACAAGGACAACAATAAACTACGATGCAGGGAAAAGCTCCTAAATGGACATTAAGTACGGCACAAACGATTAAAGTGAATACATCTCAGCGATCGAAATGGAAACTGATAGGGAATATCTCTTATCTTGTGAAATTACAAACCATAATGCAGAAAAAAACATGCTGTAGGGAACTTGTGCAGGTGTGCAATGGATCCCGTTTCAGTGCAATATCCCTGACAATGAAGAGTCTGAAAGATTGTCGCAAACACATGAAAAGCTTGATACACATTTAACCTAAGTAAATGTCATAAGGTTTATACGGAATATTATACATGATCGAGAGGAAAACGGATCAGTCAGACCATCCTGTTAAAATGTAAATGTAGTCTATAACTTGGAGCGAAGTATAACCCTGCTCATGTGAAAGATGCTTATCAAGATCCCCACCTCATCTTCTCGTTCGTGATCCTAGATGCAGGATATGTCACAGCAGTATAGCCAATGTGGTGGGGTCATCACTGTAGTCCCCATAATGGTGCGCTTACTGAAGAGTCTTGTATTATACTACAGTCAGGAGGACACAGGTCCTCATTCTCCTGTACATCTCAGAGCTACTGCCAATAGCTAACTCTGAACAGTGACTTCGAACAGCATCCCCAACACCATGGCAGGACCATTTAAAGAAAGCACGTTTCATTATCGTACCTCTCAAAATAGCCAGCGCAGTAGCTCCACTCTAGCCTTTGTAGGTTTGGGGCCTCTATGTTCGCTATCCAGTCTAGGCATCCCTTCACGACTTACGTATTGCTGTTATTATTTCGATTCGGTGTGTGCTTTCATTTGTTGTGTGTCCCTGATGAAGATTTGGGTGGTTGTTATGTAAATTTCCTTGTTATTTCCCGTCTCGGTGATGTAAATAAGCCTTACACTGATATGGGGCGTGTTCAAATGAAACCGGACCAAACTGCAACAAGTGAATATACATAAGATGCGCATGATGACATCAATGTTTATGTAAATAGCACACACCACACGTCAAGCTTGCAAAATGTCATTATTCTCAGACTCATAGTTTTCTCAGCAGACCGTTGAAAACATAGCAGGTGTGATATGGAATCCGGGTTCTAACAGCTGAAGGATGCCAACCAGTTGACATTCATCGCAGAATGCAGGCAGTGTATGGGGACAAAAAGGGTGCCGAAGACAACAGTGAAGAACGGGACAACGATGTTTAAAGAAGGACGTGAGTTAACGCAGTAATAGTAACAGGGTCAGGCACAACATCCTGATCAGACATGTTAGTCAGAGTCAGGCACAACATCATGATCAGACATGTTAGTCAGAGTCAGGCACAACATCATGATCAGACATGTTAGTCAGAGTCAGGCACAACATCATGATCAGACATGTTAGGCAGGGTCAGGCACAACATCATGATCAGATATGTTAGGCAGAGTCAGGCACAACAGCGTCATCAGACATGTTAGTCAGAGTCAGGCACAACATCATGATCAGACATGTTAGTCAGAGTCAGGCACAACATCATGATCAGACATGTAAGTCAGAGTCAGGCACAACATCATGATCAGACATGTTAGTCAGAGTCAGGCACAACATCATGATCAGACATGTTAGTCAGAGTCAGGCACAACATCATGATCAGACATGTTAGTCAGAGTCAGGCACAACATCATGATCAGACATGTTAGTCAGAGTCAGGCACAACATCATGATCAGACATGTTAGTCAGAGTCAGGCACAACATCATGATCAGACATGTAAGTCAGAGTCAGGCACAACATCGTGATCAGACATGTTAGGCAGGGTCAGGCACAACATCCTGATCAGACATGTCAGGCAGGGTCAGGCCCAACAGCGTCATCAGACATGTTAGTCAGAGTCAGGCACAACATCATGATCAGACATGTAAGTCAGAGTCAGGCACAACATCATGATCAGACATGTTAGTCAGAGTCAGGCACAACATCATGATCAGACATGTAAGTCAGAGTCAGGCACAACATCATGATCAGACATGTTAGTCAGAGTCAGGCACAACATCATGATCAGACATGTTAGTCAGAGTCAGGCACAACATCATGATCAGACATGTTAGTCAGAGTCAGGCCCAACATCATGATCAGACATGTAAGTCAGAGTCAGGCACAACATCCTGATCAGACATGTCAGGCAGGGTCAGGCCCAACAGCGTCATCAGACATGTTAGTCAGAGTCAGGCCCAACATCATGATCAGACATGTTAGTCAGAGTCAGGCACAACATCATGATCAGACATGTTAGTCAGAGTCAGGCACAACATCATGATCAGACATGTAAGTCAGAGTCAGGCACAACATCATGATCAGACATGTAAGTCAGAGTCAGGCACAACATCATGATCAGACATGTTAGTCAGAGTCAGGCACAACATCATGATCAGACATGTTAGTCAGAGTCAGGCACAACATCATGATCAGACATGTTAGTCAGAGTCAGGCACAACATCATGATCAGACATGTTAGTCAGAGTCAGGCACAACATCATGATCAGACATGTTAGTCAGAGTCAGGCACAACATCATGATCAGACATGTTAGTCAGAGTCAGGCACAACATCATGATCAGACATGTTAGTCAGAGTCAGGCCCAACATCATGATCAATAAATGAATAAATTGTTTGTTCACAGACTATGTAGAGCCTTCTCAGATCAGGGGCAGGTCATCCCTTAACCAGTGAGGTCGTTGGGGCACACATAAAGACATCATCACAACCCCACGCCATCCTTCTCTGTCAGCGGCCGCTGCCTGTCTCTCTTCTGGTCGAATATTGGTCCATTCTTTTATGTTGTCCTCTCACCTCTTTTTTGGGACGGCCTCTTTGTCGTCTGCCTTTCACCTTTACGTGCAGGATCGTATTTGCAAGACCATTTGATCTCGATATGTGACAGTACTTATTTTTATTTTTTTATTTTATGTGTTTGCCTCACTAGTTTCTACTGGCGGAGGCGCGCCTATTCCACCCCAGACCGTAGTCAATTTGGGCGATATTAAGACGCATAAACCAGTGCTTGGATGCGTGTGTGTATCTGTTTGTACCTAACCTGGTATTTCCGTGATGTTCCTCCCGTTGTTCCTCGCTTTTGATGATCCTAGTTGTCCGCCGTAGGTATTTGCAATGATATGCACAATTGTTTTCCTGGGACCAATTTGGGATTGAGTATATTTATTTTCCTTCATACTGGATTCGGATCTCTTTATTTATTTCCTGATTTAAATATATATATCCCACCTTTTTTTATTTTTTTTTAAAAATATTTTTTGTAAAATGTTTTAAAATTTTTTTTAAATTATTTTTAAAAAAAATATATAAAAACCTCATCATACATTTTACACACAATTGTGAAGATAGCAGTGTAGTGAGGTTTACAACGAGAATGAATGAAATGGAATTATTGGCAAATATGACAAACAATATACTTGATACATAAGGATAAAGAGTACAATATAAATTAATTGAAAAGGGTCTTCCTTCTGTTGTGAGGCCCACTTGTGTTGACTTCCTTCCGTCTGGTCTTGGTGTATCAGGTTTTGCCCGCTCTCATATTTTTCCATCGCAGCCATGTACTCCAATTTGTAAGCGATTCACTGATTTGTGTGTCACCTTGTAGATCCCTCGTCTCACCTGTGCCCTCTAGCTCTCGCAGTCAATTAGGTGTTGAATGTGTGGTAGGCTCAGGAACTGAAGAACAATAGAAAGGTAGATAATTGATTAAATAATTATAGATAAATAAGGTTGATGTAGTAGTAGTATAATTATATTAAGTGTAAATATATAGTGGTGAAGATGCCCGTAGAAGGGATATACATATATAAACCTATTTATACATACATAAGTGTAACTTAAAATGTCCACATATATATACTCATACGTACATATCTACACACCTACATATGTGCACACCTACATATGTGCACACTGTAGCGTTCGTGAATTGTCACAACCACTTGCTACATAACAGATGGGCTAATTGTAGTGTGGGTCCGTTACATCATCAGTCGACGTATTTTCCCACTGAATCCACAAGCGGCGACCACCGATCACCACGTGCAAGGCACGGGTGACACAGAAACTGTGGCCAAGCTAGAGTAATCTACCGAGTTTATCGCCACATGGGTACTTGTGTGTTAATTTACCCATGGATTATAATAGGTCAAATTTAGTAGAATGTAGCCACACGAAGCACCATATTTTTAAGTCGCGTGGTATACCTATGTCATTTTCAGATCTAACTCCGTACGTGGAAGATGGATTTCTTGCACCGCAAGCTAATAACTTTGTGTGCAGTTTTCGCAGGAAAAACGAATTATACGCACCGTCGGACTGTGTACTAAACAACGTGTCATGGCTTGTTATGTCTCTCACAGTTCACCAAGATCGTTTAGAGATGGTCGCACATGTCAGCAGGACATTCCTGTTCGTTCTGGCACATGGTTAGAGGGCACACGTCTGTCCTATAGGGAGATTATTCTCTTCATGTACTGAGTAAAGAGACGACTAGCAATGCTTTCTGTAAATCAGAGCTAGGAACTGCCAATAATGCTGCCATAAAATGGAACAGTAACCTCCGTGAGGTTTGTGCAAATTCATTAATTGCCCACAAAACTCACAAACCAGCATCAAGGTCCTTTTTGGGTCCATAGAAAACAACAAAGCTGCACCCAACCAAGTGATAGCTGGACATACAATTATTTTGGTACGGAAGACTGTGTGGTCATAGAATTTCAGAATGGGTGAGCCTTTAGCACGCTCCAGGATGTCTGAGACGCCCAGCTCGTCACGCTGTCAAAAATAAAAAAATTGAAATTTTGTTTCTCTAAGTACGGTGACCCTCCCAATAGCCATTTTTATACTGCTGGATTCGTCACGTCCATCTACACACGATTTTTGCCGGTAAAAGCACCGCAAGCTAGATCACCAATGGCTTTTGAACGATTTATTATTTTTTCCGCCGATTGGACCAGGCCGACTTGTTTGGGGAAAGGCGAAGTAGGTTGTTGGGAAAGATTTTTATCTTGTAAATCCGCCCATTTTACTTGTTTAGATGGGAGAACTACGCTTGAATTGGAAACCAATAGTTGTGTCGATATTGTAAACACAGAATCGATTCTTTGTTATGTTTTCCATCGGAGCGCCTAGGCCTTATCCGGGAAAGTCCAAATATTTAAATTTTTTCAAAAAATTTCACATTCATCTTCTTGTATCTCAGAAACCAACAAACATACAACAACAACATCAACAAGTTCTTCATTCAATTGTGTCTCTAAACACAAGAAAATCATACTTATTGACCAACAAACAGAACAGTTACAATTTTTGAAATTTGCAAAATTAAAAAATGTGAAAAATTTCAAAAACTCAATGCTAAAGGTTTAATTACCGCTTTTTCTATTACTTTCTCTGTTTCTTTTTTAATTGTTTGGTAAGATTTTTGGTTGTCTTCTGTTTTGTATTTCCTGTATTTCTTTAGAGCTTTTTGTCTTTTTTTTATTTGGTTAGTGCATTCCTCATTCCACCAGGGTACAGGTGTTTTGTTGTTTTTACGGTTACCGTTTTGGTTTTCTTTTCCTGTGGATAGAATTAAGTTAGCTGGCATGTTTTTGTTGGGTATGTGCTTTATAGCTATCTCCAGGATGTTGGTTGTTAGGTTATGGTTGAATACGTCTACGTTATCTGAGATTAAGTTTTTTCTTTTGAGTCTGAGCAGATCTTCTTGGAATCCGTTCCAGTCTGCCTTATGGTAGTTGAAATAGGGTCTGATTGATCCAGTGTTTCGTATGTATTTTTCTTTTAAATAAATTGCTATGGGCAGGTGGTCTGATCCTGCACTATCCAGAACTTCCCATTTGATGGTTGCTAAGTTTGGCAAGTTTCCTTCTTTTATACGGTTGTCAAGAGTTCTTCAAAACACCCTTTTCTGTTGTCATTCTTCGTCGTATTTCCTCCTTTAGAAGTCTTCGGAAATATCCCTCTCCAAGACATGAATCCTCCGCTGCAGGCCAACTGTAATTGTCCATGTCTCACAAGCATAGAGGAATATTGACAGAGCCTTCTAAACCAGTATAATGAAGTTAAGTTAACAAACAATTGAATGTAGACTAGTAAACAATACAAGTACTAGTTTCGTCATTTTATCAAACTGAATCAAGGAATGAGATTCTGGTTCGGCAACCATAAGGCTAGGAAAGATAAGAGGTTTCACCCTGGGGGCAACTCTTCCCCTTCTCACCTCCCCCTGTTTCATTTGACTCTGTCCTACAGTCACACTCTTGCACAACTTTCACACGCACCCTCATGGTGAGACCCTTCCATTGCACTTTGGTTGGACTAGCTTCTGAGGGCGCACAAACCTAGCATAGGTACATACAGACACACACATGCATCCAAGCACTGGTTTATGCGTCCTGATATCGCCCAATGGACTACGGTCTGGGGTGGAAAATGGCGCGCCTCCGCCAGTAGAAACTAGTGAGGCAAACATCTAAGCAAAAAAAAGAAAGGCTAGCAAAATAAAAACAAAAACAACCCAGCAATACGATGATGACATTTGGGAGTCATACCCCCAAAACAGCTGTCAGCCATCAAAACTTCAGCAAACTAAAGACAAGAAATACTGAAGAATGTATCTGAGTCACAGATAAAATGTCTACTGAGCAGAATTATAGGTTATAATAAATTGTACGGATCCAACCATATATGTGACCGTCTTCAGGCATCAAGACTGGGTTCTGCTGCGTGATTTCCATAGACCTACCTATACCTTTTGACACACAGACACCGCACGTTTGTGGTAACGAAATTAAAAGGAAAGACTGAGACTAATCGTGTTAAACAAACTACCAACAATTTGTGTTTTTGCTATCGTGGTTTCTATAATATTTTATCTTTTTGTTGGGGGCTCAACACTTTTAGTCGCACTTTATGGCTTGCTTTCAGTTTGACCTGTCAATGCTTTTAGGATTATTTTCCCCACATTGGTTTTATCATCATCCAGTGCAAAATCATTTATGATCACCTCTCTCCATTGTCATTTAGCACTTCATATGTTCTTGATTTCCCTATCTATTCATATCGTTATTCTCTGTCTTACTCTGTCTCTATTAACTTCAATCTGTCCCGCTGTCACAATGAATTCAATCTGTCCCGCTGTCACTAGGAGTTCAATATGTCCTACTGTCACAATGAATTCAATCTGTCCTACTGTCACAAGGAATTTAATCTGTCCTACTGTCACAATGAATTCAATCTGTCCCGCTGTCACTAGAAGTTCAATCTGTCCTACTGTTACAAGGAATTCAATCTGTCCCGCTGTCACAAGGAATTCAATCTGTCTCACTGTCACAACAAATTCAATCTGTCGCGTTGTCACTCAAAGTTCAATCTGTCATAAGGAATTCGATCACTACTCTGGGCAGATCCATAGGGGTCAAATCTCTCTCAATAAACAAAGACTGCATATTGATTGTCTTGGTTGCACACTCTCTTGCTTTGTTCTATCAGATGTGACATAAGTCTCCATCGTATAACGTTGTTTGCCTCTGGCACGTTTACCTCCCCCTTTCCTTGCATTATTGTTTTCAGCAAGGTCTTTGGATGGGACCCAAATGTCTATAGTGTCTGAAAAATATCCTTCATCAATTTTCTTCGCATCCTAATTTCTCCAAGATTTACTTTATTGTTTTATTTTCTTTCCATGACATGTGCGAAATTCTTCTATATATCCCCATTTCTTCTTCTTCGTACGCAGTCAGACAGTAACCATTTTTTTTCTCGAAAAAAGCGGCGGTCATCCTGAGGCTGTCGACACTGCCATAGAGCTTGTCTTGCAGTTCCACTGGTGATGGCCACATCTGCTCTCTCTGATCCTCGTATGTCGGGCAGTTCTGCAGCAGATGTTCAGCGGTCATTTTACCGGTACCGCACGGGCATTCGTTGGTACCACCTATCTTCAATTTGTTGAATAGGTGGTACCTCAGTCTATTGTGGCCAGTGCGAAGTCTGAAGAGAACGACCTGCTCTCTTCTGTTCAACTGGTAATAGGCATCGTTTTTGGTGTAACCAGTATGTTCGTTTTCCAATTTGGTCATGTATCTGGCTTTGATAAGCCGTTTTGACTCTTCGTACGTCATACTAGTATCTGTTTGTGGTAGTCTTGCACCTTCTTTTGCCAGTCTGTCTGCCTCCTCGTTGCCTTGGATGTTGCAGTGTGATGGGACCCACTGTACCACTACCCTTTTTGGTGCGGACTGCTGGCACAGTTTGCAGAGTGCTGCTCTTAAGTCATTAAGCTCAGTGTTTTTCTGGCTTTTTAGCGCTGGGACTACGGCGAGAGCATCTGTAAGCAAGACTATATGGTTTTCATTTTCTTTATGCGTCACCATTTCTTCCACTGCCACCCTCAGTGCCTCTGCCTCCGCTCTGAAATTGCTTGTATTTACCAGTAGCGAATGACAGTGTTATTTTTCTGCCATTTGGTAGGTTCAGGAATGTTCCTGCCCCTCCGTTCTGTGTATTGTTTGTTACATAACCGTCGGTGTATGCATGGTTCCAGTCCATGCTTGGGTAGTTTTTCGATGTAAAGCTTAGGGTAGTATCTCTCCTTTCTTTTTCAGTCTGGCAGTTTTTGTTTCCAATACCTGGTATATTTTCTACCACCTCTGGAAATATATCCTGCCTCCAGGTAGGTTTTCGTACAGTAGTGATGGGTTTTGGTATTGTTAGTGCGTTTATGGGATCTTCGTGCATCTTTGCTTTGGCTATTTCTGCAAAGTTTCTCCGCTTTAGTTTCCCATTTCCCAAATTGTTTAGTCTCTGGTGCATTGGATGGTCGGTCAGTCTCCGGAGTTTCTCTGACTGCATCTGGGCTCTGCAGTCTCTTCTATCGGTCATGGATTGCAGTTTTGTAATCTTTTCAAATTCTACAATTGGCGTTGACTTCATGCCACCTGTTATAACTCTCATGGCTTGGTTTTGAAGTTTGCTAACTTTATCGAAGTTCGCCTTTGCTGCTGTTGTCCATGCCGCAATGCCATACTCGAGAACTGGTCTCACTCTTCCAGTGTACAGTTTCTTTAGTATGCTTTCGTCTGCTCCCCAGCTTGTGCCAGCAAGTTTCCTCATGATTGCCATTCTTTCTCTGGCTCTCATTCGGTTTCTCTCGATCTGACTTTTCCATGTCATGCGCCGATCAAATGTGACTCCCAGATAGTTTGGGT
Source organism: Ariolimax columbianus (assembly GCA_036924085.1). NCBI lineage: Eukaryota > Metazoa > Mollusca > Gastropoda > Stylommatophora > Arionidae > Ariolimax > Ariolimax columbianus. The sequence goes on from JAVGWX010000009.1 coordinate 6,862,420, forward strand.
TGTCGTTTGGCTGCAGGAATTTGCCATTTAAACTTAACTTGGTATTTTGGGGTTTGATGGAAAGCGAGAATATTGTGCATGTGGTTTTCTCCTCGTTTATTTTGATATCCCCATTTCAAAAGCATACATTCTTTACTCCAACTATTTATCATTGTTCACGTTTCTTCGCCGTGCAGTGAAGACGAATATGCAGAACATATAGATAGATGAAAACATGTAGATGTTGGAAAATCTAATGAAACATATTCAAAATATAAAAACAATCATAAAGTAAATAGATCTGCAAAGGTTGACTTTAGAAAAAAAACTTACTGAAAATATCAAAACTGACAGCAAGAGTTTTTTTGTTGTTCCAATGTTAGACATAAACAGAGACCAAAAGACGCCGTAGACCCATTCTAAGATAGTAGGGGAAATATAATAAGAGAACATTTTGAAGCTGCAAATCTACTTAATCGTTACTTCAACTCAGTCTTCACTAAAAAAGACTGCTCGAAGATCCCAGAGCCCTTAAATATCTCCAAAGGGACATATACACAGATGGATTACACTCAATCTACATTACTGAGGAAATGGTTTTTTTTTAAATTGGATAATTTGAAAGTGGATAAAAGTCCTGGTTGTGATGGTATTCATTCTAAATTGCTATTTGATCTCAGATACTTGCTGGCATAACGATAGTCCAGATTTTATTCTCAAACTATTGAGAAGGGATTGGAAAGATGTAGATGTGATCCCCTTGTTCAAAAAAGGGCCAGAAATCAGATCCAGGCAATTTACAGATCAATGAGTTTTACAAGCATGCTCTGTAAAATTGTATAGTCTTTTATCAAAGACAACATAATTATGCATTTAAGTTTAATCTCAACAAGAAGATTCAGCGTGGTTTTACTAAGGGGAGATCGTGCTTAAAATCTATTAGAATTCATGGAATAGGTTACCAAAATATAGGATGTCGGAGACCCAATAGATATTATTTATCTGTATTTTGCAAAGGGCTTTGATAGAGTACCTTATCAACGATTATTTCGAAAATTGAAATCACATGTGAATATGTGGAGGAATTGCCAATTAGATAAAAAATTGGTTAACAGACAGAAGGCAGAGGGTGGGCATTAATAAGGAGTGGTGTGATGTTATAAGTGGAATGCATCGGGGATCCGTTTTGGGACCAATTGTGTTCTTGATATAATAGTTGTCAATCACAAGTGATGAAGACCACTCTCTTTGTTCAGCCGTGTGGACAGTCGTATCTCCTGCTGTGTCCATCCATCACAAGTGATGAAGACCACTCTCTTTGTTCAGCCGTGTGGACAGTCGTATCTCCTGCTGTGTCCATCCATCACAAGTGATGAAGACCACTCTCTTTGTTCAGCCGTGTGGACAGTCGTATCTCTTGCTGTGTCCATCCATCACAAGTGATGAAGACCACTCTCTTTGTTCAGCCGTGTGGACAGTCGTATCTCTTACTGTGTCCATGATGTTCGTATATCACAAGTGATGAAGACCACTCTCTTTGTTCAGCCGTGTGGACAGTCGTATCTCTTGCTGTGTCCGCGGAAATGGGTGACTTGCGCGGTGATTTGGATTAAAGTGAGGAAGAAACTGCGCCTTTTGTCAACCTCGCTCACAGAGCCTAAGCTACCTTTTGCCAGTGGCAAGACATTCATCGAGACGATTGGAGATAGCATAGGATGCAGATTTTGCCTCAGGGTTACCACCGAAGCCTTTCCGTAAACATGTAACCCGCAGGGTAGAAAGGTGGGAAGTTTGTCGTGCCTTTTCGATAACCACAAGAGGTCGTATGGACAACACTCAGCGTGTGAGTGAGTCTGGCATCTCTCCCCAGCTGTATTCAGCTCATCATAGTAGCATCTGAAATTCCCACACGCCAAATTCGTGAAGGTGAACCGGCAGAACTAACCCGTGAAATACGACACAGGTATAAGCGTAGTGCCATTTAGTCGGCGTCCAGACCACGATAAACGGATGGAAGATATCACAAAAAAAAGAACGAAATAACAAGTCCAGTCGGAAAACAACACCACGTTTCCGTGAACACAAGTGTAAGTCGTCGACTAGTGTGAGTTCCAGGCAAATCCGTGGTCTGGCGGCATCCATAATGATCCAAAACAGTAGAGAAATGTAGACTCGCAGCCAGTTATGGCGCCATCTTTGCCATATATATATATATATATATATATATATATATATATATATATATATATATATATATATATATATATATACATGATTTGGATAATGATATTGGATCCATGATTGTAAAATTTGCGGATGACACAAAAGTTTGCGGTAGAGTTTCTTCTCCAGCAGAGGTAGATCTATTGAGCTCAGATTTAGCTGCTATTAATAAATGGTCTCTGGCCTGGTATTTTAATGTAGGCAAATGTACAGTCATTCATATGGGACGATCAAATATGAAACATAATTACATGATGGCTGTGAAATGTACAGTCATTCATATGGGACGATCAAATATGAAACATAATTACATGATGTCAGTGAAATGTACAGTCATTCATATGGGACGATCAAATATGAAACATAATTACATGATGGCAGTGAAATGTACAGTCATTCATATGGGACGATCAAATATGAAACATAATTACATGATGGCAGTGAAATGTACAGTCATTCATATGGGACAATCAAATATGAAACATAATTACATGATGGGAGTAGGGTAGAAGTGTGTAAGGGATAGCACCTCACGGTGAGAGGCAGCCACATCCTTGATGGCCAGGATCCTATTTGGTTCCCCCACTTCTGTCTAGCTCACGTATGGCTCCTAGAGTCTGCCTGTGCACGGCAGCACCACCCCCCGGGCAACGGCTTTGGCTGGCAGGCTAAACTACATGGGTGAAATGACAAGAAGGGGAGTCCACCCCTGACAAGTACACACAGCTGCTGGCGGAAGATCGACCTGTGCGACAACGACTCTGAAAGCGGGAGCTGGTAACGCCTGGTATCGGGCTAAAGGCGCACGAGAGACCATAGTTGGTAAGCGGCCAGAACAACGTCCAGAAAGCAATGGCAAACTACTGGATGTAAAATGCCAAGAAACCTATGACAGTCGAGAGAAACGAAACTCAAAGATCTGATGGTGAGGCCCTCAGGCCAGGCAGATCATCGACGCCAACTGGGGAAGAGGCCAGTTTCAGAGTCAGTACAAGTAATAGAGATGACGGCCTAAAGCCTGACTGCATTACAGTGGACAACTCTGAAATGGGACTAAAAACAAAACTAAGAATAGGCACCTGGAACGTCAGGAGCCTATACCAGGGCAAGTTATTCATGATCGGAAGAGAAATGAAGAGAACTAAGATAGAGATTCTTGGAGTCTCTGAGCATAGATGGGCCGGTCAAGGGCACTGTACCAGCTCCTCAGGAGAAACATTTATATACTCTGGGACGGACAAGGGTGGAAAAAGCGGGGTGGCTTTATTCTGTCAAAGACGACAGCACCTTCACTACTCGGTTACAATCCAGTCAACGGCCGCATAATTGTAATCAGACTAAAGAAACAGACTAGAAATTTAACAATAATTCAAGTGTATGCACCAACATCAGCAGCAGACGATTGTGAAATGGATGATTTTTATAACACCTTGCAAGAAGCGATGGAAATAGTTGAAAAAAGAGACATCTTGGTCATCATTGGAGAATTCAATGCGAAAGTTGGAGAGGAAAGAGCCGAAGAGGAGAGAAGTGTTCGAGGACCTTTTGGTTTGGGACACAGAAATGAGCGAGGAGAAAGACTGGTTGAATTCTGCACGGAAAACAACCTCTCCATTGCCAACACCTTCTTCAAATAACATCCACGAAGACTGTACACGTGGACCTCCCCTGATGGCAACAGCAGAAACCAAATAGACTACATCCTAGTGCAACAAAGATGGAGATCAAATGTGCTGGCGACAAAAACACTGCCAGGAGCAGACTGCGATACGGAACACGAATTACTGTTCGCAGTTTTCCAAACAAGACTACGCAGGATCAACAAAGGTTGCCAGCCAATACGCTTCGATGTATCAGCAACACCTACTGAATACAACATCAAAGTAGAAAATAAATTTGAGGCGTTGCTTGCTATACATGAAGAGATGACATCTGAGGAGTTGACGTCGTACGCAAGGGAGATTTTGATCTCGACAGCAAAAGAAATGATTCCAAAGATATTGCACAAGACACAGAGCTATATAACAGAGGAAACACAGAAACTCATTGCAGAAAGGCAACAATTAAAACAAATGGGAAGTAAGGGGACCAACACAGCATATAACAACTGCGCAAGAAAAGTTAGAAGAGAAATAAGAAAATATAAAAGAAGATACATAGTAGAAACATGTAAGGATATAAAAAACCTACAACAACAAGGCAAAGAAAGAGATGCATTCGTAGCAATAAGAACACAGACAAGGGAATTCCGTCCGGTTCCACATGTCATAAATGACGAAGAGGATAACACATTAACAGAAACCAAAGACATACTGAATAGATGGAGAGAGTACTACAGAACCATGTATGGAGACAGCACAAAGCGCTCAATTACAATCCTACCAAAGGATGAGAAAGAACCTGAACCAACATTGGAAGAAGTACGCTCTGCAATTAAAAGCCTGAAAAAGGGAAAGTCCCCAGGATGCGATGATATCCCAGCAGAGCTAATACAAGCAAGAGGAGAGGCATGTGCTCGAGTCTATCACAAGCTGTGTATACAGATATGCCACAGTGCAGAGTGGCCAGAAGCATGGAAGAAATCAATTTATATTCCCCTCCCCAAAAAAGGCAACCTAAAGCTGTGCACGAACTACCGAACTATCGCACTGATCAGCCATGCTAGCAAGATACTCTTGCGAATCCTATTAAGAAGGATAGAGAAAAGGTTCGAATCTGAAATTCACGTAGTCCATGCAGGTTTTAGGAAAGACAGAGGGACCCGGGACCACATATTCAATTTAAGGAATATCTATGAAAAATGTAGAGAGTTTAATGTAGACCTGTACACATGTTTCATTGATTACACTAAGGCCTTCGACACGGTAAAACATCAACATCTGTGGAGAATCATGAAGGAAATGGGGTTTCCTTTGCATATAGTCCATCTCATTGAAACATAATACCAAGATCAACAAGCCGCTGTCCGAGTATCTGGGCAAACATCAGATTGGTTTGCAGTACAAAAGGGAGTCCGACAGGGATGTATCCTCTCACCTTATCTGTACAACATATATGCGGAATGTATAATGAGAAATGTACGAGAAGATGATAACATTGAAAGTTTCTACCCATTTACGATTGGGGGATTCGGGATTCCAGAGTTACGATACGCAGATGACAAAGTGATACTATCAAGAAGTTCGGAAGGGCTAGAGCAGCTACTTTCAGCCGTTAATGGACATAGTAAAGATCAAAATCTGTCCATAAACATAAATAAAACAAAGATAATGACCACCGATAAAACACAATATCAGCATAAATTTACAGTGGGTGGTGAGGTAATAGATCAGGTTACACATTTTGAATATCTGGGCTCCAGAATCGACAAAAATGGTGACTGCTCGAAAGAAATCAGAAGAAGACTAGCTATGGCAATGCAGAGACTGAACAGCCTGAAGAAATTATGGCAGGGCACCAACAAAACGATAAAAGTAAAAGTCTTGAGAGCCTGTGTTTTTCCTGTGGCAGCTTATGGCTGTGAAGCATGGACGATTACCAAAACTTCTAGACAAAGAATCGAATCCTTCGAGTCAAAATGTTACAGAAAGATCCTCAGAATACCCTGGACAGAGAAAAGAACACATGTAGACATTCGGCAAGAGTTGAGCATAGAGGAGAACTGGTTTTATCAATTTCATTTTGGCTAGAAAATGCAAATACTTTGGTCACATCAAGAGACACAATGGTCTTGAGAGGACGGTGATGGAAGGTATGGTGCCAGGCAAAAGAGGAAGGGGTAGACCAAGAAGACGATGGCCCCAAGATATCCAGGATTGCCTGAGTATGACAGTGGCGGAAGCTGGTGTTTTGGCAAGGGAACGAGTTTCTTTCAGACAGACTGTGATGGGAGCGACGTTCTACAAAGGACATGCTACATGATGATGATGGGAGTGAACAATATTAGACAGATAGAAAAGAAAAGGGACCTAGGCGTTAAAATAGGTCATACGTGTAAGGTACGAGAGTAGGTCCAGGTGGCTGTGAAAAAGGCAAATATAATGCTGGGTGTTATTAAAAGAAACATTACACATTGAAGCGAATAAAGTGATAGTAAAACTATACAGATCATTGGTGACACATACATTGGAGTACTGTATTCAGGTGTGGAGTCCTTATCACATAGTGCATATAGACATGATAGAAAGGATACAATGAAGAGCTACAAAAATGATAGTGGGATTCTAGAATTATAGTTATGAGGAGAGACTTAGAAAAAATGGTCTGTAGTGTCTAGAGAAGAGGAGAATTCGATGTGACTTAATACAGGTTTATACATTAATCAACGGAAATGATAAATTAGACTATAGCAAGTTTTTTCAAAGTTCAACTGACTACAAGAACTAGAGGGCATAGCTTCAAATTATTTAAAAGCAGGCCCAGATTGGATATTAGGAAAGATTTTTTCAGTCAGAGAGTGGTGAATGCTTGAAATGCATTGCCACAGAATGTGGTGGAGGCAGGGTCAGTTAATGCATTCAGGAATAGATTGGATGATCACATTCATTTTTAGAGTGAAATAAACTTGTTGTGTACAGACTCTGTGTAGTCTTATAAACCAGTATAATGAAGTTAAGCTTAGTTAATCCATGATGACTTTCCTTTTAACTATGCGAGTTATTTATTTGGATGTCAATATATTACTCATGTTTGTTTAACTTAAGTTGTATCTACTTTATGGTAACTACTTGACTAAGAAGATTTTTTTCCTCTAACACCCATTAATGTCGCTTTACGGCATTGGAATTGAAGTAAAAGAACATAAAGCACACTCATTAACAAAAATGTATTCCCTCATCCTTTCTGATTCCCATTTTTAGAAACCAAAAACAATTTGTTTGGAGAGTAAAACGTGAGTTTCAGTGACGTCACTGTGTTGGGTACAGACTGGAAGAATTGACGTGGCCGTACAGACTGGTTGGACTTTCAGAAATTCTCTTCTGTCTGTATCTGCGGCTATCAGAATTAATTGACCATTAAATATAAACAAACCATACGTCATGGGACTGTCTCTTTCATCGCTGTTTAACCGTATGTTTGGCAAAAGGAATATGAGAATATTGATGGGTAAGTTAAAGTATTGAGTAGTTTTGACACTCGGTGAGACTTCCTGCCGGTGTGTGACTGTGACTGTCACTTGTGTCCTGCTTGTGATAATCATAATAATGATTGTATGTTATTATTGTGGCTGTCAATATGTCGCGTCCTCTGCCCATGTAATATTCTGTAAATTTTTGTTAACAACAGCAGAAAGAAAAGGAAAATAAAGATTTGTTATTTTGATTGTGACCAGTATAGAGTAGTAATACTAATAAATAGACCTAGATCATTCTATTTGGGATTTATTTATTTACTAAATTACTTCTGGTTGTTTAATGCCCACAATGTGTGTTGTACGTTTACTGAGAATTTGCTCTTTTGTGCCCTTTGAAAGGGGCACGATTAAGTAATTGGTTGCAGTAGGCGTAGATAGCGTAGGCTGTAGCGGTCCTCACACCTTGAATGTGTTTTACTGTTTATGATGAACCGAACCCCTTTATTTGTAACATTTCTAAACTGTATCTAGATTATTGTCATGTAAATTTACAAATTAATAGCTCTGCTACTGAAGCATGTATTTGGTATTGCAAATTATGTAATCTGCTTTCACACTAACTGTACTCAATACTGGGACAATACTCAAATTACTCAAATGTACTGCAGTCGTGAGTCGAGTGTCGAATAGTTGGCTTTATTAATTCAAAACGGAGACCAGGAAGGTTAACATCAGGGACTTAATATTCTGTATTCAATGATGATTTCACAGTTAGCAGGAACTTTAGAGCTTGATTATCAAAATTTGTGCACGCCTGACAGAAGTGATCTATCAACTTGATAGATCGCTTCTGTCAGGCGTGCACAAATTTTAGTCTCACAATAAGTAATAAGTAAAGAAAACAAATGTGCTAGAACAGGAAGTAGATGCCATTCCAACTTTTAACATTGATAGTTTAATTAGTTATGAATTGGCAGCTGTGCACCAATTCATATACCTGGGGGTCCCTCATCAGCGACAATCTCTTTCTATACTCAAAAATTGTCAAAACTGCTGCCACATTTATTTGTCTCACAGTACATATTTGGGAAAACCAGAAACTTACAATTTTACAATACATGTATTATCACTATCAGCACACTCCTATAGTATTATTAGTAAATATGGTTGCAAAACTTAGGGAGCTATTCCAAGAGCAAAGGCATAGTAGCTTCCATCTGCACCAGCTGCAATCCATCATTGGAATTACATAGGGGGATAGTGATAAATGCAGAGGTGCACTCTTGCACCGGTCACCAATCATATATGCTCTATTTAGATAGCAAGCCAGACTTGGTCATGTTTGTCGCATGGAAGATGGTCATAACACCAAAGATATTCTCTATGGACAGTTGGTGGATGACCATAAGTGAGGTCCATAGCTGTGTGACAAATGGGGCATGAAGGCACTAGATATAAGTCAGCAGTTCTGAGAAGATGAAGCTGCGGAGAGGGTATCCTGAAAAGCCACCTCATCAATCAATCAAAGCTCATCACTCTTTGGTGCCATTGACACAAATTGCACTGGTTTACACAGTCCTAGGCTACTCTTTCTGGCACTTTCCAGGTGTAACCATTTAATCATAGCTCTTTCTCACATTCTCTTCTGTGTATTTTTAGGTCTACATCTCTTTCTATTGACGTTAAACAAGTCATAAGAAATAATAATCTGGATGATACTGCTGCTTCATTATTATCATCATCATCTGGTTGATCAGTCCAGAGACTGGTTGTACGGTTGTCTGAGTATGTATCTCCATTTGACCCTATCCTCTACAGTTCTTTTCATTGTAGTATAAGTTGGTACTTTAATGTCCTTGTATGCCTGAGATGTAAAGGTGAGTCTTGGTCACCTCGGTCCTCTCTTTCCTTGAATCTTGTCTTCTAGTATCTTCCGTAGAAGACTTTCATGTCTCATATTGTGACCTAGCCAACTCAACCGACGTTTTTGTATCATATGCAATATTTGTCTTTGTGCGTACATTGTCATTGGATGCTCTTTCTGTCCAACTCACTCTTTCCTTTCTACGGTAGCACCATATTTCAAACGCTTCCAAGCTTTTTTCATCCTTCTTTGCTATGCCAAAGTCTATGTTTCACCCCCATACAGTGTGATTGGCCATATATGAGTGGCGATTATTCTTTTCCTCAGTTCTATCCTGATATTAATTTCTGTTTTTCTCAGAGGTCCTTTTTTACCATTGCAATCCTTGTCTTAATTTCTGTCTCATTGCTGGCATCTTCTGTTATGGTTGCCCCAAATATGTCAACTTTCATACTTATTAGATTATTTTTCCATCGATGGATATATTTATGTGCTTATGTTGGTTAGATATAACCAAAATCTTCATCTTCGGTGTGCTATTAATTTAACAAGCTGCATTTGCAACGTTGATACTGATCCTCCCACTATCACTTGGTCATCAGCAAATTTGATGGCATTAACTTTGGTACCCCTATTACAACCTCACAAAACCTTGGCCATCATTTTCTCAGAGATATAGAGACTCGATGAAAGCAAGCAACCCTGTCGTACCCCATTTTATGGAAACTGTATCCGCGAGACCGTCTGTGATTGAAATAATCACCTCTTGTTTTCATACAGGTTCTGGATTAACCTAATGAGTGATCTTTCTATACTTATTTGCTACAAAATCTTAAATAGTTTGTTCCAGGGAATTCGATCAAAGACTTTCTTGTGGTCAATAAAACATATAAACAGTGTACGTCCTTGATCGATCATTATTTCTGCTTCATTATACACAGATGAATCCTAGCTTTATGGTGATAGTTTATTTTTATTGACTATGAAAAGATGTTTGACAGTGTGGATTGAAGTACTCCATGGTAATTGTTGAGCCACTATGGGATACCAGAAAAGTACTTAACTTTTTTACAGAATATGTATGAAGATACTGTTAGGAGACTGGTACGCGGAAGAGCACTGACTGACAGATTCGAGGTACAAACACGGGTGACATAAGGATGTCTTATCTCATCCTTCCTGTTCTTGTTGGCTATAGATTGAATAATGATGGAATATATCAAGGGAAAATGAACTGGTATTGAGTGGACACTATGGTCACAATTGGAGGACCTGGACTATGCAGGTGATCTGGTACTTTTGTCATACAGTCATAGCCAAATGCAAGAGAAATTTGATAGGGTGAAAGAACAATCTGCCAAATTGGGACTGAATATCAGCATGAAGAAAAACAAGCTCCTTAACACAAAAACCAATCATGCTGGAGGGAGAGCCGTTGGAAGACGGAGATACCTTTATCTATTTAGCGGCACAATTGACACATCAGGACGTATTGATGCAAATGTAATGACCAGAATTGGAAAGGCAAGAATGACATTCCTGACAGGAAATGGCATATTGGGATCCAGAGAAATCAAGATGCGGATAATTGCTGAACGAGGTGGCGCATACGAGACTACAACATCAAGTATGAGAATGGAGATGGAGGCGGTGACAGAAGCTCTGAGGGGACTGTCTGAGACATCTTTCTCAGGAGCGGTCATTGTGTCAGACACCCAAACACTACTTCGGAAGGTGCAGAATGGGTGGCTGCGACATGAGTGGATAGCAGCGCTTACTTACTTACTTAGTCGCTCCTCTTCTACCGTGAGGTGTAGAGGTTTGCCAAAGAGAATGCCACACTGCTCTATCCGCCGTCTTTTTCCTGGCTTCTTTCCAATCCAGCCCTCTATCACTTAGGGACTGTCGTATGTTGTCTTCCCAACATACTTTGGGACGTCCTCGGGGTCTGCGTCCTTGACTTCTGATCTCCCATGACCGCTTTGGTATCCGATCTTCTTCCATTCTACAGACATGGCCAACCACTGTAGTTGGGACTGCTCCACTCGTGTCTGCAGGGGTTGAACTTCAAGATTGCTACGTATTGTCTGGTTACGAATCTTGTCCCATTTCATCACCTGAACCGCCTTTCTTAGGTACCTCATTTCTGAAGTTTGTAATTGCCTTTCTTGGGCTGTAGTCATTGCCCATGACTCACATCCATATGTCAGGACAGGCACATAGGTCGAGCGGTATACGTCCATCTTTGTTTTCCTGCTTATTTCTCTTCTACTGAGGAAACCTCTGTTTATTGCATGGAACAGTCTACCTACTGCTGCCCTTCGTGCAGTTAACTCCTCTTTGATTCCTCCCCTGCTGTCTATTACCACTCCTAGATATTTAAAGTTGCTGACCTGCTCCAGTGCTCGTGTTCCCAGGGTTATCTGATGTCTCTTTTCATCTCTGGCGATCACCATGGTTTTTGTTTTGGAGTTGCTGATGTGCATTCCTCTCTTCTTCAACTCTTCTTCCCAGACCTGCAAGTTGATCTGGAGATGTGCTTCGGTTTTCGTGATCAGGGCCACATCGTCTGCAAATGCTAGTTCCGATATGTTACTTGGTCTCATCTTCCAGTACCCTACTTCATACTTTTTTGTCCGTTCCTTGCAGGCTTTGATGACTTCATCCATGAGGAGTATGAAAAGGTACGGTGATAGAATGTCCCCCTGTCTTACTCCGCTAGTGGTCTTGAACTCTCCTGACTTTTGATTTGATGGATAGCAGCGCTGGAGACCTCAAAACTCCAGAAGCTGGTGTGGATCTACTGTCCTGGTCATGCCGGGGTTCCGGGCAATGAGCGAGCTGATGTTTTTGCGTCACATACACCTATAACAGGCACATTGGACATGGATAAAGGTGACATAGTGAAGGTTATCAAGGATCACCTGCTGGAAAACGACACTGCTTTGGATAAGTCTGCAAGGCACATGCTGCAGCACTTTGGAATCAAATTAGGATTCAGTGGATCAGAGAACCTGAGAGGATGAAACAGGAAGGTGTACAACCTACAGGCACCCTCAGCATCCACACTTTGCGCCATCTGCTGAGAGAGACTGAGCACCTATGGGTATGCCTGGAGTGCAGTGAAGTTGACTCCTAGAACAGAACAGAACAAGATTCACAACAAAGTAAAAATATTCAACGGCAATGCCAAGTTGGTGCCACTGTATGAAGTCGCAACATGGAGAATGACCAAGGTCATACAGCAAAGACTCCATACCCTTATTAATAGATGTTTATGAAGGATAAAGGGACAGGACATGGTGACGAATGAAGACTTATGGGAAAGCCAGCTACTGGAACAACAATTTAAGCAAAGAAAACAGGGCTTGATAGGACATATTGTTTGTAGGCACCATTAAACATAGCCAGTCAGGCTCTTACATCGAATCCTCAAGGGATGAGAAAGAACGGTACATAAAATGCATGAAGTGAAAAGTAAGAATGAACTAAGATTAAATAATTACACCTGAAGAGACACAGAAAGAGCAGCCTAGGACCGTATATGTTTGTGAGATGTTATCAATGGCCAATGCCCTTAGAGAGGCGAGTGACTTTGATTGGTGGAGATAAGTTTAGTTGGGCTGCTCTGTCAGTGTGAGGGGCAAGGTTGTTGGGGAGTGGACCATGAATGACAACATCCTCCATTATGTGAATGGAAGTTGAGGTAGTCATTTTAACTCAACTCTGAGGTAGCTGTTTAAAGTCATTAAATTGAGGCAGCGACTTCAACTCTGAGGTAGCTGTTTAAAGTCATTAAATTGAAGCAGTGACTTCAGCTCTGAGGTAGCTGTTCAAAGTCATTAAATTGAGCAGTGACCAGTTCTGAGTTAGCAGTTTGAAGACTCATTACAGCACAACAGTTATTGTGTTTGAAGATACAGAAGGGATGGCTACAGCTTGAGTGGATAGCAGGCACACAGTCCTGAAACTTCCAGTTACTTGCATTAACCAGCTGTCCTGGTCATTCTGGAGGTTGAGACAATCATAGATCTGACTTCCAAGATCAATCATTGCGACTCATAGCTGACTGCTTGTATTAGGGCCAGCGGACCATAGCTGACCAAGACCCTGTTCCACTTCAAAGTAGTGGCCCTAAAAACAGACTACACAAGCTAGTCTGACTTGGAGAATAGGGATCACAGTGGGTAGGCAAACTCGGTGTATCAAAAACAAAAAAAGCCAGCTGAAACTGGATGTGTTTGGTAAATTAGCGCAGCCTAACTGTTAACTTTGAGACAATGTCCTCTTCTTTAGGACGAACGTAAAAGGAGAAAAAGAATTGTTCTTCGAAGTAAAAATAATATTGAATCAAGGTATACATTTCAAAAATTAATTAATAATTCTTCTTTCATTATTGCAACTAATTACAGGACAAGTTTTCCAGTTTCTTATTTCACAGTCCAGATATTAGTCTCTCTTTCTATGAAGTTCTTCATAAGCAGTGTGTTATTAATTTATAAATATAATTATGTGAAATTTGTTTCTGCAGTTGGTCTTGATGCAGCCGGTAAAACAACGATATTGTACAAATTGAAGCTTGGTGAGATCGTAACAACGATTCCAACAATAGGTATGTGTGTTGTGTGTAACAGTAACTAGGTGTGTTGTGTGTAACAGTAACTAGGTGTGTTGTGTGTAACAGTAACTAGGTGTGTTGTGTGTAACAGTAACTAGGTGTGGTGTATGTAACAGTAACTATGTATGTTATGTGTAACAGTAACTAGGTGTGTTGTGTGTAACAGTAACTAGGTGTGTTGTATGTAACAGTGACTATGTGTGTGTTGCATGTAACAGTAACTATGTATGTTGTATGTAACAGTAACTATGTGTTGCTAATGGTAATAGTTATTCAACAAAAGTTGTGTGTAGGACACAGTTATCATAATGTTAAAGGTCATGATGCTGATTAGCAATCAAACTGCTATTAAGGCATTTAGATAGTAAACAAAGAAAATGGGTACTTTGAAGAAATACTTGTATATTTCTATGACAGGTTTTAATGTAGAGTCTGTGGAATACAAGAACATAAGCTTTACTGTGTGGGATGTTGGTGGACAAGACAAGATCAGACCATTATGGAGGCATTACTTCCAAAATACACAGGTAAGCAACTACATTTGAGTTCTGCTTGAGTATTCTGGGTATTTCTTCTGATCCCTGGGAAAATTAAAAAAATTATGAATTCATATATTGTTTCTAGAGTTTTCATTCAAACCCAGAAAGCTAATCCAAACTGAAATCTTTTCACTTGTATGAATGCAGGGTACACGATTTGAGTTTGGAAAGTCTTTCACGCTAGAGAAGCTACATTTCACTGCCTGGCAAATGTTTGATGTTAAAATGGTTTTGTTATCATTTTTGTCTCACTGACAGACTTCGTGGAAAACATTTTTGCTTTGAACACAAAATATTCTTTGCCTTAAGCACATTCTTTCCTTTCTGTTCTTGGTGATCTGACTCCATTTCTTTGTGGCACATTGTGTCCATAAACTCCAAGGTCATGTCCATTTGTTTATTGGACACATATTTTGTCTCACAATGTCCTTGACATCTGAATGTACTGGGAGGCACAGCACTACAAAAAGTAGAATAATTCATATACCTTGATAGCAAATCAGAAGTACTGATAGAGATATCAAATTAAGAATTCAAAAGTAAGAGGATATACACACAAAAATCAAAAATTGTGATAGACCTATAAGAATATATGGAGCTGTCCTATTGTAGTCTGTAATATGGGGAACAACAAAAAGGGCAACTAAAAAAAAAGTTTAAAGTTTTCATCAATAGATGCTTGCACTGACTGGATCGAATAACAAGCTATGATAAAGTCACTGATGTAGAACTGTGGGAAGAAGTGCACAGATGCTAGTGGAACTAGATATACAAAGAAGACGTTGGACAGGACACACAATGCGGAGAACAGTACTAGGCAGTAACTGTTCTGGAATCCTCAAGGCAAGAGAAGTAGGGGCAGACCTGAAGAGTCACAGAGAAGGGAGGTCCAGAGAGACTTAACCTCGGCAGGAAAGATGTGTTGAAGGCCTATGCACAGCAGGCAGTTGAAGGGTTTTGGTGAATGATTGGGTGTTGTGGACTCTTAACAATCATCCTGTTGGTAACAAACACACAAATATTTGGATGCACACAAATTTCAACTTGATTGTGTAAAACTCTAGTGGCTTTCATTGAGAAATATACAAATCTTTAATTTTAACTAGACTTGGTTGGGTCACTGTAGCTGGAAAGTAAGGAAGACGTCTTCTAAAGAAAAAAACTAAAGCGAGAAATGGTGTTTGAACGCTGCACCTTTCAAGCATCGCTTGATCTCAAGGAAGGTTAAGATCAGGTGCCAAATCCTATTCAAGATGGATTAGCTTGGAGGTCCTTATGTACATGCTCAACACACGAAAGAACCATTGGTAGCTAAAAATAAACAAGAGCAGGCTATTAGCTGCTGGCCAGGCAAACATTATAAAAGTAATCAAATTCCTACCCTGCATGATAGCCAAAACGAGGCAGCCCCTCAACCATGAATGAAACAACAGGCCTATCACTTGGGAAGAAGAAAAAGAGTTCATTCTACCCTAGATCTGAATGTTTTGACCACAGCAGAAAAAACTTAAGAGTAAATTTCCCACAAACCATCCCACTTCTAAGACTGATATGAAACCAATAAGTGTTATCTCCTGCAACAAGACGTTGAGGTTTTTTTATTTCTCAGCTTCGCATTTTTGATTTGCTTGTGAAGCTGCGCAACAATCAGAAAAGGTCTTGAGAGCATTCTCCAAGATCCATTGACTAAATATGCTGAATGGACAAAATGCTTGTGGACAATAATAGGGTAGTTGATCTGCCAATAACAATCATTAAACTAATTGTAACATTGATATTTTGTTCTGTGGTTGTTGTTGTTGCTTAGATGTTTGCCTCACTAGTTTCTACTGGCGGAGGCGCGCCATTTTCCACCCCAGACCGTAGTCCATTGGGCAATATCAGGACGCATAAACCAGTGCTTGGATTAATGCGTGCGCCTGTATGTACCTATGCTAGGTTTGTGCGCCATCAGAAGCTAGCCCAACCAAAGTGCAATGGAAGGGCCTCACCCTGAGGGCGCGTGTGAAAGTTGTGCAAGAGTGTGACTGTAGGACAGAGTCAAATGAAACAGGGGGAGGTGAGAAGGGGAAGAGTTGCCCCCCAGGTGAGCCTCTTGTTGTTCTGTGGTAAAGTTCTTTGTTTGATGTTTTTTCTGTATGATGATGTTAGTCAGTCTGGTTTTTGATTTGTTTCAGGGCCTAATTTTTGTTGTTGACAGCAATGACAGAGAAAGGATAGCAGAGGCTAAAGATGAACTTCAGAAAATGGTAAATATAGCATTCTGTTTGTCAACAAATATAACTCCCTGTCAATTTAATCCAAAGTTAAGTGCGTATACAGACGTTAGTTCTATTTCACCTGATTGGTATATTGGTTAAAAAGAATATGGTGGCTAATTTTCCAAGCTAGACGATTAAAGTTTGTTGTGTATTGAATAAGCAATTTCTTCATGTAAAATCACTGCTGGGGAAATGCTTAAATACAGTTCTTGTATAGAGGCCGCTGTAGTTGTGCCCTTATGCTTCACTTGGAATGAGAAGGCAAATCAGCCTCTGTTTACACATTTTCTTTGTCTCCTGGTGTTAACTTAACGTCTTTATACTGGTTTAGAAGACTCTGATAGTCTGTATATAACCAGTTTAATTTACATTTCCTTGCTCTAAAAGCTATGATTATCCAATCTATTCTTAAATGCATTAATTGCCTCTGCCTCCACTTCTTTCTGTGATAATGCATTCCAAGCATTCACCACTCTGACTAAAAAAAATATTTCATAATATCTAATTTGGACCTTTCTTTAGTTAATTTGTAGCAATGCTCTCTTGTTCTTGTAGGTGGTTGTATTTTGAAAAAAACTTGTTACATTCTAATTTATCTGTTTTTAAAAATTATCTTATAAACTTGTATAAAGTAACCTCAAATTCTTCTCTTCATATACGTATTTTGTTTGTCTCACCTGGTATATTTACTCATATTGTTTTGTCTCACCTGGTATATTTTTACACATTGTTTGTCTCACCTGGTATATTTACACATATTTTGTTTGTCTCACTTGGTATATTTACACATATTGTTTGTCTCCTGGTGTATACACACATCAGTGCTTTTATAAATGACATGGATGTTAACTTCTGGACCTTATATACAAATTTGTTGGTGAATCACATGAGGCCTTCTATCTGACGCGAGTGAGTCTGTAGACTGTCATATGAGGTCTCTCATATCACATAGGCAAACCTGTAGACCAGGGATCTTCAAACAAGTTTGACTGATGTACCCTTTTCCACCGCATGTCGTTCCCATCTTTCCAAGATTACTTGGCTCAAAAAGTACATTTCAAGTAATATATTATTGACAATTGTTTATTTTGTTTCTCTTTCATCACATATACATTTGCTTGGTTTATTTGTATAGTATTTTACAAGTGTAATAGCAATAGAAAATGATGGTGGATTTTAAAACTTAAATAAATAAAAGTAGCTACAAACAAATATTAATCACTAGTTACTTAACCTTTGCAGCACTATTGACAAACATGTTAGCCTAAAAAAAGTTTTTTGGGTAAATGCAAAAAAAAACTAACCATGCGCCATGTATTTTTTTTTCACCGTTTATTGCTATAGAAACAGAAATAGGAGTATAAATTACAATATTTATTGTTTCAATTATTAAACTGCAGAATCTATTATGGCAGATCATGGAAAGCTTCATGTATCTTACATTTGTTATTCTAATTACATAATTTTTCTCCTGATAACTGGTGAATAAGTGACTTACATGGTTAACAACACTTAATCTCCTTTTAGCTTCAAGAGGAGGAATTGAGAGATGCCCTGTTACTTGTGTTTGCCAACAAACAAGATCTACCCAATGCCTTGCCGTGTGCAGAAATAACTTCATATCTTGGACTACAGAACATGCGCAACAAAAAGGTTTGTTCTCACCCAAAACTCACTAACTTTTGTTGCTGTAGTCATTGAAATCAAATATTTTATATCTTTGAAATTCTTATGTACCTACGAGTGCTGAAGTCTGATAATCCAACTGATGATATTTGCACTTTTTCCATTTCAAGTATTTACATTGTAGAAATCTCCTTACTTCTGCAAGTCTTGATATTTAGCTGTCCAGTTAACAAAGATTAGGTATGTGCAGCATGTGTTCTTTGTCAAAAAAAAACAAGTGGTAATTATCTAGAACAAAATTTGAATTTTCAGCTTATGAGGCCTTTCAACATGTGACTATCGTGAAAATTATTTAACCAATAAGATTAACCTTGAAGATCAGATTAAACTTAAAGAACTTTCCACATGGATTATCTTCAATAAAATGTCGTGGTTTTTTTTTTGTCATGTATGGAAATTTAGCTGAATTGTTGAGCTGTGAATAAAATAAGCATTAAAAACTACTTCACAGTAATCTTTGACACTAATCTGCATCCTCCACATATCAGATATATTTATTCCATTCTATACGTCTTTAAAGTGTGAATAGTGTAGTATATAATATGTGACTTGTTAATGAAACATTACTGAAGATAAGTAAGTCTCAATCCAATGATACTGTAATGAGAGTTTTACAGCCAGAATCAATAAACTGTGCTGAATGCATTAACCCTTTCCAGTCCTGAAAATGTTTGCCAATTTGTGTCTTTCAGTCCGAGCGCAAGGGCCGCAATATCTTATGTCAAAGTTTTATTCTAAATAAAATAAATTAATATAAACAAATTGAGCTAAAATTATGATCTAAACATTGTAAGACACTTCAACTATCCATGATATGAAGTATTCATTTTAAAGTTGATATATATAGCGTTTAATGGCATTAATGCAGAGGTACAAATTCAATATGAAAAACAATTTTTATATCCACAACATTCTGAATTATTTGACATTTATCCATCAATTTTATTACCACAAAACTTTCTTCTGTGTCCCAGGCAAAGTCTGGATTGGGTGTGTGTGTTGGATATCCATAAATTATCCAGATTATTGGTCTGATATAAATAATTTCCTGAGTCTTGAAGTGCACTCTTCATCGACTTTGAAACTTCACAACTTTATCATATGTCCACCTATCGGAAATTAAAACATCTGCAATCTTGTAGGTAATGTCAGAACCTGAAGTTTCGCAAACTGAAAGACAGAACGTTGTGCATGTGTTGGAAAGTCTGCATTATTTAGGGCAGGAAAAAATTTAAGTTTTACTGCAATCAGCACGTACTTTAGCTGTAAAGAATTAGGACATACACCAATGGTAATTTCTATAAAATAATTCTTTGCTTTCTTTTCATTTGTTCCTTCTCAGTGGTTCATCCAAGGTGCAACAGCCACCCAGGGAACAGGTCTATATGAAGGACTCGACTGGCTATCATCTGAGCTTACCAAGTGATGGATGTTATGTCATATTAAACATCATTAGCTCATCCTCCACCATCACCATAATGCAGATTTATGTTTTTCATCAGTTATTACTGCTGCTGAGTTTTAAATATATTCCTTGGGCCATTACACAGTCACTTCAGTTTTGTAAGTTGGTTCAGTACATCTATCTGCTTGCCGACACCAATTTATCTTCATGTTGTCATCTGGCTTTCTTCTTTTGTAGTTTTGCATTAGGGGCCCATAAACAATAATAAAAGCATGGCACGATTTTCAAGTGCAGACTAAATTTTCATTGCTGGACAGCTATTCTTCATCTTCTGTGTGTTTTTTTGTTATATTTTTAAAGCATAAAATAGATTGTAGCACAATTTACAATTGGACTGTGATATCTTCAAATTTTGGTCTAGCATGTGCACATTCTACTGTTCTTAGTTACTGACTGTCACTTGGCTACCTCAAGGCATGACAGGTGGTCTTATGTCAGCATTCTCTCTCTGCCAGGTGAAGTACTACTTATAGCTTATGGTCTTCATCTACCCAGAGCATTATAGTTTTGGGTTGCCAAAGACATTCACTTTACACTTTCTTCTGTTAGTAAGCGCAGTCCTATCGCATGGAGGTCCAAAAGTGGACTTTTGCTGTAAGGAACAGGGATTTTCCTGCCAGAGACTGTTACTTGTGTCTTTTGGGCATTTAGTTAGACTTGGGAGTTCATTCTATTCCATCCCCGACTATGTAGATAGAATTGGGAGTTCATTCTCAGATCTATCCTCGACTATGTAGGTAGAATTAGGAGTTCATTCTCAGATCTATCCCCGACTATGTAGATAGAATTGGGAGTTCATTCTCAGTTCTATCCCCGACTATGACATTTGGGACCTGGCAAATCTATGATTCTAATTATTGTTGAAAAATGGATGTATTGTTCAAGATGCTACAGAAAATCAATTCTGCCACCAGTACGTTACGATCATGTCCTGTCTTGCATGAAAGATCCTGGAATGGTTCATTAAAAATATTTATTTGCTTTTTGTTGTGTTGTTTTTTTGTGTAGTTATTGTAGTAGATCTGCTAGTCATTCTTTTGCTTTCTGGTCTTCTTTCTGTTTTCAGATTTACTTCATTAAAATATAACCACTGTTGTTTGTGCTTGGCTTTCCACATGCAGCTTTTGTTATTTTTATATACTGTCCTTTGTTGATTCCAAGGACTGTCTGTTTCTGGGTCTTGCAATGTTGTCTATGAATTTTTTGTGTCTGTCTGCTCAAGATTGGTGAGCATAGTCTTTGTTCATTATGCTGTATCTGTATACATTTCATAGGGGGTTCTGATAGTATGATATCACCACAGCAACAGTTGACTTCTTGCATTAGGCCTAATGTAAAGGTCAAGGTTTGTCCCATAGTAGTTATGCTTCTGTCAGGGAATGAAGTTGTTTGAGACTTCATTGTACGAAGCAACAGCTTGAATGAGGCAGACTACTTCCCTAGCAATGTGTCATTTGCAGCTGGGTCAACTGGAGTGTGATTGTAGGAGTTAAACTCCGTACCTTTGCCTTGAAAAGCGAGTGCTCTACCACTATGCTAATCAGGCGCTGTACAGACACACCCATCCCCAAGCATTTTTGTGCGTTCGCAGTGCTAGTTCATGCAGTAACAGTTTGTTTTTCATGAGAAGATTGTAACTTTTATTCACAACTCCCCATGGATGACCATCCCTGGAGCAGCGGTCAGCAACTTTCTACCAGAAAAGACCATGCCGTTGAGTGGAGTCTGTGCCATACTCACCTATAGCTAATCAATGAAGGTGGAAGTAATAAAACATAAATGTCCAGAATCCTATCACCAGTTCTGTGTGTGTGTGTTTGTTTGATGGCCACAATGAGCATGTTTACTCCTTCATGTACCCTGAAAAGTGTGTTTAAGTGGCAGGTTGCAGTAGCTTTCCTCATATCCGAGCATGCTGATGGAGGTGGACCTGGGTCTTCCAGGCTTTTGTGATATGCCAGGTTTCATGCACGTGGCCCCACTATGATTACGTCGATCCACTTTTCGTTAGCCAGATTGCCCTGTTTCCAGGAGCGCTACATAGAAGAGAGCTATGGTCTTGGTCAGTATGTTACAGCTGACCCTGACGCAAAGTTCCTTGCCAGGATTTTTAGCCTGGACTAGCATCTCAGTTCCCCACAAGGACACTATTTATATACAGGCAAATCTCTTAACATTTATTTAAATTATGTGGTTCTACATCAGGTCTGACAATATACAATTGAACAACTAATTTTTTAGTGTCACTGTGGATCGAGTGATATGACATTTAGTTTCGAGATTGTGGACAAAATATGTTTGACTTTCGGGTGGTTCTAGTTCAAAGTATGCTGGCCGTGGGGATTTTGGTTGCATTTTATTTTTGAAGTATTTTATCCATTAATAATTCTACTGTTATCGAGCATTGCATCTTCCTATCCTGCTATTCTCCATCATTGCATCTTCCTATCCTGCTGTTCTCCATCATTGCATCTTCCTATCCTCCTATTCTCCATCATTGCATCTTCCTATCCTGCTGTTCTCCATCATTGTATCTTCCTATCCTCCTATTCTCCATCATTGCATCTTCCTATCCTGCTGTTCTCCATCATTGCATCTTCCTATCATCCTATTCTCCATCATTGCATCTTCCTATCCTGCTGTTCTCCATCATTGCATCTTCCTATCCTCCTATTCTCCATCATTGCATCTTCCTATCCTGCTGTTCTCCATCATTGCATCTTCCTATCCTCCTATTCTCCATCATTGCATCTTCCTATCCTGCTGTTCTCCATCATTGTATCTTCCTATCCTCCTATTCTCCGTCATTGAATCTTCCTGTACTGCAATCCTAAACATGAGTATTGCTTTCTCTGTGTATGACCAAAATTGTTTTGCCTGTCACTGATCAAGGATGCAAGAATAGAAAAATTGTTAACAAGATGTACATATTTTTCATTGCCCTTGCACTTACCAAAACCATTATTAATGCTAATTGTGCTATGTTCATCTTTACCGTACTTGTTTTCTGCTATTACAAATTGACTTTCTTTGCTTACTTGATTATTTAAACTGATCTTACATTTTTACTTAAAGTGTTTCGACTACCTGCTATGTTTGTGTTGTCGTTTTTTTTACAATTGTATGGATTGACACCAAACTTCAAGAATCACATTTTTTAAAAGTAGAACTTCAAATTTTCAGTTCAGTTGTCCATCCATTTGTGTGCTGGTCCATCCACTTGTGTGCTGGTCCATCCACTTTTGTGCTGGTCCATCCACTTGTGTGCTGGTCCAAAATTGCAGCAACTTCTTAGATATTGCTGTCTTTCATTCATTTAATCTTTCCTGTTTATTCCATCAAAAGCATAGGACTGTCACTACAGCTGACCACATTACAGGAAACTTGTATCTGACCGTATGCCATGGCTGTTTCAGTTGCAATGGAAATTGCTAGCACCATATACAACCCTCTTCAGTCACCTTTTATGACCTACTTGAAAGTCTTTAGTGATACTATTCCTTTCACCTGGTTCCTACCTGGGTGTAGCTGTTGTTAGTATTCTAAAATGTATTAATTGATTTGTTTCAATTACATTTCATTGTATTTTTACTGATCATTTTTTCATATATCAGTTTTGTGTTTGAATGGTCTTTCAATGAGAACATATTATCCTAATCTGAAACTGCTCACAAATATTGGAGACATGGCAAGAGCTGGAGTTTCATAATGTGAGTCAAAGGTTAAGGGGATCCGATAGCAAAAACTGCAGTCAGAGACACATTCAGATAAAGGGGATCCCATAGCAAAAACTGCAGTCAGAGACACATTCAGGTTAACGGAATCCCATAGCAAAAACTGCAGTCAGAGACACATTCAGATAAAGGGGATCCCATAGCAAAAACTGCAGTCAGAGACACATTCAGATAAAGAGGATCCCATAGCAAAAACTGCAGTCAGAGACACATTCAGATAAAGGGGATCCCATAGCAAAAACTGCAGTCAGAGACACATTCAGGTTAACGGAATCCCATAGCATAAACTGCAGTCAGAGACACATTCAGGTTAACGGAATCCCATAGCATAAACTGCAGTCAGAGACACATTCAGGTTAACGGAATCCCATAGCAAAAACTGCAGTCCCTTCCTTGTCGGTTATCTAACAGTAGAGCAGGGAATTGAACTTATTACATTTAACATGGCAAGCAAACGCTCGAACCACTCTTCTATTATAGGATTATATTGTAGTAATGAAGCAGTGATACGCCACCCTGCAGACAGTTCAAGAAAGACTTTAATGATCAGTTTAGCTCATGTTTGTTATGTTATCACATACAGAATTCCACTGTAATTATCACCACCATTTTGTTACCATGTGTTGCTTAACAAACAGGACCATGGACCAACATTTGATATTATTGTTATCATGTCATGGACAACATAGTAGTTTCATTTTACGATATCGTTCACTACTAGGTATCTCGTTTATCAGCTTCCTTGAATCTCTGTCTATATTATTACTTCTGTCCTATTTGTAGTTTTCCTCAAAGCTTTATCCAATGTCCCATGTAGCATCCATTATTTGTCTTTTCCTCAATGCTGTGTATCTGTTAAAGCATTCATTTTGCGATCCATCTTAAGATATTTATTAGTCTATGCAGACAAAGGTATGCATTTCAGATCCGGTTAACCCAGCTGTAAAAGGATACTTAGGGGAAGGAAAGGCAGCAAGGAAGGGAACTGGTCATCTCACCTTATAAACAAGATGTGGCCTAGAACAATTTAGTTTCTTAACACTTCATCCCCGACAACAGAGTATGCTATGGGACTGCCTTTACCTTACAAGAATGTTTAAATGGTTTGATTATATGACAAGAATGCCTCACAAATGGCCATCTCACAAACCTATAACCCCAGACAGGCACCATAACTTCAGAGCAAGAGAAGAAAAAGATGAATTGACAGTGTCAAAGAAACACTACAGTCATGTATTTTAAATAACCTTGGCTACACACATGAAAGTCCTCATGATGTCTAACCACATCGGTGACAGATGACATGGAATAAGGTCTTAGTTTTAGTCAACCGGTACTTCTACAGAGGCAGATACCCCTGTGCAGGTTCCAGCTCTGTATGTAGCCAGGAGGAGGAGGACTTCCTGTTTAGTGTGCTAGGCTCGATCAGCTTATTACTTCACTGCGTTGGAGCAAGTGCCACGGAGGGTGGATTAACCGATGTGTGAGTCCATCTTAATTGACTCAAAACACTACAGCACAGTAGACATGCAGTCTGTTAGGTGCCATCTATGCTGCTCTAAACAAACCACCTAACCATGGTCAGTGTTATGCTATGCCACACAGTTAGTCGCCTCTTACGACATGCTTTCTGTGGGGCAGTGGTACTATTCTTGACTTATTATACACAAACTCTGGTGGTCCCCATTATAAGAACATATTTTATTATTATCGTCTCATTTCTATAACTCATCCATTCACTTGTAAATGAATGTGGCACCTTTTTATTTTTTATGAACAGCTGACATTTTTCATTGATTCTACTGATTCATTGATTCTACTGATTCATTGATTCTACTGATTTATTGATTCTGTTGTTGTGCTGATAATGGAGAGCCAATGTAATCATTTATTGACAAGACAATCCATTTAGATGATGACCGATTCTATATATTGTTCACAAAATCATTCATTTCTTTTCTGCATTGTGGTCCAAAAGTCTCCACACATTGGGAAATGTAGCTTTATTCACAAAATTACTCTCTCTCTCTCTCTCTCTCTCTCTCTCTCTCTATATATATATATATATATATATATATATATATATATATATATGTTTTTAAAGTAATGGCAACTATAGTAAGTAGCATTTCCTTTGCAGAACGTCACTTCTTATAACTTCCTATTTGGCTGTTACAAGTTTCTTGGCAAGTGTGCTGTACGATAGGTTGCCATTACTTTCCGTACATGGAGGAGCGAACAAAAAACCATGTCTGCCAAACGTGACACGAGCGTGATTTAAACCAGGTGCGTTGGGATTATGGAATGGACGCTTCACCCCTAGGCAACGCAGCCTCACCATTAGAGAGCATATATTATGAATAAAGTTGCATTTTGTCAACCATTACATATTCCTATGTATGTGGTCTTTAGGGTCACAATCTATTGTTCATTTGGTAGGCCTTCCGTAAATAATAAAGAGGAGCCAGCCATGTGTCTGAAGCCTCATGTTTTAAATGTTATAATTGTGGAGTATCCCCTCCATCAGAGTAGCTTCTGTTCACCCTTTTTATTTATAATTTTTATGATGACCTTGCCTATGTTATATAAAAAGAGGTTTTTTTGTCAATATTTTGTGTGACAAGCTCCTTATTGTTTTATGGAAAGCCTCATATGATGCCTCCCCACACAATGATGACTCCCCACACAATGATGCCTCCCCACACAATGATGGCTCCCCACACAATGATGGCTCCCCGCACAATGGTGGCTCCCCACACAATGAGGGCTCCCCACACAATGATGACTCCCCACACAATGATGACTCCCCACACAATGATGGCTCGCCGCACAATGATGGCTCCCCGCACAATGATGGCTCCCCACACAATGATGGCTCCCCGCACAATGGTGGCTCCCCACACAATGATAACTTATGTTGTTGTTATGACACATTACCCAGAGAAGAGGACCTATGTAGCCTTTATGAAGTAAGTCCCATGGAGGAGTAGGTGGTCCATTATATTTCCCATGAGGGGTAGGTAGCCTTTATAATATATTACACACTTAATGTCTTTATACTGGTTTAGAAGACTACATTGTCTTTATACAACCATTTTCATTTTTACTTCACTTGATCTAAAAACTATGCACATATCTATTCTTGAATGCATTAATTAACCCTGCCCAACTATTTTCTATAGAAATGCATTCCAAGCCAGTTGTCAGCTATAGGAATGCTATGTATAGTACAATATAACACAGGAAGAGCAGTTTGTGTTTGAAGACAGAACATCACATCATGAGGTAGTGCCAATGATGGGGTCAAAACTTCAGTTGCTTTCTGGGGGATGGAGGTATATGAAGTGGACTGCTCACTGCTAGAACAAGCTGCTTTATTAAAGTGGCGAGAGCCATAGAAGTCAAAATGAAAAATCATGAACCAGAGCACTGTAAGTAGCATGGTCATAGATTGAGGGAAGTGGAGGGAATTTGTTGCTATCATGAAAGACACGATAGTCACTGACTGCTTCTTCGGTAACCAGCCAATAATTGAATGACTCCATGAATGAAATAATGATTAAACAGCAGTTCCTGCCTTCTAACTCTGTGAAATAGCAATTGTTATTGTTTGTGAAGGACTTTCAATATTTTTTTGCTAGTGTCGGCACTGTTTAACACTTTACAGTGCCACCTAATTGATTAGATGTGTGGGTTGAGACATGATGGATTAATTACTGGACTGTAAAGTGTTAATAGCAAAAATGGGAGCAAACAGTAAGTATTTAAGGCTTAGATTATAAGTCACTTTTTGTATGGAGGCATAATACACAGGTCAAATGTGTATGTGCTTGCAATGAGAATACAATTTCTTTGATCAAAATAATATATGACCTAACATGAATACATTTAGCTATCTGACTTGCAGAATAGAGCAGTCAAATAATAGGAATTGATTTCTTTCTTATGTATACTTTCCTTTGTTTATCTATACACAAATAGCCACATATTTCCAGTGTTAGTGTGTTGTGGACAAAATATTGTTCGTTAAACTTTTCCAGTCCAGCCTCATTTTTTGGATGTGTGCCTTACTGTCCGAGGCAAGTGTCGTATTTTATTGACGTTAAACAAAATAACAGGATAAAAGCTAACGGTCGGGAATTCGAAGTGGTTGACCTTTTTAAATACATTGGGTCGATTGTCAGTGAATGAAGGATCAAAATGTGAGGTGTTGGCCAGAATAGCACACAATAGCGGCGCTTGCACGGCTTAACATAATCTGCCAAGATAAACGGTTAGCACTACGCACGAAAATCAGATTAATGCATACAATGGTCCTGTCAATATTCCTCTATGCATGTGAGACATGGACAGTTACAGCTGACCTTCAACGAAGGATACAGGCCTTGGAGATAAGATGTTTCTGAAAACTTTTAAACGTCACGTACAAAGATCGAGTTACAAATGAGGAAATACGAGATAGAATTACAACAGCAATAGGGCCTTTCGAAGACCTCTTGGCAACTGTCAAAAGAAGGAAACTCACTTGGTACGGTCACATTTCGAGATCAAGTGGTCTTGCAAATACAATCCTCCACGGAAAGGTACATGGCAGACGACGAAGAGGCCAACATGGGAGGACAACATAAAAGAATGGACCAGTCTCCGACCAGAAGAGTCACAGGCAGCGGCATCTGACAGAGGGGCGTGTTGTGAGGATGTCTTCATGTGTGCCCCAACGACCTCACCGGTTACGGGATGATCTGACCTGATCTGACCTGAAACAAAATGAGCTCAAGCTGTTATCAGACACTGACATGAAATATTCATAATAAAAACATGTATTAGTAGGGAGATATCATTTATACCTAGGAGGAGGAAGGGGCCACATCATTTGTTGGACAGATTTTACTCACCTCATGTGTTGAAATTCCCTCTAAAGAATTGCACCGTTCACTGTCATCTGTTTGTAACTGACGAGACTCTGAATCGGCCTTGTTTTGAGTATCAATGTCTTCTGCGTTCTTTCACAATCTCCCGCTACCAAGCTTTGAACAGCGCTTTGTTAGTATCAGGATGTAGTCCGGAGAACGTAATGCGTTGTGTCGCTAGTTTACAGCTTGACTGCGATATTTGCACCTTTCGGTCTGACATCTGTCTTGGGCAGAGGGTCTAATCTAAATGCATGATGATTGGCTCGTTCAAATACGCCATTTCTTGGCTCTCATAAACTGAATGCCACAACTTTAGAAATTCACAGAAAATGTAAATATCCACCTAATAGACATGAAAACTGCACATGCTGGATCTTTGATCATGTATCAGTTTGTTTCATCTAAATACCAAATGCTGTAACTAATTGACAGAACATAACACGTGTGCTAGATGTCTGGGCCGGTCAGATCAGTTTTAACTGACGTTTAGTATGCAGATGTTGAAGGTCAAATAGGACTGTAAACGGTTAAGATAAGCTTCAGCTGTCAAATGTGTTTTATAAAGATAAATCAAATTACATTTATAAATATACATCAGATTTATTATTTGCTCTCTTCTTTTTAATACTTTCTGGCTATTTGTGTTTATTAATTTTGTAAATAGGATGTGCTTCCAGAAACAAAATCTACAAGCTTGTTTTGTCACAAGTTTTGGGATTGTGTGCTGAATGTCAGAACTGTACATCACTTAGAAGTGGGTGAAATATCTGTTTGTGGACTTACAGAATGATGAGTCCAATTGAAGTTAGTTTAAAATGTTAGCATTATAAAGGGCCACATATAGCGCAGGAGCAAAGACCGTTGCCTCTCAAGAAATGATTGAATGTGTGAAAGGTTGGTGTTCGATTCCTGCACATTTCAAGTGCTCCCTGGTCTCAAGGGATGTGAGATCTGTGCCTAGTCCTATCAGAGATGGATGATAAACTCAGGTCCCGTGTGCACATAGAATAACAGTTGACAATCAAAAGGAGAAGACTATGAGCCACTGTCCATGCACAAATTCTAAAAGTAATGATAGTGGTCTGTATCAAAAGAGGTAGCCATCCATCATGCACAGACACAACAAGCCAATTGCCTGTTTGTCTGCATACTCAATAGAAAGTGTGTACTCAAAATCTCTCTCTGAGGGGTAGAAGAGAAGTGACTAAAAAAGATTAGCATTTAAATGTCAGGCTGTAGGTCAGGTAAAGTTAACAAAAACTAATTCTATTTAAATATCAGACTGTAGGTCAGGTAAAGTTAACAGAAACCTATTCTATTTAAATGTCCGGCTCTAGGCAAGGTAAAGTTAACTGAATCGGATCCCATTTAAACGTTATGCTCTGGGCAAGGTAAATGCCATTTAAAAGTATCTGCATGTGCTAGTTGTTATTTAGTACCATACAAAGTGTTCCCTTTATCTAGCCTTGCAGGAAGAAACATTTTCCTGACATCTTTGAATACCTGACACTCAAAGAGATGAAGATCCAAGTTTTGCATTTATTCTTGAAACACGAGTTACCTTGACACTTCTATTTATTCTTGAAACATAAATCCTTTAAAATTCATTTAGTCACCAAACATAAAATAAATTAAAATTGATGCTTTCTACATAAGGTACCTTTAAATTTATATTTATTTGTTATAAATAAACTACATTTCAATGAATTCTCTAAACACAAGGTACCTTTAAATTTATATTTATTTTTTATAAATAAACTACATTTCTATTAATTCTCTTAACACAAGGTACCTTTAAATTTATATTTATTTGTTATAAATAAACTACATTTCAACTCATTCTTTGAATCGTCTCAATTAATTCTCTAAACACAAGTTACCTTTAAATTTATATTTATTTGTTATAAATAAACTACATTTCAATTAATTCTCTTAACACAAGGTACCTTTAAATTTATATTTATTTGTTATAAATAAACTACATTTCAATTAATTCTCTAAACACAAGGTACCTTTAAATTTATATTTATTTGTTATAAATAAACTACATTTCAACTCATTCTTTGAATCTTCTCAATTAATTCTCTAAACACAAGGTACCTTTAAATTTATATTTATTTGTTATAAATAAACTACATTTCAATTAATTCTCTAAACACAAGGTACCTTTAAATTTATATTTATTTGTTATAAATAAACTACATTTCAATTAATTCTCTAAACACAAGGTACCTTTAAATTTATATTTATTTTTTATAAATAAACTACATTTCTATTAATTCTCTTAACACAAGGTACCTTTAAATTTATATTTATTTGTTATAAATAAACTACATTTCAACTCATTCTTTGAATCGTCTCAATTAATTCTCTAAACACAAGTTACCTTTAAATTTATATTTATTTGTTATAAATAAACTACATTTCAATTAATTCTCTTAACACAAGGTACCTTTAAATTTATATTTATTTGTTATAAATAAACTACATTTCAATTAATTCTCTAAACACAAGGTACCTTTAAATTTATATTTATTTGTTATAAATAAACTACATTTCAACTCATTCTTTGAATCTTCTCAATTAATTCTCTAAACACAAGGTACCTTTAAATTTATATTTATTTGTTATAAATAAACTACATTTCAATTAATTCTCTAAACACAAGGTACCTTTAAATTTATATTTATTTGTTATAAATAAACTACATTTCAATTAATTCTCTAAACACAAGGTACCTTTAAATTTATATTTATTTTTTATAAATAAACTACATTTCAACTCATTCTTTGAATCGTCTCAATTAATTCTCTAAACACAAGGGACCTTTAAATTTATATTTATTTGTTATAAATAAACTACATTTTAACTCATTCTTTGAATCTTCTCAATTTATTCTCTAAACACAAGGTACCTTTAAATTTATATTTATTTGTTATAAATAAACTACATTTCAATTAATTCTCTAAACACAAGGTACCTTTAAATTTATATTTATTTGTTATAAATAAACTACATTTCAATTAATTCTCTAAACACAAGGTACCTTTAAATTTATATTTATTTTTTATAAATAAACTGCATTTCAACTCATTCTTTGAATCGTCTCAATTAATTCTCTAAACACAAGGTACCTTTAAATTTATATTTATTTGTTATAAATAAACTACATTTCAATTAATTCTCTAAACACAAGGTACCTTTAAATTTATATTTATTTTTTATAAATAAACTACATTTCAACTCATTCTTTGAATCGTCTCAATTAATTCTCTAAACACAAAGGACAATAACTTTATTTTTTTTTCAATAGAGGTCTTTGAATCTACTTTTTGATCATTAGGGGAAGATAATGTTTTCAAACATCAGTGTTTTTTACAATTTGCATTATATCTTGATGTTTGAGGAATATTTTTGTTGTTGACGTTTTCAGTTTCCTGCATGTTTGTAGATGTTTGGATACAAGCTGGTATGCTTTAATACACCGAATACTGTGTTTCATGTCAGATATGCGAACATTTTAGTAATTCCTTGTTGGAACACATTCACACAAGACTGATAACGAGAAAGCTCTTTCATCACATCTGGCAGTTTGAAGTCGTTTCATTGTGATGATGTGTACATGAACAATCATGTTATTTTGATATTTTATTGGTCATAAAAGATTAGGTCATTTTCATATCCAAAAGTCTCATACAGTAATTTTGATATTCGGTACAAAATTATTGAGAATTCATTCATGGTCTTTTGTGAATGAATTTGTTTCTTCTTTTTTTTAAATAAAAAATTTGATGTATAATTGAATTACAGCAGACACAGCTTTTTTCTGAGGTTGAAGGGAAAAAACACTGGTGAATAGAGAAGCTCAGCCATTATTTAGCTTACAAATAGAGAAGCTCAGCCGTTATTTAGCTTACAAATAGAGAAGCTCAGCCATTGTTTAGCTTACAAATAGAGAAGCTCAGCCATTATTTAGCTTACAAATAGAGAAGCTCAGCCATTATTTAGCTTACAAATAGAGAAGCTCAGCCATTATTTAGCTTACAAATAGAGAAGCTCAGCCATTATTTAGCTTACAAATGGAGAAGCTCAGCCATTATTTAGCTTACAAATAGAGAAGCTCAGCCATTATTTAGCTTACAAATAGAGAAGCTCAGCCATTATTTAGCTTACAAATAGAGAAGCTCAGCCGTTATTTAGCTTACAAATGGAGAAGCTTAGCCATTTCTTCTTCTTCTGTGTTCGTTCTGAATCTCCGGCTACTAATCCCTGAACAGAGTTTTGCAAGTAGCAGGATGTAGTCCAGAAAACGGCATGCGATGTGTCACTAGTTTACAGTTTGACTGCGATATTTGCACCTTTCAGTCCGACATCTTCGGCAGGGCGTAGCCATTATTTAGCTTACAAATGGAGAAGCTTAGCCGTTATTTAGCTTACAAATGCATTTTGGCCACAGAAAATGGGTAAACAACACACTATGTATTACTTGCAACTGTGTGTTTAAGCTAATTAAACAGAAGCTGACCTTTAAGTGTAGAAAAGAGATCCATTGTGTATGACTTCTGAGAACACATCAAAATAATGTCGGTGTCAGTGGCGAAATGACAAAACATAAGTACAGAAATAAGAGGAGATTGTGTCCGTTAACTTATCTATTAGATAACAGGGATTTATTTTTGTGATTTAAAAAAGAAAATTGTTCCCTTTCTTTCTTTTGTTTGCCTTATTTTTCTATCCCCCAAAGCGGTGTGCGTTACACTATGTTTTTATTTTGCGCATGTCGGCCCAGTGCATCTGACTTCAGCATGCATTTTATGTATGGGTCTGCTTCCTCCTGCATTTTCTAAGGTTCTGCTTCCTCGGGGTAACGGTCAGTGCTGTGATAGGGGAGCGAACCCAGCATCTTCGGTTTGTAAGCTGTGTTACTAGGCCACACCGTGCTCTAACGGTGATCTGCTGTGTGTTGACTTCTGTAAACGGAGATCTGCTGTATCTGTTAACTTATCTGAATATTTGGATCTGCTGTATGTGGAGAATATGCTGTATTTGTCAAATGTAAGCAGAGATCTGCTGTATCTGTTAGCTTATCTGAATATTTGGATCTTCTGTATGTGGAGAATCTGCTGCATGTGGAGAATCTGCTGTATGTGGAGAATCTGCTGTATGTGGAGAATCTGCTGTATCTGTCAAATGTAAGCGGAGATCTGCTGTATCTGCACTGATAATTTCTGAAGCTGAATGTTTAAAGGATACGATTTCTAGCCCCATACACAACCCTCTTTAGTCACTCTTCTTTGACATGCTTGAAAGTTAGCAGTGGTCTTAGTTAAGGGTGAAATACAAACCTAACTCACACACTGCGCTTCTGCCTTTATTCCTCAGCTTTGTTATGGCACTCCCAATCCTCCAGCTCCCAATAATGGGGGGAGATAAATAATGTAACAAAATAATGGCGATGCTACATAAAATTGTCTGAAAAAGTAATTATTTGTTTTGTAACATTCATAGAAAAAGCACGACTAGCATGGGCCGGACACCTCGTCCGTATGTCAGACGAGCGGCTCCCAAAGAAGCTTCTCTACGGCGAGCTGAGAGAGGGAGGGCGCCCAAAGAAACGTTTTAAGGACGGTCTGAAGGACTCAGTAAAAAGTTGCCAGATAGACATCGACACCTGGGAATGTCTTGCGCAAAACAGATCTGACTGGAGAAGCGCAGTCAAATCGGGTGTAGCTGCCGGTGAAGACGACCGTGTTGTGAAAGCCCAGAACAGACGCGAGACGCGGAAATCCCGAGCAGCGGGAACACCATCCCCTTCTACAAACCTCGTGTGCCCGATATGTAGCAGATGTTTTCGTGCTCGCATTGGCCTGTTCAGCCACATGCGCACCCACACCCAACAGGGAAGTCTGTGACAAGGATGATGTCGGCGGTCCTCATCGACAACGATGGACAGCTATTATAACATTCATAGCCAGTTAGTTGTTTTGTTGCTGCTGGTATCTCTAATATCTGTGGTCTTCTTTCTTCACTTGGACAAACCATCTGATACAACTGTCTGTTTTTGTGCTTGATTGTTTGAAGTAGCCATATAGTAAATGAACAAACCATATATTTTGCATGTGATATATATATATATATATATATATATATATATATATATATATATATATATATATATATATATATATATATATATACTTTCTGTTCTTTTAGAAATCCAGTGCAACTATATGTAGGCATACCTCACTTTGTTACACTTGCAGATATTGATCCCCTCAAATGATTCTTGTTCCGGTAGATTTAGGTAGATAATCAAATTAGTCTTTACTACATTTTTGTGCTCTTAGTTGCTCGATGTCACAGTTCTTGAAATATATCAAAGTTTCTCGTCGTTATTATGTTGAAATTAAGTCTATTAATAACCGTAGAATGGCCTCTGAGCATCAAACTTCATCATTGTGATAATTTAGAAATTGTCACAACCAACCTAACTCACTCAACAACCATACACTTCATTCACTTAAACAACCATACACTCCTTTCACTCAACAACCAACAACCTTGAGGTTAGGCTCTACACTAGCAGAAAGCTACAGGTGAAGATTATAATAGTTTTAGAAATAGATTTTTAAAAGGTTTCAGAACAATTTTTTTTAATGACCCATAGCTACTGCACATTTTGTCTTAAAAATAGTGGTTTACTGCGATATCTCCATCTTTTCGTCCGGCACATCCGATTACAGCTGGCATTTTTGATTACCGAGTCTGCCTTCTCACTGCGACGCTATTTCTCTTAGACAGACTACACTAGTGCAGCCTGTTTCCAGGGCATTTCCTTGTTGGCGGAATAAGGTCCTGGCCAGCTCTAGCTTGCTGACCCTGATGTTATAAGCCACTGGTTGCTGCCAGATCATTCACTGTGCTGCATATTGAACCCCTATTGCACATTTGATAGAGATGGTGAAAACATGATTTTAGACTTTTATATGTGGGTACATGTAAGACAAGAATTTGGTGGGACATGCTTTATTGCAATATTCTATAAATTGTAGTGGTCTGAACCTTCACCATCGTTCGTTCTCAAACTCCTGTTACCGAGCCCTGGAAAGGGCTTTGCAAGTAGCAGGATGTAGGCCTGAAACTGGAATGTGCTGTGTCGTAGTTTACAGATTGACTGAGATATTTGCACCTTTCATTCCAACACATCCGACTTCAGCAGTCATTTTTGGGTACCGGGTTAGCCGTCCCTCTTTGATCCCTTCTCCTTACCCAGGCTGCTCTGTTGCTGCCTTTTATCCAGGATCACCACATAGAGGTCCTGACACTAACACTCAGCTTTGGGTTGTTGACTGCTGCAGCTCACGCACTGCTCAGCATGTTGATCCCAGTGGTCTGAACCTGAACCAAATCTGCAAAATCTTCAAGGTATGCCTGTGTGTGTATGTATATATAATTTATTTTTTGTAAGTAGGTTTCTTCTATTAATTTATTTTCTAATTACTGGTACACTGGCTTCAAATAAAGTAATAGTCAGGTGAGAGGGTTTTCACTTGTGTGGTCTAATATGTTTGACTTCAGGTATTCCAAATTAATGAAACAATGAATAAACATATGAAATTGATCTTTTTTTTGATGGATACATCTCTTCTTGTTGCTTATTTATCTTCGTCAGTGCTACGTTGTGTATTTCAAGGAATGGTGGAACATACTTTCCAATACCCTACCTCAATTACATGCACTGAAACAGGAATCTGGAAAGGACGTGATAGTCAAACTATAAGTATTGCTACAAGATTAGAAAGATAGAAAAGGACCTAGGGGTTATAATAGATCATACAGGTAAAATGAGTGAGTTAGTCCAGGTAGCACTGAAAAAGGCAAATGTATTCTCAGGTATGTTAGAAATGAATATTAAATATGAGCAAGGAAGTGATAGTCAAACTGTATAAAGCATTAGTTAGACCTAGATTGGAGTACTGCGTACAGGTGTGGAGTCCTTATCAGAGAGGGGATATAGACATGCTGGAAAGGATACAAAAGAAGAGTAAATTATAATTATGAGGAAAGACTCAGAAAAACCAGCTTACAGTGTCTATAAAAGAGAAGAATTGGAGGTAACTTAATACAGGTTTATAAGATAATCGAAGGAAAGAATAAATTGGACTATAACAAGTTTTTTTCAGATTGCAACCAGCTACAAGAACAAGAGGGCACAGCACAGCTACAAATTATTTAAAGAGAGGTCCAGATTAGATATTAGGAAATGTTTTTTAGTTAGAGTTGTGAATACTTGAAATTAATTGTAGCAGGAAATAGTTGGGGCATGGTCAATTAATACATTCAAAAATAGATTGAATGCCCATAGTTATTTATAGATTAGGTTGACTGTAAGAAACTGATTGTATACAGACTCAGCAGAGCCTCCTATACCAATATAAAGAAATTAAGTTTAGAAACAGGCTGTGTTGAAGGCGCTTGTAGTAAAGACAATGGATAAGGACAATATTTGAATATTGATCGATGACCGCTCCTTGGATAAGGACACTGCCATCGATAAACCAGAAGTCCACATATTGTAAAGTTTTAAAATCGTAGATCCAACCAATAAATGAGAATGCATCCATGCGCACAGCAAGCTTTCAGAAGCATCCGTATCCACATCCTTCGTAATTGTCTGTAAGACACTGAACACCCATGAGTCTGCCCGGAGTGCAATGACGTCGATTCTTACGAGAACATGTCTGAGATGGTTTATCTCATAAAACGATTGCAAGCTGCGCTACATGAACAGTCTAAAGTCGTCTGTTGAGTTTATGAACTTCTTCGTTCATGCTCGTTGTTTGTAAGACTGTTTTATCTCTCTACAGTTCTGTCTCGTTTAAATCTCACGAGGCCAGTATGGTTCACTCTATTCCTGCATGAGCATGCACCTTTGTAGGATGTGTTCCAAGGTCATAGTATGCTCCCCATATGGACACCTGTCATCTGTTCAAATCCTCATGTTGTAAAGAGTACCATTGAGTCTATAATGCTCAGTTCTCAGCCTGAAGATGACGACTTGCTCGTCTCTAGTTAAATCATAATAGCTGTCTTCTTTTGGGGAGTGGAGAAGATCAGTTCATTCCCCCCTGAAGTGGCTTAAATGGTGTTCTTTGCCACGGTGTACCCTCGTGCTCAGGTCGGTTTGTGAGGAAGCTCCTTCACACTTTCCTAGTTTGCCCGTAGCTTCGTTGCCTTCGATTTGACAGTGGACGTGTATCCTCTGTATGACCAATGTTGGGTTTTCTGCCGAGAACATATTGCTCCAGATCTTCATCTTTAAGACAATTTAAAGTTTAGGGCTGGACGATGACCATCATCTAGAGTAGGTCATGGCTGGACCATGGCCATCATCTAGAGTAGGTCATGGCTGGACCATGACCATCATCTAGAGTAGGTCATGGCTGGACCATGGCCATCATCTAGAGTAGATCATGGCTGGACCGTGGCCATCATCTAGAGTAGGTCATGGCTGGACCATGGCCATCATCTAGAGTAGGTCACGGCTGGACCATGGCCATCATCTAGAGTAGGTCATGGCTGGACCATGGCCATCATCTAGAGTAGGTCATGGCTGGACCATGGCCATCATCTAGAGTAGGTCATGGCTGGACCATGGCCATCATCTAGAGTAGGTCATGGCTGGACCATGGCCATCATCTAGAGTAGGTTTTGGCTGGAACATGGCCATCATCTAGAGTAGGTCATGGCTGGACCGTGGCCATCATCTAGAGTAGGTCATGGCTGGACCATGGCCATCATCTAGAGTAGGTCATGGCTGGACCAAATATCTTTTGAACTCCATAGGTTCCATAATTCAATTAAAGCGTTCCTCACCTTTTGGATTCACACATTGATCAATGACCTGTTGCAACAAGTATCTAAATAGGACTGGCTTTATTTATTATGTGTCTAAGAATCATTTTGGCCAGAAAATGTAAATACTTTGGTCACATCAAGAGACACAAAGGTCTTGAGAGAACAGTGATGGAAGGTATGGTGCCAGGTAAATTAGGCAGGGGTAGACCAAGTAGACGATGCACCAAGATATCTAATAATGCCTGCGTATGACTGTGGCGGATGCTGGAGTTTTGGCAAGGGAAAGAGTTTCTTTTAATCAGACTGTGATGGGAGTGACGTTCTATAAAGGATATGCTACATGATGGTGATGAATAATCGACGTCACTGCTCTCCGGGCATACCCGTAGGTGCTCAATATCTCTCATCAAATGGCGTACGGTATGGATGCTGATGGTCCCTGTAGTTCGCTGGTTATACACTCTCCTTCTCCGTCCTCTCATGTGCCCCACTCTGCTCGAACCTCGTGTAATGTAGAACCTTTGCCGTCTGTTGATTGCTGCTTCATCTATTGCGGTGTCTGCATCCAGCAGGCGGTCATTGATTGATTTCACAATGTCACTTCTATCCATCACTAATGTGCCCATGATGGGAGCTTGTGAAGCCATGATGTCAGCTCTTTCATTGCCCTGAACCCCGGCATGAGCAAGACAGTAGATCCGTGTCAACCCCTGAAGGTTCCAAGCCTCAACAGCTGCTATCCACTCGTACCTAAGCCATCCCTTCTGTACTTTCTGAAGCACATAAGGGTTGGGCTTTATGATTGTAAGTAGTGACAGTTGATACGTCCCTGTTTAGCATCTAGCTTCTATTTCTGTATCAAGCCTTTCCATGTTCCTCAAACATATTTCTCAAGTACTTGAACTATTATGGCGGTTTCAGTTTGATATTTATGACGCAATTTATTGAAATTTATCCAATCGAAGAATAGTCTCTAAGACAAAATGTTCAATGACCAAATATATACTAACATGGCGGCCGTGGGGGAAAAGTCAGTGGAGGACAAGCCGTCATGAAACTATTGACATAGTTTATTGTTTGTAAGTGAACGTTTCTCTTGAATATGTAACGGGGTCAAGAAGCTAAGCAGCGCATGATCTGCAACGGTCAGTGACCCGTACCTCACTGCTAGCGTCAGGGCCAACGAACCAGAGCTGTCAAGTCCCTTCTATACCCCCGCGCGGTGATCCTGGATAACAGGTTGCAGCAGGGCAGACTGGCTAAGGAGAAGGGATCGAAAAGGGAAGGATAACCCGGTACTCAAAAATGCCTGCTGAAGTCGGATGGGTTGGACCGAAATGTGCAAATATCGTAGTCAAGCTGGTAACTACGAAACAACGCATCCCGTTCTCCGGACAACATCCTGCGTCTTGCAAGGTCCATTCCAGGGTTTGGTAGCTGGAGATTGAGAACGAACGGAGAAGAAGAATATGTAACAACTAATTAGAATCTGAAGATAAGTATTATGTTATTAATCTGATGACTGATCAATCAACCAATCTCAGGAACCCGTCGCCTCTCTCGGTGCATAGACCAATGACAACCAACATATCTTCAACATACAAGGTCCTGGGCTGCTCTTTCTGTCCCTCTTCAGGTGTAATAATTTAATCTTAATTTCATCTCACATTTTCTTCTTCAAGTATTTTGGGGCTACCTCTACTCAGAAGGTCAGTGAGCCATGGATCTGCCTTGCGGCTTTCACTCCACTGCGCCAATCTTCTGTTTCCGAAGGCCCTTCTTTTCCCAAGGTCGTTTGCTTTTGCTCTGTTGTCAATATTTTTGTAACCATTTTATTTTTATAAATTGGGAGGTGGGACCAAATCTATTATACTCTTGGTGAGTTGTCCGTGTTTGGGTGGTGGGCTCCAACCTAACCTATTATACTCTTGGTGAGTTGTCCGTGTTTGGGTGGTGGGCTCTAACCTAACCTATTATACTCTTGGTGAGTTGTCCGTGTTTGGGTGGTGGGCTCTAACCTATTATACGCTTGGTGAGTTGTCCGTGTTTGGGTGGTGGGCTCTAACCTAACCTATTATACTCTTGGTGAGTTGTCCGTGTTTGGGTGGTGGGCTCTAACCTAACCTATTATACTCTTGGTGAGTTGTCCGTGTTTGGGTGGTGGGCTCTCACCTAACCTATTATAATCTTGGTGAGTTGTCCGTGTTTGGGTGGTGGGCTCTAACCTAACCTATTATACTCTTGGTGAGTTGTCCGTGTTTGGGTGGTGGGCTCTAACCTAACCTATTGTACTCTTGGTGAGTTGTCCGTGTTTGGGGGGTGGGCTCTAACCTAACCTGTTATACTCTTGGTGAGTTGTCCGTGTTTGGGTGGTGGGCTTTAACCTAACCTATTATACTCTTGGTGAGTTGTCCGTGTTTGGGTGGTGGGCTCTAACCTAACCTATTATACTCTTGGTGAGTTGTCCGTGTTTGGATGCTCGGCCCTAACCTAACCAACTAAACACTAAGTGAGTTGTCCATGTTTCGGTGTTAGGCCATAACCTAACCAACTAAACACTAAGTGAGTTGTCCATGTTTGGGTGTTGGGCCCTAACCTAAGCAACTAAACATTAAGTGAGTTGTCCATGTTTGGGTGTTGGGCCCTAACCTAACTTATTATGCTCTAGGTGGGTTGTCCATGTTTAGTATGTTCTTTCCCCTACGACTTGTCCATCTAAGATGACCCTTCTAGAAGCTTTCACTTCCACTGACTTCTGAGATCATTGAGACATGGAAGCTTCCTCACAATTTCAAGGTAATGGACTCGATGCCTTTTAGGATTACACAAAAATGGTGTTTTAAACATCTCGCAATGTACTTCCCTTTATAACGAATTTTCTTTGTTTGCTTCGTGGTGGACCGGCTTTTCTTACATCTTGGGAGATATTGAAGTTGGAGGGCCTAGGCTTTCCTGGCGATAGTGAAATGATAGAATTCTTAACACGCTCACCCTTACGAAGAATAGTGAGGATCCCTAGCTAATCGGCCAGGCTGCTGTAACACACCCTGTTTCCATATGTCCAGCGTGAATGGGAAGTAGAGACTTGGTCATTATGTTGCACCCGACCGTGACACTAATGAGTTTGCAACAGTTTTTTTAAATTATGTCTAATCTTGTTTTTGTTTTAAATGAATAATCTCTGGTGTTTTGGGACTTCTATTTGGACCAGGGAGTGGGAAGATTTTGTCTACTGTGACCTGTTCTGTTCTTTTCAGAATCGATGTTATTGCACTTCAGGCAGACACATAGGTGCTCGGTTCCTCTCAGAAAATAGTAAAGAAAACGGACACTGTAGCTTGCAGGGTGTACAACAACATGCATCGTCCTCTTATGCGGTCATCTCTGCTGGATCCAAGTATGATTTCAAAATCTAGCAATATGTGCATTGCTGGTTCATCGTCACCATGGGGACGGCGTGGGCTAGTGGTTAAGGGACACGGCTCACAAACCAAAGGTGCTGGGTTCGATCCCCATCACAGCACCAGCCGTTACCCGGGGAAGCAAACCCTTAGAAAATGCAGGAGAAAGATGAACCCTACATAAAATGCATGATGGTCGGATGCCCTGGACAGACAGACGCAAAATAAAAACCACAGTGCAACGCACACCGCCTTGGGGATTCGAGAAATAAGGCGAACGCAAAAACAAAAAGATAAATAAATCGCCACCTGTGTTTTTCCTGTAGCAGCTTATGGCTGCGAATCACGGAGGATTACCAAAACTTCCAGACAAAGAATCGAATCCTACGTGTCAAAGTGTTACAGAAAGATCATCAGAATACCCTGGAGATAGAAAAAAACCATTCGGCAAGAGTTGAGAATTGAGGAGAACTGGTTTATCAATTCCATTTTGGCTAGAAAATGCAAATACTTTGGTCACACCATGAGACACAACGGTCTCGAGAGAACAGTGATGGAAGGTATGGTGCCAGGCAAAAGAGGAAGCGGTAGACCAAAAAGACGATGGCACCAAGACATCCAGGAATGCCTGAGTTTGACTGTGGCGGAGGCTGGAGTTTTGGCAAGGGAAAGAGTTTCTTTCAGACAGACTGTTATGGGAGCGAAGTTCTATAAAGGACATGCTACATGATGATGACCATGAACAATTTCTCCCAAGTCAATGTACAGAAATGT
This sequence comes from Ariolimax columbianus, assembly GCA_036924085.1. Lineage (NCBI taxonomy): Eukaryota > Metazoa > Mollusca > Gastropoda > Stylommatophora > Arionidae > Ariolimax > Ariolimax columbianus. Next base: position 6,904,809 of record JAVGWX010000009.1, read on the forward strand.
TTATGTCGACTGGCTATGAGGAGCCAAACTATTTCTATGAAAACATCTGTATCACCATGGAGATCACGTGAATAAAAAGACCACCAGGCTGCCCACCTAACAACCATAGTTCACGTGATGTTCACGCGACGTTTGAAGGCAAATACAGCCCTAAGGACAGCGCTCACGTACATACAGATGTATCTGCAGAGGGTGCAGTAAAGGACGTTTGTGGAGCATCTTTATTAGAAACAGAAATGGGAAAATAACTCATAAAGCTTTTCCTACTGGGATATCTCTTTGAATTGTAGGACATAATCTGTGGCGCTCTTACATGCACGAGGAATACTCACTAGATCGGACGAACACCTGCAAACTCAGACCGTATTCTTCACAGATCGCAGACGACTATTAGAATCAATGCAAAACACCAGAAAATAGCAAATTCTGCGGGAAATCAGATCAGAGCTCAATAAAATCCAAAGAACCTTAATACTTGATCTTCAAGGTGGTTGGGGGGGGGGGGGGGGGGAAAGGGGGGGCTACCCTCCATCTCCGTGTGGAATCAAACAGCTGATGCCCTGTCGAAAGCAAGTGGCAAGATTGAACAATATGCCCACACAGTGTCGTATACAGAAGCAAAAACCATCATCCACAATCAGTACAGCTCAAAATGGAAGAAAGACATGGACGTAAACAATGAATCATGACCCAATTGACCAGATGCACAGACTCTTACAATTCACCATCACATTTCGCCTAAGAACAGGTCACTGCAGACTATATGGCCACATATACCGGCTCAGGTTATCACACACACACGTGACCGTTCATTTGAGACCGGAGTTCAGACGCTGGAGCATAACCGTCAGGACTGCCCCGCATACAGAGACCTACAATCTCCTACCTGGCCAGAGGGAGCAGAGCTGACTTTTCGGCTCAACCAACAGCGCAGATTCGTTGCTCAGGATTGACAACATGTGTGTTGGGCCCAGCACCGGGCCGGGTACAGGATTGACAGCATATGTGTGTAGCCCAGCACCGGGCCTGGTACAGGATTGACAACACATATGTGTAGCCCAGCACCAGGCCTGGTACAGGATTGACAAGATATGTTTGGGGTCCAGCACTGGGTCTGGTAGAGGATTGTCAACATATCTGTGTGGCCCAGCACCGGGCCTGGAACGGGATTGACAACATATGTGTTGGGCCCAGCACCGGGCCTGGTACAATATTGTCAACATATGTGTGGGGTCCAGCAGGGAGCCTGGTACAGGATGTACAACATATGTGTGGGGTCCAGCACGGACCTGGAACAGGATTGACAACATATGTGTGGGGTCCAGCACGGGGCCTGGTACATGATTTACAACATATGTGTGGGGTCCAGCACAGGGCCTGGTACAGGATTTACAACATATGTGTGGGGTCCAGCACGGGGCCTCGTACAGGATTTACAACATATGGGTGGGGTCCAGCACAGGGCCTGGTACAGGATTTACAACATATGTGTGGTGTCCAGCACAGGGCCTGGTACACGATTTACAACATATGTGTGGGGTCCAGCACGGGGCCTGGTACATGATTTACAACATATGTGTGGGGTCCAGCACGGGGTCTGGTACATGATTTACAACATATGTGTAAAGGGGGGGGGGGGGGCACAAATCGGTACTAGTCACTGATCTCACAATCAAATTAAAAACTGTAGTCTTTCTCTATCGTCGATGTAATTGGTTGCCTTTGTGATAACAAAGTTGTTTGTCCACAAATATAGCAAAAATAATCCGCACCGTTCCCACATTCACTAGATATCTTGGACGACAAGACTGAACTTACAAAATCCACAACACAAATGGTGAGAAGGAGATGTGGTTGCAATTACTGCCACAGATTGCGTCATCTAATATCTCCAGTATATCCGTCTCGTCAAAAATCACGCACCATGGGGTATAGAAAAGAGAAGGACTGAGTCATTTGCGTCGGGAAGATGAAACCACCAGCCTACCCACAGTATGTGAGTTGATCTTTCTGACAGGCACGTCATCACGGAAAACTGTGTAGAAGGATCCTGGAGCCTGTTACTGGGGAGGACCGATTAGCACCAATATAGTCACGTTGATGCCGTAACAGGCGACTATAGAGGGATGTAAAGGAGCTAACAATCTCAACATCTGAAATAGAAACTGTCAATGAAATCGTTTACACATTGCCCGTTTCCATGCATATTGTAAGGAATCATTGACAGCGTCTCACAACCAACGCACTGGAGAAGAATATATCAAGATAATACTATCTGATGGTTTGAAAAGTATTTATGATGTATGTTTTGTCTCAGGCAGGCTTGTATACTTGTAGTTTTAATCAATTGTTTATTTCTTCTGCTTCAGTGCCCACAGATGATCTAATAGGGATTACGATCAAAACTCTGGCAAGACTTGTAGGTGTCATGTCTGCCTTACTCCTTCTTGGTGGAGGTCTGGCTTCATGTCCTGTTGGATTTATGCCTCCTGAATGTCAAGCCAAGTGCGGACCAGGTTACTTCGGCATCAGTTGTGCATCCCGATGTTCACCAACGTGCGTAGACAGAGCCTGTCACCCGGACACAGGCTTCTGCTACAAGTGTCAAGCAGGATTTACTGGTTCCAAATGTTCCACAAGATGTCGGCAGGGTTTATTCGGTGATGGATGCTCGAAGGCTTGCCCATTGAACTGTTTCAGAAATATGTGTGACCCATTCACTGGGTTTTGTGGGAAATGTTTGAAAGGTTACGAAGGCGTTCAGTGCGAAAAACAAAATAAATTCAGCCATTCAAGATTGCAATCTGGACACGATGATCGCACGGTAGCGGACCAGGTCAGAAAGACCAATACAGGTGGTCATGTGGTCATTTATATCATAGTTGTGGTCATCTCGTGCTCATTGCCAGTGTGTGCTGTTGTCGTCTGCATCAAATTTGCGGAATGGAAAGTGCGACAAGACAACCGTTTCAAATCAAATGGGACAGAACCTCAACATAATCAAACATATTCTACACCAAACGTTCCTCGGCCTGCTAGACCAGACATGACTTATAAAACGAGGAGAGCTAGTGAGAAGTACTTCAACAATTGCCTTGACCCAGATGAAGCAAATTATTTGCGTGTTCATTTTTCGGACTCGCCTCGAAACATGGGCCCTATTTTCACAAGAAATGGCTACGCTCCTGTTCATTCTGCAACTGTACCACCACGGCCTCAACCATTTCAAAGTACATTACTGGACAATTGCAAAGATGAAGCTACATTTCGAGCTCCTTCTGCAATACGACGAGTTTTTGCAGAAGTTCATTACGACGACGCTGATAAACCAGAGTTCAATAGTACAACTGAAGCGACGCCACTGCTTCATCTAAACACAGCCGCTAACCATCCACAGAATGATGTCTTACTAATGTCGGGTAGTCAAATATCCTGCAATGACAGTGGCGTCCAGAGAGTCGGTGAATCTGCGAAAACGTGTCCTTTCGTCCAAACTGCCAATGAAGACAGAGCTAGAAACTCGTCCCGTATGGTGACGCGAAGTGAAATGTGTACAGAACACACCAATGAGGGCGACGATATCCAAGGGGGGACGAGTAACATTCCTGGCAGCAGAGAACACCCTTCCTCGGAGACATACACAGTAAGCAGGTTGAGCGTGGCTGCAGGTTTAGTCGACGTTTATATATTTACTGAGGTATCTCGAACAATCCTTTAGTCGGGTACTTTACTTTACTTTCCGTGTCCAAACACCATGTCGCACAGCATCCGTCCAGTATTCAGCAACTTGAACTGTCTTGTCGTTCGCCTCCATCATGTCGTTCATGTCACAGGTTTCAGGGAGGTTGGGGCAGGTCATCAGATGATCTTGGTCCTAAACTACGCCACATTCACATGTGTCGACATCTGTGTATCCCCATTTCTCCATGTTCACTCTGCATCTTGAGACACCAGTTCGAAGTCTGTTCATTGCCTTCCACACAGCGTAGGGCAGGTGGTGTCCAGGCGCAGCCTCTTCCTTGAGCTCTATCCATGGATCATGCATTGTTTCGCGCCACCTCTCAATGCGTTGACCTTCCGGGCTTGTCTGGATGGTCTCTGTCGATTTCAAGAAACTGTGTCTTGATTTAAGTCTTGTGGCTTGTTCCTAATGGCCAAACATCGGGTGTCTAGGGTCGTTTTCCTGTTTCCCTCGTTCAATTTCCGCAGCTACGCCTCTTCTTACATCAGGTGGTGCAATGCCAATTAAAGGATATATTTTATTTGTGGGATTGGGTTTAAGGCACCCCGATACTATCCTGCCCATCTCGTTCACTGCTGTATCAACTTGTTTTACATGGGCGGAGTTTTTCCAGACTGGGGCTGCATATTCCTTTGCGGAAAGGCACAGGGCAATCGCTGATGTGCGTAAGACTGATGGCTGAGCACCCCATGTTGTGCCAGTCAATTTTCGGATAATGTTGTTTCTCGCATGTACCTTACGCTTTGTCTCCTGGCAGTGTGTCATATAGGATAATGTGCGATCCAACTTTACACCCAAGTATTTGGGAGCCGGACAGTGTTCAAGATCCTGTCCTTGCCATCTGATCCGTAGTTCTCTGTTTGCCTCTCTGTTCTTGAGATGATAGGCGCATATCTGAGTTTTGCTAGGGTTGGGTTTTAGGTGGTTTTCCCGATTATACTCTGCGAGGTCATTCAGAGAGCGTGTTAGTTTACCTTCTACTTCCTCGAAGCCATTAGCCTGAGCAGCGACTGGTGTGTAGTATAGATCTGGCAGGACCCATGTTTTCTCAATCCGTTTCCACGGAACCATAAGGTCCAGCGAGGTTCTCTAAGGGAGGAGTCACAACCTCAACACTTGTTTGCGCCATTCAACCTTGTCAGCTTATGTCAACCTTGTCAGCTTATGTCAATCTTGTCAGCTTATGTCAAAATGTCATTATTTACAACCCACCCCCCCCCACACTCTCCCTTCCTCTCTTCAAAGATTGTCTGACTTCTTCTTCTTCTTCTTCTTCTTCTTCTCTTCTTCTTCTTCTTCTTCTTCTTCTTCCTCTTCTTCTTTATCGGCGTTCGTCCCTAAAAGATGTCCAGGCCTTTTAACCCGCCACACCCAATTTCATTTGACCATTTATGTACCCTGTTTGCTTTACCACTACCATTCAGATCCAATGGCAAAGCTACACTAGTGCAGCCTGTTTCCAGGGCCGGCAAGTTAAAGGAAATGAAAATCTTGGTCAACTCTTTTTCGCTGGTCCTGATGTAAGCAGTCAGTTATGAGTTGCTGGTCCTGGTGTAAGCAACCAGTTATGAGTTGCTGGTCCTGAAATAAGCAGCCAGCTATGAGTTGCTGGTCCTGATGTAAGCAGTCAGCTATGAGTTGCTGGTCCTGATGTAAGCAACCAGTTATGAGTTGCTGGTCCTGATGTAAGCAGCCAGCTATGAGTTGCTGGTCCTGATGTAAGCAGCCAGCCATGAGTTGCTGGTCCTAAAATAAGCAGCCAGCTATGAGTTGCTGGTCCAGATGTAAGCAGCCAGCTATGAGTTGCTAGTCCTGATGTAAGTAGCCAGCTATGAGTTGCTAGTCCTGATGTAAGTAGCCATCTATGAGTTGCTGGTCCTGATGTAAGCAGCCAGCTATAACTCGCCAGCCCAGAAGCAAGCCGCCAGCCCACAAGCAAGCCGCCAGCCCACAAGCAAGCCGCCAGCTCTGAGTCGCTGGCTGCTGCCACTTCATGCACTGTTTCAGCCTGGCCCCAAGATTGTCTGATTCAAAATATAATAAAAATAATATTCACATGGGCGTCAAAAGCCCGTTGCGTCGATTGACCACTACGATATCCAACTGATGAGGCTGTGTCCATGCGTAGTGGACGCAAAAAATCCCGAAGGAATCTCGGGCTGGGGCCTAGTACTCCGCTGCCTTTGGATGAGGGCCGCGAGAAGTGTGTTAGACCAATGTTTGTGTCAGGCGCTTTTCGAGTCTGTTCGTGTCAAACTCCTTGTTTTTCCGTGCATCGCCGCCAAGGCTTCTGAATGTGTTCACCTTTTGGTCAGCGTGACCCTTGCTGTGCTGAGAATGCAAAGTTATAGAGGTATCGTGTAACCTCCGGTAGAGAGAGGGGCGGGCAGGAGGAGGTCGGCTTCAGTCCGAGGAGAAAGATACTTGAGCTGGACTGAATCCTGGTTTGCAGTTAAGCGGAACGCTGAACTCCATCATGGACTGGCCTCCCACGGCTTTAGCCAGGGATTACATGAAACAAAATGCAGCATAACAAACAGGATAACCGATTTAAAAAACATTAATTCCACAGAATAAAGTCTCTGATACCACCTAGTGAAGGAGCTGTGAAATATATTCGGAACAGTAACCAGGAAACATCACAAAACGACACAAACACCGGCGCGAGTCGAGAGCGAAGCCGTTAATGCGTGGCCATCTTACTTTTGGGATTTGCCATTATTTATTATTGGGTATTGTTATCACTTTAGGTAGCCGCGGGACAGAGACACAGATGGGCATACATTCAGCCTGACAGGCAGGACAGTCCTGGAGATAGCCTTTACGAGGATGTGGCAGACCTAGACTCTTCCTCTTGGCGGGAAATTGAAGAAATAAGCAAAGGTACATTTTGACCAGTCACACTGTCCTTTTTCTTTCCCTCTTCTCTCTCTCTCTCTCTCTCTCTCTAAATATAAATACTGTCGTCAGCAGCTTCACTTATTTGCAGTCTGCCATGAGCAACACTATCTCGCTCAAGGTGGAGATAGACAGTAGGCTTGGCTAGGCGAGCACCGCCTTGCCCACCTGACGATGATCGTCTGCGAGAACACAGCGCGGACTCACTACACCAAGGTCCGGGTCTATCAGACATGAGTTCTTGGCACTCTTATGTATGGAAGCGAGACTTGGAGCACTTACACGGCGGCTCAGCATCTTTCACGTGAGGTGTCTACATCGTAGATTGTGTGGCAAAAGAGAGTGCCACATAATGTGATTTTGCTGTGAGCAAACACTCACATGTACTCGCTGTTGAGCCAACGATGTCTTCGATGGTTGGAGCATGTTTGCCGCGTGAAAGATGAAAGGCTGGCAAAGGATATTCTCTATGGACAGCTGGTCACTGGTGCTAGAAGAATTGGCGTCCCCCATTGTAATTCAAGGACGTATGCCACATCCCATCCGAAAGTTAGGAAACGATTGCTCAGGGTCGTTTGGAGACAATTAGTTGGAGGGGGCATAGTGGCTGCTGAGGTTCGTACATGCCTTCTGGCTGCAGATAAAAGGGACATAGTGGCTGCTGAGGTTCGTACATGCCTTCTGGCTGCAGATAAAAGGGACATAGTGGCTGCTGAGGTTCGTACATGCCATCTGGCTGCAGATAAAAGGGGACATAATGGCTGCTGAGGTTCGTATATACCTTCTGGCTGCAGATAAGAGAACACGATTTAAGAAATGGGGGACACCCTGGCAATCCAGCCACCTCAGCATGGTTGTACGATCTGTGTGATCGTCACTCGCAGATCGGCCTTTACAGCCATAGCAGACTGTGTCAAAATACAGAATACACAGCTGGACAAAACTCACAGGACGCCACGCCCATGGTCTACAGAGACTGAGACGTTAATGATAATGATGTTGATGATGATATATATTTCTGTGTCGTTCCACTTCCCCCCTTGAGGCTGTAGGTGTTTAAAAAAAATATACTTGTTATCAAGTGTGCAGAAAAAACAGATGATTGACCTGTTGTGTGCTTGCATATTGGAGGGGCTGACTCCTTTTGATCTTCTTGCTGGCCATTCTTGGATAGTAATTTCGATTAACAGTCGAATATTGACTGTAAAAAGGCTAACAGACAACTCTGGTTTTGAACTATCAGGGTGCTTTTACGTGCACATCGCGTAAACCGGATCTCCGTGCTGATAGTCTATCTTCGATAGGAATGGGTACCGATCTCAGCTTCTTTGATGCTGAGATCATGAAGTTTGAAGCATGTGGGATTCAAATGTCTAACGTTTCACGCTTTCGTTCTTTCGTGTATTGAAAGGCAGCGCCTTACCTCTCATCTGTGTATATATATATATTTTTTTTTGTGGAGATGATCGAGGTGTTATTTTAGAGTACTATATGTTCGGGGGGAACACCGTCACCCCTGCCACGCATACAAATCTTCTCCTGAATCATCTTCGACCCGCAATCATATTCATACGATGTGGACTTCTGAGTAAATGTGCCCTTTAGCAACATCACAATGCTCGATCCCATACTGCCCGTACAACGGCTACAACCATCGAGGACCTCCACTTTCAGTGTTTACTTCATCGTCTGTACCCACCAGGCCTAGCCCCACGTGATGTCCACGTCCTTGAACAACTAAAAGATGCACCTGGAGGAAGGACTTTAAGGTATGATGAAGATGTCCAGCCTGTGGTACATGAATGGTTAATGGTTAAGTTTAGCCTTGAATATCACCGCAGCTTCGATTCATATTTTAATCTTGTCCATTTTATTACTGCTGCTACCTGTTATCTCGTTAGTTCAACATCAGTCTGTGCCTTCCACCATTGTATTACTGTTGTAGTCGGCGTCATCCCCAAGTTCCTTCCATCCTTGTATTACTGTTGTATTCTGTGTCAAGTGCAAATTGATTGTTTGTGTTGTGCTTCATTACGCGTTTACTCGTTTATTATTTAGTCTATCTTCCTGGCGAAGGCTTTTAACTTTGTTTCTATCCCCGGGCGGTAACTTAGAGGTACTGATTTGTGTTATTGAAGAAGGATCATCTCTGAGCATCATTGCCTTCATGCTTTTTTCTAAGAAACGTACAATGTACTTGACCTTTAACATTTCTAGGAAAGACAACACAAGTGACAGCAATCACAGACCAGACGAATCAATCTTTGATTGAGCTTAACCTCTTCACAGATATACATGCGTCCAGGACGGACAGCGTCATGGATAACACCAACGTTGTTATGGAAACAGGCACGTCGTTCGAGCACGCCCTTCTGGGCAACAACTGTTGCGACACTAAAGACGACCCTGGCACGAAACTGGGGCTAATGACTTCTCTTACGAAAAGTGAAACTCTTCACAATGGAGAACCGAGTGGTTCCCGCCCTTTATGTGCCCTTCCTCAGATGAAACCAACAGAACAGACAGTAGAAGAAAATAATGGCGGTAAAACTAAAACGCGTATTTTTGAGATGGATAAAACGTTTCCTAAATGGAAAAACAAATGTCTAGATCTATCGACAGTTGACGTATCCACATTGAATCAGTGTGATCAAAACTTGTATCCCGTTTTTCTCGACCGTGACGTCAGAGGTATATGTGTATTTCCATACAAGCTATGCTACTTCTGTATCACTGACAGAGCAAATGGCAACGAAACTAACTCTGGCACAGCCGAGTCTCTGAATGATTTCAATTTTGAGAGCAGCAATGTCGCAAACTGCTCGTTCAATGACCAATATCCATGTGCTGGCAATGAGTTAATAAGCGCTGTGACATGTCAGGAGGGAGGGCGCACTCCGAATCAACATATTAGCCCTTTAGTTAATGGCACAATCAATAACACAGACTGCATCAGTGCTCGGTACGTTTCTGACAAGCAGCCTATGATAACGCTTTGTTCTTCTCCCCTACTTCCCATGTCAGAGTGTCTTCCCGACAAACTCCACTACGGCATCCAGCAGAAGAGGTGTTTATCATCTCATCATGCTTGCCAGAACTCACCTCCTCTGCTCAGAAGGACCGATTCCGCACCTATGAAACTACCGACCTGCTTCTCTATCAATGATGACATCTTAAACAAATCTCAGTGTATATTCCTGCCAAGAAAATGCCGTAGCTTAACATCAATTGTCGATGACGTAAAGCCAAGCTATGCAATACCAGCTGGTATACCTTCAGTCTTTTCGAGTCCACCAAAGAGCCACACGAATCATCACTTTACAAACGGATCCAATTTAACAATTCACAATAATGTAATCGATCTTAAAGTTCCAAATACAGAGACTGCTAGTACACCGTTTCCAACACGATCATGCGAGAATGGCGATTCAGTCCTAAACAAATCCGGCGTAAACTGTGGCCGATTTCTGGAGCTTACATCTCAAAATGAGGATCTCGAAAGTCACAACAAAATAGTTAACTGCTTCTGTTCTACAAAAACGATAGAGCCAAGCCAATGGAGCACTAAAACCCAATGGACAAGCCCACCTACTACTCAAGACCAATGGACAAGCCCACTTGCTACTCAAGACCAATGGACACGACCATCCACAACTCAAACACAATGGGCACGCCCATTATCAATTCAAACACAATGGACAAGTCCACCTGGTACTCAAGCCCAATATACGCGCTCATCTGCTACTCAGACGCAATGGATAAGTCCGTCTACCACGCCGACCCAATGGATAAGTCCGTCTATCACTCCAACCCAATGGATAAGTCCGTCTATCACTCCGACCCAATGGATAAGTCCGTCTATCACTCCGACCCAAAGTACATGCTTATGTTCCACTGAAACAAAACGAACAGGTAGATCCCGCCACACCAGAACACATTTATCAGTATCTCCAAGCAGACGTGAAGGCATTGAAGATATGAATAATAAACGCTCTTGCACGTTACTATCTGTACCACATTGGCGTAGTATGAACCCCACAAGAAGAAACGTCCAGCTTGACACTCAAAACAGTTCTCCCCTCACACCGAAGAATGCAATCAAAATGACCGTCAAGCGTTCTCCTGTTTATAAAGTTAAAATGAATTTTCCAGCTAAACGTAACGAGCACAAGCTGTCCTCGACTTGCAGCTGTCATACGGACACCCAGGGTGGAGAACTACTTGATGCGGAAAGATTGTCAGCACATTATTCTACCAGATGCTCGTCCTCAGTGGGTAATATCTGGTACACCGAACAGGTTAAGCATAGAGAGTTTGAACATGATTTAAAGGAGCGCAGTCTTCCATTATCGGATAACCCACAGGAGAACGCAAACATTAGCCTGAGAACATCACCAATAAAGAACAACCTAAAGAAATATTGTTGGCCCAAACTGAATAGGCAGCACACGGGAACTTCTTTGCTGAATGATACGATACACTTAAAGCGCAAACCAACCACCAGCAACAGTACAGACGCGGCAAGGAGAGTCGATGACGAAGACTTTATATTTATGGATACGTTAGGATATAACAATACACAAAATGATGACGGCACTGGCGCAGCTTATTTGGAAACTGTCACAGAAAACTCCAGGAAGGCACGTACATTCCTGTCGAAGAGGAGTGGCTCTGTCATTGACAAAAGACGGTTGGTAAAGTTTAGGGTAGATGACGCAGTTAAGGGCATACCATTCAATGATGAGAAAGATGCGCATGATAATTATATTGGTGCAGCCAGAAAGGCAATTCAGAATCAAACCACAGGTCATGATAAGGCATCCAGCAAGATATTTAACGATCGATGCGAAAGTCGAGCTCAGAATCATCTACCAGGAAGTTCTCTGCACGTCAAGAACTATTTACCAGAGAATCATTTACACACGAAGAAAGATCCACCAGAAAATGGTATACATGTGCAGAATGTTCTACCAGAAAGCCTTCTTTATGCGCAGAATGTGCTACCAGAAAGCCATCTTCATGCGCAGAATGTTCTACCAGAAAGCCATCTTCATGCACAGAATGTTATACCAGAAAAGTATCTAGATGCGCATAATGATCTACCAGAAAGCCACGTACATGCTCGGAAGGATCTACCAGAAAGCCACGTACATGATCGGAAGGATCTACCAGAAAGCCACGTACATGCTCGGAATGATCTTCCACAGAGTCAGCTACACCATGTGCCGTATTCTAGACGTAAAGATAACCCAAAACAAGTTCCCATCAAGTTAGGCAGTGATGCAGAAGGCCAAGTTGTATCTCCAAGATGCGATACTTTACTGAAGATGAAATCCACATCTCAGTTAGGAGCTTACCCACTGCCATCTTTACTCGAGGAAATTGAAATGTTTGACCAAGTTTCCTCAGTGGACATACATAAAACTGAATACGGTTATTTAGATACCGTCTACAGCGATAGTACTGTCACCAACTCTTATAGAAAAATAAAACAAAGCAAGACAAGCGAGTTCAAACAAGTTACGAACACACACGATCTCTTGTGCAGCGGCAATACTCATAGTCACAGTGAGTCGGAGATGAAAAACCAGTTAAACCACGAAGAAGAGAATATTTGTGAGGTATTACCAGCCATTGCCCAGAAAGAAGTGGTCAAGAAATCTGCTAGTTCAGACCACAAGCAAGACCATAGGCAAGACCACAAGAAAGGCCACAAGCAATCGACTCGAGAAGTATGTAAAAGAGAAGTGAATCATGACACGTTTTCTGTTTGTCCTGAACCAGACAAAAAAATCAAATCACAGCACAAAGGAGACAGACACCATATAAATCGATATTACTCAATGGCGGAAGACACTTCTGAATGTTTCTACGACGCACTCGAACATGTTGCCGATGTCTCACCTGTACCACGAGCTTCCCGACATCACAGACTCGGTGAGAGCTCAAGAATGTTAAACGAAGGCAGACATCACAGAACGGAGTTAGCGAACAAATCAGCTTTGAAAAGACACAATTTTTACAGCAGTACGAACAAGGTTGAAAGCAGAACAGCAAGTACCACAATGGCTACCAATGTAGATATGAAAAATCAAATGCCAATTAACGAAATGCCAAAGTCATCAACGAATAAACGCCATATTGCCTTCAGATTTGCTCCTCCAACCAGGACGGAGTCAGGTAGTCCCGGTTATAAGAGCTCACATAACTCCAGCAGAAGGAATCATTGCGATGGTAACACGGTGGATATTTCCAAAAATGAACGTTCACGTGAGGCATGCGATGTAACTCGAAAACCAACTAATCCTAGACGCCTACAAACTGCAACACAGTGTCTTGAACGACCATCTATTGATGAGCCTCAATGCGAAAGAACACATTCTTCCAGCAAAACAGACTATCAGTGCAGGACTGTTCACAAACCATTGTCATCTGAAAAGGACAATACCTTTAGTGAAGTCTACTGCTCGTCAGGAGACGACTTCTACAGCTTCAGAGAAAGTTAGATTACTGGATGTCTTTAATGAGACTAGTGCTTTGATGATTTCAGGAATCCTGCTCGGTAAAGTTTCTCTTTTGTTGGCTTAAGGCTTCCATTTTGATGGCTTTAGGTTTTATTTTTTATGGCTTTAGAATTTTTTACTTTTATGATTTGTGACATCTCCTAAGAATCGAGGCTTTTGATACATTGGGGTGTTTCGTTTGATTGTTGGAGGTATTTCTTTTGATATTTTGTGGATTCTACTTTGATAGTTTATGGCTTCTTCGTCGATGACTGAAGGCTTCTACTTTGACGTTTTGAGATGCCCTCTTTAATGATTTCAGGCGTCTCACTTGATGACACGAAGCATTGTCTTTCGGTTCAGGTATTTTCTTTGATGAATAAAGACTTCTGACTTGAAGACTTGTAGATTCTTCTTTGATGGCTTGAGACTTCTCCTCGCATAATATGAAGCTTCTTTATTGATACTTTGGGCTGGTACCTTCTCACTTGATTACTTTAAGTTTCTCATTTGATGACTTGAGACTTTGCCGAGTGACATGGAGCATGTCTTTCATGATTTAGGCTGTTCATTCGATGACTTGTTCTTTGATTACTTTAAGCTTCTCCGTTGATGGCTTAAGACTTCCTTGTTAATAGCTCGAAGCTCTTCAATTGATGGCTAGACTCTCACTTGATTGCATGATGTATTTCCATTGCTGTCTTGTGTCCTCCTTTATGACTTGAGGTTCATACATTGATGTCTTGTTTATTTTCTTGATGACATGAGGTTCTTCCATTGTTGGTTCAGTACTTTCTCCTTGATGACATGAGGTTCTTCCATTGCTGGTTTAGTACTTTCTCCTTGATGACATGAGGTTCTTCCATTGCTGGTTTAGTACTTTCTCCTTGATGACATGAGGTTCTTCCATTGTTGGTTCAGTACTTTCTTCTTGATGACATGAGGTTCTTCCATTGTTGGTTCAGTACTTTCTTCTTGATGACACGAGGTTCTTCCGTTGTTGGTTCAGTACTTTCTCCTTGATGACATGAGGTTCTTCCATTGTTGGTTCAGTACTTTCTTCTTGATGACATGAGGTTCTTCCATTGTTGGTTCAGTACTTTCTTCTTGATGACATGAGGTTCTTCCGTTGTTGGTTCAGTACTTTCTCCTTGATGACATGAGGTTCTTCCATTGTTGGTTCAGTACTTTCTTCTTGATGACATGAGGTTCTTCCGTTGTTGGTTCAGTACTTTCTCCTTGATGACATGAGGTTCTTCCATTGCTGGTTTAGTACTTTCTCCTTGATGACATGAGGTTCTTCCATTGTTGGTTCAGTACTTTCTTCTTGATGACATGAGGTTCTTCCGTTGTTGGTTCAGTACTTTCTCCTTGATGACATGAGGTTCTTCCATTGCTGGTTTAGTACTTTCTCCTTGATGACATGAGGTTCTTCCATTGTTGGTTCAGTACTTTCTCCTTGATGACATGAGGTTCTTCCATTGTTGGTTCAGTACTTTCTCCTTGATGACATGAGGTTCTTCCATTGCTGGTTTAGTACTTTCTCCTTGATGACATGAGGTTCTTCCATTGTTGGTTCAGTACTTTCTTCTTGATGACATGAGGTTCTTCCGTTGTTGGTTCAGTACTTTCTCCTTGATGACATGAGGTTCTTCCATTGTTGGTTCAGTACTTTCTTCTTGATGACATGAGGTTCTTCCGTTGTTGGTTCAGTACTTTCTCTTTGATGACATGAGGTTCTTCCATTGCTGGTTTAGTACTTTCTCCTTGATGACATGAGGTTCTTCCATTGTTGGTTCAGTACCTTCTTCTTGATGACATGAGGTTCTTCCGTTGTTGGTTCAGTACTTTCTCCTTGATGACATGAGGTTCTTCCATTGTTGGTTCAGTACTTTCTCCTTGATGACATGAGGTTCTTCCATTGTTGGTTTAGTACTTTCTCCTTGATTACACAAGGTTTTACAATTAATGGCTCAGTACTTTCTCCTTGATGACATGAGGTTCTTCCATTGTTGGTTTAGTACTTTCTCCTTAATGGCATCAGGTTTTACAATTAATGTTTCAGTACTTTCTCCATGATGACATGAGGTTCTTCCATTGTTGGTTCAGTACTTTCTCCTCGATGATATGAGGTTATTCCATTGTTAACTTGATGCTTCCTCCTGGTTTGAGACTTCCTCCATCATTGCTAGAGACTCTACATTTGATGGTTTGAGACTTCCTCCATCATGGCTTGAGACTGTACATTTGATTTATTTGAGACTTCCTCCATCATGGCTTGAGACTCTACAGTTGATCGCTTGAGACTCTACAGTTGATGGTTTGAGACTCTATAGTTGATGGTTTGAGACTCTACAGGTGATGGTTTGAGACTTCCTCATTTTTGGCTTGAGACTCTACAGTTGATGGTTTGAGACTTTATCCATCATGGCTTGAGACTCTACAGTTGATGATTTGAGACTCTACAGTTTATGGTTTGAGACTTCCTCCATCATGGCTTGAGACTCTAGATTTGATGGTTTGAGACTTCCTCCATCATGGCTTGAGACTCTACATTTGATGGTTTGAGACTTCCTCCATCATGGCTTGAGACTCTACAGTTGATGGCTTGAGACTCTACAGTTGATGGTTTGAGACTTCCTCCTTGATGGTTTGAGACTTCCTCCTGGATGGCTTGAGACTTCCTCCATCATAGCTTGAGACTCTACAGTTGATGGCTTGAGAATCTACAGTTGATGGTTTGAGACTTTCTCCTTGATTACGTGAGGTTCTTCCATTGATGCCCTGTTTAATAGCCTCAACTACGTGTGACAACAAAATGGAATGGTTTGTCAAATTAATACCGTGTGTGAATTCAAATAGTTGAGGAGAGTTGTGTAAATATATGCCAGTGATTGGCAAATGTTATTCAGCTAATCGGGATCTCAGATATTTGGGATTCGGCTAATCGCACCTCAGTTTAAATAACAACACATCATGATACATACATTACCATTGTTGGAAATCTTTTCCGACATCCAATTGTAGATTGCAGCAAACCAGAAAATATATATTAGTAACTTTAACGACGTCATGGAAATCTTCGTAAAAAGGCCATGTGGCCATTATTAAAATGTACCCGTATATAATACAGTGTTTCACAGTTTATTTGCCAGGATTGTATCAATCAATCAAAATCGTGTCGGCCAATTAGTTAAAACATAGGTCCAACACTGCATTTGGCTTACCATAACAAGCTTTGTGACCTATACTCTCCAAAATTGTTAGAGTCAATAATCAAAGAAAACATTGTAACGCATTTAGACAAGTTTAATATAATCATAAATAGTCAGCATGGGTTGACTAGAGGGAGATCGTGCTTAACAAATCTATTTGAGTTCATGGAGGAGGTTACTAAAATGATAGAAATGGGGAGCAGTGAATGTTATTTATCTTGATTTTACCAATGCCTTTGAAAGAGTACCTCATCAAAGATTATTTAGAATATTAAAATTACATAGAATAGGTGGGGAAGTTGCCAAATGGATTAAAAATTGCTTAACCGGAAGAAGACAGAGAGCGGGCATACACAAGTAGTGTGAAGTAAAGAGTGGAGTGCCACAGGGCATCAACACGTCATCCATATTTCCAGAAGATTCAGGCAAACCATCAGGTTTTCTCAGTCTCGTGTTGCTCCACAGTCGTATGTCTCATCTTGCGTGTATTACCGTCTCTGTACGGGAGCATCGTGAGTCTGTTCAGTGAGTTCCTCCGGCAGCTAGATCCAGCGGACCTGCCTCAGCTTCCCCCCCCCTCCCCCCCCCCCCCGTTATTTATAATGAGGTTCTGTTGTAAGAATTGTGTAAGTAACTTGGTTTAGTTTTGAGTCGTGTGCACTTGACCTAGTGTCCAAACATGTGGTGCCCTGTTTCGTTCACCTATTTCTCTCTTTCGATTTTCGATGCGACATTTCTTCGTGTCTCAGGTGGTGATTCACTTATTCAGCGGTATATTTTGCAATTTGACTTCTCTAACTATCCAGCTTGACTTACTAATTGTATCCAGTAACTATCCAGCCAGACTCACTAATTGTACCCTGTAACTATCCAACCAGACTCACTAATTGTACCCTTTTATTATCCAACCAGACTCACTAATTGTACCCTGTAACTATCCAACCAGACTCACTAATTGTGTCCAGTAACTATCCAATCAGACTCACTAATTATACCCTTTTATTATCCAACCAGACTCACTAATTGTACCCTGTAACTATCCAACCAGACTCACTAATTGTACCCTGTAACTACCCAACCAGACTCACTAATTGTACCCTGTAACTACCCAACCAGACTCACTAATTGTACCCTGTAACTATCCAACCAGACTCACTAATTGTACCCTGTAACTATCCAACCAGACTCACTAATTGTACCCTGTAACTATAGGAAAAGCTCCAGGAGCTGATGCAATACCAGCAGAGGTATATAAGACAGATGGCCCATCCCTCACCAGAAGAATCACTGAACTCTTCTGTCACATGTGGGCTGAAGGAAAAATTCCGCAGGAGCTAAAGGACGCCTCAATCGTTCACATGTACAAAAGAAAAGGCAACCGTCAGGAATGCCACAATCATCGTGGAATATCGCTACTCTCCGTAGCAGGCAAGATCCTAGCTCGCTTACTGCTAAACAGGCTCAACAAACACCTTGAACGCAGCCACCACCTCCCAGAAAGCCAATGTGGATTCAGAGCCGGAAGAGGAACAGTGGACATGATTTTTGCCGCTCGCCAAGTACAAGAGAAGTGTCGAGAACAAAATCAGGACTTGTACACCACATTTATTGATTTGACAAAGGCATTTGGTACAGTTAACAGGGCAGGGCTGTGGATGATAATGTTTAAGTTTGGCTGCCCTAACAAGTTCATAACAATGGTAAAACAGCTACAAGAAGGCATGTGTGCTCGTGTACTGGACAGCGGTGCAATCTCTAAAACGTTTCTAGTATCAAACGGAGTAAAACAATGATGTGTACTCGCCCGACTTTGTTCAGCATGATGTTCGCGGCCACGATGACAGACGCCTTCAGATCATTGGAGCTTGAAATACCCATAAAGTACCGCGCATATGGCAAACTACTCAATTCCTGAAGAATGAAGGCCAAAACCAAAGTAGCTGGCGACATAATCAGGGAACTTGTATTTGCTGACGACTGCGCTCTAATGAGCAACTCAGAACTGAACATGCAGGTTGGAATGGACCAGTTCTCTGCGGCATACAAAAATTTTGGCCAGACCATAAATGCCAAAAAAACAGAGGTCATGTACCAACCAGCACCAGGCATGCCGTACACAAAACCAGAGACTAAAGCCAGCGCGCAGACGTTGAATGCCGTGGACAAATTCACATATCTGGGCAGCACGCTGTCGAGATCTGTCAGCCTAGACGATGAGGTGGCAAGCAGAATAGCAAAGGCCAGCACAGCCTTTGGTAGAATGCGCTCGATGGTCTGGGCACGTCGTGGCATCAGCGTCAAGACCAAACTCAGTCTACCGTGCAACCTTCATTCCAACCCTACTATACGCTTGCGAAAGCTGGACTGTATACTCTGGACATGCAAGGAGGTTAAACCACTTCCACACAGGTTGCCTGAGACGAATATTCCACATCCAATGGCAAGATCGTGTCACTGACATCGAGGTTCTCTCGAGGGCTAACATGCCCAGCATCCATGCACTACTAGAAAAAGCACGACTAGGATGGGCCGGACACCTCGTCCGTATGTCAGACGAGCGGCTCCCAAAGAAGCTTCTCTACGGCGAGCTGAGAGAGGGATGGCGCGAGAGAGGGCGCCCAAAGAAACGTTTTAAAGACGGTCTGAAGGACTCACTAAAAAGTTGCCAGATAGACATCGACACCTGGGAATGTCTTGCGCAAAACAGATCTGACTGGAGAAGCGCAGTCAAATCGGGTGTAGCCGCCGGTGAAGACGACCGTGTTGTGAATGCCCAGAACAGACGCGAGACGCGGAAATCCCGAGCAGCGGGAACACCATCCCCTTCTACAAACCTCGTTTGTCCGATATGTAGCAGATGTTTTCGTGCTCGCATTGGCCTGTTCAGCCACATGCGCACCCACATCCAACAGGGAAATCTGTGACAAGGATGATGTCGGCGGTCCTCATCGACAACGATGGACAGCTATTATTATACCCTGTAACTATCCAACCAGACTCACTAATTGTACCCTATAACTATCCAACCAGACGCACTAATTGTACCCTTTTATTATCCAATCAGACTCACTAATTGTGTCCAGTAACTATCCAACCAGACTCACTAATTGTACCATGTAACTATCCAATCAGACTCACTAAGTGATATATCACTAAGTTTGACAAATGCAGAGTTTGTTTTCTTTCAAAGTGACTCAGGCACGCTCAGCTACGGAGGAACACAGGGTGAGTGCTAATGCTCGGGGGACATCTGGCTGTGCTTCCTATGTTGTTCGGGTCAATTTTAGGATATTATTTCTCAGATATATCTTCCGTTAAATTTCCTGGTAGCATATCGAGTGGGACAGCTTGATATCCAACTTAAGACTAAGGTATTTAGGAGCCCAACTGTGTACCATCTACTGTCCGTGTAATCTGATTTGTATTTTTTTTTTAAATTTGCTTCACTGTTACTCAGGTGGGAAGCACATATATGGAGTTTCTTAATGATAGTTAACAAAACTCAAGTAAAGTGTAAAATAAATTATAACAAGTCTCAATACATTGTTAGTAGGTGTCGTCGACTTAATTCTTCAATTATCAGGTCAAGTATCACCTAAACTTAACTTAACGTAACGTAACGTAACGTCTTTATACTAGTTTAGAAGACTATGCAGAGTATGTGTACAACCAGTTACATTTGCATAACCTTGCTCTAAAAGGTATACGCATCCAGTCTATTCTTAAATTCATTAATTGTCTCTGCCTCCACTACCTCCTGAGGTAATGCATTCCAAGCATTCACCACTCTTTGACTAAAAAAGTATTTCGTAATATCTAATCTTGGCATTTAATATAAGATTACCACGAAACTCATCAGCATTAATGGATGAGGAAGTGAAGCGCAGTCAAAGTGAAAGGCTACCACATCCTCAGAATGCTGGCTACAGCAACGTAGCTTTACACCTTACATGCGGATGTATGGACGAAACGACAACCGCTACATTTTAGATGTTTATCTACAATAATTTGTATTACTTCCCTTACAGAAATTATGTTATATACATTGAGGAAGTGTACGTACATATTTGAACGGCTGAACTGTGAGTAAATGCATGCTATACTGAACTGTGTGTAAATGTTTCATATTCTGAACTGTGTGTAAATGCATGCTATACTGAAAAGTGTGTAAATGTTTCATCTACTGAACTGTGTGTAAATGTTTCATATACTGAACTGTGTAAATGTTTCAAATACTGAACTGTGTGTAAATGTTTCATATACTGAACTGTGTAAATGTTTCATATACTGAACTGTGTGTAAATGTTTCATATACTGAACTGTGTAAATGTTTCATATACTGAACTGTGTGTAAATGTTTCATGTACTGAGCTGTGTGTAAATGTTTCATGTACTGAACTGTGTGTAAATGTTTCATATACTGAACTGTGTGTAAATGTTTCATATACTGAACTGTGTGTACATGTTTCATGTACTGAACTGTGTGTACATGTTTCATGTACTGAACTGTGTGTACATGTTTCATGTACTGAACTGTGTGTAAATGTTTCATGTACTGAACTGTGTGTAAATGTTTCATATACTGAACTGTGTGTAAATGTTTCATATACTGAACTGTGTGTACATGTTTCATGTACTGAACTGTGTGGTTGCCAAGGAGAAAGAACATTGCCATAATAGTTTCCTGGCATGTCCAAAACGTCGACTAAAGAGGGGTGTGTTTGGAGCTAGTCATATAAAGCGAACTACTGAAGAATCCATGGCAAAATATCGCAAGCCGGTTTGCCACATGAATCTTACCATTAAACCAACTACACTGGTCGTTTGGAGCGAACAAGTGACAGGAAAAAGATGTTAAACGAAACATATTACAAGCGTACACAGCGGAATCTCGAACCGCGACTATGACTACGTTAGTGCCCCTGGTCGTAGATCGGGGTTGCAGGCTGTTTAGTTTCTACAAAAATTCACAGTGGCGTTACAAGCGTGAATTTGTGACTGATACTATAGAAAACAAAGTGAAAACAAAGTGAAAACAAAGACCTCCGTTTAAATAAAAAGAAAGTGGAGGTGATGGAAGTGACGAAGAAATCGGGCTCTCCAAAATGATACGTCACAGCGAAGGGGACCGATGTGAGTCAAGTTAAATCGTTTGAAACCTATGGCACATACATACCATCATGTGGGGGGTGGATACCTGGGCACATACATAACATCAGGTGGGGGATGGATACCTGGGCACATACATAACATCAGGTGGGGGATGGATACCTGGGCACATACATAACATCAGGTGGGGGATGGATACCTGGTCACATACATAACATCCGGTGGGGGATGGATACCTGGTCACATACATAACATCAGGTAGGGGATGGATACCTGGGCACATACATAACATCAGGTGGGGGATGGATACCTGGTCACATACATAACATCAGGTGGGGGATGGATACCTGGGCACATACATAACATCAGATGGAAGATGCAATTACCAAATCAAATGCAGAATAACCCAAGCAATATCGGTCTTCCAGACCATGAACGGAATATTGTGCAACAAAACCTTGTGGCTAGAACAGAGAAACTCAGTCCTTGGATGCTACGGGGAAATGGTACTGACATATGGCAGTGAATCATGGACATTTAGCAAGCAAGCGCATAGTTCTTTCGAATCAACGGAGATGTGGTTTTACAGAGGAATGATGTGGATCCCATGGATTGCAAAGAAGACTAATGCTGCAGTACTTGAGAAGGCACAGACACAGACAACTTATTGCAGTACTTGAGAAGGCACAGACACAGACAACTTATTGCAGTACTTGAGAAGGCACAGACACAGACAACTTATTGCAGTACTTGAGAAGGCACATACACAGACAACTTATTGCAGTACTTGAGAAGGCACACACACAGACAACTTATTGCAAGGATCAGAACAAGACAGTCAAACTTTTTGGGGCATGTTACAAGAAGAGGAGGCTAAGAGCGACGTCGGGAAAACGGGAAAGATAGCAGGAAAGAGAGACAGAGGAAGGACGAGAGAAAAGATGTTGGACAGCCTGAGAGACAGAGGAAGGACGAGAGAGAAGATGTTGGACAGCCTGAGAGACAGAGGAAGGACGAGAGAGAAGATGTTGGACAGCCTGAGAGACAGAGGAAGGACGAGAGAGAAGATGTTGGACAGCCTGAGAGACAGAGGAGGGACGAGAGAGAAGATGTTGGACAGCCTGAGAGACAGAGGAAGGACGAGAGAGAAGATGTTGGACAGCCTGAGAGACAGAGGAAGGACGAGAGAGAAGATGTTGGACAGCCTGAGAGACAGAGGAAGGACGAGAGAAAAGATGTTGGACAGCCTGAGAGACAGAGGAAGGACGAGAGAGAAGATGTTGGACAGCCTGAGAGACAGAGGAAGGACGAGAGAAAAGATGTTGGACAGCCTGAGAGACAGAGGAAGGACGAGAGAGAAGATGTTGGACAGCCTGAGAGACAGAGGAAGGACGAGAGAGAAGATGTTGGACAGCCTGAGAGACAGAGGAAGGACGAGAGAGAAGATGTTGGACAGCCTGAGAGACAGAGGAAGGACGAGAGAAAAGATGTTGGACAGCCTGAGAGACAGAGGAAGGACGAGAGAGAAGATGTTGGACAGCCTGAGAGACAGAGGAAGGACGAGAGAAAAGATGTTGGACAGCCTGAGAGACAGAGGAAGGACGAGAGAAAAGATGTTGGACAGCCTGAGAGACAGAGGAAGGACGAGAGAGAAGATGTTGGACAGCCTGAGAGACAGAGGAAGGACGAGAGAAAAGATGTTGGACAGCCTGAGAGACAGAGGAAGGACGAGAGAGAAGATGTTGGACAGCCTGAGAGACAGAGGAAGGACGAGAGAGAAGATGTTGGACAGCCTGAGAGACAGAGGAAGGACGAGAGAGAAGATGTTGGACAGCCTGAGAGACAGAGGAAGGACGAGAGAAAAGATGTTGGACAGCCTGAGAGACAGAGGAAGGACGAGAGAGAAGATGTTGGACAGCCTGAGAGACAGAGGAAGGACGAGAGAGAAGATGTTGGACAGCCTGAGAGACAGAGGAAGGACGAGAGAGAAGATGTTGGACAGCCTGAGAGAAGGGCCTGGGCGATAATCCACAACAGAGTTGGTAAACGACACATCTGATGATGATAAGGAAAATATGTTAACGTCCCTGTTGAGCCTTCAACAAATACACGCGAACGAAGTTGACCTATCCATATTTGTTCACGTTTTTTGGCGTAATGTTTCAGCACGATGATATAGCCAGTTCCATACCCAGCTCGTCTTAGACGCCTCTTACCTGGCAGGTTTCGATGTGAATTTTCTTTCATCTCCTCTTGTACTCAGGTAATACTCTGACGGCGTTCTTGCAGAACTCTATTTTATTTTGTTTTTGTATTAGCTTAACCTAAGCATAGGGGGAGTTCTGCAAGCTCGCTGCTTAACAGGAAGTCTGTATTAAAGCAACTACAAGAGCTCTTCGTTGGAGCTATACCACGTAGATTAGAATAGGGCCAATGTAACCTTCCACGCATGTCGTTTATTTGGCTACTAAACTCGTGTAAATCCTAAGATTTTGAAATCCTATCGGGTTCATGATTCTGAACAGTGCATGAGATGTATCTCACTTCCTTCCTTCTCTACATTAGTATAGGAGACATCTTGCAGTTTCAAAATGCAGACATCGCATGCGTGTATGTGTCTATATGCGCTTACATCTTTCTTTGTATATATACATATGTATATGGAATCCAGATGTTTAGCAATGCATGAGCAGCAACGGTTAACAATCAAAGCTGAAAGATAGCGTCAAGGCCAGCGAACCAAAGCTGAAAGTTAGCCAGCGACCCAAAGCTGAAAGCTAACGTCAGGGCCAGCGACCCAAGGCTGAATGCTAGAGTCAGGGCCAGCGACCCACCTATGAAAGCTAGTGTCAGGGCTAGCGACCCAAATCTGAAAGCTAGCGTCAGGGTCAGCGACCCAAAGCTACCAAGACGCTGCTCTACGTCTACGTAGTGATCCTAGATAACAGACGCAACAGAGCAGACTGGCTAAGGAGAAGGGATCGATAAGGGAATGCTAACCCAGTATCAAATAATGTTTGCTGAAGTCGGATGTGCCGGAACAAAACGTGCAAATATCACAGTCAATCTGTAAACTACAATGCTTTTCTTTCTGTGGATCACATCCTACTGCTAGAAAAACACTTTTTTTTTATTGGTAGCGGGTGTTTGAGAACGAGCAATGAAGAAGAAAAGAAAAATCCCATCCACGGCAGGAAAGCCCATAAAGAGATTTCATGTAATGGCAGTTCTATGCTCCACTGAAAGCGAACAACTGAATTGAGCCAATGGAGTACGGTAGATGAGCAACCATCGATACGTAGTAGACCGTTTTCATCGGGGTCAGCGAACCAGAGCGGACCAAGGCTGTATTCTATCACCAAGTGGCGATGCTTGAAACAGGCTGCACTTGTGTAGGCTGGCTTAGAGAATAAGTATCTAGTGAAAGTCAGTCCAGGCGCCGAAATAAGCCAACTAAAACCGTATGTGACGAGATGAAAGGCGCAGATACCACAGCCTCGCTGTAAACTACTACACAATCTCACAGCACTCTTGTCAGTATGAACACTGGTGAAGGGGAAGAAACGGTGAATGATTGCACGTGCTTGGAAACGGCCCCTTTGAAAGGACCAAGCTGCAGTCCTGGCCTCGTTCACATTGGAGCCAAATGGTTAATGAGAACGAAGAAGTTACCGCCCCTGCTACCCTTCCGCGCCGGGTTCCGGTGGTTTGAAACCAGATCAAACTGTGTCGAGTTCTGCCACCGTCATGGAGCCAGGCTTGAAGTGGCGCCCTTTTCTCTAGCCTTTTCGTGGCGGAAGTGGGATGCCAGGAGTTCAGTCAGACCCGAATATCGATCAATGAAATGGCAGGAGGGGATGAGATGTGTTCCAGGACAGAGTTAAAAATGTATACGTGCGAAGATCAAAGTGTATATTTCATCCTCTGGGGTAGTGCTAGGATGGAGGGGAAGGGTACTTTTGTCCCTTCGCCCCACTACTGGATTGTGTAGCAGACGTTGAATGCAAAACAGTAATGTGTAAACAGGCCCTTACGTTGGTGGCTATGCCGACAGCAGAGCACACACTCTTTAGCTACCGCGCTTTCCAAAAATTATGCCCTGACTTTGTCAGGTACCCATTTACAGCTGGGTTGACTGGAAGAAGCTGTCATAACACGAAAAACCCCACGCATGCGCTATCTCAGATAACCGTGATTTGAACCTGCAACGTTTTGTTTGTAAGCCAAGTTGACAAACCCTTAGCCATGCTCCCCGAGAGGAATTTTTAGCCGATGTAGACAAAACACGATCTACACAGAAAACATGTAGAAAAGAGAAAACATATCGGTAAACAATATAGTTAATGCAATATTTTTGTTTGTTTTTGTTTTGTATTTTTTTTTTGTTTTGCGTTCGCCTTATTTCTTTAACCCCCCAAGGCGGTGTGCGTTGTACTGTGGTTTTTATTTTGCGCCTGTCGGCCCAGTAAATCCGACTTCAGCATGCATTTTATGTAAGGGTCTGCTTCCTCCTGCATTTTCTAAGGGTTTGCTTCCCCGGGGTAACGGCCGGTGCTGTGATGGGGATCGAACCCAGCACCTCGCCGTGCCACTTAACCACTAGGCCACGCCGTCCCCATCTTTATTTTAAACATGTCCATTACTCAAAATATTAGCAGATCAGAAAACAGGCAATTGTTCACCTCGAATACTTAATCACACAGATCCCAGCTAATGAGTTTGATGTTCCCTACTTCACAGTTCGCCCCTCTCTGCTCCTGTTGGTTTCGGTTTAATTGGACGTGTGTGTGAGGGAGAGGGTAAGAAGAAGAGGTATGTGTTAGCAGACATATTTTGTCAGTTCTTGGCGCGCGTGCAAGTTCTGCAAACATTATTGAATCTACGAGTGATAACAAGATTTCACGAATTCACGCGATAACAAATGAAAGCTTGTGAGGCCGTTTTAGAGTTGTGCTAAACACTACCTGATCACTTTTATTTTGTTTGTTTAAAGGTTTGCCTTTCCTGATTCTAAGGCATGGCACTTTTAACCCTGGACCATTGTCTTTCGGGTTATATCAGGACGTATTGTCCAGTGTATGGATGCGTGTCTATACGTTTGTAGTGGGGAAGTATAGCAGTAGATGCGAGTGTGTATTTGTTTATAGTGTGGACGTATTGGCCAGTGTATGGATGTGTGTGTGTATCTGTTTGTAATGTAAACGTATTGACCAGTCTACAGACGCAAGTATGTATGTGTTTGTAGTGTTGACGTATTGACCTGTGTATGGATATGTGTGTGTGTGTGCGTGTATTTGTTTGTAGTGTTGACGTATTGACCTGTGTATGGATGTGTGTGTGTGTGCGTGTATCTGTTTGTAGTGTTGACGTATTGGCCAGTGTATGGATATGTGTGTGTGTGTGTGTGCGTGTATTTGTTTGTAATGTGAACGCATTGGTCAGTCTACAGATGCAAGTGTGTATCTGTTTGTAGTGTTGACGTATTGGCCGGTGTGTGGATGTGTGTGTGTGTGCGTGTATCTGTTTGTAGTGTTGACGTATTGGCCGCTGTGTGGATGTGTGTGTGTGCGTGCTGCTATTTGTAGTGTTGACGTATTGGCCGGTGTGTGTGTGTGCGTGTTGCTGTTTGTAGTGTTGACGTATTGGCCGGTGTGTGTATGTGTGTGTGTGTGCGTGTATCTGTTTGTAGTGTTGACGTATTGGCCGGTGTGTGGATGTGTGTGTGTGTGTGCGTGTGTCTGTTTGTAGTGTTGACGTATTGGCCGGTGTGTGGATGTGTGTGTGTGTGTGCGTGTATCTGTTTGTAGTGTGGACGTACTGGCCAGTGTATGGATGTTTGTGTGTGCGTGTATCTGTTTGTAGTGTTGACGTACTGGCCGGTGTGTGTATGTGTGTGTGTGTGTGTGTGCGTGTATCTGTTTGTAGTGTTGACGTATTGGCCGGTGTGTGGATGTGTGTGTGTGTTTGCGTGTATCTGTTTTAAGTGTTGACGTATTGGCCGGTGTGTGGATGTGTGTGTGTGTGTGTGTGCGTGTATCTGTTTGTAGTGTTGACGTATTGGCCGGTGTGTGGATGTGTGTGTGTGTGTGTGTATGTGCGTGTATCTGTTTGTAGTGTTGACGTATTAATCAGTGTGTGGATGTGTGTGTGTGTGTGTGTGTGTACGTATATCTGTTTGTAGTGTTGTCGTATTGGCCAGTATATGGGCGCGTGTGTGCATATGTTTCTAGTGTGTTCCATTGTGACAGTTTTACAGTACAGTAGTTTAGCCAATCCTTTCTGTACGTGGAGAAGTGGTCATGCCCAGACAAATCTCCGACATACCCAGTCAAACTGGACAGGAAGTGATATGTGGAGATTGGAAACTAAACCTGAGCTCGAGTTACACTCTCTTCAGAGTTTCACTGTGACGGTAACACGAAATGTGCACTCAGTTATGTGTGTTGTTATTAAAACAACAATTGTCTGGTAATTACCCAGGTTTTGGAAAGACTGTAACAATGTGAGTTCCGTCTACCTCTTGCATGATAAAGGCTCACTTTTTGCGAGAAGCCAACTGAGAATATGATGTAAGAGGCTTCTAACAATGCAGTGAAATCTATTTTGGATTGAAAGCTCTTTAACTCAAAGGTTTATACACCCATCAAATCATCCATTCCAGAATAAAAAATCAAGTATTGGATAATGCTACAGATGTCTATCCAGTAAAAAGGACGTGAAAAAAGCTGTTTAGCTTTAAAGAAAAGTCAAGTACATGACAATTATTATTAATGGGGGATTTGAATTTTCAGGAAATTTAATGAGAATTGGCAGAGTACTTGTCGAGTCAAAACCGTTCGTTAGTGAATAACTGACAATTTATTGATTCAACATGTGCAAGAAGTTACCAGAGGCCAAAACACACTCGGCGTAATGTTTACTAGTAAAGTAAAGTAACCCATAGCATTACTGCCGTAGGGGTGGGAGGTGTTAGCGATTTCACATTTCAAAGGCTCGGCTATATGAGGGAGGTAGCCATTTCCTCTCCCTCGCCGCTTTTACTTCTCGGACTGAACCAGTACCCATTTAAGGCTGGGTCTACCCGGGAGCCATTGCGATCTGAAGAAACATTACCGCCTCAACTGGGGAATGAACCCAGGACTACTCAGGTGCGAAGCCAGTGCGCTAACCATTGCGCTACGCGGCTCCCTAAATGTTCACTACAGAGGAAAATATGATTTTAAACGTTACCATTGGGGAACAGTTTGACTCAAGTGACCATCAGATCATCCGTTGGGATCTTATAGCAGGGTAAGAAGTAAACATAAACACTCGAGCATACGACTACTCTAAGACAGATGTTAAGAGGATAAAAGAGGCAGCGAGCCACATAATCTGGCAGATATTGTCAGTGGAGCAGATGTTAAAGAGGAGTAAGAGAGTTTCAAAACAGTTCTAGATAATCATAAAAGAGAAATGTGTTTCACGTAGGAAGGTAAATCTCAAACAAAAATAGTAGATAACTAGATATGCAGTTAAATGTAGAAGAGTTTAAAATTAAAGCATGGAAAAAAGTTATAAAGAGTGAGGAAAATAGAAAGAAACATTTGATATACTTGGACAAGCAGAACTTAACTCATGAAGTAAATAGAGCAGCAAAAATAGGCTTTGAAAAAATATTATCTTAAAAGATCAGGTTTGATAGTAAGTGCTTCTTTTCTTATGTTAGAAATGAACAAAGAACGAAAAACAAAGCAGGCCCTCTCGTGGATAGCACATCTTTGTTTGTTTTGTTTTTTTGTTTTTGCGTGCGCCTTATTTCTCCAATCCCCCAAGGCGGTGTGCGTTGCACTGTGGTTTTTTTATGTTTGCGCCTGTCTGCCCAGTGCATCCGACTTCAGCATGCATTTATGTAAAGGGTCTGCTTCCTCCTGAATGTTTTAAGGGTTTTCTTCCCCGGGGTATAACGGCGGGTGCTGTGATGGGGATCGAACCTTCGGGCTGTGAGGCGTGCCACTTAACCACTAGCCCACGCCGTCCCCATGGATAGCACATGACAAATAATAAGTGAAAACAGGGACGCTGCTAATCTATTGAATCAGCACTTTGGCACAGTCTACACAAAAGAAGGCTGCTCCAGAATCCCAAAGCTATAGATACTTTCCCAAAAAACATGGATGCTGAAGGGTTAAAGTCAGTGTGCATTACAGAGGGTGGAAATGGTTTTTAAACAATTGGAGAGCATGAAAGTGGATAAGTGCACGGGTCAAGGTGATGTTCGGGTCATGGTGATGTTCGGGTAAAGGTGGTGTTCGGGTCAAAGTGATGTTCGGGTAAAGGGTAGTGTTCAGGTCAGGGTGATTTTGGGGTCAAGGTGGTGTTCGGGTCAAGGTGATGTTCGGGTCAAGGTGATGTTCGGGTAAATGTGGTGTTCAGGTCAGGGTGACGTTCGGGTCAAGGTGATGTTCGGGTCAAGGTGATGTTCGGGTCAAAGTGGTGTTCAGGTCAGGGTGGTTTTGGAGTCAAGGTGGTGTTCGGGTCAAGGTGATGTTCGGGTCAGGGTGATGTTCGGGTAAAGGTGGTGTTCAGGTCAGGGTGATGCTCGGGTCAAAATGATGTTCGGGTCAAGGTGATGTTTGAGTCAAAGTGGTGTTCAGGTCAAGGTGATGTTCTGGTCAAGGTGGTGTTCGGGTAAAGGTGATGTTCGGGTCAAGGTGATGTTCGGGTAAATGTGGTGTTCAGGTCAGGGTGATGTTCGGGTCAAGGTGATGTTCGGGTCAAGGTGATGTTCGGGTCAAAATGGTGTTCAGGTCAGGGTGAATTGGAGTCAAGGTGGTGTTCGGGTCAAGGTGATGTTCGGGTCAAGGTGATGCTCGGGTCAAGATGATGTTCTAGTCAAGGTGATGTTCGAGTCAAAGTGATTTTCAGGTCAAGGTGATGTTCGGGTCAAGGTGGAGTTCGGGTAAAGGTGGTGTTCAGGTCAGGGTGATGTTCGGGTCAAGGTGATGCTCGGGTCAAAATGATGTTCGGGTCAAGGTGATGTTTGAGTCAAAGTGGTGTTCAGGTCAAGGTGATGTTCTGGTCAAGGTGGTGTTCGGGTAAAGGTGATGTTCGGGTCAAGGTGATGTTCGGGTAAATGTGGTGTTCAGGTCAGGGTGATGTTCGGGTCAAGGTGATGTTCGGGTCAAGGTGATGTTCGGGTCAAAATGGTGTTCAGGTCAGGGTGAATTGGAGTCAAGGTGGTGTTCGGGTCAAGGTGATGTTCGGGTCAAGGTGATGCTCGGGTCAAGATGATGTTCTAGTCAAGGTGATGTTCGAGTCAAAGTGATTTTCAGGTCAAGTTGATGTTCGGGTCAAGGTGGAGTTCGGGTCAAGGTGATGTTCTGGTCAAGGTGATGTTCGGGTCAAGGTGATGTTCGGGTCAAAGTGGTGTTCAGGTCAGGGTGATTTTGGAGTCAAGGTGGTGTTCGGGTCAAGGTGATGTTCGGGTCAAGGTGATGTTCGGGTAAAGGTGGTGTTCAGGTCAGGGTGATGCTCGGGTCAAAATGATGTTCTGGTCAAGGTGATGTTCGAGTCAAAGTGATGTTCGGGTAATGGTGGTGTTCAGGTCAGGGTGATGCTCGGGTCAAGATGATGTTCGGGTCAAGGTGATGTTTGAGTCAAAGTGGTGTTCAGGTCAAGGTGATGTTCTGGTCAAGGTGGTGTTCGGGTAAAGGTTATGTTCGGGTCAAGGTGATGTTCGGGTAAATTTGGTGTTCAGGTCAGGGTGATGTTCGGGTCAAGGTGATGTTCGGGTCAAGGTGATGTTCGGGACAAAATGGTGTTCAGGTCAGGGTGATTTTGGAGTCAAGGTGGTGTTCGGGTCAAGGTGATGTTCGGGTCAAGGTGATGCTCGGGTCAAGATGATGTTCTGGTCAAGGTGATGTTCGAGTCAAAGTGATGTTCGGGTAAAGGTGGTGTTCAGGTCAGGGTGATGCTCGGGTCAAGATGATGTTCGGGTCAAGATGATGTTCGAGTCAAAGTGGTGTTCAGGTCAAGGTGATGTTCGGGTCAAGGTGATGCTCGGGTCAAGATGATGTTCTGGTCAAGGTGATGTTCGAGTCAAAGTGATGTTCGGGTAAAGGTGGTGTTCAGGTCAGGGTGATGCTCGGGTCAAGGTGATGTTCGGGTCAAGATGATGTTCGAGTCAAAGTGGTGTTCAGGTCAAGGTGATGTTCGGGTCAAGGTGGTGTTCGGGTAAAGGTGGTGTTCAGGTCAGGGTGATGTTCGGGTCAAGGTGATGTTCGGGTCAAGGTGATTTTCGAGTCAAGGTGGTGTTCAGGTCAGGGTGATGGTCGGGTCAAGGGGGAGTTCGGGTCAAGGTGATGTTCGGGTCAAGGTGATGTTCGGGTCAAGGTGGTGTTCGGGTCAAGGTGATATTTGGGTCAAAATGGTGTTCGGGTCAAGGTGATGTTCTGGTCAAGGTGATGTTCGGGTCAAAGTGGTGTTCATCCAAAATGACTGATGGAAATTAGAGAACAGTTAGCGAAACCTTGGCTGTATTATGTTCTCAATCACTTGCGAGGGCGGTTGTTCCAGTGAATTAGAAAGATGCCGGTGGGATCTGCTTGTTCAAAGAAGGCAAACAATCAGATCCAGCAAATGGCCAGTGAATTTAACGAGCCTAGTCTGCAAATTGTTAGAGTCAATAATCAAAGAAAACATTGTAATGCATTTAGAGAAATTTTATTTAATCAGAAATAGACAGCACGGTTATACTAACGGGAATTAATGGATTAGGTTACCTAAATGATAGTACTCTGAGTGATGTGATGTTAAAGGTGCCTTGGTCCTGCCAATTTGGGGGCCAATATGTTCGTAATATAAATACACCATTTGGACATTGATATCGGATCCATTATTGTTAAATTAGCGGATAACCCTAACTATGCAGAAGTGTCTCATCCATTACAGGTGGATATTCTGAGGGGGAACATGGATAACATTTGGAACGGTCTGTTAGCTGACAAATGGAGTTTAAAATGTAAATAAATGTACAGTCATCCACATTGGTAGATCCAATACGGAACATAATAAACATAATGAGAGTGAACAATATTAGAATGATACATTAGCAAAAAGCGATCTAGGGGTTATAATAGAGCATACAGGTAAAGTGAGTGAGCAAGTCCAGGTAGCAGTGAAAAAGACAAATGCAATGTATAGGGCAATAACTAGACCTAGACTGGAGTATTGTGTTCAGGTGTGCTGTTAATTTCGTAGCGGGGATATAAGCATCATTGAAAGGATATAAAGAAAAGCGTCAAAATTGCAACTGTATGGGCCAATGCATCTGGTCAATAGCTTCCATACTGTTGGTGGTCGTATGGGGTCTCGTATTGTCGTGTCATAGAGTGACAGTTGTAAAAACTCTGTTGTTTTGGCTCCTATCGACATGAGACTTTACGACAATTGGAGTGGTGTCTGATGATATTATTCATATAACCTTTGCTTATACCAATAGCCTTTGCTACTATACGTACAGGCCTATAACTTCACTCGTAATGACACTTTTCAGTTCACCTCTAGAGGGCTCATTCTCGAAGAATTCACGACCTTCCCGAAAGCGTTTGCACCATTCATACACTGATAGAAAGGCTGCAGTTTGTTCTTCAAACATACAAAACAGTCGGCAATGAATTTCAGCGAGTGTTGAAATTTATTTCGCCAGACATTTCATCACACCACTCTGCACCTACATTGTAGTCAAATGGTTCGACGCTGTTTTGAAAAACAAAGCGCAGAAAAACTGCAAATTCTTGCTCATTTCACCACCACATGACAGACATAAACTATTCCCCTTGAATTAGTTACTATACTTAATAAATTTCGTTTTCGGGTTGTCCTTACAAAATCTGGATATTTACTAGACGACCCTCGAATATATATATATATAAGCCGATATCTAGAGGTTCACGAACAAGATAGGATTTTTCCTTGCTAACTACTGTTTTTGACTACCTGTGGAAAATTAGCCTCAGTGTAATCTTCCAGGCATGAAAAATTACTTAAATGTTTCCAAGAAATAGGTCTAAATAATAAAGACATAAGACTGCTCTGTAATCTGTACTGGAAACAAACTGCTGCAGTAAAATCTGGAAAGTTAAGCTCTCTAAGTATAGATGTAAAAAGAGAAGTGAGACAGGGATGTGTATTATCCCCTTGCATTTTTAATATCTACACAGAACAAATATTCAAACAGGTAGAGCGGTTGCCAAGTTTTGTCATTGTCGGAGTGGAAATGAACAATCTAAGATATGCGGATAATACAGTTTTGACGACAAAAAGGGATCAAGAATTACAGGAGCTTGTGACAATGTACACAATATGTCAAGAGTTTGGATTAGACATAAACATAAAGAAAACAAAGACTATGATAATTGGGAAAAGTGACAAGAAACTATGTATGCAGATAAAAATAAAAGATCAACTACTTGAACAGGTACAGAGTTTCTCCTATCTAGGTAAATTAATGACCGAAGAAGGCAGCTGGGAACAAGAAATCAGAAAGAGAATAGGTTTGGCCAAGATGGTATCAACAACATGCGACACATACTGACATCCAAACAGGTAAATCAGAATTTGAAAATGAGAATTGGCAGGTGTTATGTATACTCGTAACTACTCTATGGCGCTGAAACATGGACAATGAATAACAAGTTGGAAAAGAGTATTGAAGCCTTCGAAATGTGGGTATATAAAGAAGATTAGGGCGCATTTCTTGGAAAAAGAAGAAAACAAATTTGGAGGCATTGCAAAAATAAGGGGGGGGGGGGGTGAAAAGAGAATTATTGACCGAAATCAGGGTTAGACAGTTACGTTATTTTGGTCATATAACAAGAAATACTTCCTTGTTGGAGACCATACTGGACAATCCTCTCAAATTGAATAATTACGGCAAGAAATAAGAGTACACTGGAGAACCATTGCAGCCGCCCTTCGATGCAAATGGCACCTGAACTGAACTGAAATTCTTAATACGTCCTAAAAAACATAAAGAGAGATGTGCATGAGACCAGCAACCTCATCGTGTAATACCATTGCTGCTGAAGCTGTACGTTTATAGATACAGGCTCCCTGTAAGGTGATCAACTGTAGTGAGGACTCAGTGTTTGGCATAAAACGAAAAGACGATTTTAAATCGATGTTTCTGTGTGCGTACAATCGACCCAGCGGTCAAATCTCTCGTGACAATTAATTCAGTTAAATAATGAAAGAGAAAATCATTTTCCTTTTTAAGTTTGCGAACGTGTATAACTGAGGTCGAGTTAAACAATGCATAATATGCGACTTCGGTTTAAATGTCTAGACCAGGTCACGATGTGTCTTCCATTTTGAATCGGGTTTAGCCACGGCATGCTGAGAAATGATGCAGTTGGCAGTCAGAGATTGGCAGAGACGTAAGAAAAACTGTTGATCGACTTACCATAAATCTTCTTCCAGACAGTTCAGGGGTGTGCCGTCTAGATGGGGCGGGTGGATTTACAGAAAACAGCGCCTCACGTTTGATGAGAGGGAGGTGAATGCGCGCCCTGTAGAGTCGAACTCATTACGTGTGGGTCCGTTAACTCTGTTACCTGCGGGCATTAGCCCTACTTCTCAGTACATGGGGCCATGTTGTTTGCGAGCGCTGTTTCTGTTGCTGTTTCTGTTACTGTTGCTGTTACTGTTGCTGTTACTGTTACTGTTACTGTTACTGTTGCTGTTACTGTTACTGTTGCTGTTACTGTTGCTGTTACTGTTGCTGTTGCCTTTGCTGTTACTGTTACTGTTACTGTTACTGTCAATTTTGCTGTTACTGTTGCTGTTACTGTTGCTGTTACTGTTGCTGTTACTGTTGCTGTTACTGTTACTGTTACTGTTGCTGTTACTGTTACTGTTACTGTTACTGTTGCTGTTACTGTTGCCTTTGCTGTTACTGTTACTGTTGCTGTTACTGTTACTGTTGCTGTTACTGTTACTGTTGCTGTTACTGTTACTGTTGCTGTTACTGTTACTGTTACTGTTGCTGTTGCTGTTACTGTTGTTGTTACTGTTACTGTTGCTGTTACTGTTACTGTTGCTGTAAGTGTTGCTGTTACTGTCACTGTTGCTGTAACTGTTGCTGTTACTGTTGCTGTTACTGTTACTGTTACTGTTGCTGTTGCTGTTGCTGTTACTGTGGCTTTACTGTTACTGTTACTGTTACTGTTGCCTTTGCTGTTACTGTTGCTGTTGCTGTTGCTGTTACTGTGGCTTTACTGTTACTGTTACTGTTGCCTTTGCTGTTACTGTTACTGTTGCTGTTGCTGTTACTATTACTGTTACTGTCAATTTTGCTGTTACTGTTACTGTTACTGTTGATGTTACTGTTGCTGTTACTGTTACTGTTACTGTTACTGTTGATGTTACTGTTACTGTTACTGTTGCTGTTACTGTTGCCTTTGCTGTTACTGTTACTGTTGCTGTTTCTGTTGCTGTTACTGTTACTGTTGCTGTTACTGTTGCCTTTGCTGTTACTGTTACTGTTACTGTTGCTGTTACTGTTGCTGTTACTGTTACTGTTGCTGTTACTGTTACTGTTGCTGTTACTGTTACTGTTACTGTTGCTGTTACTGTTACTGTTGCTGTTACTGTTACTGTTGCTGTTACTGTTACTATTACTGTCAATTTTGCTGTTGCTGTTACTGTTGCTGTTACTGTTACTGTTGCTGTTACTGTTACTGTTACTGTTGCTGTTACTGTTGCTGTTACTGTTACTGTTGCTGTTACTGTTACTGTTGCTGTTACTGTTACTGTTGCTGTTACTGTTGCTGTTACTGTCACTGTTGCTGTTACTGTTACTGTTACTGTTGCTGTTACTGTTACCTTTGCTGTTACGGTTACTGTTACTGTTGCTGTTGCTGTTACTGTTGCTGTTGCTGTTACTGTTACTGTTACTGTTACTGTTACTGTTGCTGTTACTGTCATTTTTGCTGTTGCTGTATCTGTTACTGTTGCCTTTCCTGTTACTGTTACTGTTACTGTTACTGTTGCCTTTCCTGTTACTGTTACTGTTACTGTTGCCTTTCCTGTTACTGTTACAGTTGCTGTTGCAAAATTCATTCTGTTGTAAAGATGACTTTTGAGTCTGTTTTGACCAGTGTTTATCTGTGAAGATGACGAGTTACTCGTCTCTAGTTGAAACATAATAGTTGTCTTGTTTTCGGAAAGTGGCAGGGGTGGGGGGGGGGGGGGGGAGAATAGGAGGTAGGTGTGTGTGTTAATAAGTCCACTCTCCACTGAAGGTGGCTTTAACTATGGTCCTGGCCTCATTATACGTGATACTGGGATCGGGTTTGTGGGGAAACTCCTTCACACTTTGCAAGTCTGTCTGTAGCTTCATTACCTTCGATATTGCAGTGGGGGGGAATACAACATGTCCATCTTGGGTGTTCTGCTGAGAGATGTGTTATTGTGTTGTCTTAGCTCGGCTAAAACTGACGAGGTATTAGCTTGAAATACTAGGTTTTATTTATGGATAGCTTCAAATTGGATTACAAGATCAGCAGTGGCCTTCATGTCGCTACTTCCGCACGGAACTTTGTGAAAAATGTTCCTGTTGTTAGTCAGGTCAGCTCAGGTCATCCCGTAACCAGTGAGGTCGTAGGGGCACACATGAGGATATCCTCACAACCCCACGCCATCCTTCTCTGTCAGCTTGCGCTGCCTATGCCTCTTCTGGTCAGAGTTTGGTTCATTCTTTTATGTTGTCCACCCACTTCTTTTTGGGGCAACCTCTGCGTCGTCTGCCTTGCACGTTTCCTTGCATGATCGTATTTGCAAGACCATTTGATCTCGATATGTGACCTCACCAAGCGAGTTTCTTTCTTTTGACAGCTGCCAAGAGGTCTTCAAAAGGCCCTATTGCTCTTGTAATTCTATCTCGTATTTCCTCATTTCTGACTCGATCTCTGTACGTGACGCTTAAAAGTCTTCGGAAACATATAATCTCCAAGGCTTGTATCCTTCGCTGAAGGTCAGCTGTAATTGTCCATGTCTCACACGCATAGAGGAATATTGACAGGACCAATGTACGCATTAATCTGATTTTCGTGCATAGTGTTAACCGTTTATCTTGCCATATTTTGTTAAGCCGTGCAAGCGCCGCTATTGTCTGTGCTATTCTAGCCAACACCTCCCATATTGATCCTTCATCACTGACAATCGACCCCAGATATTTCTTCTTCTTCTTATTCTTCTTCTTCGTATGCTGTCAAACGTCAACCTGTGTTTTTTCGAAAAAAGCAGCGGTCATCCTGAGGCTGTCGACACTGCCATAGAGCTTGTCTAGTGTTGCCACTGGTGATAGCCACATGTGCTTTCTCTGGTCCTCGTATGTCGGGAAGTTTTGCAGCAGATTTTCAGCGATAATTTTTCCGGTACCACAAGTGCATTCGTCAGTGCCACCTATCTTCAGTTTATTGAATAGGTGGTACCTCAGTCTGTTGTGGATTGTACAGAGTCTGAAGACTACGACCTGCTCTCTTCTGTTCAACTGGTAATATGCATCGTTTTTTGTGTAGCCAGTATGTTCTGTTTCCCATTTGGCCATGTATCTGGCTTCTAATAAGCCTTGTGGACTCTTCGTAGGTCACACTAGAATCTGGTTGTGGTAGTCTTGCACCGTCTTTTGCCAGTCTTTCTGCCTCCTCGATGCCTTGGATGTTACAGTGGGATGGAACCCACTGTACCACTACTCTTTTTGGTGCGGACTGCTGGCATAGTTCACAGAGTACTGCTCTTAAATCATTAAGCTCAGTATTTTTCTTGCTTTTTAGTGCTGTGACTACGGCAAGCGCATCTGTAAACAGGACTATCTGGCTTTCATTGCTTTTTCCTGTCAGCATTGCTTCTACCGCAGCCTTCAGTGCCTCTGCCTCCGCTCTGAAATTGCTTGAGAATTTTCCAGTTGCCACTGAGAGTGTTATTTTTCTACCATTTGGTAGGCTCAGGAATACCCCTGCCCCTTCATTTTGTGTTGTGTTTGTTACAGAACCGTCGGTGTATGCATGGATCCATTCCATGCTTGGGTAGTTTTCCGTTATGTACCTCAGGGTTATGTCTCTTCTTTCTTTTTCAGTCTGGCTGTTCTTGTTTCCAATACCTGGTATATTTTCTACCACCTCCGGAATGATATGCTGCTTCCAGGTAGGTTTGCGTACAGTAGGGATGGGCTTTGGTATTGTTACGGTGTTCATAGGGTCTTTGCTCATCTTTCTTTGGCTATTTCTGCAAAATTTTCTCCGCTTTAGTTTCCCATTTCCAAATCTATTTAGTCTATGATGCATTGGATGGTCTGTCAGTCTTCTGAGTTTCTCTGCTTGCTGCTGGGCTCTGCCGTCTCTTCTGTCGGTCATGGATTGCAGATTTGTAATCTTTTCAAGTTCTACAATTGGCGTTGACTTCATGCCTCCTGTTATAACTCTCATGGCTTGGTTTTAAAGTTTGCTAATTTTATCAAAGTTCGCCTTTGCTGCTGTTGTCCATGCCGCAATGCCATACTCGAGAACTGGTCTCACTCTTCCAGTGTACAGTTTCTTTAGTATTTTTTCGTGTGCTCCCCAGCTTGTGCCAGCAAGTTTCCTCATGATTGCCATTCTTTGTCTGGCTCTCATTCGGTTTCTCTCGATCGGACTTTTCCATGTCATGCGCTGATCAAATGTGACTCCCAAGTAGTTTGGGTTTTCGTTTGGCCCCAGATATTTCCCCTTAAGACTTATGTTGGTGTTCTGGACCCCAGATGTTTAAAACGGTCAACCACTTCGAGTTACTGACCATTAGCTTCTATCCTACTGTTGTTAGAACTAACGTTTTTCTTGTCCGTTTCTTAGTCCGTCAAAATACAACCTCTTCTTCCATTGAGTGTAACTTTGCTAGCTGAACCATTTGTAAATATGTGTATCCATGTTTCTGGAAGGTATACTCTCCTAAGATATTCTTCCACAGCAATTTTATGTACGTTTCTTTCTTTTCTATACCTTCTTTGGTTTCTACCATCTCATGGAATGTTCTTATTGCCATGATGGAATTACACATTTTTTTGAGGTCTTTTGAGGTCTTTTGAGGTCTAGTTTATAATTTGGTCTGCTCTTACAAGATCTTTTGTATTTTTATATGAAGTGGTTTCTCTTTAACCACCCTCATGCCAGAAGAACCTACACGCCATGGTAGAAGAACTGTTCGCACTATTATAACAGAATCAACACACCATGGTAGAAACACTGTTGGCACTGTTAGCCCACGGCAGAAGTTCTCACACACAAAAGCAGAAGACTCTGCACAACTTGGTCGTAGATTACACACCATATGCTAGACGACTCCACACTACATAGTAAAAGCAGAAGACGCCAAACCAGAAGACTCTAAACATCGTAATAGAACTTTACACTAACAGACTATTTACACTGTGATGAAGACACTACACCACTTGGTAGAAGGCTCTGTACCATTTAGAAGACTCTATACACCGTGCTAAAGACTCTGCCACACTTGATAGAACACTGTATTCCTCATAACAGAAGATTCTAAATGCTGCTGTAGAAAACTGTATATCCTATTATAAAGAAAACACTCCCTGGCAGAAGATACAAAATGACATAGCCGAGCCTGTAGCCATGTTAGAAGAATCTTCAACCATGGTTGAAGGCTACACCCAATTGTAGAACTTCTCTGCCTCTTGGTAGATAATCTACACCAAATTGTAGATGTGAGCGATTGAATATTTCAATATTTTAATGCATAACGTCAACTGATAATATCGTTTATCCAACATTGTGATACCAGAAACGTAGCGGGCCAGTATTACTGTTTGTGACTCATCCCATATAATAACTCACTGTCTCAAGGTCAGCAGGTAGACCCAGGCACGACAGATCCAGAGCGCCACGACGTCTAGAACTGTTGATGAGGCACCAAACATGCCTACATCAGTGTCGTATTTACTCGCACAGTTTCTCTTTTCTCAAAAGTTCTTCATACACTCCCCGTTACCTCATTTTTAAGTGCACAAAATGGATTATTTTTTCTCATAATTTCATCTCGTTCCTCCGACTTCCAAAGTCAGGGTGCCAGCGCCATGTTTCGCGCTATCGAAGACTTAACACAAATAAGGAATAACAAAAATAGTTCAGTTTTACTTTGAAAATAAACATTTGCATAAAAAGAATTATATTTTCAAGAACAATTCGCTTATACCCTTCGAAATGTTACGGAAACCTACCAGGAACTTCTCTTCAGCTCTGCCCACCGGCTCTTACATGTTGTACACGTAGATCCTAAACACATTTACCCCCTTCCGTCGTCCACGCACACATCCCCACTTCCCTTTCAACTCCTTGATGTAGACCAAGTTATCTTGCCCGCTGTGTGACGTACACCCATAATAA
The DNA here is from genome assembly GCA_036924085.1 of Ariolimax columbianus. NCBI lineage: Eukaryota > Metazoa > Mollusca > Gastropoda > Stylommatophora > Arionidae > Ariolimax > Ariolimax columbianus. The sequence goes on from JAVGWX010000009.1 coordinate 6,945,700, forward strand.
CACACGGCGATTTGAACCCACCTGTCCCGGGGAAACATCAACTGTTATCTTTCTGTTGTTCGCCATGACAACGAGACGGCTTATGGTTGAGCAGTTAGTACGTTTATCTATCCCACTAAAAAGTCCAGGTTCAACCATCGGTCACAATGTACTGAAGTCTATCCAGTTTTTGTTGTGTACTGGATTAACAGCTGGGAACCATAAGGCGACGATGAAAGGAGCTGATAACGCAACTTGGTTGGTTGGTTGGCTAGCTAGTGATCCAGCAGTCTGTAGGCTCCTGTCCATTAGCCCAATGCCATATGCTAGTATCTTCAAGTGTTTGTGAAATGTTGTTTTGTTCCATATAGAGTGTTCTATTTGGCTAGCCTCAGAGGAAGAAGCATTTTTCTAACATTATCAAATGCCGAACTTTAAAAAAAGATGGTGTTCAATAGTGTCGTAGGGATGTGTGTGCACATCCAAGTATCAGGTCGATGGTGAGTGTTATCATTATCACCTCCTCTCCCCGCCTCCCCCCCCCCCCCACAGGCCTAGCGAGCTGCACTGAGGAATCAACCTCACGCGCTACTTATAAAACAATCAAATGAGGGCGATAGCGTATGAGTTATCTCCCCTACCTACGACTGTTTGCACCAAGAAATACACCACGCCAACGTCCAAGATGCTTACAAAATCTTGGTCCGACATGGTTCTTAAAGGCAAAAGACACATGGGTTTAGACGACATTTGGCTTCCTGCATAGGGCACATAATGTGCCTGAGTGAACACTAGGATTACAGTGTATGCACAGCCGAGACTATGGTCCGGTCGGATTCTGTTCAAGTGACTGTTAAGTTGTATATGTTAGGCGCCAAACTAGAAAATGGCGTTATGATCTAGTTAGTTTCTCAACTTTGGAAAGGCTGAAATTAGCAGATGTCTCTGACTCGTGTTTTCTTGATGTCTGCGTTTATTACAGGTCTAATGTTACTTTTACAAAGAGACAGACTTACATTCTGGCTTGCACGCTCTTACCTGTGTCTTCGTTCTGTTCTTTGGACAGATATGACATTCTTAGATTGATAGATGTTCGATTCCTGGATGTTTATACTGTGCCATCGATTAGCTGCGATATTTGGACAGCGCAATTTTGAAATCAGTCGAGTAGAAAGCCTTTTGAAGACCTTTTGGCAACAGTCAAAAGAAGAAAACTCGCTTGGTACAGTCGCATATCGAGATCAAATGGTCTTGCAAATACGATCCTGCACAGAAAGGTGCAAGGCAGACGATATAGAGGTCGTTTCAAAAAGAGGTGGGAGGACAACATAAAAGATTGGACCAATCACCAGCCAGACAAGGCACAGGTAGCGGCCTCTGACAGAGAGGGATGGCGTGGAGTTGTGAGGAGGTCTTCATGTGTGCCCTAAGGACCTCACCCATTACGGAATGACCTGACCTGACTAGACCTAACCTGGCTGAAAAGGAACCTGAGAGGATGGAACAAGAGTACAATAATATCATCGCTTCTAGCTATTATACGATAGAGACTGAGTACCTTAGAGTCTGCCCGGAGTTTGGTGATGTTGCTTCTTACTAGAACAAAACGAATATCTAGCTATGTCTCTGCAGCAAGCGGCCATTCATGGACAACCTTCACAAAAACCTGGCATTCGCTACACTCCTGACCTCGACCGTTGTCCACATCAGAATGTTTAGATTGGGTCTGCTTATGTTTCTGTCTTCTCTCCATTGGTGTATATACTGATTTGTGATGATGCTCTTGATTTCTCAGTATGGTATGATTAAATTGTGTCTTTTTGCTTCCATCTTTTGCCAGAGCATCAGCTCTCTCGTTTCCCGTGATTCCGCCATGGGAGGGTAGCCACTGGAGCGCTATTGTTGAGGATCTCTGGAGTTTTCCTAGTTCTGCTCTGATCTCTAATAACAGTGGTTCGTTGTTTGTTTTTTGTATTGTCTCTAATCGTACTCTGCAGTCTATGAATATAGCTATTTTTGTTGGAGGTTGCCTTTCTGTTTGAAGTATTCTCAGTGATTCTGCTCTGAGGTTTGTGGATAACTCTCCTGTTGGGTCCGATTGTTTCTGTCATGTCAGGTCCGATTGTTTCTGTCATGTCAGGTCCGATTGTTTCTGTCATGTCAGGTCCGATTGTTTCTGTCATGTCAGGTCCGATTTTTTCTGTCATGTCAGGTCCGATTGTTTCTGTCATGTCAGGTCCGATTGTTTCTGTCATGTCAACTTTTGAAACAGAATGGGTCGTAATTATATTCGAAAGGAAAACTTATTGGAGCGCTTGTCGTATCGTATTGACTGAGGAACAATGTGCAACCCATCACTACTGCAAGATTAGAAGAGGTAGAAAAATTGACAAAATTTGACAAGATGGACAAAATTTGATTAAAATGGCTGGCAAGATGGACAACATTTGATTAAAATGGCTGGCAAGATGGACGTAATTTGATTAAAATTACTGGCAAGATGGACGTAATTTGATTAAAATGGCTGGCAAGATTAACAAAATTTGATTAAAATGGATGGTAAGATTAACAAAATTTGATTAAAATGGATGGCAAGATTAACAAAATTTGATTAAAATGGCTGGCAAGATGAACAAAATTGGAACGTCCGTGTTGGTTTAGCTGGAGAGGAAGAGGCTTTTTTTTTTTACTCTTGACAGACTTTATGTGAGTGAGAGCTGTCTTGTGGGCATCAACTTTCAGCTGAGATACATTCACCACCGAGGTATATCACCACTGACAGAACGAGAGAGATTAGAACAACTCCACTGACAGAACGAGAGAGATTTGAACAACTTGACTGACAAAACCAGAGAGATTTGAACAATTCCACTGACAAAACGAGAGAGATTTGAACAGCTCCACTGACAGAACGAGAGAGATTTGAACAGCTCCACGGACAAAACGAGAGAGATTTGAACAGCTCCACTGACAGAACGAGAGATATTTGAACAATTCCACTGACAAAACGAGAGAGATTTGAACAGCTCCACTGACAGAACGAGAGAGATTTGAACAGCTCCACTGACAAAACGAGAGAGATTTGAACAGCTCCACTGACAAAACGAGAGAGATTTGAACAGCTCCACTGAACAAAACGAGAGAGATTTGAACAACTCCACTAACAAAACGAGAGAGATTTGAACAACTCCACTAACAAAACGAGAGAGATTTGAACAACTCCACTGACAGAACGAGAACATCTTGTGTTGTCCAGTCGCTCTATGCTATAATATTCTCCAACTCACGGAATTGCAAAGCCTATCACTCACGAGCCGTGATAAGTATAGAGTAGCCTATTAGAAATCTATAAAGTCAGCACGCCATGCGTAATCAAGGAATAGAAAAACGAACGTAGTTTTCAGGAGATTGAAATATGATATTGTACATTATGTTTTATTAAAATTCGACATGAGTGAGTCATTCATGCAGACTTTCACCTGATATCAATTCAGCCGATCAAACAACAGATGGTTACATAAATATGCAAATATCTCAGGCATGAAAAAAACGTGCAGTATTAAATTAGTTATAGTTTGTTACGTTTAGTCAAAAGCTTTACAGTTTTACAAATAACGTTGGGAGGATGATATCCACGTGTTAGCAAGGTATTACTGATGAAGTGTAAGCTGGAAACAGGTGTAAAACATGGTGGTAAGATCCAGAAGTTGTCAAGTTTGACAGAATGGAAATGATTTTTACAAAACATAGCGAGTTTGAAGCACAGGAATTATAGTTATGATGTTGGTAATATGTTTCAGGAAATGGAGGCATTGCAATGCATCACCATTTCCCTAAATACTTGAATTTACCTCGTATTTTCTCTTTAGACTGTCGTCCTCCTTCACTAGACACCTCAAGATTCCCTACTATACACCTTGTCACCACTCACTAGACGTTCTCTCATCACTCACTAGACACGTCAGGATTCCTTACTGCACACCTCGTCATTACTCACTAGACGTTTCCTCATCCCTCACTTGACATCGTGTAATCCCTCACTAGACGTTTGCTCATCACTCATTTGACATTGTGTAATCCATTACTAGACGTTTCCTCATGCCTAACTTGACATCTAGTGAATCTTTATTAGTCTTGTCGTAATCACTCCCTAGATATCGCATACTCCTTAATAATACACTTCGTGATACCTCACTAGACACCGCATACTTCCATGCTAAAACCTCATCATCTCTCACTAGACACCTCGTAATTAGCTCACTAGACTCCTCGATATCCTCACTAGACACCACGTGATACCCAACTGTTACCCATTCTCTCACTAGACACCACGTGATACCCAACTGGTACCCAATCTCTCACTAGAAACCACGTGATACCCAACTGGTACCCAATCTCTACTAAACACCACGTGATACCCAACTGGTACCCAATCTTTCACTAGACACGAAGTTATACCCAACTGGTACCCAATATCTCACTAGACACAACGTGATACCCAACTGGTACCCAATTTCTCACTAGGCACCACGTGATACCCAACTGGTACCCAATCTCTCACTAGACACCAAATGATACCAAACTGGTACCCAATCTCTCACTAGACACCACGTTATAGCCAACTGGCACCCAATCTCTCACTAGACACCAAGAGATCCCCAACTGTCACCTCATTTCTCAATAGACACCACGTGATACCTAACTGGTACCCAGTCTCTCACTAGAAACCAAGTGATCCCCAACTGACACCTCATCTCTCACTAGACACCAAGTGATACACAACTGGTACCCAATCTCTCACTAGACACCAAGTGTTCCCCAACTGGCACCTCATCTCTGACTAAACACCACGTGATCACCACTGGCACCTAATCCCTGACCGGCCACCTGATGACCCCCTCACTAGACACCACATGACCCTTAACTGAACACTTCACGACTCGTCCCACTGGACACCCCATATCCCCCACTAGACATTCCATTACACCTAACAAGACACCCCATGATCCACCCCCTCCCACTATACGCCTCATGATCATTCACTAGACACCCCATGGCCCCACACTAGAGACTCCATGGCCCCTCACTAGACACCAAATGAACTCTCCCCACTGGACACCCAAAGATCCCTCCCTAGACACCCCATGGCCCCTAACTAGAAACCCAATGACCCCACCCCACTGGACACCATATGGCCCCTCACTAGACACCAAATGAACTCTCCCACACTAAACACCCCATGACCCCCCACTAAACACCCCATGACCCACCACTAGACACCTCATGACCCCCTCACTAGACACCTCATGACCCCCTCACTAGACACCACATGACCAGCTCACTAGACACCTTATGACCCCCTCACTAGACACCTCATGACCCCCTCACTAGAAACCTCATGACCCCCTCAATAGACACTCCATAACCCCCTCACTATACACCTCATGACCCCTCCCCCCCCCTCACTAGACACATCATGATCCCCTCAAGAGACACCCCGTGATGGCACACATATAGACATCTCATGATCCCCAGACTAGACACCCGATGGTGGGACACATCTAAACATCTCATGACCCCCTCAATATACACCCCATGGTGGCACACATCTAGACATCTCGTGACCCTCTCACTAGACACCCCTTGGTGGCACACCTCTAGACATCTCATGACCCCCTCACTAGACACCTAAGGGTGGCACACATTTAGACATCTCATGACCCCCTCACTAGACACCTAATGGTGGCACACCTCTAGACATCTCATGACCCCCTCACTAGACACCTAATGGTGGCACACATTTAGACATCTCATGACCCCCTCACTAGACACCCCATGACCCCTCACTAAACACCTCATGACCCCCTCACTAGACATCTCAAGACGCCCTCACTAGACACCTCGTGAACCCCTCACTAGACACCTCATGACCCCCTCAATAGACACCCCATGACCCCTCACTAGACACATCATGACCTCCTCAACAGACACCACATCACCCCCTCACTAGACACCTCATAACCCCCTCACTAGACACCTCATGACCCCCTCACTAGACACCTCATGACCCCCTCACTAGACACCTAATGACCCCCCCCTTCACTAGACACCTCCTGACCCTCTCACTAGACACCTCATGATCCTCCCCCCCCCCCCCTCGTCACTAGACACCCCATGACACCCTCACTAGACACTTCATGAACCCCTCACTAGACACCTCATGACCCCCCCCCCCCTCACTAGACACCCCATGACCCCCTCAATAGACACCTCATGACCCCCCCCCCCCTCACTAGACCCCTCATGACCCCCTCACTAGACACGTCATGACCCCTCACTAGACACCCCACGACCCCCTCACTAGACACCTCATGACCCCCTCACTAGACACCTCATGACCCCATCACTAGACACCTCATGACCCCCTCAGTAGACACCCCATGACCCCCTCACTAGACACCTCATGACCCCCTCATTAGACACCTCATGACCCCCCCCCCCCTTACTAGACACATCATGACTCCTTCACTAGACACCTTATGACCCCCTCACTAGACACCTCATGACCCCCCCCCTCCCCTCCCTTACTAGACACCTCATGACCCCCTCACTAGACACCTCATGGCCCTCTCACTAGACACCCCATGCATGACCCCCTCACTAGACACCCCATGACCCCCTCACTAGACACCCCTTGACCCCCTCACTAGACACCTCATAACCCCCTCAATAGATATCTCATAACCCCCTCACTAGACACCCCATGACCCCCTCACTAGACACCTCATGACTCCCTCACTAGATACCTCATGACCTCCTCACTAGACGCCTCATGACCGCCCCCCCCCCCCCCATCAATAGACACCACATGACCCCCTCACTAGACACCTCATGACCCCCTCACTAGATACCACATGACCCCCTCAATATACACCTCATGACCCCCTCACTAGATACCACAGGACCCCCCTCACTAGACATCCCATGAGCCCCTCACTAGACACCCCATGACCCCCTCACTAGACACTCCATGGTAGCACACATCCAGCTATAACACGACATATCATTCGCATAGACAACAGAACAAGGATACTTTTTTTTCAAACGTTTTAATGAGAAGAAAACAATGTTAACAATTCGTCCAACACGCTAATAATTTGTGTTTTAGCGTTATAGCGATTTTACATGGCAATACTGATCGTCTCAGCAGAAGTGTGGATAGAACGCTTGCTCCTATCCATAAAGGTACTAGATTGAAAACCTGGTCTCGAAACGCTCTAGTCTACTTATCTGTAAATGGAAAACTGATTTTCAGTTAAAGACAAATCAGCGATGGACAGAGTTTCTCAATCGACAAGCACAAGACGACCTAATAAAATGAAGTCTCTAGCACTTGATCCTTGACGTTAGTGTCTATTACGAGACGCTTTACTTTTTACAAGTTGCACGATCCCGCAGAAGCATAACGTAAATTACGTGCATATGATTAATCCCACCTGAAAAAAGATCTCAGGTAAATATCTCAGTTCCACGTTGGTCATCCTGTCCTACCATGTCCATCCTTGTATTTGTGCCTTTCTCCCCATCAGTTCCACGTTGGTCATCCTGTCCTACCATGTCCATCCTTGTATTTGTGCCTTTCTCCCCATCAGTTCCACGCTGGTCATCCTGTCCTACCATTTCCATCCTTGTATTTGTGCCTTTCTCCCCATCAGTTCCACGCTGGTCATCCTGTCCTACCATTTCCATCCTTGTATTTGTGCCTTTCTCCCCATCAGTTCCACGCTGGTCATCCTGTCCTACCATTTCCATCCTTGTATTTGTGCCTTTCTCCCCATCAGTTCCACGCTGGTCATCCTGTCCTACCATTTCCATCCTTGTATTTGTGCCTTTCTCCCCATCAGTTCCACGCTGGTCATCCTGTCCTACCATTTCCATCCTTGTATTTGTGCCTTTCTCCCCATCAGTTCCACGCTGGTCATCCTGTCCTACCATTTCCATCCTTGTATTTGTGCCTTTCTCCCCATCAGTTCCACGCTAGCCATCTTGTCCTACCATCCTTATATTTTGCGCAGGCAACCATTAACGATTGTGTGTATATTTTAATATGTATCTTTGTTGAAGTGTGTGTTTGTAATATTTCCTGGATGATTTTGAGTGTGATCCCTGCTACACTCAGAACGTGTCGAAAGAGGCGACTAACAGTATTGTCTAACATCTTCTGGACTTAAAGGCTCTTCTTCGACTCATGGTGTGTACATCCCACCCTTGACATGCCTGCTGAATATGAAGTAACCGTTGGTTAGCCTCTTCACTGTTACTCAAGGATAGGGCCACAACTACAGTTGCCCCTTCATGGAGAGCCTGTATACAAGTATCAGTAGTAGTGGTTTTAATGGCAGTTGTTTTACATTGTGAGGTTGCTACTCAAATGCACATCTCTCTTTAGTCGTCATTTGCGTCATGCTTAGGTTACAGTGGTACAATTCTGTTGAATCCGTGCATCTCTCTAGCTGAAGAAACTTCACAGGTCCAATTCTATTGAATCCGTGCATCTCTCTAGCTGAAGAAACTTCACAGGTCCAATTCTATTGAATCCGTGCATCTCTCTAGCTGAAGAAACTTCACAGGTCCAATTCTATTGAATCCGTGCATCTCTCTAGCTGAAGAAACTTCACAGGTCCAATTCTATTGAATCCGTGCATCTCTCTAGCTGAAGAAACTTCACAGGTCCAATTCTATTGAATCCGTGCATCTCTCTAGCTGAAGAAACTTCACAGGTCCAATTCTATTGAATCCGTACATCTCTCTAGCTGAAGAAACTTCACAGGTCCAATTCTATTGAATCCGTGCATCTCACTAGCTGAAGAAACTTCACAGGTCCAATTCTATTGAATCCGTGCATCTCTCTAGCTGAAGAAACTTCACAGGTCCAATTCTCTTGAATCCGTACATCTCTCTAGCTGAAGAAACTTTACAGGTCCAATTCTATTGAATCCGTGCATCTCTCTAGCTGAAGAAACTTCACAGGTCCAATTCTATTGAATCCGTACATCTCTCTAGCTGAAGAAACTTCACAGGTCCAATTCTCTTGAATCCGTGCATCTCTCTAGCTGAAGAAACTTCACAGGTCCAATTCTATTGAATCCGTACAGCTCTAGTGTTGAAAGAGCAATACCAGTTATCCAGGAAAAAATCTTCACAAACAATTTACCAAATACAATACAGTAACTTAAACATAGGGGGGGGGGGGGGGCCCAGGGGGGGGGGGGGGACCCAGTAGTCACGAGCTAAGATGTTCGCTTCGGGTCGAGGGTTCAAATCACAGTGGAGACCGGGATTTTTTCACGTAGATTATCCGGTAAAAATTTCCACTGATCTCTGAGTAGAGAGATCAGGCACCCGTGTCCAGTGGCGCGCACGTTAAAAATACGCTAGCAGCTGGAAATCGAAAAGATAAGTTAAAAATTTACTCCGATTATTCTAAGGATATTCTCCATACAGGGAATATGTCGCAAAAAAAGGGAACTGTGTGGCTATAACTTTAGGTCTTGGTTATATGGTTTAGCGGAGTGGCTTAGATGTCACATGACAGGCTGCGGGTCTACCTTTCTCTAATTTACACTTCCGGATTCACCACTCTCAAAAATATTCCAGGGGCTAAAAGATACTGAGATTGACCTGGTACGTCACCAGTGGAGTTTAGTCTGCCACAAAATATGAATCAAAGGAGGTTACACCTCCCTACGACGTCTAACGACTAAGTGGACTGAAGATAGATAGATAGATAGATAGATAGATAGATAGATAGATAGATAGATAGATAGATAGATAGATAGATAGATAGATAGATAGATAGATAGATAGATAGATAGATAGATAGAATTTAAAACATAAGAACTTATGTTCCTGGAATGAGAAGAAGACAATGATTGTACTTTTGCCTGGTCTCCATTAACCCCAGCTGACATCCACATATGAGTAATTTCTCTTGTGAAATAACTGCATAGAATTTCTGAGATGTTTATATAATGCTCAATTTCCTGCCCAAGAATCATACTTACTGTTAGTACAAATGATTTTTCTGTTTGTTAACTCAATGCCCATGATTGACATCTATATAACAGTATTGTACGTACATCAGATCACGAATTCCATGACACTGGACGTAACTCTTAGTTGATAATTAGCGTCGTTCCTGAACAATGCTTCGTCAAACGAAAGTTAGTTTAATGTAGCTCTATTGCAGCTACTGCTGTAGGGTATGAAGTGTTAAAGACTACATTATACACTTTTGTGCCTATACTTTTATTTAAGGTGGGGTTGCCAGTCTCTTTCCTCACTGCCTTAACATTCCTAACATAAAACAGGTAATGATTTGCGATTGAGTCAACTGGAGCATATAAATAGATGATTGCAGCCGAGTTGTGTGCCCCTGCATGAGAAACCTGTGCTCTACCACGCTCTGCTCAGACGTTTTCGTCATACAAAGTGAAATTGAAAACCTTAACACACGGATATCGTTTTAAAATCTACATTTAATTCACAGACAAACTCAGAACTTTTCGGATACGTCCGGAGATCTGTAAACCCCATGAATATGTGATTCTCTCTGAATCTGTAAACCCATAGGAATCTGCAAACCTTCTGGGTTCTGTAAACGTCCTTGGATCCGTCAAACTTAAAGATCTGTGAACATCCTTGGATCTGTCAAACCTAAAGATCTATGAACATACTTGGATCCGTCAAACCTAAATATCTGTGAACATACTTGGATCCGTCAAATCTAAAGATCTGTGAACACACTTGGATCCGTCAAATCTACAGATTTGTGAACATCCTTGGATCTGTCAAACCTAAAGATCTCTGAACGTCCTTGGATTTGTCAAACCCAAATATCTGTGAACGTCCTTGGATCTGTCAAACCCAAAGATCTGTGAACGTCATTGGATGCCCACAGAGCTGTAATGCCTAGAGAGATATGTGAACCTCAAAGATGTGCGAACCCCCAATGAACTGTTAACCCAAGAGATCTGTAAAAACTTAGGGATTTACGAACCACCGAGATCTGAAATCCAAGAACCGATGGAGGCCCATGCATCTGCAACACATCTGGATCCTTGAACGTCCAAAGATCTGCCAACTGTCAGAGATATGTGAGTCACCAGGGATCTGTCAACCCCAGCAATCTACAAACCCTAGTAAACCATATGTTGGAAACCACAGCTCGACATAGAAACAGTTAGCTGCAACTCATACACCTGTATGTATCTGAGATTTACCTGGCAGAAATACAGGAATGCGTTTACCCGACAGAGATAGCTGAAATTTGGTTCGGCCTGATGTTGATATCTGTGACGTAATTATACATTATACAGAGACATTTACCTTGACATATAAGTCTAGTAAGTAATAGTTATGCCTGATAAATATATAGTTTAGTCACACCTGAGACAGGTGTAAATAATTTAGGAGTAGTATACATGCATACAACATCAGATTACATTACAGGAAATTTGAAAATGCTGGGCAATGACACAAGAAGTTTGACTAAACTGTACATAAAAACAAGAAATTAAAATAAACTGCACACATATGTGTACACAATTTGACTTAATTGTATACAGACATATACGAGCAATTGTGGTTAAACTGGATACATACAGATACAAGCAATTTGGTTAAACTGTACAGAAACATACAAGCAATTTGATTAAATTGTATGCAGACATGTACAAGCACTTTGACTAAGCAGCACTTACATATATAAGTCATTTGGTTAAAACCACACAAACAGATGCAAGCAATTTGACTAAACTGCACGCAACCACATGTGATCTGATGATGCTACATACTGGTATGAGTAATTTTACTCCCCCTCACAGAAACAGGCAATTTAACTAGCTCAAAATCAGGTCCAAGCACTCTATATTGCATGTAAATACAATTAATTTGATTGAACCAGATCATAGAGATATAATTAGTATTTGTTCCATACAGATACAAGCAGTAGCACAAATATACAACAAAGTAATTTGATTGTCTCACACAAAGAGACATTTGACATGTGGCTGTCAGTACAGTGGAATCTCATTAGCGAGTTCTTCCTTTCTGCGATTCCAAATATAGCATTGCGATGTTTATTGAATAGTTAGTTAGTTAGTTAGTTAGTTAGTTATTTTATTTACACTTATGCCGTTAAGCGACATTGGGAGCTCAAGTCCTGCGTCATGTGAGTTGCGTCGGTCAATGTGAGCCTGTGTCGCTACACAGTCAATCTAATGACATCTATCCATCTGTCTTGCCGCAGCACCTCTAGCCCTGTAGCCAGATCTACCAGCGTTGTAAGCCATCAGGGGAAGTTGATGACGAGCTGCAAGAAATCTGATTAGAGGAATATGTCAACTTCGATGCCGTTAGTTAGTTAGTTAGTTTGTTAGTTTATTTCCACGTATGCCGTTACGCGTCGTAGGGGAGCTTAAGTCCTGGGGCCAAGTGAGTTGCGTCGGTCAATGTGAGTTGCGTCTCTGACATTCTTTCTAATTCCATTTATCCACATGCTTCGCGGCCGCTCCCTTGCCCTGTTGCCAGATCTTCTAGCGTTGTAAGCCATCAGTGGAAGTTGATGAGGATGCATTCTCACGAGATGCAAGTAATCGGAGAAAAGGGCTATGTCACCTTCGATGCATATGTTTAATGAAGCGACTGTCGTTTTTCCAAGAATTCTCAAAGCGAGACGAAGTGATCATCTCCAGAGTATTTACAGGGCACAATCGATTGTAGGACCATTTGAACCATGCATTCAAGATTGATATTTAAGATTTCTGCACTTGTGACACTGGTCCTTTGATAGCTGAATAATTGTTACAGACCTACCCAGCATTCATCTGTGAAAGCAGAAACACTTTTCACCAACCTGATTCCTTCCATGAAACTTCGAGCTGATTTCTGTCTTCATTGCAGGCATTCATGTTGAAGTTTGAAAGCGATTGAGGAAGAAGAAGAAGAAGAAGAAGAAGAAGAAGAAGACGAAGAAGAAGAAGAAGCTGTAAAAAAATAAGAAACAGGAAAGTAATGTAACGATACAGGGGCATTCCGTCAGTCCATGACAATTGACACAATTTCAGAGAAACAGACGGCAGAGTTAGGGCGGGAAGAAAGTGATGACGACCTAGACAGAACTAGTTTCTAATCATGTATACAATCCAGTGTTATGTCTGCAGTTTCAAGCTGACAAAGATGTGACGAGCTTACTAAACAAATCGACGATGTTTTATTTCAATTTGAATGGGGGAAAAAAACAATCAACTCTCGATACGTTTGTTAAACCTAGTTAAGACACTTCAGCGTGTGCAAGAAGATTGAAATACAAAATAAATGTAGAGTGGCGTGTCTTTCCTGCAGTATGTTTCCCCTTTTGCGGCGTTCAAGCTGGTGTCAGACCCTAGAAAAACGTGGAAACAAGATCCCACTGTCAAACAAAACACAAATAACATGATTATATGATGTCATAGAAGCAAATATTATGCCAGTCAAATATTAATAAATGTGTATGTTACATTATAATGATTTAACCTGCACTTGAACATATTAAGAAAGCTGTCGTTAAAATATCAAATGTTAAAAAATAAGGTTAAGACACGAACGGTTAAAAAAGCTGAAGTTAAAGCACCAAATCGTAAAATGTGAGGTTCAAGTCACTCAAGGCCCAAATAAAGTGAAAGAACCATACATCAAGATGTTGAGAGGACCTCGAGATAAGGTCACTGTTTGCATGTCAGCTTGTGTGGATCATCAGTCATTGCCACCGTGTCTTGCTGCATCCATCCATGACTTAATGTGTCCACCCATGACCAATGTGTCTATCCATTACTCAATGTGTCCACCCAAGATCAATGTGTCCATCTTTCCGTGTGTGTCTATTATTCCTTGTGTGTCCATCTTTCCTTGTGTATCCATCCATGACATAATGTGTCCATCTTTCATTGTGTGTCCATCCATGACATAATGTGTCCATCTTTCCTTGTGTGTCCATCCATGACATAATGTGTCAATATTTCCTTGTGTGTCCATCCATGACATAATGTGTCAATATTTCCTTGTGTGTCCATCCATGGCATAGAGTGTCCATATTTCCTTGTGTGTCCACCCATGACATAATGTGTCCATATTTCCTTGTGTGTCCATCCATGACATAATGTGTCCATATTTCCTTGTGTGTCCATCCATGACTTAATGTATCCGTCTTTCCTTGTGTGTCCACCTGTCCTTGTGTGTCCATCTTTTCTTGTGTGTCCACCTTTTCTCATGGCTCCATTCATGACTTAATGTGTCCACCTGTCCTTGTGTGTCCACCTGTCCTTGTGTGTCCATTTTTCCTTGTGTGTCCACCCATGACTTAATGTGTCCACCTGTCCTTGTATGTCCACCTTTCCTTGTGTGTTCACCCACTAGTTTTGCTTTCACTCTCAAACTATAATTCCGGTGTTTATTCCTCATATATTTCCCAGGATCTGCCAGTAGGATTTATTTAGCCTAGGAATAAATGCCGCCAGCTCTTGCAGTCTCCATGAACCGCTTACCTCTTTGCTTTGCTGGGCTTTTCAACAAGTGCTTCTTTGGTAATGATTCCCATATCCAAATTGTTCGACCACCAGAAACACTACCCTTCGCCACCACCTCCACCACCCAACAAACACAACCATCAACTCTCACACCACCAACTCCACCACCATCACTTCCCGCCCCCTCCCAACACCACTGGATCACCACCACCAGCTCATCCATCATCACCTTAACTACTCCAGCGAATCACTACAACTGACTCTACCCCTATCACATCACCACCATATCACCACAATCGACTCCGCCTGTAGACAAAAGGAAATGTCTCACGCCCAGTGCGTCCCGTGCCCGTGCTTTCAGAATCAAGTCTAGCCATATTGGGCTCATCAACAAACTATTTTGGGCTCATCAACAAACTATTTTGGGCTCATCAACAAACCATTATAGGCTCATCAACAAACTATTATGGGCTGATCAACAATCTATTTTGGGCTGATTAACAAACCATTATCGGTTCATCGACAAACCATTTTGGGTTCATCAACAAGCCATTATGAGCTCATTAACAAACCATTATAGGCTCATCAACAAACCATTTTAGGCTCATCAACAAACCATTATGGGCTCATCAACAAACCATTATAGGTTCATCAACAAACCATTATGGGTTCATCAACAAACCATTATAGGCTCATCAGCAAACCAATCTGACAAATCCAAAATGTGCTTCTTGAGAATCTATCTCTTCCAATGGCTGACACTTGTTCGGGGTTTTTTCATTGGAGATAATTGGTAGTCTGCAGTTAACGATCAACTGACAGCACATGATAGTTGTTTGTGTTCTATCGTTAAAAAAGAGGAGGGGACACTAACGTCCGGTTAGTCAAAACAGACACATCGGCCATATTAGCCAAGGGTCAGATGAAACATGCTGACCAGACATGTTAGTCAGGGTCAGGCAAAACATACTGATCGGACATGTTAGTCAGGGTCAGATAAAACATACTGATCAGACATGTTAGTCAGGGTCAGGCAAAGCATACTGATCAGACATGTTAGTCAGGGTCAGGAAAAACATACTGATCGGACATGTTAGTCAGGGTCAGATAAAACATACTGATCAGACATGTTAGTCAGGGTCAGGCAAAACATACTGATCAGACATGTTAGTCAGGGTCAGGCAAAGCATACTGATCAGACATGTTAGTCAGGGTCAGGCTAAACATACTGATCAGACATGTTAGTCAGGGTCAGGCTAAACATACTGATCGGACATGTTAGTCAGGGTCAGGCTAAACATAATGATCTGACATGTTAGTTACAGACGAATGCACCTGTGTTACTGGGCAAATGACCCCTGCGGGCTCACCCTGGGGGCCACTCTTCCCCTTCTCCCTCTTCTCACCTCCCCTTTTTCATTTGACTCTGTCCTACAGTCACACTCTTACACAACTTTCACACGCGCCCTCATGGTGAGGCCCTTCCATTGCACTTTGGTTGGGCTAGCTTCTGAGGGCGCACAAACCTAGCATAGGTACATACAGACCCACACATGCATCCAAGCACTGGTTTATGCGTCCTGATATCGCCCAATGGACTACGGTCTGGGGTGGAAAATAGCGCGCCTCCGCCAGTAGAAACTAGTGAGGCAAACATCTAAAAAAAAAAAAAAATTACCCCTGAACATTTGCTGCAAAATTGCCCAACATACAAGGACCAGAGAAAGCACATGTGGTCATATCCATTGCCAAGACTAGACAAGCTCTATGACAGTGTCGACAGCCTTGGCATGACAGCTGCTTTCTTTGAACAAATTCAAGTCGACGTCTGACAGCGAACGAAGAAAGAAGAAAAGAAGAAGAAGACACGTTAGTCAAGGTCAGGCAAAATGTACTGATCAGACACGTTAGTCAGGGTCAGGCAAAATGTATTGGCCAAGAAAGACCCCTGCCTCGACTCCTTCGCATTTCTCCATGGCTAACTAGGTGGGTGGTCTACCTGATCCCTGTAGTAGTAAGCGACATGGACCTTCATCAGATGTCAGGAAAACACTCGGGATGTGAGGAAAGCTACTGCAACACACCACTAAACGCCCTTTTCACGGTGCACAAAAGAGTAAACTTGTAACACAGTTAAAAATATAGTTACTTGTTAGGATACATTGACTTCTGTTCATAGTTTGAATTATAGGTGTGTATTTGTTCATGTTAGCTTTTATTTTCATTTATGTGAATTTTGGCTATTATAGTGTACATGTGTTAGCTGGTATGGTGTACATGTTTTAGTTACACTGGTGTGCATGTTTTAGTTCGTACAAGTTTTAGTTAATCTGGAGTACATGTTTTAGTTAATCAGATGTACATGTCTTAGTTAAAACATGTTTTAATTAATGTGATGTAAGAGTTTTAGTTAATACATGTTTTAGGTAATCTGGTGTACAGGTTTTAGTTAGTGAATGTGTTAGTTAATGTAGTGTACATGTTTTAGTTAATTTGGGATACATGTTTTAGTTAATTCATATTTTAGTTAATCTGGTGTACATGTTTTAGTTAATCTGGAGCACATGTTTTAGTTAATCTGGTGTACATGTTTTGGTTAATCTGGAGTACATGTTTTAGTTAATCTGGAGTACATGTTTTAGTTAGTCTGGAGTACATGTTTTAGTCAATCTGGAGTATATGCTTTAGTTAATTTGGGATACATGTTTTAGTTAATCTGGAGTACATGTTTTAGTTAATCTGGTGTACATGTTTTCATCTGCTGATGTTAGCCCACAGAGTCCTTGACAAATAACAGAGGTAATCCTAAGATGGTGCCCATGGTTCGAAGGAAACCACACAGAAACTAATCATTGTGATGTCACTGTGAGGACAGTGGTAATGACATGACACAAGTCCCTGACGAGATGGCATTATCCTCGTCTTCATCGGCTTGGAGATGTAAACTTGAAGATTTACAAAGAAAGCAATGAACAACCTAAAGTTAATTGTGTGGTCATAGAGCATTATCTTTGCCAGTTGATTTCAACCATTCTAAATATATATATATATAAAAAGGAAGCAGTGGTTAGCTTGGCTTTATTGGATCTTCTATAAACTGGACTTACTTAATACGATGTCAGAGGTCAGACTAATGTAATCTCAGTAAAACACACATTTTTAGCAGGTTTGTTATCATGGACAAAAATGACAGCCAATTTGACTACCTGGTCAAGTATATGATCAAATTTCACAGCCTGATGAAGTATATGATACAATTTGACAGTTTGATGAAGCAGTTGATCCAATTTGAGTAGCTCTGTTGGTCCACAATGACAGAAAGCTGAAGCCTATGACCAAATTTGACCAAAAGGTGTAGACCATTGACCCAATTTGACCAAAAGGTGTAGACCATTGACCCAATTTAACAATAAGGTAAAGACCATGACCCATATTTGACAGTAATGTGTAGACATTGTCATAATTTGACAGTAAGGTGTAGACATTGATCTAATTTGACAGTAAAGTGAAGACCATGGCCCAAGTGGACAGTAAGGTGAAGTGTTTACCTAATTTGACAGTAAGGTGTAGACCATGAGCCAATTTGACAGTTATGTGTAGATTGATCCAATTTGACAGTAAAGTGTAGACATGACCTAATTTTACAGAAAGGTGTAGACTATGACCCAATTTGACAGTAAGGTGTAGACTAGGACCCAATTTGACAGTAAGGTGTAGACTAGGACCCAATTTAAAAGTAAGGTGTAGACATTTACCCATGTTGGCAGTAAGGTGTAGACATTGACTCAATTTGACAGTAATGTATATAATATAATCCAGTTTGACAGGTGTAAAAATGACCCATTTTGACAGTAAGGTGTACACTGTGACCCAATTTGACAGTAAGGTGTAAATATTTACCCATGTTGTCAGTAAGGTATAGATTTTGACCCAATTTGACATTAATGTGTATACTGTGGCCCAATTGTCAGTTAGATGTTGTTGTTGTTGTTTGTGAATACTGACAATGAGTAGCTGTAAAGGGCATTTAGTGGTGGGCTGTAGTAGCTTTCCTTACATCCAGAGTGTGCTGATGAAGGTGGACCGGGGTCCTCCAGGGGGATGTGCTATGCTTGGCTTCATCTGCATGTTACTCACTACTACAGGGATCACGTCGATCCCTCATCTCGTCAGCCAGGCTGCCATGAAAACAGCCTGTTTCCTGGAAGAGCTACTAGGAAGCCGAGGTGGGGGTCTTGGCCAGTATGTTTTTTTCCTGACCATGATGAACATGTCTGATCAGTATGTTTTGCCTGACCAGACGTTAGTCTTCCACCCCGCCAAATAGGTGTAGATATTGACCCAATTTGACAGTTAGATCGAGACCATGAACCAATTTGACAGTAAGATGTAGACTATGACCCAATTTGACAGCTAGATCGAGACCATGACCCAATTTGACAGTAAGATGTAGACTATGACCCAATTTGACAGTAAGATGTAGACTATGAATCAATTTGACAGTAAGGTGTAGACTGTGATCCAATTTGACAGTAAGGTGTAGACTATGACCCAATTTGACAGTAAGGTGTAGATTATGACCCAATTTGGCGATATGGTGTAGACTATGACCCAATGTGACAGTAAGGTGTAGACTATGACCCAATGTGACAGTAAGGTGTAGACTATGACCCAAAATGACAGTAAGGTGTAGACTATGACCCAATTTGACAGTAAGGTGTAGACTATTAACTCCGTTTGTAGTCTGGTGTAGCTTACAGACCCCTTTGTCAGTTGACTGATGTCAATTGACGCAATCTTAATGCGTGATTTTAATTGCATACAAATACACAGAAGAAACACCTGCTTACCAAATTATATTTATTTTATTGTTTTCCTTATCCGCTTTGTTTTCTAAGGCGCACTGTATTGTACTGTTTTTGTTCCTAACAGCTAAGTACGTCCGACTTATGTATGGATTTTTCAAATGGGTTTACTTCCCATTGAACAAAAGACATGCAGTTTCATGTATGTGAACACAAGGTAGTGTGGATTGTGAGCCTGTCCTGGTTTGTCTATTGTGTTGTATGTTACTGCCAACAAGTAACAGGTACTAGAAATACTACAATAGACTTCTTATGTGCATTCATAATGGCAGAAAATCATCAATTTTAGTTAGAGGTTCATGAAAATATATTGCTCCTCCACCGCATATCTAATATAAATGCAGGGAATCATTGAAATCTACACGCAAGTGTTGAGGGTCCATGGATCCCACGTTTAGAACCCCATATTTTGAGTTTATTCAGGAATTATACAATTAACGACCATATTTGCTTTTTTTGTTTTCTGATATTTTTGGTACTGTTGTAGCTGAGGATGCAGGCCTTGGAGATGGGATGTTTCTGAAGACCTCTAAACATCCCGTACAAAGATCGAGTTACAAATGAGGAAATACGAGATAGAATTACAACAGCAATAGTGCCTTTCGAAGACCTCTTAGCAACTGTCAACAGAAGGAAATTGTTTGGCACATATCCAGGTTAAATGGTCATGCAAATACGATCCTGCATGGAAAGACGCAAGGCAGGCGACGAGAGGTCGCCACAAAAAGAGGTGGGAGTACAGAATAAATGAATGGACCAATCGCCGACTAGAGAAGGCACAGGCAGCGGATGGGGTTGTGGGGATGTCTTCATGGGTGCCCAAACGACCTCATCGGTTACGGGATGACCTGACCTGACCGGACCTGACATCAGAAGTTCATTGGTCACCCTGATACTGTCAAACTCCTAACCGTAGTATCTATGAGGACAGTGTATAAATAAGTAGCGATGAAATAGTACACATCTTGGACCAGATGTCGGCACATAAACAGATTAATGTAGGATAATATTAAATGCGATAACACAAATGAATTGGTAAAAACATTATAAATTGGACAAATAATGTAATAATCTCATCAAGTGAAATACAACAATATAAAATTCTAAGCATAGTTTAAATAATTAAAATGAATTGCTGCAGAAAGTAATATCGGCAATAAATAGACTCAACAGACACACATACATTCACATATAAATCGGTGAACGTTAATAGTATAGCTGAACTAATCCCCATACAGTATCATGGTCTGAAAGAACAAAAATGTTCACATATATGTAGACATTCAGAATACGACTGTCACATATGAATGAAGTGGTGAACATTCATTCGCGAACTTTTTGTCAGAAGTGTTCACACGTACACATATGAGCATTTGAGAAATCCTCTCAAAATTGATGAACATTTAATGTGTGAACATTTACAAAATGTTTTCATAAATATTCACAATTAAATATGTGAACCTTCACTAGTATTTTCACACATACATTCGTGAATATTCCCTTGTTATCTAGTACAAACGTTCACATGTATCTGTGAATATTCACACAGTAATCTGTCACCTTTTAAGAAGTGAGCATTAAATGATTATTCATCACAAACACACACACACACACACACATACACCCATACACACCAGGGAGATTCAGATGAAAACCTGAAAATGCCGATACAGATGCAAACACCAGTGCAGTGTCCTGTATGTTGATAGTACTGGTGCTAGGGACTTCAGGAATGTCCCAAAAATGGTATCACTGTGCCGAGGCGTCACATGATGTCACATCAGCCATTTACAGATGATTGCTCCACTAGCGAATGCACAAAAAAGGAGCAGGTCTGGTATCCGTTTTTCGAAGAATGGAGAGTTAGTACGGTCGTGCATTTATATCACTCCAGCAAGTGCGCGAGTGGAGAAGGAAGTTCCGAAATAAGGTGAGTTTTATGGGATACTTTTCTGGGCCTGGTCAAGCCCACCAGAGTCGATTTAAGCAGTCGTCAAGTAACTGTGAATGTAATAGCTACACTTTTAGAAATCTGACAAGGTTCAGTATCCGACATCATCCACGATGTGCTTTTGTCCCAAAAATGCCTATAAAGTGGGTGTTACAGGAGCTAACTCCCAAAACTGAAACAACGATGACGTACGTGAGTGCTACACACGTGACCAAAAGACATTCTTTTGTCTAGAGGAATCCATGCACTTGGTATGCGATCTTGCAACACAATGCATACATACGTGGAAAAATAGGTACAGATGTGCTCCAATATTTCTTAATTAATTTTGAAGATGACAAAAGTCAGGCGTTCATTTGAAGAGCCATCGTGTGCATATGGAAATACGAATAACGTCATATTTCTTTAAAGTAGAAGTCTCCTCAACCACATCCTATTGTAGATACATAAATCCATGCCTCAACACTAAGTTCTGCACAAATTAACCGACCGAGAAAGCTGTATCAGGTGTAAAGGATAGCTTTAGAAACATGAGTGAGGTCATACATATGATATTAACCACATAATGTCAGATTGTATTGCAAAAATTAAAACATGACATTCGAACTTGGTTGTAGGGTTCCATCTAAGTATCTTCTTTTTTTTTTAACGTTCTGAAATAAATACTAAGTATTCTGTTTCCATATTATCTAATCTCAGAACTCATCATTTCATCTCATTGCTTATCTAATTTCAGGTCTTTCACCTAATGGTACGGCTTATATAATCTCTTTCATCTAATGGCATTGCCTATCTAATCTCTTTCATCTAATCTCACTGCTTTTTTAAATCTCAGATCTATTATCTAATTTCATTGAAGGTGTATCATGTAATCTCATCTAATCTCACGACACATCACATAATCTAATTGCCCACCTCATCTCAAGACACACACCCTAATCTCATTGCCCATCTAATCTCATAATCTCACGACACACACCCTAATTTCATTCCACATCTAATATCACGACACATTGCCTAATCTCATTGCCCATCTAATATCACGACACATCACCTAATCGCATTGCCCATCTAATATCACGACACATCACCTAATCTCTTTGCCCATCTAATATCACGACACATCACCTAATCTCATTGCCCATCTAATATCACGACATAACACCTAATTTCATTGCCCATCTAATATCACGACACATCACCTAATCTCATTGCCTATCTGATCTCAAGACGCACACCCTAATCTCATTGCCCATCTAATCTCACACATCATCTAATCGCATGACGCATCACCTATTGTCATTGCCTATTTAATATCATATCTAATCTTTCGAAGGATCTTCTAATCTCACTGGCTGTCTAATCATACAACACATCAACTGATAATCGTATATCTAATCTCACGATGCATTAACTAATCTCAATGCCTATCTAGTCTTAATGCTTATCAGATAATCTCATTGGCAATATAATCTGAAAGTATATAAAACAATCTCATTGCCTATCTAGTCTGAAATAATATAATATAATCTCATTGCCTATCTAGTCTGAAAGAATATAATATAATCTCATTGCCTATCTAGTCTGAAAGTATATAATCTAATCTCATTGCCTATCTAGTCTCAATGTTTATCCTCTGATCTCAAGATCTTTTATCTGATATCATTGCCTATCCAGTTTTGTTTCTTAAGGTTGACGGCTTGGTAAATATTTGGGCTCTTAACGGCACAGTGCATCCGACTTCAGCATACATTTTTAATGGGTGTTTTTCCCATAGGGCACAGCCTTGCTGTTTCATGAATCTGAAGACAAGCAAGTTTAGGTTGTGAGTTGTATCAGTAACCGTTTCGACTCCTGCACCTTCGCTGATATAGACTCAAGACATTTCTTCTAATCTCAAAGCCTGTTATCTATTCTTACTTCCTACCTAGTCTCAAAAGCATCATCTAATCGCGATATCTCTCTTCTAATTCCAAAGCATTCTATCTAATAACACTTCCTACCTAGTCTGAAGGCATATTATGTAGTCTCGATCTTTCTTCTTATCTTAAAGTTTGTTATCTATTCTCACTTCTAACTTAGTCTCAATGCTCATTATCCGGTCTCGATATTTTTCTTCTAGTCTCAAAACCCATCATCTAATCTCACGACTTGTCTTCTTGAGACCTATTACCTATCAACAGCATACCACCACATCCCAAGGTCAATATTCCAATATCAAAGACAATATTTCAAGGCCTCGACTTTTGTAATTAAAATAAAAAGCAAAGCGCCCTAAAGCATAAATTACAGCTAATAAAAAACATATTTGAATGCCACAATTTTTACATCTGGCAAGATACAACACACCACAAACGATCATGGAAGAAACGAATCTTGATCAATGCATATGAAATAATTGAAAGCTCAAATTGCAAGCCAAGCTGGGAAACAGTATCAGTGGAAACAAGTCCAGGTACTCTATCAGACACACGAGTACTAGGGTTATCTCCCACTGGACGTAGCATCATTAGCATCACGTGCCTTTCCGACTGACATAGGCGACCATGGACAACCTAACTAACACCTCTTATGACGATGACAAGCGAGGCTAAACCGTCTGTCCTCATCTCTCACTGTCGTTCTTTTCCAGAACATATACCTGTTTTGTTTCTCTCTCTATCTACCTATCTTGCTCCACTTTGATGTAGTCTTTTTTCGTATACCGTCCGAGTGGGCATTACTGTTTTAAGTGTATACCTCTGTATTTTTTTTAACACCAGCAATCCATCTTTAACTTAGTCTTCCTCTGGCTCTAAGCCTTTTCTGTCTAGTGTTTCAGGTTCAAGCATCGTGTATATGTAGAGTCATTTTTTGTAATATGGGATAACCCAGTAAACTTTATGTCTACATGTTACCTGTAAGCCGACGTATGGCAGTGGTTCCTGCGGTGGCTTCCCGTGCACTATGGTGATGGGACCAATCGTAGCTTCTGTAAGTGGCCATTACATTTGTTATTTCTCGTTCTCATGTGAAACAGGCTGATTAGTCTGATTAGCGACAAAACTGATAGTGGGATTCCAGAATTACAGTTATGAGGAAAGACAGAAAAACCGGCATACTGTGTATAGAAAAGAAGCATTCGAGGTGATAATACAGGTTTATAAGATGATCAAAGGAAAGGATAAATTAAAATATAGAAAGTTTTTCAAAATACAAACACATACAAGAACAAGAGGGCATAGCTACAAATTAACTAAGGAAAGGTCCAGATTAGATATTAGGACATATATTTTTAGTCAGAGAGTGGTGAATGCTTGGAATGCACTGCCACGGGAAGTACTGGAGACAGGGACAATTATTGCATTCAAGAATAGATTGAATGCGCAAAGCTTTTAGAGCAGGGAAATGTAAATGACACTTGTTGTATACAGACTCTTCAGGGTCTTCTAAGGCAGTATAAAGACGTTAAGTTAAGGCTCACAGAATCAGTTCGATCAAGGCAATGATAGTTGTCTCTCGTTTGCTCGATTTTTCTTACGATTCGGAAAAAAGGGTTCTTTTCCTCGAAGGTGATTGTTTGCTCGTTTTGTTCTTGTGCTGCTCCCTCCTTTGCTGCCCTGTCTGCTCTCACATGTCCTAAATATGCCAGTTTGATGGTATTCATTGTAACACTACCCTTCTTTTGGCAAGTATTTCGTCTAAGGCTTTTTAAAACTCAGCGAGTGTATAATTCTCGAGGGCTTGCAAAACTGACATTGCGGGGGGCTGTCTTTCACATCTTGAATGAGGGCTCTGACCATGTCAAATTCTCAGTCCTTGCTTCGGAAGGTACAGAAAGGCTGGCGGTAGCATGAGTGGATAGTGGATATAAAGGCATAATGCCTTTGCGGGTGTACGTGAGTATAAATGTTCGGGGCATGGTAAGGTTTTAGGCAATGGAAGACATTCTCATTTTAAATTCACTAATATTATGGATATTGGATATGGATAAGAATGGTACTTTGAGGTCTATTATTGACATCTTTTTGGGTAATGATACTGTCACCGATGAACTGGTGATCTAAATATTACACGTACTTGGTATGAGACGTGAGTTTAGCAGGACAGTATGAAGCAGGAGTGTGTACAACTAACAGGCTTCGGGAATAATGAGTATGCACACCCTTTGTCGTTTACTGAAGAAGTGTAGCACACGTATGGGTCTTTCGGAAGTGCAGGGATGTCGGCTCTTTAACATAATAGAACAAAAATCGCAGGCAAATCATAAAGATACTGAACTCAAACTTTCTCAAATAGTTTCTTATCATGCAAACATTTCCAGGGTTCATAATGTCATGTTTTGTTAACGGTTTTCATGAGTGAAGCATGCAGCATAGTGACTCTGACATACCAGTCAAGAGACCGGAGTTCGAAGAGTTCGAATCCTGGTGAATCTTTGGAAGCTCCGGATGGCAATGCTGACAAGTTACTGTGAGCCTGTCTGACACTCACTCCTCCATTGGGAGTTCAGCACGACTAAGCTGACAAGTTACTGTGAGCCTGACACTCACTCCTCCATTGGGAGTTCAGCACGACTAAGCTGACAAGGTACTGTGAGCCTGTCTGACACGCACTCCTCCATTGGGAGTTCAGCACGACTAAGCTGACAAGTTACTGTGAGCCTGTCTGACACTCACTTCTCCATTGGGAGTTCAGCACGACTAAGCTGACAAGTTACTGTGAGCCTGTCTGACACTCACTTCTCCATTGGGAGTTCAGCACGACTAAGCTGACAAGTTACTGTGAGTCTGACACTCACTCCTCCATTGGGAGTTCAGCACGACTAAGCTGACAAGTTACTGTGAGCCTGTCTGACACTCACTCCTCCATTGGGAGTTCAGCACGACTAAGCTGACAAGTTACTGTGAGTCTGACACTCACTCCTCCATTGGGAGTTCAGCACGACTAAGCTGACAAGTTACTGTGAGCCTGACACTCACTCCTCCATTGGGAGTTCAGCACGACTAAGCTGACAAGTTACTGTGAGCCTGACACTCACTCCTCCATTGGGAGTTCAGCACGACTAAGCTGACAAGTTACTGCTCGACTTCCATCATTATCTGTGCTGTCGACTCGCTTCCATTTTGTCCGCAACTTCTAATCAGCAAATCAATGTCTAACTAAAAACTGATAGTTATTTAACAGTGTAGCAGGGAATTGTGGTACGCCTTGCTCTGATAACTACTCATTCTTAAAATACGACTCTCTCTCTCTCTCTCTCTCTCTCTCTCTCTCACACACACACACACACACACACACACACCCATACACACACATGCACACACACATACAAGAACACAGCAGGTCTAGCTGTAATGGCCAGAACATGTTTTAGAAAACTCATGAACAGACAAGAACCTTCAAACAGGAAATCGCCTTCAAACAATATAAATTCATGTAACAAGAAATCTCATCAAATGGAAATTAATTTTCTTTCACGTCCAGTGTCATTTTCCTGTAGAAATGCTCACAAACAACGCTCAGACTATTTCTCTGGGAGTTGTTCGCTCATCATGGTAACTTTATTTGGCTTTAAATATGGACTACGCGAGAATATTGTTCTTTACGGATAGACATCATGAGAATTATATTGTTCTTTAGAGACATATTTCATAAGCAAGAAATTGATCTTTAGGTATAGACTTCATAAGAATTGTATTGTTCTTTTGTGGGCATACTTCATGAGCAAACTGTTGTTTTTTAGAGATATATTTAAAGAGTAGAAAGGTGTTACTTAGGGATATATTTATGAGCAAAATTGTTCTTTAGGGATATATCTAATGAACAAAATTGTTCTTTAGGGATATATCTAATGAGCAAAATTGTTCTTTAGGGATATATCTAATGAGCAAAATTGTTCTTTAGGGGTATATCTAATGCATAAAATTGTTCTTTAAGGAAATATCTAATGAGCAAAATTGTTCTTTAGGGGTATATCTAATGCATAAAATTGTTCTTTAGGGAAATATCTAATGAGCAAAATTGTTTATAGGGATATATCTAATGAGCAAAATTGTTCTTTAGGGATATATCTAATGAGCAAAATTGTTCTTTAGGGATATATCTAATGAGCAAAATTGTTCCATAGGGATACACTTCGTGGGCACGCTATTTGTCTGTAGACAAATTCCTTTACGTTGGCCTAATCTGCAGGATTAGCCTTCGCGAAGAAAATATTGATCGTTCCCTTAGACAGACAAAATGGGTTCAATTCCAACAAGTGCATGCTTTCTATGGTAGAATCTGTGGTGCTTGGGAAAATGGTTGTTGTTGGTGTGCTGGGCGTGGCTGCTTGCCATTGTTGGGTGCTGTTAGTGGTGGAGGAGGCTCGTATGGCTGCTCGCGTATCTCGGTAATGCTATCATCAGCTGGAGTGGAAGCGGAGGGGTTTCCGTAGTTGCCGCTGACCTGCGGCTCCGGGCTCTCACTTGTTCCTCGATGGTACTCTGGGGGCGGTGAGGGTCCTCCCTCCACCAGGAGGGGCTTGTTGGCGTCACTCGGTTTCTCCTCCAGCTCGTCTGGGAAGATGACAGGGGTGCCTCTGTTTATGAATGTGTTCTGTTCCTCTACATTCATCTTCCCCTTTCGTGTCCTCCGGTAGAGAATACAAGCGATAAGCACAGCAATAAGAATAATGACAATAACAACTACAACAGGAACAACTGTTGAAACCCAAACATCATCTTTGTCATCCCTAGACTCTGAGCCTTTAGCACCATCACCATCTGTTGTGGTCGTGTGTTCACTTCTTTTGCCAGTAACTGGAAGAAATTTTTCGCTGCCCTTGCACGCTCCTGTCGGTTCTGCTTGCGCACTCAACAGCTCAAAGGGTTTCATCTGTTCCAAGGCTTTATCATTCAGAGAGCCGTCTTTGTTGATAAGTCTTCCTGCCAGAGCATTGATCTCATCAGCTGGGCAGCCTGAGGAGGACCCTATGCTGGCATTATACCAGACACAGACAACAGAGCCTTGTTTAATCTTTGTTATAATTAGATTACTGGTGTTGGAGTCACCGTACACACCAGCTACGCGGTTAGCTAAGTTTACCTGGTCAAACACACTGGCCTTGAACGTGTCGTAATTATACTTAATTGTTATACTAAGCTCGTGGTTCTGTTCTTGCACTTTCGCTTCAGTAATATTTATCACTATCGCCGTACTGGCAGACATCTTGTTGGAGGCTTTCTTTCCTGTCAGGTTAAACCTGAAGATTCCGACATTTTCATTCAGGGGCAGCCCAATAATCTTCCGGCTCTTGGAATCAAACTGTAAGAAAAAGTCAGATGGGATAGTGGCTTCCGTGTCTGTGTACAGGTTGAGCTGCAGCCCTCTGGTTCCATTCACCTCACAATCCGCGAACGTATCGTCAGGTATGACAATGTTAATGATCTCTCCAGGTTTGTAAGTGAATTGGTCAAATTGCTTTTTCACCTCTGGTTTCTGACCACGCACACAAGCATCAGCTCCGGTGCCTGTTGGGACATCTGTTGACTTCATTGACCCATCAGACTTTGTTGGTTTGATATCCTGTGTTCTGGTTACAGGCGCAACTACAGGCGTGGCCTCGGTCGGCATGACTACCACAATAGGCTCGTCCGTTTTCATCTCAACTGTCTGTGTAGCTGTGGGTTGGATGAATGTTGGAGATTGAGTCTCAATTAACTTGTGTGTCATTTTGTCATCCGTCATCTCTTGCTTGCTTTGTGTTTTTGTTGGCATGACAGGTGTTGCAGCTGGAGTAGCCGTCACGTGCACCTGTCTCCTTCTCCTAGTTGGCGCCTGAAAACGGCTATTGGTTACTTGCCATCCAATCACAGGGTAACCCACGGATTTGGCAATTTTTCCGTTGCTGGAGTCGTCATCCAACTTCTGTAGTACAGGGAAGTGGCTTTCCTTCACTTGACCACATCCAACTGGCCACGACAGGAACAGACCAGACGTTTTAGGAGATGCACCATCCCCAGTTCCAGAAACTAAAGCAGAGCTGTCATGCAATGGGGAGCTTCCTACAGGCAGAATCTTGACCATGCCCTCGTGAAGATCCATATAAGAAAGGAATTTATTTAGAAGGTTTAAACGGTCCAACACAGGCAGAGCCTCAAGATCTGCATCTATTATAATTGTGGCAACTGTTTCTGATTCTGTCTGTTTACACCATACAAACTCAGGCCCCGATGCCTTGAATCGAAGTGGGGCACCAGATGTGTGCGTTGCTACGTCCCTGACAAACAGAGTGCTAGTAATTGAAGCCTGACTGCTCTTGCCATGAGCTGTGAGCTCCAGAAACACCTGGCCGGCATCTGCTGGGGTAGGAATGCCCTGAAGAATGTTGTCCTTGGCATCAAAATGCAGCCAGCGTGGAAGAGACGAACCATCATAACTTTGTAACTGAAAAATCAAACACAAATATCAGTGAGAATAAGCAGGCGAGCAAGGAATGTACAAGTACAAAGCAATAACTTAGATAATGGAAAGTACCTGCTGGCTGCAGAACATCCTGTAGGGAGGTCCATTCGGTACAAGTAGGTGCCATCAGTGAGACACGTCCATTTATTTAACAGAAAGGCAGTTTTGTAGCAGGTGCTGCAATCAGGGATGAAGTGTTAGAGTTTTCTTTGTATGAGGTTGTGTGGCGAGATCCTTTTTTGCTACCTAGATACTCACCCACACTGCTCCACAGACACCTACCCACACCACTACCTACACACTCACCCACACCACTACCTACACACTCACCCACACCACTACCTACACACTCACCCACACCACTACCTACACACTCACCCACACCACTACCTACACACTCACTCACACTGCTACACAGGCACCTACCAACATCACTACGTAGACACTCACCTACTCTGACAACCAGACAAACCACCCACCTACCCACTCCGCTACCCACACTCACACACTTCTTCTTCGTTCGTTCTCAATCTCCCACTACCAAACCCTGAAAGGGCTTAAGTAGCAGAATGTAGTCCAGAGAATGGAATGTGTTGTGTCGTATTTTACAGCTTGACTGCGATATTTGCACCTTTCGGTCCAACACATCCGACTTCAGCAAGTGTTTTTTTTTAGTAATTGGTTAGCATTCCCTCTTTGATCCCTTCTCCTTAGCCAGTCTGCCCTGCTGCAGACTGTTATCCAGGATCACCGCTTGGAGGTGTAGAAGGGTCTTGGCAGCTCAGGTTCGCTGGCCCTGACGCTAGCAGTCAGCTACGGGTCGCTGACCACTGCAGCTCATGCGCTGCTCCACGTCTTGATCCCACTCACCCACTGCACTACCCACAATCCCCCACCCACCCACACTCACACCTCGCCTCCCAGACTCAAGACACTCACCCACCCCGCCACTCACCCACCCGGCCACTCACTCACCCGGCCACTCCCTCACCCCGCCACCCACCCACCCCGCCACTCAGCGCCACCCACCCACTCCGCTTCCCAAATGCCCCACGCTAGTTTAGCAGTTCTGGAACCTACCTTAACTCTCTAGCTAGTGACATGAACCAGTTTGTGAAGATATAAACTCTCATTCTTGCTAGTCCGTACTCCACTTACCCAGTTGTCTACACAAATTTGTATATACCTACATTCGAGTGTGCAGACAAAAAGATGATTGACCATGAGAAGCCGTGGCTTGATGGAAACCACCTCTTTTAGGCTTTCATTCGCGTTACTATGTTATATCCATTTCATTACCATTAAAATGTGTACAATACGCCGGCTAAAATCATATTCTTTTCAATTTTCAACGGACAAGTGGTTCTCTTACGTGCACAGCACGTATACAGGACCAGAGAGTATAATACACGTCTCCGATAGGTCTAACCCGCTAGATCTCACCTTATTTCAGGCTAGGAGACGCTTGAAACGCAGAATTTGAGCACCCTGACTAATCTTGTATAGCAGGCGCATTATCTTTCCGCTATAGCGACAAATTACAAAATTCACCATCTTTTTATATTCTTTAAAACCCTCAGAAGTGAACAAACATTTTTCTTCTTTCAATCTAGCTTGTCCAGGCAACAAGGGGAGAATAAAATGTTTATGGTGTCTCAGATTACTTCCCATGTCTTACACAAACACAGCTCATTAGCCGAGTTATTCCTCTTTGTTAAATAACTAGTAATTCAGAAAAACCTCTCACTTAGTCACTCTCACTAACTATCTCACGCAGTCTATATATCTATCTATCTATCTATCTATCTATCTATCTATCTATCTATCTATCTATCTATCTATCTATCTATCTATCTATCTATCTCTCTCTCTCTCTCTATCTATCTATCTATCTATCTATCTATCTATCTATCTATCTATCTATCTATCTATCTATCTCTCTATCTCTCTCTCTCTATCTATCTATCTATCTATCTATCTATCTATCTATCTATCTATCTATCTATCTATCTATCTATCTATCTATCTATCTATCTATCTATCTATCTATATATCTATCTATCTATCTATCTATCTATCTATCTATCTATCTATATATCTATATATCTATCTATCTATCTATCTATCTATCTATCTATCTATCTATCTATTGATCTATCTATCTATCTATCTATCTATCTATCTATTTATCTATATATATATCTATCGATCTATCTATCTATCTCTATCTATCTACCCATCCATCCAATCATCCATCCACCCATCTATTTATATATTTATATATATCTATCTGTCTGTCTGTCTGACTGTCTGTCTGTCTGCCTAATTCTTAGTCTCCAACACACACACATTTCTTCTACTGTTAATCTAATCCACGAGGAAAGATAGTATCACTTTTTAAAAAAATATTCCGGTCAGTCTCTTGTGTTCCTAAAACTTGCAATAAAAAATCAACATTAGTACTTACAAGTTAAACTAGTTGCGTGTATTATTGAGAAGTCTTCTACTTTTATGGAATTAATGCGTAGATCTTTCTATCACTCACACAGACAAACAATAACTGAAAAATGGAAGGTCTCAGGTATCGTTCAGAACAGGCAGGCAATTAGGTAATTAGATAAGACAGGATAAGCCTGTGTCTGGAGCATAGAGCACAAAAAACACATACATTACGCTAATACAATGGAAATGTGTGGGTGTGTGTGTGTGTATGTGTGCGTGCGCGTGCGTGTGTGTGTGTGTGTGGGAATGTATGTATGTATGTATATATGTATGTATGTTATGTTGTGTTGTGTTGTGTTGTGTTGTGTTGTGCTGTGTTGTGTTATGTTATGTTATGTTATGTTATGTATGAATGTATGTATGTATGTATGTATGTATGTATGTATGTATGTTTGTATGGATGGATGGATGGATGGTTGGATGGATGGATGGATGGATGTATGTGTGTATGTATTTTATTAACGTGTGGGATAGTCATTAAGTCACATCAATTTGATCACAGTAGAGCATGTACGGCAAGTCGTATTTCAGGACCCCAACAAAATGGCTACTGTCGAGATTGTGAAGCTCTATCAGCATCTGCAATATAGCGTACAATATGGCCGCCTTACTGTCGACTTGCATCGTGAAAGAAAAACGAGGTTTTTTTTTTTTTTTTGGTGGTCAGAGGGTGTGAAACTTTTTCAAATCTACAGAAGAATGAAGGTCCAGTATGGAGACAGTTGTTTTGAGCCTGAGGAAAGGTTAAGGAAGAATAGAAAAATTATAAATTGGATAACTAAATGTCATGGATGAACAGCGGCATGGGAGACCAGCAGGCGTGGCAACATGCCAATCACAAGTGAGGAATAGCCGTAAATTTCTACATGAGTCACAGCGCTGGGCACAAAATTGTCCATGCTGACCTCGGTTATTAGAAAGTGTGTAGCAGATGGGTCCCATGGCAGCTGTCCAATGATCACAAGCGTGGCACATGTCAAGAACATATGGGCCGCCATGCTCGTGTCGGGGATGTTTTTCTCCATCAAATTGTGACAGGAGACGAGTTCTCGTTGCAGCATAACGAAGTATACAAAATACAGGCTTCCCCTGGGAGAGTGATGATGATCATGATTTGGGAAGTTAATGGGTCCTATATTGGTGCCTTTTCAGGAAAGAGGTAAAACAGTGACGTGTTCGATAAAGGAACTTGGTAGTAAACAGGCTGAAGGCCGCATTATGTACGAAACGTCGGGGACTTCTCTTAAAAAAAAAGTTTTGCTGCTGCATGGCAATGTCCGCCCACATATGGCTGCGCATACAGTGGATACAGTTCGTGCTCTGGAATTTGAGATCTTGAAACCATCAGACGCCATGAGACTTTCACTTGTTTGGACCTTTTTGAAAATATATGCGGGGTCAATGGCTTGCAGATGACAATGAGGTAATGGAGGGGGTGCAAAATTAGTTACAGGTGACACCAAAAGACTGGCAAAGCGGTGTATTGCTAGTCCCTGGAAATATATCAATAAATAAGACACACAATTTCTGGTTCACACACTTGTAAAAATGTTATTAATAAAATCACTGTTACATAATGATTGCTCCATCGTGTGTGTGTGTATATATGTATGTGTGTATAAATATATATGTTGGTACCAAATCGTAGATGTAACACACTCATATAAGATCCCTACCTCGAGTTCTTGAAGTGCACCAGGAAATCTGCTATGTTACAGCAGTCTGACGAACGAAGTGGTGATCGATGCTATGATCCCGCAACGGTGATTCTGCTTAGATGCATTGCATTGCACTACAGCGAGGAGCATTGAGTATGCCCATGGATATAAGAGGAGTATATATATATATATATATTCGGCAAGGTGGTAAATCCAAGTGTTGTGAAGCTTTCTACGTTAGAGATATTTTTTACTTAGTGGCTTCTCTTCTACGGTGGAATGTTCTTTTCTTTATTGCTAATAGAAAAGATCTTACAACAACCGCCCAGTTCACTCCTTGCGTGTGTGACCCGAGTGCGATAGGGTCTGCCGTGGCGCCATGATTGGGATTATCAGCCCAGAACACATCTCGTAGCACAAGTATGATGCTGTAGTCATCTTCGCTTGCAATGGGTAACTACTAATCCCACCCTGTGGGTGTAGAGGTGTTTGTATGTGAATATATATATATATATAATATACACACCGTTTGTAAGGGTGTACTTCCTTGCATTTGATACAGTCAAACTCACATACATTGAAATTAAGGCTCATCAGACTTCCAATCTGATCGCATTCAGAAATAAAGCGCTGCTGCAACGGATAAGTGATGATTCTTCCATCTTTCTTTATATTTCTGCATTATTGCTATTATTATTAATATATCTATTTCGATCAACTTATATATGTGTATGGGTCAGTAAGGACATACACCTATGTATTTATATATATATGTTTTATCTCTTTACAGATCGATTCGCGTCATTGATGTCATCTCCTGGGAGATGCTCGTGCAGAACCGCTCTTCCTGGAGCGTTAGAATCGCACAAGGGGTTCAGATCGCAGAATGAAAATCGCCTTTGATCAGAGGAAGCGAGCCGCCCGAAAAGATCAAATTAACGATCCCATATCAGACTCCTCATTGCTGTGCCCTGGGTGTGGTAGAGTCTGTCATGCCAGGATTTCACAGTCACGTGTAATCACATCTTATAGGTCTGATAATGTCGCCATCTTCGCTTACGATAGACATCTAGTTTTGTTACTGGTATTATCAACTGGTATGTGTTGCGGTATACCTTAGTGTGTATTCTCATTGTTTCATGTATTTCCGTTGTTTGCTTGGCCTGCTGGGACCTAAGTGGCATTCCGTGATTTACACGTTCTGAGCCACTCCCTGGCAAATATGGCTACCGCCTTGCGTTGTGTGTATTAGTGTACTTTGTTCAATTTTTGATTTAGTTGTATATTTTCGTTAAATCGTTTTATATCTTCGTCCTTGACGAAGAACTCATGGGCATTACGTGGTTTTTTTCGTTTCGGTAGGGTAACTGGGCTATAGGTGTTTGATTATATCGACTTCTGATTATATTAATATCGATCACTGTCTAATTCGAGCAACGTGCTTTCACTGAGACTCCGCGATTGATGTACTCTCTGTGATCTGAAAACCTCCCGTGACACTCGCCTGGTGGTATGGTCTTGTGCACGCAAAGCAACTCATGGGATGTGACATCAATATTTAAGCATTTCCAAGACACTTTCGATGAGTCTGTAGTCTTCTGCCTTCCTGGTGAGGGTCTGGCTGCTTTGAGCACACCGTATAAAAGCCGCTTGGTGATGCGCTCATCTGACATGCGAACAGTCTCATCCATTGTACCTGAGCCAATTTCAGAGGTAAATTTTTTTTTGTTTTTTTGTTTTTGTTTTGCTTTCGCCTTATTTTTCTATTCCTCTGGCGGGTGTGCGTTGCACTGTGGTTTTTATTTTGCGCCTATCGGCCCAGTGCATCCGACTTCAGCATGCATTTTATGTAAGGGTCTGCTTCCTCCTGCATTTTCTAAGGGTTTGCTTCCCCGGGGTAACGGCCGGTGCTGTGATGGGGATCGAACCCAGCACTTTCGATTGTGAGCCGTGTCACTTAACCACTAGGCCACGCCGTCCCTTCAGAGCTATATGACCGCTCAACCTGTTAGTATTGCTAACAATTTCAGGGTTAAGCACTTTGTCCTGCAACCTAATCCCCAGCAGTTTACACAGACAGCTTAAGATAAATGTTTGAGCTGTTGGGTATGTCGGCTATACGATGTCCATGTCTCACGGGAATGCAGCGGAGTGAATACTATAACAACACGATACACGTTAATCTTGGTGACGATACTGATGGCTTGTCAGTTCCAGTTGTAGTCTAGACCGTTGGGACACCTTATGGCAGCTGCACTCACGTACCAGGACATCTCCCCCACACTCCAAGAAGGTGCATCTCTTGCAATCTGAACCGGACGACCAGATCGCGTTTCACCAGCAACGTGTCAGTGTCCTTGAGAAACAATATCGACCCAGTTGGCTTGGCTTAGCTTCGCTTGGCTTCGTTCGTTCTCAATCTCCGGCGACAAAACACTGAAATGGCTTAAGTAGAAGAATGCAGTCCAGAGAACGGAATGCGATGTGTTGTAGTTTACAGCTCGACTGCGATATTTGCACCTTTCGGTCCAACACATCCGACTTCAGTAAGCAATTTTTGAATACCAGGTTAGCATTCCCTCTTCGATCCCTTCTCTTTAGCCAGTCTGCCCTGCTGCAGCCTGTTATCCAGGATAACCGCGTGGAGGTGTAGAAGAGTCTTGGCAGCTCTGGTTTGCTGGTCCTGACGCTAGCAGTCAGCTATGGGTCGATGACCGCTGCAGCTCATGCGCTGCTCAGCATCTTGATCCCATAACGACCCAGTGATGCACCGCTTTATTTGACAAACCTTTCTCACCGTAAACAGGAATAATTTATTTACGAATATCCTATTGTCCCCACCCCTTTCCCAGAAAATAGACTACACGCTGTTCTTTGATTGATGACTCTGTGAGCACGTGCACCATTTTGTATTTCAGCTGCGCACGCCCATGCGACACCTAGCATCTGATACCTAATGTAATCACAAAATTCGACGTTGCTGCCACCTAACGGCACATTTAGAAACTACCAACTACATTCCTCAGCTATTCCATACCAGTGTGAGACCTACTTACTGACTTACCCTCTTCTATGCCCGCGCCTTCCGGCCCTCATGTATTTGCATCCTATCATGCCGGATGCATTTGTCACTGCAGTCGTCATGCAGTGCAGGTATGGGGGTTTCCTACTCTCTCTCTCCCCTCCCCATGAAAACGAACTACATCGTAACGAGGTTTTCAATGTACACTCCGCCTCTCCTCTCATTTCAGCCACCCTCTCCCTCCGACTACCACCATCGCCCTCCGACCATTACCCTCTCTCCCGTACCACCGCCTTCTCCCTCCGACCACCACCCTCTCTCCCTTAACACCACCCTCTCCCCCTTACCACCACCCTCTCCCTCAGACCACCACTCTCTCCTCCCGACCACCACCCTCTCTACTCGACCACCAACCTCTCCCCCCGACCACCACCCTCTCTAATCGACCACCACCCTCTCTCCCTTACCACCACCCTCTCCCCCTTACCATCACCCTCTCCCTCCGACCACCACCCTCTCCATCCGACCACCACCCTCTCCCTCCGACCACCACCCTTTCCCTCCGACCACCAACCTCTCCCCCCGACCACCACCCTCTCCCTCCGAACACCAACCTCTCCCCCCGACCACCATCCTCTCCCCCCGACCAGCTTCCTCTCCACCAGACCACCACCCTCTCCACTCGAACACCACCGTCTCCCCCCGACAACCACCCTCTCCCCGCAACCACAACCCTCTCCACTCGACCACCACCCTCTCCCCCCGACCACCGCCCTCTCCACTCGACCACCACCCTCTCCCCCCGACCACAGCCCTCTCCCTCCGACCACCACCCTCTCCCCCGACCACCACCCTCTCCACTCGACCACCACCTTCTCCCCCCGACCACAGCCCTCTCCCCCCGACCACCGCCCTCTCCCTCCGACCACCGCCCTCTCTCCCCGACCACCGCCCTCTCCCTCCGACCACCACCCTCTCCCCCCGACCACCGAACTCTCCACTCGACCACCACCCTCTCCCCCCGACCACAGCCCTCTCCCCCCGACCACCACCCTCTCCCCCCGACCACAGCCCTCTCCCCCCGACAACCCTCTCCCTCTGACCACCACCCTCTCCCTCCGACCACCGCCCTCTCTCCCCGACCACCACCCTCTCCCCCCGACCACCGCCCTCTCCACTCAACCACCACCCTCTCTCCCCGACCACCACCCTCTCCCCCCGACCACCGCCCTCTCCACTCAACCACCACCCTCTCTCCCCGACCACCACCCTCTCCCCCCGACCACCACCCTCTCCACTCGACCACCACCCTCTCCCCCCGACCACATCCCTCTCCCCCTGACCACCACCCTCTCCCCTCGACCACAGCCCTCTCCCCCCGACCACCACCCTCTCCCCTCGACCACAGCCCTCTCCCCCCGACCACCACCCTCTCCCTCCGACCACCGCCCTCTCTCCCCGATCACCACCCTCTCCCCCCGACCACCACCCTCTCCACTCAACCACCGCCCTCTCCCCGCCACCTCCCCCCCCACCCCCCCCCCCCCCCCACAATCTGATATCACGCCCGCGTCACGTGTATGAATTGCGGTTAACGGGACTGTGTATGTTATTGGGAAATACGGAGAGATAAAGAGTGAGAGAGTGAGTGAGAGAGTGAGTGAGAGAAAGTCAGAGATAGACGGAGGGTCAGAGAGGGAAGGAGAATAAAAAAGAGAATGAATGAGAGAGAAACATCGGTGATTTAAACGGTTTACTCATTGCCTCGTTCAGAATCACACTCATGCACACACACATACACTCATGCACACACACTCACACGCATGCACACACACTCACACGCATGCACACACACTCACACGCATGCACATACACATACACTCATGCACACACACATACACTCATGCACACACACATACACTCATGCACACACACATACACTCATGCACACACATACACACACACACATACACTCATGCACACACACATACACTCATACACACACATACACACACACACATACACGCATGCACATACACATACACTCATGCACACACACATACACTCATGCACACACACATACACTCATGCACACACACATACACTCATGCACACACATACACACACACACATACACTCATGCACACACACACTCATGCACACACACATACACTCATGCACACACACACTCATGCACACACACATACACTCATGCACACACACACACACACACTCATGCCCACACACATACACTCATGCACACACACACACACACTCATGCACACACACACATACACTCATGCACACACACACACACATGCACACACACATACACTCATGCACACACACACTCAGGCACATACACATACACTCATGCGCACACACACACACTCATGCACACACACATACACTAATGCATACACACACACACACACACTCAGGCACATACACATACACTCATGCGCACACACACACTCATGCACACACACATACACTCATGCACACACACACACTCATGCACACACACACACACTCAGGCACATACACATACACTCATGCACACACACACACACACTCATGCAGACACACATACACTCATGCACACACACACACACACTCAGGCACATACACATACACTCATGCACACACACACACACACTCATGCAGACACACATACACTCATGCACACACACACACACTCAGGCACATACACATACAGTCATGCGCACACACACAAACAGACACGCCCACCTCTTGCTCTGTATGGAATCCAGGCAAGCCAAGTTGTTCCCTGTGTTACATATGGTGGACAATGCCCGGCAATGAGGCACTGAAAATCCCCTTGTAGAGCTGTACATTGTTTCTACTCTCTCTCTCTCTCTCACACACAAACTTTCTTTTGCTCTCTACCTCTCGCTATCACTCTCTGACTGTCTCTCCTTCCTTTCAATATCTGTCCTATCTCTTCCATTCTCTCTTTGTCATTCCATAGCTCTGCCCCTCTGTCTATCTCTCTCACACACACATACTCACACGCACACCCACTACACATATTTTTTTAAAGTAAAGGTAATCACTCATCACTCACTGCCGTCGGGGATCACTTATACTTCGTTGAACTCAGTCGAAGCCTTTATATAAGGACAACTGGCAAGTATACTTCCTTGCCACACAATAGCCCCTAATTATAAGTCAAGTACAACTTATACATGGGTAGATATGAGCGTCACGAGAATGGTACCAGGGCCTGAAAGCAATAAGCCTACATCATCCAGCTAATAAAAATGTTAATTTTCGGAATGGTCCACTTCCTAAACGGCCATGCAGCAGGTCTAGACGTGGACTGTTCAGGGTAGGGTAATCTCGCTGACACCCATACAAACATTATTGATGCAAATAAATTTATCAACATATCTATCGAGATGCCCTTGAAGTAGAAAGAATCTACTAGATGGTCTGGAATATGGTGTAGATCAAGATGCTGAGCAGTGCCTCAGCTGCAGCAGGCAGAGACTCAAAGCTGACTGCTAGCGTCAGGGCCAGCGATCCAGAGCTGCCAAGACCCTTCTACACCTCGACGCGGTGATCATGAATAACAGTCAGCAACAGGGCAGACTGGCTAAGGAGAAGGGATCGAGGAGGAAAGGCTAACCCGGTACTCAAAAATGCCTGTTGAAGTCGGATGAGTCGGACTAAAAGGTGCAAATATCGCAGTCAATCTGTAAACTGCGACACAGCGTATTCGGTTCTCCAGACAACATCCTGCTACTTGCAAAGCCCTTTTCATGGCTTGGTAGCGGGAGATTGAGAACGTTCAGGGATTGGTAGTGAGAGATTGAGAACCTTCTGGGGTTTGGTAGTGGGAGATTGAGACCGTTCAGGGCTTGATAGTGGGAGATTGAGAACGTTCAGGGCTTGGTAGTGGGAGATTGAGACCGTTCAGGGCCTGGTAGTGGGAGATTGAGAACGTTCAGGGCTTGGTAGTGGGAGATTGAGACCGTTCAGGGCCTGGTAGTGGGAGATTGAGAACCTTCAGGGCTTGGTAGCGGGAGATTGAGAACGTTCAGGGCTTGGTAGCGGGAGATTGAGAACGTTCAGGGCTTGATAGTGGGAGATTGAGAACGTTCAGGGCTTGGTAGTGGGAGATTGAGACCGTTCAGGGCTTGGTAGCGGGAGATTGAGAATGTTCAGGGCTTGATAGTGGGAGATTGAGAACGTTCAGGGCTTGGTAGTGGGAGATTGAGAACGTTCAGGGCTTGGTAGTGGGAGATTGAGACCGTTCAGGGCTTGGTAGTGAGAGATTGAGAACGTTCAGGGCTTGGTAGCGGAAGATTGAGAACCTTCAGGGCTTGGTAGTGAGACATTGAGAACGTCCAGGGCTTGGTAGCGGGAGATTGAGAATGTTCAGGGCTTGGTAGCGGGAGATTGAGAACGTTCAGGGCTTGGTAGCGGGATATTGAGAACGAACGAAGAACTCCAAGATGATAAGGCTGAAGAAGAGGAGGGCACCTTCTTGTATGCCATAATGGCTGGCTAAAGAATGGTGTAGATGGGGTTGGCAACCTCACCATGCACAACCCATTATTGTGAAGCATCAAGGCACATGAATGGAATCAGGCACAGATCAACACAGAGTTGGATCAATGCCTCGACACATGGATCGCCGAGTTAGTCACCATTATTAAACTGTATTTCAACATAATTCAACCTTGCCAGAGCTAATTTCCAGACCGACTGCCACACAATCAAGACATCAAACACGCCATGATATAGCCAAAAAGGACTGTCTATGATTGGAAGGGCCTAAAGACAGATTGAAGATCCTGTTTACATAAACTGTGTTGCACATGGGGAATATGGTGTTAGGCGATATTTTCTTGAACATCACTCTACCGGCGATGTGTTCAGAAACCCGCCAGTCGACCTTACTTCCACCACTTGTTCCGGTATTTCATTTCTTAGGCTGGGGCGACCTACAACCCTGGAACCGTTTTCGATCCAATAAATATCCCCCCCCCCCCCCCCCCCCCATTAGGGATCTCGACAGAATGAGAGAAATAATCTAATCTACCAACAAAAACCTTTACTAAACATGTCTCAAAACGCGACCAGCGAGGATTGTACATTTAAGAGCAACATCATCAAGTTAAGCCATTGTCTGCCATTGAAACTGTCACATCAGCTGACTGGGTACAGGCTTCATATAAGGGAGCACGCGGTAGTGGTGGCCCTATGCTTCATTTGGGGCCAAAGGCGAATTAGACAGATTGGCGCACGTGAGAAATTAGAGCGAACTTGGTCCCTTTTCCGCAAGGGACAAGCGTTCTGAGTAAGAATCATCAATCCAGGCCGCTTACAGCCCCCCCCCCCCCCCCCTTTCGTCAAAACTACGCAAGCCAAAACAACGTTTAGCGATGTTAACACGGAGAGGGGTGGTGAGGGGGGGGGGTGTGCTGTTGTCCTCGATCAGAGCTCTCCTCCATAATCGATATCTGGTCGACCGACTCAGCATTCGGTAGTGGACGACAAATATCACCTGCAGCTTTCACAACTGCTTACTCTGACCTATCGACGAACGGTGTGTCTGGTGGATGGTTACAGTGGCTCTTCTTACAGTCAGAGGCGTAATGAAGAAGGTCGGCCTGGATCCTGCTCGCTGTAGGACTGATACTAAAAGAATCACATTGATGATACCCACTATGTTGGCCAGGCTGCTGTATGATTAGAGGCGACCAGATTGAATATATAATGTCTATGAACAAGATATTCTCCACATTTTGACATAATTCATCTGGCTGCTGCGCTAGTGTGGGATTCCGTGGCGAAGTGGTAAAGCCGTCGGCCTCGTGATCAAGTGGTGTGGGTTGGACTCCGGACTCCGCCGTCTTTTTCACGGGTGCTTGATGCGGAGTCCCCTGCATCTAGTAGTCGCCCTCTAGTCGTCTTGTCCTTACCTTGCCACTGGGGTCGGGCGACTCGAAACGAGAGGGTGAGGATAAAATGTAGCGCAGTTAATCCTTACTAAAAGGTAGCGTTAGCAAAATAAATTATGTTATCATCGTCTACGATGGACGGCGGCCTTTGCCTCGTGCTAGTGTCCAGACACAATTACAAATATTATTGGCATACCTCCCGCCTGCAGTCGGGTCACGCTGACATTCGTTACGTATGGTTGGTTGGATGGTTATTGATCCAGCGGCATGTGGGCTCCTGCCCATTGGCCCAACACCATATAGGCTCCTGCCCATTGGCACAACACCATATAGGCTCCTGCCCATTGGCCCTACACCATATAGGCTCCTGCCCATTGGCCCAACACCATATAGGCTCCTGCCCATTGGAACAACACCATATAGGCTCCTGCCCATTGGCCAAACACCATATAGGCTCCTGCCCATTGGCCCAACACCATATAGGCTCCTGCCCATTGGCCCAACACCATATAGTGGTATCTGCATACTATTAGTTGTGGTATTTGCTTGTGTCTAGTCCCGTACAAAGTGTTACCATTTGTCTTTCTGGCGGGAGGAAGAGGTCCTAACAAGCGCCCGAACATTCACAAAGATGGTGCTCAACAATTCCCTAGGGATGTGTCTACAGCCGGCACGCTGGATTCTGTACCTAATCACACTCAGTCACGGTTGACCCCAGCAATGGGCGGGTGAGGGAGGCGGCGCATCCTCCGAAATAATAATAATAATGACAGATTCATTGACTAGGAACACCAGAAAACTAAACGATATTTTATTGTGTCGTGTGACTGCAACCTTTTCGGCGAAACATTCACCAGATTTTTTGGTCAAACACACTGAGTCGCATCCGGGTATTTAGCCATTGATGTCCATTAACGATTAGGCAAACACTTGGGAAAGGAAGGAAGTGTGGAGGGAAAGGAGGCAACAAAAGAAAAGAGGCAGACGAGTATTAGGCCCCGCCTACGCTCTGAGGATCGGCAACTTTGAAACTAGGTCTTTAACTTTTGACTTTGCCCTTCCCTAAGTGATCTCCCGTAATCCCTTCCTTCAATAATATACGTGTATATTCGACTGAGGCCCGTTCCGTGGGCGGTCTCATACATGACCCACTGCTGCGGCACGAGCTTCGGGCCTCGGAAGAGCAGGCGGCTGTTATCTGCTGCAGCCGTACTGTGAGGAGACGGCTTT
Organism: Ariolimax columbianus; assembly: GCA_036924085.1. Classification (NCBI taxonomy): domain Eukaryota; kingdom Metazoa; phylum Mollusca; class Gastropoda; order Stylommatophora; family Arionidae; genus Ariolimax; species Ariolimax columbianus. The sequence continues at coordinate 6,989,831 of JAVGWX010000009.1, forward strand.
CTGCGTCCCCAGCCGGTATCCCTAAATCCCGTCTCACAAACATGAAACTGGTTCACCAGAGACACAATGTGTCCATCCCACAAAAGCGTACATGTCATAATGTAATGTGTCGTGCAGACCTAAGACAGGTCCAATATAGAACGTAAGAGACATGGTTTTATATACGTATATACGTAAAACATGTAGGTGGTTGGGGAAAGAGGCGGGGGTGTTATGCGGGGGTGTGGATGTGGTTGATTTATGAATGTAAAACATAGTATAATTGATAGATGTGTGTATTACTTTCATCATCATCAAGTATCATGCTGAGTGACGCTGACGATCAATGTGTTTCACACAAAAATTTTATATGAAGAATTCAACAGTTCAGTAATTGTGTTTTCCAAGGCAATCTTTCGTGCCTCCCAGATTTTTGTGTGTTTGTCTTCTTCTGATTCTCTTGTCTTTGATCTTTCCTGTTGTTACAATTCCCTCCTGAGTACGTGTTCAATAAACCACTAAATATTACCAGATGAAACGGAGTTTAAGTCTGGGAAGGCAGACTAACGTCTGGTCAGGCAAAATAAACTGATCAGATATGTCAGTTAGGTTTAAGCAAAACATGCTGGACAAAACCCTCAACTTCGCTTCCTCGTAGCCCTTCCTGGAAACGGGCTGTTTTTATGGCAGCCTGGCTAACAAGGTGAGGGATCGACATGATCCCCGTAGTAGTGAGCGACACGCACATGAAGCGATGCATAGCACAACCGACATGACGACTCGGTCCACCTTCATCAGCACGCTCGGGATGTGAAGAAAGCTACGACAACTGGCCACTTGACGTTCTTTTTAGGGTGCACAAAAGAGTAATTCTACTCAGTGTGGGCATTCAACCACGACAAGGTCTGAGTATTTCTGTTCTTAATTGTCTCATATGGTACCACTTGTACATCTGCAATCTGATTAACGTTGTGGTAGAGCCCTCGCTATTCGTGTGAAAAGTAGGGGTTTAATATCTTTTATCGAAACGCTCAAGTCAACCTAGTTGTGAAGAAGTATCTGCTTTACTGTTAGAAAGGTAAGGCAGCGAGAAAGGGAACTAGCCAATCCACCTCATAAACAATATGCGACCTTGTACAACGAAGTCTCTGACACCTCATCCGCAACAGCAAGGGTTGGTTGTGGGACTAGACCTTTTCCTCACCTTAACATATAACTTTTTTAAGGGACAAATTATTTATATCATTACTTTAATCTGTAGTATGTATCAAGCAAACCAATAGAATGGTGATCCTTTGCTAAGCGTTTACATTACTTCTTTATCGCTAAGACACATTCGCTCTGTGTTGTCAGAAGTACTCGATAAAAGTCGTTGGGTCGTAACGTACATTGTTTGTGAGTCTGAATTCTTGTATGAACTGATCTGTACGGTGGATATTTCGTTCTACCACAGTGGCCTTGATTGATACATTTTTCTTCTCTTTTCGCTATTTCGTTTCATGTGAAGACTAGAGCCACCATTACAATTTATTCTCCTTACAAAAAGCCTTCCTCCGAGTACTTGCTGTGACGGTATTAATGGTAACAGGTTTTATAAGATTGCAAACCACATCAACAACTGACATTCTTAAAACGTTACAGTGGATTTATTCACTCAACTCCGGGCATGACTGCTGTGTATGTCTATATAATTTGCAATAACAAATCTCTCTGGTTCGTTCGTCTGTTCAATAATATAAGTCAAACACACAGACGTATACTAGTTTGTCATGAAGAGGATAGGTAGACCGGTAAAGTATGGCTAACATTTAGGGCGCCTTCACCAGAGTGATGGCATGAACCCCTTCAATACAACTGACAGATAAACTAGCATACGACAATAGCAATCTGAGACATACTGCCATGTTGTTGGGAGATTTGTATGAGATAAGAGAAACGGCAGCGCATGAGCTGCAGTGATCAGCTACCCATAGCTGACTGCTAGCGTCAGGGCCAGCGAACCAGAGCTGACTGCTAGCGTCAGGGCCAGCTACCCATAGCTGACTGCTAGCGTGAGGGCCAGCTACCCATAGCTGACTGCTAGCGTGAGGGCCAGCTACCCATAGCTGACTGCTAGCGTCAGGGCCAGCTACCCATAGCTGACTGCTAGCGTGAGGGCCAGCTACCCATAGCTGACTGCTAGCGTCAGGGCCAGCGAACCAGAGCTGACTGCTAGCGTCAGGGCCAGCTACCCATAGCTGACTGCTAGCGTGAGGGCCAGCTACCCATAGCTGACTGCTAGCGTTAGGGCCAGCTACCCATAGCTGACTGCTAGCGTCAGGGCCAGCTACCCATAGCTGACTGCTAGCGTGAGGGCCAGCTACCCATAGCTGACTGCTAGCGTGAGGGCCAGCTACCCATAGCTGACTGCTAGCGTCAGGGCCAGCTACCCATAGCTGACTGCTAGCGTGAGGGCCAGCTACCCATAGCTGACTGCTAGCGTCAGGGCCAGCTACCCATAGCTGACTGCTAGCGTCAGGGCCAGCTACCCATAGCTGACTGCTAGCGTCAGGGCCAGCTACCCATAGCTGACTGCTAGCGTCAGGGTCAGCTACCCATAGCTGACTGCTAGCGTCAGGGCCAGCGAACCAGAGCGGACTGCTAGCGTCAGGGCCAGCGAACCAGAGCTGCGGAGACCTTTCTACACCTCCACGCGGTGATCCTGGATAACAGGCTGCAGCAGGGCAGACTGGCTAAGGAGAAGGAATCGAAGAGGGAATGCTAACCCGGTACTCAAAAAATACTTGTTGAAGTCGGATGTGTTGGACCGAAAGGTGCAAATATCGCAGTCAATCTGTAAACTACGACACAACGCATTCCGTTCTCTGGACTACATTCTGCTACTTAAGCCCTTTCAGGGTTTGGTAGCGGGAGACTGAGAACGAACGAAGCCAAGCCAGGATAAGAGGACCAGTTATTAAGTATCATCAATTTTATTATAAGGTGCATAGAGGAGCACGCACAACAGAAATCTTATTTCAGGACACAAAATGGATTTTTAGTAATATTCTATGCGAGGAGTTGTGTAGATCATGCAGGATGTGCATGCACAATATAAAGTACAACATGGCCGCCTCCCTGTCGATTTGTACCGTGGATGAACAATGAGGCGTTATTCTTTGTTGTCGTCAGAGGGCATGAAGCCTTCTGAAGGATACAGAAGAATGGATGTTCAGTATGGAGACAACTGCTTCAGAGAAGAGCGTATGAGTGGCTAGACAGATTTCAAAACGTCATTGATGAGTCGCGGCGTAGGAGACCGCAAGCGTGGCAACTGACACAGTGAATCAGCAGATCGACTAGCTAGTCCGTGGCAACAGGCGAGTCACTATTAGTGAAATAGCCGTAGATTTCAACACGAGTCAGGGCGCTGCGCACACAATATTCCGTAACGACCTCGGTTATAGGAAAGTGTGCGGCAGATGGATCGCATGGCAGCTGACAACAAGCTAATGGAGGTGGTGAACATTCTGTTAAAGGCCACACCAACATAATTTCTTTCTATAGAACATCCACAAGCCAATGGACAGGAAGACAATGTGTGTTGCCAGCACGGTGACTATGTCGAATAATTGAACACAAACAATTTCTAATTCGCACTTTTGTACAAATTGTATTAATACAATTGCTGTTACGTAATGACTGTGTTTGGGGGAAACCATATAGTGGCAACGTTACGCTTGAAATCAAGATAACACAGATAAAAATACACAGAAACAACTTAGATGGCAAACAGACAGACAGGCAAACAAATGGACAGACCAGTGGACGGACAGATAGGCAGACAAATTGACAGACAGATAAGTATCCAAATGGACATACAAAGGGACAGACAGATGGACAGACAGACAGGCAAACAAATGCGGTTATTTAAGGTAAAATACGATGAGATCAATACAATGTAATATTAGAATATCTCATGCAGATGATACATATCTCACACACCTGATCAATATCACACACATCTCAAACACTCTATCATGCAATCACATACACAGATGACACGCACTGACATAATACAAACACACACACATACGCGCGCAAAGACAAATCACATACACAGACAGATCACACACATATACACACAAGCACACGCACTGGCAGATCAAATACACAGACATATCACACACACACAGACATATAACATACACAGACAGATTACTCACACTCATACAGAACACATACGCAGACAGATTACACACGAATACACACACACAGACAGATCACACAAACACACACTTTGTGGTAATCTCCCCACCAAACAATCTCTCAGTCCCACCAAACAATCTCTCAGCCCCACTAAACAATCTCTCAGCCCCACCAAACAATCTCTCAGCCCCACCAAACAATCTCTCAGCCCCACCAAACACTCTCTCAGCCCCACCAAACAATCTCTCAGCCCCACTAAACAATCTCTCAGCCCCACCAAACAATCTCTCAGCCCCACCAAACAATCTCTCAGCCCCACCAAACAATCTCTCAGCCCCACCAAACACTCTCTCAGTCCAACCAAACAATCTCTCAGCCCGACCAAACAATCTCTCAGTCCCACCAAACAATCTCTCACCCCCACCAAACAATCTCTCAGTCCCACTAAACAATCTCTCAGCCCCACCAAACAATCTCTCAGCCCCACTAAACAATCTCTCAGTCCCACCAAACAATCTCTCAGTCCCACCAAACAATCTCTCAGCCCCACCAAACAATCTCTCAGTCCCACCAAACAATCTCTCAGGCCCCACCAAACAATCTCTCAGCCCCACCAAACAATCTCTCACCCCCACCAAACAATCTCTCAGTCCCACCAAACAATCTCTCAGCCCCACTAAACAATCTCTCAGTCCCACCAAACAATCTCTCAGTCCCACCAAACAATCTCTCAGCCCCACCAAACAATCTCTCAGTCCCACCAAACAATCTCTCAGGCCCCACCAAACAATCTCTCAGCCCCACCAAACAATCTCTCACCCCCACCAAACAATCTCTCAGTCCCACCAAACAATCTCTCAGCCCCACCAAACAATCTCTCAGTCCCACCAAACAATCTCTCAGGCCCCACCAAACAATCTCTCAGCCCCACCAAACAATCTCTCACCCCCACCAAACAATCTCTCAGTCCCACCAAACAATCTCTCAGCCCCACCAAACAATCTCTCAGTCCCACCAAACAATCTCTCAGGCCCCACCAAACAATCTCTCAGCCCCACCAAACAATCTCTCACCCCCACCAAACAATCTCTCAGTCCCACCAAACAATCTCTCAGCCCCACCAAACAATCTCTCAGTCCCACCAAACAATCTCTCGGCCCCACCAAACAATCTCTCACTCCACCAAACAATCTCTCAGCCCCACTAACCTATAACAGGTTACAGAAACAATGCATACTCACTGTGTACGACACTACTTCCCCCTGGAAAGCGTCACTAGGGATGTGCAGACGGAACAACTTGCCCACCGTGGCCGTGCTGTCAGCTATACCCCACCTGACAGCCACCCCACCGTCAGACTGTCCCTCCACAAGATCCATAACAGAATATGACACCACAGACAGACAGAGGAACCCGAGAAGAGACATTACTGATCGAGGCATTGTGTACGTTTGGTGTGTACGAAATATTTGCACTTGTTCACTCCTGTAGGGTCATTGGAAACGTGTCAATGCAGGTCCGAGTGGAATAAATGTGTTATCCCAGAAGAAGATATCCAGTCTGCCAGGAAACGATGAATGAAGTCAGCGAGTTATATCCCAGGCCGACACAGTAGAAAACACAGGTATGCCTCACAAATAGTCTGCTCTCTGGTGGAACAGGTTTACAATAGCAGGAATCGTGGCTATTTGCCAATTGTTGGACGAGTCCAAGGGATACACAGCTCGCCAGACGATCCACCCACACCACAGGTAACTAATGCAAACTGTTTGGTGCGGTATGAGCTTAGGGGCTGGCTAGCGACGTGCCTGACCAGTTTGTGGTGTTCGTCAAGTCAGAGTTTGTTTAGCAGGCCCTGTCGTGCACTCCTCCCACTCGGCCAGGTGAAAAGGATATTTATGTTAATATGATTTCAGCAACACAAATTCAACTCGACTCTCTAAACACACTTTCAGTTCCCACTACAATTCCGAAAATAAAAATGAATGAAGCGGGTGTTTTTTTGTACGCCTGTTCCACGTCACTCTCTACGCAAGCGCAGAACGTTAAGTTATGTGACTAATTGATAAGCTCATCAGGGTAATTCAAACACTTGAATGTGATTATAGTCTTGTGAGAGTGTTTCGTCCCACTTTGAGAGCTTGATTGGTGAAATTATTGGCTAGTTAAAGTGTTTGTATTGACTCTATTCCTGGTTCGGGTTAACCGGCTTACTCAACGTATTCTTTCTATATTTATTAGGATTGTGACTTGTCTATTTTCTCATTTTTGTCTGTACTAAAGTGGAGCAGGCACGAGCCAGTCTCTGTGAGCTGGTTGTCTATCTCACTTCAGACGCAATAAACCTACAAAATCCCAGTCTATCTTTATAAAATTGGAAGCGAAAGTTCGGCTGAAGAATAATGGGGTTTATGCACGTAGTTCACTGCACGGTTCCTCTGGGAACGGCAGTTTTCAGAGATTAGACGTCCGAGAAATAATCCGTGGCCAGTCCCCTCCAAAAAGAACAAACAAAGAATCCTCAATTCTGTTACCAAAACAGTGATTAAACTATGCTCCTAAGACATAGCTTGCATTAAAATCCTAACAAGATTTAAAAGTGTAGCATCCGTTATTCCGTTGGTGAATGAAATCACAGAGGCGTCGAGGTCTCAAATTGTAGACAAGGGTCCAGGAGGAATGTACGGGGCCTGCCAGGTATTCTCAGCGATGCAAACAAGGCTCCGTGTTTACTCACCCAATCCGCTGGCTATCTGCCTACACAAGAATGCTCGCTTGTGTCTCGCTATCGTGGCTAGAACGTCTGAAAATAGAGCAGGGAAAAATAGATACACTAAGGAACGTCAACTTGTGGCGCATAAGAACTTACGTGATCTTTATCAGAGTGACGTGTATCCTGGCTGAGTCCTAGAGAGAGAGAGAGTGGGGGGGGGGGGGGGGGGAAGTACACACAGGGTCTCAAACTGTTACCAGCCTGAGGGTCACATTAAGTTTAATTAGTGAATCAGGGACCCCATGTCAAGTTAGATTAGTGAATCAGGGACCCCATATCAAGTTAGATTAGTGAATCAGGACCCCATGTCAAGTTAGATTAGTGAATCAGGGACCCCATGTCAAGTTAGATTAGTGAATAAGGACTCCATGTCAAGATAGATTAGTGAATCAGGGACCCCATGTCAAGTTAGATTAGTGAATCAGGGACCCCATGTCAAGTTAGATTAGTGAATCAGGGACCCCATGTCAAGTTAGATTAGTGAATCAGGGACCCCATGTAAAGTTAGATTAGTGAATCAGGGACCTATTGTTAAGTTAGATTAGTGAATCAGGGGCCACATGTCAAGTTAGATTAGTGAATCAGGGACCCCATGTCAAGTTAGATTAGTGAATCAGGGACCCCATGTCAAGTTAGATTAGTGAATCAGGGACCCCATGTCAAGTTAACGGAGCAAGTATCCCATCATATCTAATTGATGGAGTAAGTATCCCGTCATCTCTATTTGATGGAGTAAGTATCCCGTCATCTCTATTTGATGGAGTAAGTATCCCGTCATCTCTAGTTGATGGAGTAAGTATCCCATCATCTCTATTTGATGGAGTAAGTATCCCATCATCTCTATTTGATGGAGTAAGTATCCCATCATCTCTAGTTGATGGAGTGAGTATCCCATCATCTCTATTTGATGGAGTAAGTATCCCATCATCTCTAGTTGATGGAGTAAGTATCCCATCATATGTGACGACAGTTTGCACGAGATGCGCATTGCTTCTGCTCCATACATATGTACTATTCTATTTACAACTGTTCAAACGACACAATGTCTCGCTTAGGGTTAGAATTCTGTACATGTTTAAACATACACCCGTCCAGGTTAACCTCATACGTTTACTTGACATTTCCCTTTTTGTATGTCACTGTTTGTATTTTGGAAACATTTAGGTTAGATCTTAATTTAGCTCAACGTCTTACGCTGATTTAGAAGAATCCGCATAGTCTGTGTACAACCAGTATCTTGGTGTGTGGCTAACCGATAGGCGAATCAATCTTACTTGACTCAAACACTAGAGGATAGTAGACCTGCAGCCTGTTAGGCACCATTTTTACTGCTCTTAACGAAACACATAACCTTCGTAGGTGTTTAGCCCCGTCAAACAGTTAGTCGCCTATGTGTGGCAGTGGTGCTATTATTGTCTTTGTCATACACAAAGACCCCGGTGGACCACTCGGAACATCTGCTAACTAAGAACTGCAGTCTTTATTCTATCGCTTTGGTCGTTCTCCATGTTCCGGCTCCATACAACAGCACTGCCTTAACTTGATCTAAGTTTGAAGAGAATCTCAATTTCAATATAGCATTAGCGTATAATCAAATGTATGCCCATTTGTTCACGCATTCTCCTCGTGTCATGAGATTACATATATCGGACATAATCTCAGTGATTAGAAAGAAATCATTCGAAATTCGATTCCACGAGAATAAAAGGGATTACGTCCATGATCGGCCACAGCTTGCCAGAAAATCAGTCGATAAAAATTGAAATAGCACACCATCAATAATACTTTTCTGTCCAAATACTGCACATCTATTTTATAGACAGTCATTTTGATATCAGCCCAATATGTTGGTGTCACGGGGTACATAAACTTGCTGAGTCCCACAGAAGGACTTTTGCAGTTGCAGTGGTTAGAAGATGTTAGGGAAAGGTGGGTGGGGGAGGGGGGTGTTGCTGCCCAGTCGGGTAGATCAAGATTCAATCCCCAGTTGATACAGGATATTTTTTTTCCATTGCAAACAGATTGATCGTCGACCTAACCTCAACAATTGGTACCAGAGCAATTCTAGGAGGAAAAGATGGCTGGAGTCATACTAACCACCGCTGTAACATTGTAACATTAATCACCACTTTAACCACCACCGCTGTAACATTGTAACATTGATCACCGCTCTAACCACCAACGCTGTAACGTTGTAACATTAATCACCACTCTAACCACCACCGCTGTAACATTGCAACATTGATCACCGCTCTAACCACCACCGCTGAAACATTGCAACATTGATCACCGCTCTAACCACCACCGCTGTAACATTGTAACATTGATCACCACTCTAACCACCACCGCTGAAACATTGCAACATTGATCACCGCTATAGATGGCACCTCTGTCTGTTTTGGCCTGTGCGGAGTCTGAAGACCACCACTTGCTCTCTTCTGTTCGGGAAACAGTTTTGACTGGCTGGCTAAACTGCGTGAGCAAGCGCGGTGTAAAAACCACGGATCAAATTCTGACAGGACGAGCTTGACAGTACTGGTTGATAGCACACCTAAAGGATGGACAACCTGACAGGGGGAGATTGACAGTACTGGCTGATAGCACACCTAAAGGATGGAAAACCTGACAGGGGGAGATTGACAGTACTGGCTGATAGCACACCTAAAGGATGGAAAACCTGACAGGGGGAGATTGACAGTACTGGCTGATAACACACCTAAAGGATAGAAAACCTGACAGGGGGAGATTGACAGTACTGGCTGATAGCACACCTAAAGGATGGAAAACCTGACAGGGGGAGATTGACAGTACTGGCTGATAACACACCTAAAGGATAGAAAACCTGACAGGGGGAGATTGACAGTACTGGCTGATAACACACCTAAAGGATAGAAAACCTGACAGGGGGAGATTGACAGTACAGATGTTGACGATAATTATCATTTATAGTTTGGCCTACTCTGTGCAAAGTGGCATGTTGTGATTGGAGATGACTACGCTACTATGGGACTGAGTACGGTTATATACCAGGGGAAGGGGTGAAATCAAGATAACTATCTTTAAAATTGATGTGTAATGGGTCGGTCAGAAATCTATTATTATTATTATGTTAAATCAATTTCTATTTATTGATTTTTCTGGCATTGCATTTGTTTATTTTGTGAATTGTAAAGTGTATTCATTAATTCTTTGTTCTCGACGAAGAAGACTTTGGGATTGTAACTAGAGTTTAATTTTCTGTCTAACCAGGTTTGCTCTCTGTCGAACCTGTCCCAGTTCATTTCAAAACCTTCAGCATTCAGGAGGTTTTACATGTACACCACTTAGGAGGTTTTACATGTACACCACTTAGGAGGTTTTACATGTACACCACTTAGGAGGTTTTACACCTACACCACTCACCACTTAGGAGGTTTTACACCTACACCACTCAGGAGGTTTTACACCTACACCACTTAAGAGGTTTTACATGTACACCACTTAGGAGGTTTTACATGTACACCACTTAGGAGGTTTTACATGTACACCACTTAGGAGGTTTTACATGTACACCACTTAGGAGGTTCTACATGTACACCACTTAGGAGGTTTTACATGTACACCAATTAGGAGGTTTTACATGTACACCCTTTAGGAGGTTTTACATGTACACCACTTAGGAGGTTTTACATGTACACCACTTAGGAGGTTTTACACCTACACCACTTAAGAGGTTTTACATGTACACCACTTAGGAGGTTTTACACCTACACCACTCAGGAGGTTTTACAGCCGTACATTTACTATTTTACTGAACAATACATCTCTAAATATAGATGAATTTTTCCACAGCAAACCCACGTCAATTTAATGTATCCTTCTTCAATCTCAAGCATCAATAACTATTTAACTAATCCACAACCAATCCGGAACCAATCCATAACCTGGCACAACATCGCCTGGATAAAGGTCAATAGATCAACCAGAGGAACAAAGAAGAGGAACATTTCCCTCTCCTCCTTTCAGACTTAACCCTGACCTTTAGCCCATGTCGAAACAATCAAGAATGACCTTTGCTTCGACATCAGATGTATGTTACTTTTTTTGTTCAGAGGGTCAGACAAAAATGTGCAGGTCATGTTTCAGGCCACACACTACTTGTTGATTCTGATTATGACTCCACAACAATTTGTCGACCCTGACTATAGCAACACAAAAAATTGTTCCTTCCTGTTTCGAGTCACAAAAAAACGTTATCCGTACTGTCTCAAGTCACAAAAATACTTAACCAGACCTGTTGCCAGTCACAAAAAATACCTAATCAGACCCGTCTCGAGTCACAAAAATACTTAATCAGACCTGTTTCGAGTCACACAAATACTTAATCAGACCTGTTTCGAGTCACACAAATATTTAATCAGACCTGTTTCGAGTCACACAAATATTTAATCAGACCTGTTTCGAGTCACACAAATATTTAATCAGACCTGTTTCGAGTCACACAAATATTTAATCAGACCTGTTTCGAGTCCACAAAAAAACGTTATCCGACCTGTTTCTAACATCAAAAGAAAAGAAGTAATAAGGAAAACAGACTTGTGGACTATAACAAGACATGACAACCAATAAAGTTGGAGAGTAAGAAGCGAGTGTGGAGAAGGATAAGACATCTCAGGAGAAAGGTCCCAAACAATATGATCAACTATTCTCACTAGCGGTAATCAACACTTGCAACTTTATTCCCCAGGGAACTAAAAAAAATAGTAAACGAGCTATCATGTATCCCTCATGGGGTACTGGCGATGGCAATGATCAATTCACGAAATATTGATTAAATGGCCCATGGCAATAAACAGAGTTAGAGAACGTCAACAAGACTTCCACAACCAAGGAGATTGAGTTTCCAACTCTAGTTCTGATAGCCAAAATGATAAAGCCAGAATCTAAAAGACAAAAAAACTGGGAGTTTGAATTGGTAAAAGGCACTGAAGCGTTATATCATTTTTTAAATATTTTTATGACTGGAATAAACACTTTTGAAAGCTAAAGTAACCTCAGATTGTTTTCTTGGTGTATTAGGTTGTAACTTCGCCGGGGAACTAATTTAAATGTTTACCTCTTTGGATTGTTCTGGCGAAGTCAAGCCATTTCAAACTCCGACCGTTGTATTTTAGGTTATATCAAAAAGTATTAGCCAGTGTGTGGTTTTGTGTGTATGTGTCTGTTTGTGTGTGTTCCACTATGGCAGCTTACCAGTACAGTAGTTTCGTAAATCCTTTATGTACGTTGAGAAGTGGTCATTCCGAGAGAAATCCCCGAAATGCCCAGTCAAACTATGCACGAAGTGATTTCGAACCCGGTATGTTGCGATCGCAAGCCACGCTGACAGAATAGTTTGTACCTGGTATTTATATACGCATATCCACAAGCATATCTTAGGCAGGTGTCCGACATATGGTTACTGTAAGATTTCACACAAATGGCTAACGTTGATTGAATAAGACTGTGCATGTGTCTAGCAACCTCCTCAAGTGACACCTTTGCTTCAGAAACCACTTCTGCTAACAATCGGATACATGTTCTCTATACCGAGACAAGCTGTTACTGAATGTTTGATGTTGCGCAGGAAGGCCACATGACATGTATTAACACAACATCAGTAGGACGGATGCCCCTTGACGACACATCAGTAGGTAGAATGCCCTTTGACGACATATCAGTAGGAAAGGTGCCCTTTGACGACATAACATCAGTAGGACGGATGCCCGTTGACGACACATCAGTAGGTAGGATACCCTTTGACGACACATCAGCAGGACGGATGCCCTTTGACGACATAACATCAGTAGGACGGATGCCCTTTGACGACACATCAGTAGGAAAGACGCCCTTTGACGACACATCAGTAGGAAAGATGCTCTTTGACGACACATCAGTAGGAAAGATGCCCTTTGACGACACATCAGTAAGAAGGATGCCCCTTGACGACACATCAGTAGGAAAGATGCCCTTTGACGACAGATCAATAGGAAAGATGCCTTTTGACGACACAACATCAGTACTTTGAGAGATAGTTGTTTCCCAACCTTGGAGATAGTTGTTTCCCATCCTTGGAGAGAGTTGTTTCCCATCCTTGGAGAGAGAGTTGTTTCCCAACCTTGGAGAGAGGGTTGTTTCCCAAACTTGGAGAGAGTTGTTTCCCATCCTTAGAGAAAGTGGTTTCCCAACCTTGGAGAGAGTTGTTTCCCATCCTAGGAGAGAGTTGTTTCCCATCCTAGGAGAGAGTTGTTTCCCATCCTAGGAGAGAGTTGTTTCCCAGCCTAGGAGAGAGTTGTTTCCCATCCTAGGAGAGAGTTGTTTCCCAACCTTAGAGAGAGTGTCGTTTCCCATCCTAGGAGAGAGTTGTTTCCCATCCTTAGAGAGAGAGTTGTTTCCCATCCTTGGAGAAAGAGTTGTTTCCCAACCTTGGAGAGAGTTGTTTCCCAACCTTGTAGAGAGTTGTTTCCCAACCTTGGAGAGAGTTGTTTCCCATCCTAAGAGAGAGTTGTTTCCCATCATAGGAGAGAGTTGTTTCCCATCCTAGGAGAGAGTTGTTTCCCAGCCTAGGAGAGAGTTGTTTCCCATCCTAGGAGAGAGTTGTTTCCCATCCTAGGAGAGAGTTGTTTCCCATCCTAGGAGAGAGTTGTTTCCCATCCTAGGAGAGAGTTGTTTCCCATCCTAGGAGAGAGTTGTTTCCCAACCTTGGAGAGAGTTGTTTCCCATCCTAGGAGAGAAACGTTTCTCATTTGACGAATAAGTTGAAAATAAAGTGCTAATGTAGCTGAGACAACAGACCAGCGACTTCTATGCTGCAGCTTTTGGTGCACTGATACAGCGATGGGATAAGTGAGTTAATGTTTGTGAAAGTGATGCAGAGAACGAAGGGAGTATATAAGTGCAATAATAAATGGTTTACAAGTTCGTTTCTCATTTATTTTTATTTTTTTTGTAATAACCATATGAGACCTATTTACTGACTTTTATCTAGTATGAAAGATATAATTAGATTTGATATGTTATGAACATTAACTGTCAGAAGTACACTGTAACAGCATGGAAAACTACCGGGTAACCAGAGAGACGACAAGAGAGGACATAACGGATATGTTTACAAGGTGATTAGAAAGAACGCTAATAAAAGAAATAAAACAATGAGCAAGGGGCAGGGAGTTATGAATAAGTAATAATAGCTGCAAAACTTCCGTTTGGGTGGCACAGGATCAGTTGATGGTGATAAGACAGCGAAGATCACATGATTCGGGCGAGAACAAAGTGCAAGATTTGACTAGCTGTCACACAATAGCACTTAAGTGCAACAATATGACGTTTGAATGCTAAGCTTTTTTTGTTAGAACGGCATAGATTCAAGACTGGTAACATGGAGGTTCTAAATGTTCATGCTGGATAGAATTGACCGGGCTGAACAATTGAGTCCATATCATTCCACTGTTCTTTTTTCTTGGGTATGTGTGTGTGTCTGCGCGTGCGTGCGTGTGTTTGTGTATGTGTGTTGTGTTTGTGTGTATGTTTGTGTGCGTGTTGTGTATTTATGTATGTATGTATGTATGTATGTATGCTTGCATGTATGTATGTATGTATGTATGTATGGAGCAGCGTAGCGCAGTGGTTAGGGCGCTGGCTTCGCATCTGAGTGGTCCTGGGTTCATACCCCAGTTGAGGTGGTAATATTTTTTTCAGACCGCAATGGCTCCCGGGTCGACTAAGCCTTAAATGGGTACCGGTTCAGTCCGGGAAGTAAAAGCGGCGAGGGAGAGGAGATGGCTACCGCCCTCATATAGCCGAGCCTTTGAAATGTGAGATCGCTAACACATCACACCCCTACGGCAGTAATGCTATGGGATACTTTACTTTACTTTACTTATGTATGTATGTAATGTAGGTATGTATGTGTGTGTGTGTATATATATATGTATGTATGTATGAATGTATGTGTGTGTATGTATGTATGCATGTATGTGTGTATGTTTGGTAGAGCACACTCTTTTCATAATACAAGTACAGGGTAGGAATCCCGCTATGGGCACGCTCCAGTCGATTCAGCTGAAAATGGTTATTTGTCATACTCTACTAGTGAAGGAAAAGGCACCAAAGAAAGGATCTAGCTCATACAAGTCTTGGCTTAGTATACCAGTCTTTAGCAACTTCATTTACCGACAGTGTTCTGTTGCGGATATTTTATATCGTCACGGGATGACGCCTTATTCAGTGACACGTCCGGTCTTGGACAGAAAACTACGACTCCCCACGCCTCCTCACAGGACAAGTGGATAAGACAAGACAAGAGTAACTATATTGGATACACCATTACTTTACTGATTCGTTAAAATGTCCGCTGAGAAGGTGTGTGCGGGTAGATGCCATTAGAATGATCTAGAAACGACTAGGGCTATTGACGACAGACGCAACCCACTGGGCTCAGGGCAAGCGACCGATGTAGCCCACTGGGCTCAGGGCAAGCGACCGATGTAGCCCACTAGGCCCAGGGCAGGTGACCGATGTAGCCCACTAGGCCCAGGGCAGGTGACCGATGTAGCCCACTAGGCTCAGGGCAGGTGACCGATGTAGCCCACTAGGCTCAGGGCAAGCGACCGATGTAGCCCACTAGGCTCAGGGCAAGCGACCAATGTAGCCCACTAGGCTCAGGGCAAGCGACCGATGTAGCCCACTAGGCTCAGGGCAGGTGACCGATGTAGCCCACTAGGCTCAGGGCAGGTGACCGATGTAGCCCACTAGGCTCAGGGCAGGTGACCAACCTAGCCCACTAGGATCAGGGCTGGTGACCGACCTAGCCCACTATGTTCAGGGCAAGCGACCGATGTAGCCCACTGGGCACAAAGCAAGCGACCGATGTAGCCCACTGGGCTCAGTGCAAGTGACCGATGTAGCCCACTGGGCTCAGGGCAAGCGACCGATGTAGCCCACTAGGCTCAGGGCAGGTGACCGACCTAGCCCACTAGGCTCAGGGCAAGCGACCGATGTAGCCCACTAGGCTCAGGGCAGGTGACCGACCTAGCCCACTAGGCTCAGAGCAAGCGACCGATGTAGCCCACTAGGCTCAGAGCAGGCGACCAATGTAGCCCACTAGTCTCAGGGCAGGCGAACAATGTAGCCTACTTGCAGACAGTTTCCCGTAGCGCTCAACGGCGTGAGCAGATAAACAAACGATGTGTGTGTGTGTATGTGATGTATGTATGTATTTTGATGTATTTATGTGTGGATGTACGTGTGTATGTGTATGTACATATGAATACATGTATGTATGTATGTATGTATGTATGTATGTATGCATGAATGTATAGTAACATGATTCTTAATGTTGTTATAGCCAGGGTTGGGGTTGAGGATGAACTCTCAAGACCAACTAAATGCTCCATTGGCGTGCGTCTCATAAAGCCTCTGACATCAAAGTCCAACTCCTGGTCTTCGCGCGGCAAAACCGTTATAACTAACAGGAGAAGTGACAGAAGGCGAGCCATTGGATCCTTAAAACCAGTTGTTTCTGGCAGATGGGGCTTGAAAACCTAGGAAGCAGCTCATCTAGGAGAAGGAAAACTCTGATTTCAAACTATCTGAAGCCTTGCAGATAAGATACTGGCGTATCGTGTCGGGTTTTGTCAGATATGGCTGTCAACATGTTTTCTGATAATTCTGAAAGTTGGTCAGCATTTACCAAACCTGACAACCGATGATGTACGAAGGAGCACACACAAGAGGATGCAATGCCTTATCCTAGAGCTAGGGAGGACAGCCTCAACTGAGTGTTGTGGTAGCGAAGACGCGGACCTTAGCCTTGGTCGGCGGCTGGTCTAGGAGTGAAGCCCTGACAGGCGAACAGATGGAGCATTGCTCTGCTGATTCAGCAGCTTCTGCAGCTTGCCTTGTTCCAAATGTATTGGTATCACCTTTCCCTTGGAGCAAACAAGGCAGACCGAGAGCGGGATCATACTGCATGGACAACACATGGTCTGTATATCTCTGCCCGGGCTTTGTGCTAAAAGCACAATTACTATCGTCTGACAAGACGAAACGAGCCAATGATGATGTTGATGCATGTATGTAGACAGGCAGGCATGCAGGCAGACAGACCTACGGACAGACAGACAGACCGATTGATACGCGTGCTGAGTGTGGAATCACCTTCCGGTTGGAAACATAGTTCTAGAAACAAAACACAATTTTCTTGACACATCGCAGACTGCGTAGCACACGTTTTCCAAGGGCATGTGTCAGAGCCAGAAGAAGTGTGTTGCCAACTTTCTGGAATCGCGTGTGCTCTCACAGAGCCAGTTCTGATTCTAATCAAATGAAGTTTCTCATCTCACCTTCGCTGGAACACCTAATCAGAAGTCATTAGTTGAATCCAAGAGGATGTGCATGTGTGACTTTCTAGTCTTTCAACAATTATTAACTGTAACCTGCCCTGCGTATCGTGGACGGCTGCTACAAAACGCGGAGCATAGGACAGGCTACACATTCATGAAGAAACTATGCGCCACAACATAAACAAATGAATGAAATCGCCTTCATCGTATGGTAGAAAGACGTCTTCATCATATAGTATAAAGACGTCATCATATGGTAGAAAAACAACTTCATCAAATGGTAGAAAGACGTCTTTATCATTTGGTAGAAAGACGTTTTCATCATATGGATGAACGACGTCTTCATCCTATGTTAGAAAGACGTCTTCATCCTATGGTAGAAATACGTCTTCATCTAGGAGGACGAAATAAAACCGTCTATAAGTATAAATATGTTCTTACTAGAAGGAATATTGCAGTGTGTCTGTCCGATGCGTCTGTGTAGCCACATGGGTGAGTAGTCAGCCTCACTGGTCTGTGTAGCCACATGGGTGAGTAGTCAGCCTCACTGGTGTGTGTAGCCACATGGGTGAGTAGTCAGCCTCACTGGTGTGTGTAGGGCAGAAGGGGCGGGAACTGCAGCACGGCTGATATTATTATACTCGAGGCGGGGAACGAACAGTCGCTGATCGATAACCAAGGTCACGGCAGAACACAGCTGGGGGGGGGGGGGGGGGGAGGGACCGCAGATAAACGTTTAACATTGGATTAGGCGTGGCGCGCTGTTCAGTCCTGTATATTTGATCAAGATCCTAAGGGAGGGGGGGGGGGCACGATTTCGTACCAGTCGAGGAGAGGGGTGGGGGAGTGTTGGATGGTAGGGAAGATAGAGTGTGAGAGAGAGAGAGAGAGGGAGAGAGTGAGGGAAAGAGAGGGAGAAAGGCCGAGGGAAGAAGAGAGATTTGAGCTTTTTTTCGTGTGGGTGTACAGACCACTGAATTCTGAGAATCGTTTTCATGAACCCCTAAGAACTAAACCAATGTAGTTCATTATTTGTAATCCAGCTCCATTACCTCCACAGAGTTCCTGAATGGGGAAGTACTGGAGTAATCGCTGTTTACGGCAAAAGTACTGGGTTCGGTTTTCGATACCGGCACGATCCTGTCACCTCAGCTGTTAATGGGTACGTGGCTTTTTGTAAGAAAAGGATATGCAGCGAGGATTGAACCTGGTCCCATCATATCATAAACACATTTTGGCCACGTATATTGAAGGGCACCTATGTCTTAATTCACCCCAAACAAATTTATTTTTAGCACCGGGTATCTATTTTTAGTACCCGAAGTGGGGGGGGGGGGGGGGGGGTGGGTAGTGGCGTCACAGAATAGTCCACTGTTTAACTGTGGGGGTGTCAAACATCGCGCCTATAACAAGATAACTCAACGAAACTAAATTTAATCATCAAACAGTAAATGACGCAATCAGCTTTGTTTACCCAGGTGCACATACTCAATGCATCGAACGTTCATGGAAAACGGCAAAGGAAAGAAACAAACGCAAAAATGGCCCACACCGGCATATGTTTGATTCGTTCATGGACTAGTCCATGTGGCGTTCCCGCATCACAGCGCGTGTCTTAGACGTTTCCAGCTCCACTTTTGTCAACATTGTTCAATTCTGGCCACCTCAATAATTAAAATGGTGGTGTTTGGTCGTCCAATTATTTCAATCTTCCTGTTAGGAAATTTCCTTCTGATCCTTTTTAGGGCCCTACATTCTTACAGAAGATTGGAGGCCAAACTGAATATAACTTATCTATCTTTATGTAATTTTTACTTATTTATTTACAATCAAATTATATCGACCTGCCCCCACCCTTTCCAAATAACCCCCCCCCCCCCCTCGTCTCCTCTTAACCCGAAATGGAATGTCCCACCACAGTCCTCAGCTGTCAAATACGTATGATGGGAACCAAGGGAACTCTGTTTGGTGTGAACTAAGAAGCAAGTACCTCTAAAAGTCTGTAACACTTCCTCCCCGACAGGAGTGGGGCTACATTTACATATCCCCTCCGAGTACTTCACACAAATCAATGCATGTGCCCTGGCCAGAAGGTGCAGAACTGAGGCAGACGCTGTCGGGCGAACGGGTCCCATTTCCCGCCAAGTTCCCTTGGACAAGATCAGTACTTTTACTTTATTTGTTAGCCCTGAAAAAACGCGTTAACTGGCGTGTTGTAGCAGCTTTCCTCCCATCCCGAGCGTGCTACTGAAGGAAATGATAGTCCTCCAGAGTGCCTATAGCAGTGTTCTTCAACCTTGGCTCTACCGTCCACTTGTGGGCGATTTAAGCTTTCAGATGGTCTGTAGAAGAATAATTACAGGCTGCATTTAAACCACAACCTGAGGAAACTGTCAGAATACAGAAAACCAAGAGAATGCACATTTTGAGAACCTGTGTTTTTCCCGTGGCAACATGCGGCTGTAAATGATGGACAGTTACCCAAACCTCGAGTCGTTGAAGTCGGAATGCTTTAAAAAGTTCCTCAGAATACCATGGACTGAACAAAAAAAGAATGCAGACATGCGACAGGGGTTGTGCACAAAGGAGAACTGATTCATAAATTCCCATTATGAACATAAAATTGAAATACTTTTGCCTCATTAAACGACACAACGGCCTTGAGAAGAAGGAAATGGAAGATATGGCGCCGGGCAAGAGAGGCAGAGGTAGACCAATAAGGCGATGACGCCAAGATGTCAAGAAATGCTTGGGCATGACTCTGGAGCTGGGTGGAACTTTGGAAATAATTTTTTTTTCAGACGGTCTGTGATGGAAGCGACAGTCTGCAAAAGACATGCTAGATGATTCTTCTTCTTCTTCTTCTTCTTCTTCCTCTTCTTCTTCTTCTTCTTCTTCTTCGTTCGTTCTCAATCTCCCACTACCAAACCCTGGAAGGGTAAGTAGCAGAATGTAGTCCAGAGAACGGAATGCATTGTGTTGTAGTTTACAGCTTGGCTGCGATATTTGCACCTTTCGGTCTAACACATCCGACTTCAGCAAGCATTTTTTGAGTACTGGGTTAGCATTTCCTCTTCGATCCCTTCTCCTTACCCAGTCTGCCCTGCTGCAGCCTGTTATCCAGGATCACCGCTTGGAGGTGTAGAAGGGTCTTGGCAGCTATGGTTCGCTGGCCCTGACGCTAGCAGTCAGCTATGAGTAGCTGACCACTGCAGCTCATTCGCTGCTCAGCGTCTTGATCCCAGATGATGATTCAAAACATCAAAAACACACAGACAGTGGAATTTATTCAATTTAGATTTTAGTGTACTGTAAGGATAATTTACCTTCACAAATGATGTACGAGTGTACGGTAAGGATAATTTACCTTCACGAGAGATGTACAAGTGTACGGTAAATATAATTTACCTTCACAAAAGATGTACAAGTGTACGGTAAGGATAATTTACCTTCACAAAAAATTGGAGGCCAAACTGAATATAACTTATCTATCTTTATGTAATTTTTACTTATTTATGTACGAGTGTACGGTAAAGATAATTTACCTTCACGAGAGATGTACAAGTGTACGGTAAATATAATTTACCTTCACAAAAGATGTACAAGTGTACGGTAAGGATAATTTACCTTCACAAAAGATGAACAAGTGTACAGTAAATATAATTTACCTTCACAAAAGATGTACAAGTGTACGGTAAGGATAATTTACCTTCACGAAAGATGTACAAGTGTACGGTAAGGATAATTTATCTTCACGAAAGATGTACAAGTGTATGGTAAGGATAATTTACCTTCACAAAAGATGTACAAGTGTACGGTAAGGATATTTTACATTCACGAAAGTTTTACAGGTGGACGGTAACGATAATTTACATTCACGAAAGTCTGATCATTTAGTCTCTTCTCGATGCCTAAGTTGGATGCACTGGGCCGATAGGCGCAAAATAAAAACATAGTGCAACTCACACCGCCTTGGCGAACAGAGAAATAAGCCGAACACAAAAAAAAAAACCAAAAAAAATCGACCTTGGGATCTAGATCCCTTTTTTCTTATGTTCGTTAGTTATGGTTTCTACAGGATATAATAGGTAGTCCAATGCCCAATCCCACGTAATCTAATTAACATAGTCTCTACTCTTCTATCACGGGCTGTGAAGGGTTACATTTTATTTGTGTGGAGATTATAGATTGTACAGGACGGGGCCCGGCCCGAACTATGTGGGGATAATAGTTTGTACATTTCAAGACACCATATTTGCAAACGTCACCACGTGGTCTTAACATAACGCGAGATTCTATCATATCCAGGTCCCGTGTCGCTCGGCACAGAAGAACCGCTGTAAAGATTCCTTAAAAATGTCTCTGAAAAACTTCAAAATTGATGTTACCTGGGAGATCTTAACAGAGAACCGTTACCGTCTGACGCCTAACGCTTTGAGAAGCCAACACACTAACCGCCTCCACTACCACGTCCCCTATCTACATTAGGTGATAAATGCGACATCTGTTGTCTTAATCTGTGCATTTTCAAGAATACGTGAGTGTATATTAATCGTCAATACTAGTTTGAAAACAGTCCCCATTACAACCAGACGCGAATTTTGTGAATATTGGTGACCTAATACTTTTAGTAATCAAATTGCATTTTAATAATAGACACTGCACGTGCAAGGTTTCGGATTAACATCACTGAAATGAAAATAATGATTGATTTTCAATGTAAATGACAACAACAGCTGTATGTATATTTAGCTTATGTTTTTTTCTCCCCAATATTTAGGCCAGATTCGTTTTCCTTGCTGACAGACTGCATACATTGTTGTAACTGTGTGCATCTAGCCAGCCTGTTGCAGCCTTCTGCTCAGTATATTCTAAACGTGGACCATCTGGGTCAACCAGATCTGATATGTGTGCTATATCGACTGTTATCACCATGGGATAAAGTGTTAGACAGCTCTGTGCACAAACTATAACCAGGGCTTGACACATTTTAGGGTAGCGTACCAGTCAGTTAAAAATGTCCCTAGTCAGCCTGGGTGGACTACAGTCATGCAATTTATGTTCACAAATTTAAGCTAAGCACTAATTCACCTTTTATTCTACATAACAATGCGTACACAACCAAAATATATTGTATTACTTACACAGTATTAGTCTATTTCTTTTTTTTTTAAATACACTACTGTCAGATGCATGGTGTGTGTGTCCTTGAACATTCTTGGTAGTTTCAGCAGACTAGTACCATTTATTGATGACTTTAATAGATTCAAATTGTGGAAGTGGAGATCCACTTAGATTCACCATCATAAACCAGCTTGTGTACAATCCATTCGAACCGTAATATAATTTATAATTGTGCGAGAGTCGTAATGTGGTAACGATTAAAAATGTCATTAATAAACATATTTTTGTATCTGTCAAGCAAAATTGAGCACTCATCATAGAACAGCAGACGAGCGACTTTGTCAATCCCTGACTATAGCAGACGATCGACTTTGTCCAGCCCTGACTATAGCAGACCATCGACTTTGTCCAGCCCTGACTATACCAGACGATCGACTTTGTCAAGCCCTGACTATAGCAGACGAGCGACTTTGTCAAGCCCTGACTATAGCAGACGAGCGACTTTGTCAAGCCCTGACTATAGCAGACGAGCGACTTTGTCAAGCCCTGACTATAGCAGACGAGCGACTTTGTCAAGCCCTGACTATAGCAGACGAGCGACTTTGCCCAGCCCTGACTACAGCAGACGATCGACTTTGTGAAGCCCTGACTATAGCAGACGATCGACTTTGTCAAACCCTGACTATACCAGACGATCGTACTTTTGAAGGCAAAGTAAGGTCAGTTGCGCGTTCTTGACAGAACGTCTTTTACAGCCACAAACCTGTTTTGGCTGTTCAAAGTTTCTTAGCACGTGTGCTGTAATGTAGGCTGCCATTACTTTCATATGAGAAGAAACGATCGTACCATGAAAACAAACAAACTGTATGAGAACAAATGGAATTAGTCAAGTGTGCCTGTATGAGAACAGAAGGAGTTAGTCAAGTGTGCATGTATGGGAACAGAAGGAGTTAGTCAAGTGTGCATGTATGAGAACAGAAGGAGTTAGTCAAGTGTGATTGTTGAAGAACATTTTGAACATGTTCCCCTTTAATTAACTGATTGTTCGTTATATATATTTTCTCACACATTGACACACGAACGCACGCACGCACGCACACCAAAACACACAACTCTATGTAATAACATTCAGTTACATTAAGCGGATGATATATTATGTAACATTTTATCTAGAACTGATCGTTTGTTCAGAATCCGGTAATACATTACAAGAGGGGGGGGGGGGGGGGCTCTTCAAAATGACGTGTCACCCTCGTTAAAGAAAACGCCTTCACTAGCGCTTGTAGAATAGTCCAGACGAGACTCGGAGAGTTTGGAGATTCCTGACTAAACAAACTGGCACACGAGATTCAAGCGTTTGCTGGGAGCCTCGACCCTAAAAGGTTCTACGTGGCGTTGGTTACACTAGCCTTTGGCCCCTATCGTGTTACTATATCCCTAGATCAAGGCCTTTAGGGTTCTCTCAGATTATACTTGGTTGTCGATAACAGATTGTCACATCTTCAGATACCCCCCCCCCTCCTCAATCACCTCTCCTCCCCACATCTCCATCCATTTACACCGAAGAAAACCACAGACACACACAAAACACATACACACATATGCGCACACACAACTTGAGTCGTTGTCCCGGGAAAGCATTAGTTAATTACACGGTTGCTCTTAGCAACAGTATTACGCGATAAAGCGAAGAAAGGGCAAGCTTAGCTTCCTAATGATACAATGCAAGTTTGGACAGAGTTCGTCGCTTATATGCAAGAACTTTTTACAAAGTGGCCGAAGTTAGACCAAGTCGTGTTGACATGTACACCCGGGAAAGGTCTGTCAATTCCGATTGTCAAATGTTGATATTTCGAGAGAAAAAGAAAGATTGGCAGAGGAGAGCTTTTTTTTATGAATGGCTACTAGATGATGATATTACCATTTCCACGCACAATCTTCGTTAGTCGTGTCTTACGATTTGTAGGGAAAGAACCCGCGGACATGATAGTATGCTATTTATACCTGCACACGGCGAAGGTAAGGTACCTAACTGAATCCTCAGTCTCAACACGCTCTAACATACCCAGTTGAAAAGAAGTACCTGAATTAACTGTCGATTGGCAAGGACGAGAACTGGATGTCAAACTGTATAAAGCAGCTAGACCTAGATTGGAGTAGTGTGTACAGGTGTGGAGTCCTTATCATAGAGGGGATCTAAACATGATAGAAAGGATACAACGATGAGCCACAGAAATGATAGTGGGATTCCGGAATTACAATTATGAGGTAAGACTCAGAAAAACCGGCCTACAGTGTCTAGAACAGAATTCGAGGTGACTTAATACATATTTATAAGAAAATCAACGGGAACGATAAATTAGACTATTACAATTGTTTTTTCCAAATACAACCACCCACAAGAATAAAAGGACATAGCTACACATTAATTAAAGAATGGTCCAGATTATATATTAGGAAATATTTTTTTAGTCAGAGAGTGGTGAATGCTTGGAATGCATTGCCACGGGAAGTAGTGGAGGAAGGTTCAATTAAAGCATTCAAGAAGACATTGATGCAAATAGTTATTTTAAATCAAGTGAAGTTAAAGAAACTGGCTGTATATAGAGTCTTCTGAACCAGTATAAAGACGGTAAGTTAAGTTGGGCATTTCACCTAAAATAATGACTGAGACCTGCTACAATGAAGTCACTAACAGTCATCCCCATCAGCAGTAAAATGCTATGGGACCAACACGAGGTTCCTAAATTCCAGAATATGAGTAGTAACGATTCTTTTCCCTCTTAAAATCAGTCTTTTCTATGACCAGGTAAGCTACTTAAATAGTTATACAAGCTATTAAATGTGGCTCCGATGTTTGGAGCCTATCATCAGCAAATGCAGAGACGCTTCGAGTTGCTGCAAAGGTAATGCCAATCTCTCTCTGGAACATAATGCAGGATCAGAAAGCAGTCGTTAAACCTTGAGAATTTAAAAGTAGTAGATACTGCCTTATTTATAACATTCAAATGACCAACAGTGTGTCGGACTATCAAATCAGCCGTTGAGATTTACATCAACAATTTGACTTAAGGATACTGGTGCCAATGGACATGTATATTTTTAGGGACTACAAGTCGGTACTGAATGCGCTAGAGTACACCACATACAACATAAAAGATATTTGTTTTAGTAATAAGGGCAGTTAACAACTTAATCACAGCCTAACGTTATCTTGCAATGGTTGCTGGACATAGCGAGATTACAGGAAACCAGATGACTGACGGACTAACAAAACATATTTTTGTTAGTAAGGAGAGCAGTTAACAACATAATCACAGCCCACGCGACTAACGTTAGCTTGCAATGGATCGAGATTACAGAAAAGCAGATGGTTGACGGACTGACAAAACAGAAGCCTCCAAACAACAAAAGAACAGACCATTCAGGAACTTCTCAGTTAAACGAACCATTTTGAATAATATCAGGGAGATTTTGTGAAACAGGTGGCCCGCGAGGGTATTGGGTCGCAATGTTTTTAGCGAAATATCAGTCAACAAATATTGACATAAATGGATTACAGAGAAGAAATTTAAGTTTCATCTTCCTACTTCTTCTTCCTCTTCTTCTTCTTCTTCGTACGCTGTCAGAAGTCAACCTGTAGTTTCAACTTCCAATTGCAAACAGTTGCAGAAGTGAATGAGCATAAAACAGTTGTCGACTCATAGCTGGATGTGACCCTAACTAGCCAAAATCCTCATCTGCCTCCAATGGGGGCCCTGGAAGCAGACTGCACACATGCAACCTGGATGAAAAATTAGGAATCGAATAGGAAAGACAAGCCCGGTTCTAACAATTTCTGTTATCGGATGTGTCGGATTAAAGGGCGCAGATACCGCAGCCTCACTGCAAAATACATCGCAGTGTCCCAAACTTTCTTTTCAGGACAAAACCCGCAGTAGAAAAGGTTCCAAACAGGACCCACTTGAGGAGGCAATAGCCACTTAAGCCATATGACCTCTCAGCACATGTCCTTACACAGATTGTCCTCTCACACTGACCAGTTAGAGGTACCTTCTCATTGAGTGCAATGAGCTTGCAGACATGAGCAAAAGATTATCATAAGCGTTGCCTACAATCGACAATAAACTGCATGGCCGTGAGGAACAACTGAAGAAGACCTGTATTCATATAAGAATGGCATTGGGCTATCAAGATCAGGATTGGCTAGCGGACAGGAACAACTGAAGAAGACCTGTATTCATATAAGAATGACATTGGGCTACCAAAATCAGGATTGGCTAGCGGACAGGAACAACTGAAGAAGACCTGTATTCATATAAGAATGACATTGGGCTACCAAAATCAGGATTGGCTAGCGGACAGGAACAACTGAAGAAGACCTGTATTCATATAAGAATGACATTGGGCTACCAAAATCAGGATTGGCTAGCGGACAGGAACAACTGAAGAAGACCTGTATTCATATAAGAATGGCACTGGGCTACCACGATCAGGATTGGCTAGCAGCTATGGGATAACAACAACACTAAGAAAATGCAGATAGTTGGACCATATAGCTCGACAATAGATGGACACGAACATGAACGTTCTGAAGAACCTACAACATTATGCACCAACTATGACGTCCAACAATGAGATTGCGCGATGGCCTAAATAAAGTCTTTGATTTAACATGGTACTTACTACAAGGCACAAGACGGAACTGAATTTAAACAAGAATTGGCTACCTGGCATGAGACACGTGCTATGTCTAATGGATAACATGATTAAGTATAATAGATTACATATTACAGATTACATCTGCTTCATTCGACCAGTATATGTGGATATATCAGTGCTCGTAGACCATCAGCATTATTCGACATCTACGCCTCAAATCTTATACATTGCTGAAAAGGACAACCTCATGACAATGGCGGCAGGCCGAGCAAGCTTCTACCAGGGCCAATACAAGACCTTATATTATTCTGTGTCTCTCTGTCTCTCTCTCTCTCTCTCTCTCTCTCTCTCTATCTCTCTCTCTCTCTCTATCTCTTGACACGGGTACTCTTGTTTGTTCTTTATGTTTCTGTCTCTCTCTCTTATTTGCCCTAAATTATCAACCCTCACTCTCTCTCTCTCTATCTCTCTCTATCTCTCTCTCTCTCTATCTTTCTCTGTATCTCTCTCTCACTCTCTTGACACGCGCGCTCTTATTTGTTCTTTATGATTCTGTCTCTCTCTCTTATTTGCCTATATTATCAACCCTCACTCGCTCTCTATCTGTCTCTCTCTCTCTCTCTCTCTTTCTCTCTCTCTATGTGAGCACTCATGTTTGTCCTATATCCTTCTCCCCTTATCTTATTTTGCGTGTACGCTCCCTGTGAAGCATACAACCAGCACCACAGCTGAAAGCAGTAGCCGAGCTTTGATTACTACAGTAACCAGCTCACACGATGTCTTTGCAAACCCCGAGTACAACCCTCTATAGTCCCATTTTACAACGTCCTTGTATAGCTGGCAGTGGGCCTAATCTTTGCTGGCCCAAGCTCAACTCCGGTGTTGTTGCTCTCAAGCTGGAAGAAACACAATCACCCCTCAACACACGCAACATTCTTCAAACATGTATAGACATATATATATATATATATATATATATATATATATATATATATATATATATATATATATAGAGAGAGAGAGAGAGAGAGAGAGAGAGTGAGACATGCACAGAGAGACAGAGACGGGAGAAAACGGAGGTAGATATGTATAGGGGGTCTCAGTGGTCTCTAGGTAAGGCATGACTATGGATAGGGTGTCCGCCGCTAGTGCCATAGGTTGCTGGATCGAATCACGGTGGAGACTGATTATTTCATATAGACTTTCTGGTCAAAATTCCCCTGACCTCTGGGTAGTAAGACCGGACTCCTTTGTTCAGAAATCGAAAAAAGTGTCTTTAACGGCCGCTTCTCGAATACTTCTTCTTCTTCTTCGTACGCAGTCAGACATCAACCTTAATTTTTTCAAAAAAAGCATCGGTCATCCTGAGGCTGTCGACACTGCCATAGAGCTTGTCTAGTGTTGCCACTGGTGATGGCCACATCTGCTCTCTCTGATACTCGTATGTCGGGCAGTTTTGCAGCAAATGCTCAGCGGTCATTTTACCGGTACCACTCGGGCATTCGTCAATGCCACCTATCTTCAATTTGTTGAATAGGTGGTACCTCATTCTTTTGTGGCCAGTGCGAAGTCTGAAGACCACGACCTGCTCTCTTCTGTTCAACTGGTAATAGGCATCGTTTTTTGTGTAGCCAGTATGTTCGATTTCCCATTTGGTCATGTATCTAGCTCCAATAAGCCGTTTTGACTCTTCGTTCGTCATACTAGTATCTGGTTGGCTTCTCGAATACAAATTATAGTTTACAAAATCTACCCACAATTATTTGTGTCTTTCCCCAGGCCTAGTAAGCCGAGGTTGTCAAATTCCTATTACATATAGCCGTAGTATTCGACTACCTGGCAACAGACATTAACATGGCTGTTACAATACCAGGATTTCAAGTATATATACATATATATATATTCAGAGAGAGAGAGAGAGAGAGAGAGAGAAGAGAGAGAGAGAGAAAAAAACATGCATTATGATCATGAAATCGTGACCAAACATCTTAGTCGATTTAGCAGCCTTTGCTCAAAAGAATTTGGGGTTAGAAAATGTAACTAAATGTACATAAAAAAACGTTCATGAATTATGTGTCTAAACTGTTGTAACTGGATGTACGTCCATTGGTGATGTGGGGGGGGGGGGGGGCGTGTGCTGTGAGAACGATAAGGCTAAGCAGTAAAGGCCCCCAGTAGCCAAGCATTGTACTACCTCGGTTAAAATGGTAACTTCTTATCGGGGTTTTGAACCCCCCCCCCCCCTCCCCGCCTCCCCCGTCGCTTTATTGGTGGCTAGTCTCCATCCATTTCGGCCAAGTTGTCCTCTTGGGTTAATTGAATCGTTAAGGAAGTTCTCGCAACATCAGCCCTCGCCGAACGGAAGTGCATAGAAAAGTTGTGAAAAGTACATTAAAAAAGCGAAGACCCACCAAAGAAACTATTCAAGAAGTCGCGTAACACAACTGTATGGGGTCAGGTCATCAGGTCATCCGAAACCAGTGACGTCGTTGGAGCACACATGAAGACACCCCATGCCACCCTTCTATTTCAGCGGCCGCTGCTTGTGCCCATCTGGTCGGAGATTGGTCCATTCTTTTATGATGTCCTCCCACCGGTTTTTGAGACGTCCTCTTTGTCTTCTGCCTTGCACTTTTCCGTGGAGGATCTCGATATGTGACCGTACCAAGTGAGTTTCCTTCTTTTGACAGTTGCCAAGAGGTCCTCAAAAGGCCCTATTGCTGTTGTAATTCTATCTCGTATTTCTTCATTTGTAACTCGATCTTTGTACGTGATGTTTAAAAGTCTTCGGAAACATCTCATCTCCAAGGCCTGTATTCTTCGCTGAAGTTCAACTGTAACTGTCAATGTCTTACAAGCCTGTATGGGGTACTTGTGTCTTAATTCACCCCAAACAGAAATATCTACTTTTATCAGTCTATTTTGGTATAATGACGCCACAGAATATTCCACTTTTTAATTGTGGCGGTGTCAAACTCCGCGCCTATAATGCGATTGACAATCAAACCTAGATTTAATCACCAAACTGTAAATGACTCAGCAAACTTTGTTGACCCTACCACAGGTGCACGAACTCAATGCATCGATCGTTCTTGGAAAACAGCAAAGGAGAGAAACAAGAACAAAAATGGCCCATACAGGCATATGCTTAATTCGTACATGTGTGAGTTCATTTGGCGTTCACGCATGAAAGCACGTGGTTTCCACATTTTCATCTCCATTCTTGCCGACATTCCTCTGTTCTGGCCACCTCAATAATGAAAATGGTGGTGTTTGGTCGTCCAATTGTTTCAATCTGCCAGCCAGGACATTTCCTTCTGCTATTTTTTAGGGCCCTACCTTCTTTCAGAAGATTGGTCGCAAAGCTGAATATAACCATCCTGTCTACACATCGATCTTTATCTAAGATTGTACTTCTATTATTACAAATTAATTTATTAGGCTTTGTCCTCCCATTAACTCTAAATGGAATATCCCGCTACAGTCATGGTTATGGTCAAAGCTGTCAAATACGTATGATAGTAACCCAGGAACCTCTGTTTGGGTTGAATTAGGGCGCAAGTACCCTGATGGTGATGAGATGGATGGTAGCAAACGTGCGTAGATAGTTTCACACATACATAACAATAGTACAATACATACACCACTTAGCCATTGTCAGGATGAACAAACGGTATTGTTCAAGCCTGTTACGGTCTTTGCGCATCCACATAAACCAACGAGATGTCCCAGCACGCACCAAATGAACCGGGGATACACATGAGTCGAGCTCAACTATTTCGATATCAATGGAACAATAATTTGTTTCTCGTTCGCTAATGATCATCAGACCAGGTCTAGACCAGGCACCAGGCACACGATCGTTAAACACAATCGGCTCTTATCGTTCAGACGTCACACAATTGAAAAGGTAAATACGGCCTAGTATAACCGAATAACTATATATGATGTTGAGTGAGCCGTGCCTCGCCAACAGACGATAACACTCGAACGTACAGCTTTAGGACTTTTCGATGACAAGAGGGGATGCTACATGTATTTATCTGAATACTTCCTGTCTTCTTCTTTTTATTGTACTTCTTCTTTTACTTCTTCTTCTTTTTCTTCTTCTTTTTCTTCTTCTTTTTCTTTTTCTTCTTTCTCTATTTCTTCTACTTCTTCTTCTTCTTCTTTTTATTCTTCTTCTTCTTTTACTTCTTCTTCTTTTACTTCTTCTTCTTTTTCTTCTTCTTTTTCTTTTTCTTTTTTCTCCAATTCTTCTACTTCTTCTCCTTCTTTGTCTTCTTCTTCTTTTTCTTCTTTTTGGCACTAGGCATGAGGCTGCTTCTTTCCTCGATGAACCATATGCATATATTCTGAGCCTAATGAATGGCGATGTGACCACGTTGTCTGAACTGAAGTCCAATGTCCATGACTTCTCTCCGCCATAGAGCATCAGTCACAGTTGATATTTTCCCGGTCCGCGCACAAGTGTATCGTATCACTTCATGGGAACACGGGCATAGTCCAGCAATGGGGCATGTCTCTCCATTCTAATGAATGAATAAGTCTAATTTGATTTGACAATGTAATAATAATATACTAATTTGATACGGATGGATAGATGAACACAGGGATTTTCGGTTAGATGGATTGATGGAATAGCTAACAGAGAAAAGGATAAATAGACATATATAAAGATAGACAAAAAGTCAGATAGGCAGACAGAGCGCATGTAAACAGCCTCCAAACATTGCAATGTATGACACGATAATTAATACAGGTGGACGGACAGATACACAGACACAACCATACATACACATATATAAATTGATTGACATGCATACAGACAGACAAACACAGATAAATATATAATATATATAATAGACAGATACATAGATAGATAGACAGGCAGATATGCGAACAGACAGACATATATGCAGATAGACAGAAAGACAGGCAAGCAGGCAGATAGATAGATAGATAGATAGATAGATAGATAGATAGATAGATAGATAGATAGATAGACAGATAGATAGATAGATAGATAGATAGATAGATAGATAGATAGATAGATAGATAGATAGATAGATAGATAGATAGATAGATAGATAGATAGATAGATAGATAGATAGATAGATAGATAGATAGATAGAAGACATATGTTATTCACCTGTCTTTACCTGTAGCGTTGTCTCTACATCTACCTAGGAGCACATCGCTAGATAGATACATCAAAGCAAGCAGACGTGTGCATATTTTGCTAAAACAGACACACCTACATTCATCAGACGAACGAAGCTATTGCCTTAGATCTGCGAGAGCAAGGGTTTAACCTCTAGCAAAGGTGCAACTTGAAAAAGAGGGCATGTCATTTTATCGGGAGACAGTATATGGTTGTAGGATGGAAATGCTGAGCAGAAATAATAAAATATGGATTGACAAGAACATGTAGTGCATCTACGTTACTTCTGTGCAGTGGTGTAGCGAGGGGAGAGGAAGAGTGGGCAGCCGCCCCCGGCACTGCAGGCGTGAATGTCAAAAAGTCAAATAGTTTCCTGGCGAACTAGAGCGTCCTGTTGGAAGATCCAGAATAATATGGACAGAAGATGTCTCATTGACTGTATTTACTGCCATCGGAAGACTCCAATCCTACCCCCACGTAATTATCCCTAGAAACTGGCTGCTACCATGGCAGCCTGACTAACGAGTTCGGGTTTGACATGTTTTCTGTAGTAGAAAACAACACTAAGGTGAATGCAAGCACGGTACAACCACCAGGAGGACCCCGGCCACCTTCATCAGCACGCACGGGATGTGAGAAAAGCTACTGTAACCTGCCACTTAACGTCCTTCTCAGAGTGTGCGCTAGAATGATCGTATTCATTGTGGGCATTCAACATCAATCAATCATTAAATCAATCAGTCAATTAATGAATCTATGCACCAATCACTGAATTTTAAATGGACGATTTAAAGTGTGCATTATCTGCCTTGTACTGTGTTTAATTTGTGTTATTAATTATCGTCGTTGTTATTGTTAGTTATCGTTGTTGTTAGTTATCGTTGTTGTTGTTGTTGTTAGTTATCGTTGTTGATGTTGTTAGTTATAGTTGTTGTTGAATGTCCACATCGACTAAGTTTAGTCTTTTGTGGCCCTTGAAAGTGGATCTGGCCCTCCCAGGCGGTTGTGCGAGGCTTAACTTCATCTGCATGTCGTAGTGGTCAAGTGGCACGGCTCACAAACGGAAGGTGCTGGGTTCGATCCCCGTCACAGCACCGGCCGTTACCCCTGGGAAGCAAACCCTTAGAAAATGCAGGAGGAAGCAAACCCTTTCATAAAATGCATGCTGAAGTCGGATGCACTAGACCGAAAGGCGTAAAATAAAAACCACTGTGCAACGCACACCGCCTTGGGGATAAGAGAAATAAGGCGAACGCAAAACAAAAACAAAAACAAAAAAATCTGCATGTAGCTCACGACTACGGGGATCACGTTCATCCCCCACCTCGTTAGTCAGATTATCATGAAACATCATGATTTAAGAAGGTACCGTTTGGAAGTGCGGTTGGCGTCTTAGTCTGTACATTTAGCCTGAACCTGACTAACATTTTGCAATCAGTATGTTTTGCTTGGCCAGACGTTAGTCTCCTTTGTCCTTGTTAGTAGTTAAATATTCCATCTCTTGTTGGCAAGACACGTCACTTTTAATCACAGACTCGGTCTGTTGTTTCGTTATATCAGGGCTTTGTTGTATTTAGTCAACATAGAATTCAATACTTTTCCAATAATTCATAATGTTACTCTGGGAAAATGGAAAATGGCGCATAGAACCGATTTCATTGCACCTGTGCGTCCCCAAATGTGCTAAGTACCTTTCATTACACCCGTGCGTCCCGAAATGTGCTAAGTACCTTTCATTGCACCTGTGCGTCCCCAAATGTGCTAAGTACCTTTCATTGCATGTGTGCGTCACTAAATGTGCTAAGTACCTTTCATTATACCCGTGCGTCGCCAAATGTGCTAAGTACCTTTCATTGCATGTGTGCGTCCCCAAATGTGCTAAGTACCTTTCATTGCATGTGTGCGTCACTAAATGTGCTAAGTACCTTTCATTACACCCGTGCGTCCCCAAATGTGCTAAGTACCTTTCATTACACCCGTGCGTCCCCAAATGTGCTAAGTACCTTTCATTATACCCGTGCGTCGCCAAATGTGCTAAGTACCTTTCATTGCATGTGTGCGTCCCCAAATGTGCTAAGTACCTTTCATTGCATGTGTGCGTCCACAAATGTGCTAAGTACCTTTCATTGCATGTGTGCGTCACTAAATGTGCTAAGTACCTTTCATTACACCCGTGCGTCCCCAAATGTACTAAGTACCTTTCATTACACCCGTGCGTCCCCAAATGTGCTAAGTACCTTTCATTACACCCGTGCGTCCCCAAATGTGCTAAGTACCTTTCATTACATCCGCGCGTCCCCAAATGTGCTAAGTACCTTTCATTACACCCGTGCGTCCCCAAATATGCTAAGTACCTTTCATTACACCCGTGCGTCCCCAAATGTGCTAAGTACCTTTCATTACACTCGTGCGTCCTTAAATGTGATAAATACCTTTCATTGCACCCGTATGTCCCTAAATGTGCTAAGTACCTTTCATTGCTGAAAGGGCAGACGACACATCATGGAGTCCATAGTTGCCACGGTGACTCTGAAATGTCCTTTTGACTCCGTGTAGTACCCAATTACAGCTTGATCAACTGGGAGAAGAGGTCATACTATGACAAAATAAAAAAGGATCAAAGGATCTAGGTACGACGTGATTGGAATCTTAAAGCAAAACTCACAAGCCATAGGTCACACGTTGTTATTCTTACTAGAGTAAAACATGTTGGGAACTAACAAGGAACTTTATGCAACGATCGAGTTCATCACATCAACTGGTGTGATGATGTCAAGACCACATGAACTAGTATGAGTGTCAAGATCACATGAACTAATCTGAGTGTGTCAACATCACATGATCTAGTCTGACTGTGTCAAGATCACATGAACTAGTCTGACTGTGTCAAGATACGATTAACTAATCTGACGATGCGAAGATCACCTGAACTAGTCTGACTGTGTCAACACCATATGAACTAGCCTGAGTGTGCCAACAATACATGAACTAGCCTGAGTATCAAGATACGATGAACTAGTCTGAGTGTCAAGATCACATGATCTAATCTGACTGTGTCAAAATAAGATGAACTAGTCTGACTGTGTCAAGATAATATGAACTAGTCTGACTGTGTCAAGATAAGATGAACTAGTCTGACTGTGTCACCACTACATGAACTAGTCTGACGATGTCAATTTGATAGGAACTAGTCTGAAAGTGTCACGATCACATGAACTAATTTGACAATGTCAAGATCTCAATAACTAATCTGATGGTGTCAAGATACCAAGAATTAGTCTGGTAGTGTCAAGATCCCATGAATTAGTCTGGCACTGTCAAGATCACAAGAACTAGTCTGGCACTGTCAAGATCACAAGAACTAGTCTGGCACTGTCAAGATCACAAGAACTAGTCTGGCAGTGTCAAGATCACAAGAACTAGTTTGGCAGTGTCAAGATCACAAGAACTAGTCTGGCTCTGTCAAGATCACAAGAACTAGTCTGGCAGTGTCAAGATCACAAGAACTAGTTTGGCAGTGTCAAGATCACAAGAACTAGTCTGGCTCTGTCAAGATCACAAGAACTAGTCTGGCAGTGTCAAGATCACAAGAACTAGTATGGCAGTGTCATGATCACAGTAACTAATGTGACAGTGTCAAGATAAAAATGTGATCAGAAGTAGCCACTCTTTATTTAACATTACCTACACGATCGTCAAGGCTTCATGTGGTCCTATAATTTTATTGTTGATGTACTGTAACTAAGCAACCCATTTTATCTTCTATGACGAGACTGGTTTTTTTCAGTTTATCCCAGGACGATCCAAACCAGGAGTACGCCACTTTTTCAGTGACACTCACCGAGAGATGGCAGCGCCGTGAGGGTGAAATCTTGGCCACTTTACCAGTGACACTCAAACACCGAGAGATGGCAGCGAGTGGGATCCTGGCCCCTTTACCAGTGACACTCAAACACCTAGAGATGGCAGCGGGTGAAATCTTGGCCACTTTCCCAGTGACACTCAAACACCTAGAGATAACAGCGGGTGAAATCTTGGCCACTTTACCAGTGACACTCAAACATCTAGAGATGGCAGCGAGTGGGATCCTGGCCACTTTACCAGTGACACTCAAACACCTAGAGATGGCAGCGAGTGGGATCCTGGCCCCTTTACCAGTGACACTCAAACACCTAGAGATGGCAGCGGCTGAGATCCTGGCCCCTTTCCTAGTGACACTCAAACAGCTAGATGGAAAAGTCAGATCGAGAGAAACCGAATGAGAGCCAGAGAAAGAATGGCAATCATGAGGAAACTTGCTGGCACAAGCTGGGGAGCAGACGAAAGTATACTAAAGAAACTGTACACTGGAAGAGTGAGACCAGTTCTCGAGTATGGCATTGCGGCATGGACAACAGCAGCAAAGGCGAACTTTGACAAAATTAGCAAACTTCAGAACCAAGCCATGAGAGTTATAACAGGAGGCATGAAGTCAACGCCAATTGTAGAACTTGAAAAGATTACAAAACTGCAATCCATGACCGATAGAAGAGACTGCAGAGCCCAGCTGCAGTCAGAGAAATTCCGAAGACTGACTGACCATCCAATGCACCAGAGACTAAACAATTTGGGAAATGGGAAACTAAAGCGGAGAAACTTTCCAGAAATACCCAAAGCAAAGATGAACGAAGACCCTATGAACGCATTAACAACACCAAAGCCCATCCCTACTGTACGCAAACCTATCTGGAGGCAGCATATATTTCCAGAGGTGGTAGAAAATATACCAGGTATTGGAAACAAGAACAGCCAGACTGAAAAAGAAAAAAGAGACATAACCCTGAGGTACATAACGAAAAACTACCCATGCATGGACTGGACCAATGCATACACCGACGGTTCTATAACAAACACAACACAGAACGGAGGGGCAGGGGTATTCCTGAGCCTACCAAATAGTAGAAAAATAACACTGTCAGTGGCAACTGGAAAATACTCAAGCAATTTCAGAGCGGAGGCAGAGGCACTGAGGGCTGCAGTAGAAGAAATGGCGACAAGTAAAAGAAATGAAAGCCATATAGTCCTGCTTACAGATGCCCTGGCCGTACTCACAGCACTAAAAAGCCAGAAAAATTCTGAACTTAATGATTTAAGAGCAGTACTCTGTCAACTATGCTAGCAGTCCGCACCAGTGGGTTCCATCCCACTGTAACATCCAAGGCAACGAGGAGGCAGACAGACTGGCAAAAGAAGTTGCAAGGCTACCACAAGCATATCCTAGTGTGCCATACGAATAGTCAAAAAGGCTTATTAGAGCTAGTTACATGACCAAATGCGAAACAGAACATACTGGCTACACAATAAACGATGCCTATTACCAGTTGAACAGAAGAGAGCAGGTCGTGGTCTTCAGACTTCGCACAGGCCACAATAGACTGAGGTACCACCTATTCAACAAATTGAAGATAGGTGGCACTGCCGAATGCTCGTGTGGTACCGGGAAAATGACCTCTGAGCATTTGCAGCAAAACTACCCCACATACGAGGATCAGAGAGAGCAGATGTGGCCATCACCAGTGGCAACACTAGACAAGCTCTATGGCAGTGTCGACAGCCTCAGGATACCGCTGCTTTTTTCGAAAAAATTAAGATTGACGTCTGACAGCGTACGAAGAAGAAGAAGAAGAAGAAACACCTAGAAATGGCAGCGCCGTAAGGGTGAGATCCTGACCACTTTCCCAGTGACACTCAAACACCTAGAGATGGCAGCGCCATAAGGGTGAGATCCTGACCACTTTCCCAGTGACACTCAAACACCTAGAGATGGCAGCGCCATAAGGGTGAGATCCTGACCACTTTCCCAGTGACACTCAAACACCTAGAGATGGCAGCGCCGTAAGGGTGAGATCCTGGCCCCTTTCCCAGTGACACTCAAACACTTAGAGATGGCAGCACCATGAGGGTGAGATCCTGGCCCCTTTCCCAGTGACACTCAGACACCTAGATATGGCAGCGCAGCGAGGGTGAGATCTTGGCCAAAAAATATGACACATCGGCTCGGCACGAGATACAGCAGATCCAGAACAAAGATTGAGCAGAATTCTTGGCACGTGGTCCAAATGATGGGGGGGGGGGGGGGGGGGGTGGTGTAGGGGACAGGACGAAGGCGCAGATGGTCTGATAATTGCTGAAAATGAAACAAAAACATAACACGGACGTGATGTGGACGACTGCCGATGAGAATCTTTTCAGCGGAGCCAAATATTTTCTGTTGGAACTAGCAGCGCTCGCGGCCATTTGTCAGCCGAACTTAGTCCCAGAAAATATTCATGAGTCGACTATGCCATCATAACGATGTTATTATGATGATGGAAGGGAAATATGCACGGCATTGTAACCGGTGGTAAACAGTATTAGCTTCAAGCTAGTCGTTGGGAAATATTCAATCTTTGACTACGTTTCTCTATTAGCAGGTTACAGTTGCTCTTCCTATATCAGGAAAATGTTCTGAGGAAGATGGACCTGCTTCCTTCTAGTTGCAATATGAGGCTTCTCGTCAGATTCAGTACAATGAGGATGATAGTGTCGAGCCTCACCTCGTTGACCAATCTACTGTAACACAGCATGTGTCTAGATGCACGGCGAAGACGTGAGGTGGGTGTCTTGGTCAATATGTTTCACCTGACTCTGACGTGAGGAGGGTGTTTTGGTCAGTATGTTTCACCTGACTCTGACTTGAGAAGGGAATTTTGGTCAGTATGTTTCACCTGACTCTGACGTGAGGTGGGTGTCTTGGTCAGTATGCTTCACCTGACTCTGACGTGATGAGGGTGTCTTGGTCAGTAAGGTTCACCTGACTCTGACGTGAGAAGGGAATTTTGGTCAGTATGTTTCACCTGACTCTGACGTGAAGTTGGTGTCTTGGTCAGTTTATTTCGTCTGATTTTGGCTCACGATTGGCACAAGCAAACACAGTTACGATATATTCACATCCACAATGCAAATGCGAAGAATATCAATTGAGGACATATCATAAACAACTTATCATAAGTTGATGAGACTCTCTTAATAACTAAATGTGAACCAATGCTACAACAAATGGTTGATATTGTGATGCTTCAAAGTAGAAATTATGACTTCAGTTGAAACAAAACAACAAGGAGACAGAATGGATTATCATCTCTAACAAGACAAAACAGGTTTCATGAAAGAGAGGGCCAACGTATATAACATCAAATTAAAACGAATTCGTACTTTCAAATGTCTTGGTACTCTGATACAATCATGTGGGGAATGTTATTTTGATACCACCATGTAGGGAATGTCATTTTTATACCATCATGTAGGGAATGTCATTTTTATACCATCATGTGGGGA
This sequence comes from Ariolimax columbianus, assembly GCA_036924085.1. Classification (NCBI taxonomy): domain Eukaryota; kingdom Metazoa; phylum Mollusca; class Gastropoda; order Stylommatophora; family Arionidae; genus Ariolimax; species Ariolimax columbianus. Next base: position 7,029,438 of record JAVGWX010000009.1, read on the forward strand.
ATGTTATTCTGAGACCATCATGTAGGGAATGTCACTCTGATACCATCATGTAGGGAATGTCATTTTTATACCATCATGTAGGGAATGTCACTCTGATATCAGAACTTAACAGCACAGACAACAACATGTTTTTATAATGTAATTAAAATATAAAAACTTAATAACTGTAAGCACGAACAAATGTCTGATAAATTTTGTTGATAGAATGAGTCCGATCACATGGAAATGAAGGTGGACAGAATGAGTCAGGTCACATGGAAATGAAGGTGGACAGAATGAGTCAGGTCACATGGAAATGAAGGTGGACAGAATGAGTCAGGTCACATGGAAATGAAGATGGACAGAATGAGTCAGGTCACATGGAAATGAAGGTGGACAGAATGAGTCAGGTCACATGGAAAGGAAGGTGGATAGAATGAGTCAGGTTACATGAAAATGAAAGTGGAAAGATTGAGTCAGGTCACATGGAAATGAAGGTGGACAGAATGAGTCAGGTTACATGAAAATGAAAGTGGACAGATTGAGTCAGGTCACATGACAATGAAGGTGGACAGAATGAGTCAGGTTACATGAAAATTAAGGTGGACAGAATGAGTCGGGTTACATGAAAATGAAAGTGGACAGATTGAGTCAGGTCACATGGAAATGAAGGTGGACAGAATGAGTCAGGTTACATGAAAATGAAAGTGGACAGATTGAGTCAGGTCACATGACAATGAAGGTGGACAGAATGAGTCAGGTTACATGAAAATTAAGGTGGACAGAATGAGTCAGGTTACATGAAAATGAAAGTGGACAGAATGAGCCAGGTCACATGGAAATGAAAGTGCACATAATGAGTCAGGTCACATGAAAATGAAAGTGGGCAGAATGAGTCAGGTTACATAAAAATGAAAGTGGACAGTGCCCAAATAAGCCACGATGTATCGTCTCACAGAAGACTTTTCAGAATGCCCATCCCAGTAAAGAAAACGAATTATGTCCTGAGTGTGAGAGACAGTGTCAGAGAAAGAGAGTGATAGATTTTGAGTTCATACGTCAAGCTGTTAATGCCCCTTGCTATAATCGCCAATTCAAGCTGTTTACGCCCCTTGCTATAATCGCCATTTCAAGCTGTTTACGTCCATGCTATAACTTTAGTCGCCATCCCGATTTTTTCATCAGTGTCTGCCAAACAAGTGGGAATCGAACCCTGATCGTTGGGATATTGAAAACCGAGCGAGTTTCACCTGTAGGCCACAAAGCCTTGATACAGGTAGAAACTGGGTAGAGAATCTAGTCCGGACAGAACAAAGTAAATGATTGACCGATTCTGCAGAAAACAACAGCACAATCCGTTTAGTCATGTTATTGTTTAGTCGAAGAATCAACGTGACTGCACGCGGCTTAAGCCACCAGTGCTCTATTCTTCTCCATATTTTTGGAGAATCTCAGGACAATACACGAACTCCATAGCACCGGCGAGAATTAGTCACATTAATGCGAGGGTAAGTCAGTTAGTAGGTCGCAAATTAATATGGGATAGGTGAAAAATGTAGTTGATAGTTTCTAAAGATGTCATTAGCAGGCAGCAACATCCAGTATTGTGACTGATGTATGCAACAGACGCTGGGATTCGCATGCACGTGCACAGCTAAGAAACAAAGTGGCGTATGAGTTCACATAGCTTGGTATTGTTTTGTTTTTTTTGGTTTTGTGTTTTGCGTTTTTATTTTTGGACATACTTCTCACACACAAAGGGTATTCATAAGAAAAGGCTTCATATTTACAGCTATCGAGACTTAAATGCTCACACAGCTTATTACACACATGAGAGTACAATATTATGAAAAAAGTTGGACTTCTGCCATTTTGTAAAAAGGGCAAAATTGGCAAGACGACGAGCATTTAAACTTTGGCGGTATAATCAGATCGCATAAGTTAGCCTCCGTCGCCTAGCGCAAAGTGGTGCATAAATGGGTCAGTACATTTTCTCAATGAGCCTCAAACATTGCTAATGAGGTCTGACCTGGTAGTCCTGTTACGATTTTTACTTTTTTTTAAAACCTGGGACAACATTGACGAGCAAGGGTGGCGACTTCTTGTGCCTTCACATTACAGATCAGACTTAGCCTGCATTAATTTCCATCTGATTGGTCCACTAAAACCCACCTTGGTGGAACATATTTTCTGATAAAGCGATGAGATACGTGTATCTATCTTTGGTAGCGATTATGTTGATAAATAAAGAGCAATGCAGGTGCGGTAAAAATGTTTTCTTTTTTAGATTCTTATCTCATTTAGATTTCTTTTAATGTAGCCATTTGAAACATATTTATTGACTTGCCCTCGTAGTTAAGTTATGCTATATATAGTCGATACAATGGCACAACCGGTAAACCTAGAGGTTCAAATCCTCTTCAGCTGATGGCGAACGGTATTCATAATGTTGTTATTGATTGTTGCCGGTTTTTCAGCAAAGGCTAAACCATTTCAGCCACATAGTCATATTGGATACATCAAGGCCTGTGTGTCGGGTGGGAACATATGGGATAGAGAGAGGCAGGGTTGTTGCGGAGGGGGATGGCGCATGCATGACAACAACCTCCGTATGAGAACGAAAATCGAGGCAGTGCCTTCGGCTCAGAGGTGTCTATCTTAGACATCTTTAATGAGGGCCGTCTCTGACACAAGCCTTTCTTCGTGAAGTATAGGGGAGCTGGCTATGTTATGTGAGGATGTCATGATGTGAGGATTTGAGGATGGGAGGATGTGAGGATGGGAGGATGGGAGGATGTGAGGATGGGAGGATGGGAGGATGTGAGGATGGGAGGATGTGAGGATGGGAGGATGGGAGGATGTGAGGATGGGAGGATGGGAGGATGTGAGGATGGGAGGATGGGAGGATGTTAGGATGTGAGGATGGGAGGATGGGAGGGGAGGATGCGAGGATGGGAGGATGTGAGGATGGGAGGATGTGAGGATGGGAGGATGTGAGGATGGGAGGATGTGAGGATGGGAGGATGTGAGGATGGGAGGATGTGAGGATGGGAGGATGGTAGGATGTGAGGATGGGAGGATGGGAGGATGTGAGGATGGGAGGATGTGAGGATGGGAGGATGTGAGGATGGGAGGATGGGAGGATGGGAGGGGAGGATGCGAGGATGGGAGGATGGGAGGATGTGAGGATGGGAGGATGTGAGGATGGGAGGATGTGAGGATGGGAGGATGTGAGGATGGGAGGATGTGAGGATGGGAGGAAGTGAGGATGGGAGGATGGGAGGATGTGAGGATGGGAGGATGGGAGGATGTGAGGATGTGAGGATGGGAGGATTTGAGAATAGGAGGACGTGAGGATGGGAGGATGGAAGGATGTGAGGATGGGAGGATGGGAGGATGTGAGGGGAGGATGTGAGGATGGGAGGTTGGGAGGATGGGAGGATTGGAGGATGGGAGGATGTGAGGGGAGGATGGGAGGATGGGAGGATGTGAGGGGAGGATGTGAGGATTGGAGGATGTCAGGATGTCAGCATGTCAGGATGGGAGGATGTGAGGATGTGAAGTTAGGAGGATGTGAGAATGAGAGGATGTGAAGATGTGAGGATGTGAGAATGGCAGGATGTGAGGATGGGAGGATGTAAGGATGAGAGGATGTGAAGATGTGAGGATGTGAGAATGGCAGGATGTGAGGATGGGAGGATGGGAGGATGGAGGATGGGAGGATGTGAGGATGGGAGGATGTGAGGATAAGAGGATGTCGGGTGTGAAGATGTCCGGATGAGGATGGAAGGATCCCATCTCTCTGTGTGTCGGGCGATAAAGAATGTTAGTGCTTCTTCGTCCGAGATCAGAAAAATGTAGCAATGATATGGAACTAAACAACAAGTAACAAACACGTTCATATATCATTACATGGAATTGGGCTGAAGGACTAGAGCTAATATGCTGCTGGATCTATAATAAAAATAATATCACTATAATTATTATGATGACCCGTTGATGGCCGGTAGGAACCCAGAATAAGGTCGAAACCTCAGATAAGGTCAGTAACCCAGTTAAGGTCGAAACCTCAGATAAGGTCAGTACCCTAGTTAAGGTCGGTACCCCAGTTAAGGTCGGTACCCCAGTTAAGGTCGGTACCCCAGTTAAGGTCGCTACCCCAGTTAAGGTCGCTACCCCAGTTAAGGTCAGTACCCCAGTTAAGGTCGCTACCCCTGTTAAGGTCGCTACCCTAGTTAAGGTCAGTACCCCAGCTAAGGTCGCTACCCCAGTTCAGGTAGCTACCCCAGTTAAGGTAGCTACCCCAGTTAAGGTCGGTACCCCAGTTAAGGTCGCTACCCCAGTTAAGGTCGCTACCCCAGTTAAGGTCGCTACCCCAGATTAGGTCGCTACCCGAAAGTTGAGACTCCTCCCCCCAGCCCCATCTACCTCCGCAAAGGGCATGCTATCAGGGAGGACAGACGAACAATACTTGACTAAACCCCCTAAACTGATCACACGAGAAAAGAGGCTGGGCACCACCTGGCGAGGAACTGTGCAGCAGGCCAACAGAATTGGAGTGACATAGATAAAGTTTCAGCAGATGGCACAAAGCCGAAATCGGTGAAGAGTTAACCTTGCGATTTGTTTTTTTTTATCATCTGAAAGAAAATTCGATACTTGGTTTTCTGATGTGGCTTTTCATATTTTCGAGGCACATTCTTTTTCAAGTACAGACCGTGTCTTTTTAATATACATTTGCGCGTTTCCCATCTTGACGCGAGAGCAGTCGGCCTAGGATTTGTCCCAGTAGAAGCTTATCTATATTGAATCATACTTGACCTAGTTTCACATCCAAACAAACAACTCATAAACTAAAAATGAGAGTTATCAGGTGTCATGTTTTATTCTCATTATCACGTGGTAGTGTTATTGTTGTTGTTGTTGGGGAATGCCCATTATAAGTATGATCAATTGCGTGTGTGCTCTGTAAAGGACGTTTAATGGTAGGTCGTTATAGGTTACGTCACATCCAGTGTGGTGAACAATCGTGGACTAGGAACAGGAAGTTGGAGAAAAGAATTGATGCCTTTGAAACGTGGGTATATAACTAAACCGAACTTAACATATTTATACTGGTTTAGAATACTCTGCAGATTCTGTATACAACCAGTTTCATTTACATGTAAAAGCTATGCGCATCCAATCTATTCTCAAATGCAGTAATTGTCCCTGCCTCCACTACTTCATGTGGTAATGCATTCTAAGCATCCACCACTTTCTGACTAACAAAATATTTCCTAATATCTAATCTGGACCTTTCTTTAGTTAATGTGTATCTATGTCTTCTTGTTCGTTATTTTAGGTTGTTGCGTTTTGAAGAAAATAAGTTGTAGTCTAATGTATTCTTTGCTTTGATTATCTTATAAACATGTTTTATGTCATATCGAATTCTTCTCTTTTCTAGACACTGCAGGTCGGTATTGGCGAATCGGTCGAATCTCATAGACAAGACAAATGTAAGTCTTGGATGGAGACAATTAGGGATGCAAAGATAATTGATGAACTAAATCAGGGCAGGAGACAGTGAACGTTGGAGAACCATTCCGACCGATCGTTGGAGAACCATTCCGGCCGATTGTTGGAGGACCATTCCGGCCGATTGTAGGAGGACCATTCCGGCCGACCGTTGGAGAAATATTCCGGCCGATTGTTGGAGGACCATTCCGGCCGATCGTTGGAGAACCTTTCCGGCCGATCGTCTTTGTGAAGAGGCCACTTGAACTGAATTCAACGAATGACCGGCAGTTGTCACACTTCTCGCTGAGAGCACTCCGACATACTTTAGCCAAAAATACAACTGATCTACTGACATATTTGTGTATCGTCTGATTAATGGCGGGACATTGACTTTTCACGGTGATGTATGGGGTTGAGGTCAAACTATCGTCACACCCCAGGTTCCCAATAGGAAGGGAACTGGGCACCCCATCTCACACAAGCTGTGGCTTAGTATACTAAAGCCTCTAGCAGCTCATTCCCCAGCAGCATCTAAGTCCCATGAAGGACAGTTTGTACCGTTGTTTACATACTTGTACGAGGAACTAAACGTCATTCCGGTCTGGAGCAACATACTGACCAGGACGTCGTGGGGAGGTCAGGAACAACATACTGACTAGGACGTCGTGGAGGGCTCAGAACAACATACTGGCCAGGACGTCGTGGAGGGGTCAGAACAACATACTGGCCAGGAGGTCGTGGGAAGTTCAGGAACAAAATACTGGCTAGGATGTCGAGGCGGGGTCAGGAACAACATACTAACCAAGACGTCGTGGCTGGGCCAAGCACAAAATACTGACCAAAGCACAATCTTTCTATATAGTGTTTACTGGAGATAAGCTGCTTTTAAGGCAATCTGGCTGACGAGATGTGGATCAACGTGATCCCCGTAGTAGTAAGCATCACGCCTGGAGGACAGCAGTCCGCCTTCATCAGCACGCTCGGGATGTAAGGAAAGCTACTGCAACCCGCCACTTAACACCCTTTTCAGGACGTACAAAAGAGTAAACATACTCATTGTAGACATTCAGCAACAACATCAGCATGCATTTACCGATAGCTTTTTACTGGAGCCCGAAAACGAATGAAGGAATATTAACGCTGCAACCTGCTAGACATGTCACAAGAAGAAGAGACACGTTGGGCATAGAGCCGATTGCCTGATCCAATTCAGTAATAGATATAATTCACAAGTGAAAGGAAAGATTACATCAATATCCTCTGGTAGAAGAGTAGGGGATTTTTCGTCTGGCTAGAAAGCTGGGCATGTTGTGTATGTAATGTAGGTCACGCACGTCAGTATGTCACGTATGTCTGTATGTCATGTATGTCATGTATATCTTCTATGTCGGGTATGTCAGTATGTCATGTAGATCACGTACGTCAGTACGTCACACATGTCTGTATGTCATGTAGGTCACATACGTCAGTACGTCACGTATGTCTGTTTGTCATGTATGCCATGTTCATCTTGTATGTCGGGTATGTCTGTATGACATGTAGGTAACGTACGTCAGTACGTCACGTATGTCTGTATGTTGTGTAGGTCACGCACGTCAGTACGTCACGTATTTATATATCTCATGTACGCCATGTTCATCTTGTAAGCCACGTATGTCTGTATCTCATGTATGCCATGTTCATCTTGCACGCCACGTAAGTCTGTATATCATGTACATCTTGCATGTCGCGTATGTCATGTATTTTTTATTTTTTTTATTTTTTATTTTTTTTTTGGATTGCGTTCGCCTTATTTTCTCTAATCCCCAAGGCGGTGTGCGTTGCACTGTGTTTTTATTTTGCGCCTGTCGGCCCAGTGCATCCGACTTCAGCACGCATTTTATGTAAGGGTCTGCTTCCTTCTGCATTTTCTAAGGGTTTGCTTCCCCGGGGTAACGGCTGGTGCTGTGATGGGGATCGAACCCAGCACCTTCGGGTCGTGAGCCGTGCCACTTAACCACTAGGCCACGCCGTCCCCTGTATGTCATGTATGAATTGTCATATTTTATTGTCACATACGAGCCATGTCCTGAATGAAATGGCAGATATTATTGTCACTCATATGATGTATGCCATGTCTATAATATCTGTCATGCATTTCACGTCACAGACACATATCACACGTACTACTGGGGCACCATATGCGTTCACATAATACACCGTAACCTCCCAGCCGTGCTAACAGAAACAACTAAGCAGCGTGCTGTATTGCCTTACACTGTAATAACTATAAAACGCTACAGCGCTCGTAGATGTTGACCTATCAACTCCAGACCTGTACAACACATTACACTAATCTTACCTGTATCACTGTCAGCGCAGATCTTTGCTGCTATCTGCAAATGGCGACATCCACTGGCTATATATCGGTCATATTATTTAATACACTGTCACTTTAAGACTCTAGTGCACAGAAGGCAGGCTGTTTCAAGTCTGAATCAAACATCGACACTTGCCGGTCGTGAGTGACTTCCACGTCCAGAGCTCACACTCAGACTCGCGAGTACACGCGTACATTGCCGAGAAAAAAAAAAAACCTGTGCTAAATTTAGCATTCGCATAAATTATACCGCGCGTGCGTTCAAAGCGTTAAAACGTTCAGGAAGGCTGGATGGTTCTCAGGAAGCTTGATCGAGAAGTCTTTCTAACAATGGTGAATTTGAGGGCACTTTTAATCTGATATCTTGCACGAATTTTGTTGATGTTCGAAGTTAATCGTTCTGAGGTTTCCAGTTCGTCGACGCTGCTTCTGGTGGGTGGTACAGTGGCTTTTCGTATATCCCGTCGCGTACTAAATAAGGTGAACATGGGTTCTCCTGGCTGCAGTACAACACGATGTTTCAAAGGAAAATCAGGATGTGGATCCCCACCTCGTGTCATTTAACGAGGCCTCAGCTTTTTGTAAGGTGGGGTTTCAATTCACTACTTCGTTGCTTTTCCACACCTAACATTAAGCTAGGTGGTCATTTTTAGCTGGGTCGATATCTTTGCAGAATTCTCTCATGCTAACAGTAACACATCATGTGGTTATATGAGTCAAGATGCTGAGCAGTGCATCAGCTGCAGCGGTCATGGATCCATAGCTGACTGCTAGCGTCAGGGTCAGCGATCCATAGATGACTGCTAGCGTCAGCGCCAGCTAACCATAGATGACTGCTAGCGTCAGGGTCAGCGATCCATAGATGACTGCTAGTGTCAGGGTCAGCGATCCATAGATGACTGCTAGCGTCAGGGTCAGCGATCCAGAGATGACTGCTAGCGTCAGGGTCAGCGATCCATAGATGACTGCTAGCGTCAGGGCCAGCTAACCATAAATGACTGCTAGCGTCAGGGTCAGCGATCCAGAGATGACTGCTAGCGTCAGGGCCAGCGAACCATAGATGACTGGTAGCGTTAGGGTCAGCGATCCATAGATGACTGTTAGCGTCAGGGCCAGCGAACCATAGATGACTGCTAGCGTCAGGGCCAGCGAACCATAGCTGACTGCTAGCGTCAGGGCCAGCGAACCTTAGCTGACTGCTAGCGTCAGGGCCAGGGAACCATAGCTGACTGCTAGCGTCAGGGCCAGCGAACCATAGATGACTGCTAGCGTCAGGGTCAGCGAACCATAGATGACTGCTATCATCAGGGCCAGCTAGCAAGAGCTGCCAAGACCTTTCTATACTTCCAGGCGGTGATCCTGAATAACAGGCAGCAACAGACCAGACTGGCTAAGGAGAAGGGATCGAAGAGGGAAGGTTAACCCGGTACTCACAAATGACTGCTAAGGTAAGATGTGTCGGACCGAAAGGTGCAAATATCACAGTTAAGCTGTAAACTATAACACAATGCATTCCTTTTGTCTGACAACATCCTGCTACTTTAAAGCCCTTTTCATGGCTTGGTAGTGAGAGATTGAGAACGAACGGAGAAGAAGAAGAAGAATTATAGTAAATTGACTCAATCTTAATGGTACACTAAGTAGGGGCAGGCGACTCCCAGTTTGAGAGCCACTGCTTCAGAGGAAGATAGAGCGTAATAGGCTGAGAGTCAATTCGATGGCATGGGAATGTAGATCATTTGAGGATGTTGGTAGTGCCGAGTAAGAATATCAAGTACGTTAATAGATCGAGCGGACGTCTCTAAACAATTTACGTTCTGGGGGCTTTCTTAGAATGTGTCGGCCCCTTTCAAGACGAAGTGCTTTTCAGCGCGGCACAAGAGTTCAGGGGTGGATGCTGATTATATGGGGCATGGTTCGTCTGGCCGGACTAAAAGAACACGACTGTGTGTGTGAATGAAGAGAATGTAGACTTGCATGAAGCGGTTTCCTCGTCTTTGTATTCTTTTGTCGTCTTATTTTCTACCGGGCTGTAGGCCAGTGTCGTCTTATTTTCTACCGGGCTGTAGGCGAGTGTCGTCTTATTTTCTACCGGGTTGTAGCTCAATGTCGTCTCATTTTCTACCGGGTTGTAGCCCAGTGTGGTCTCATTTTCTACCGGGTTGTAGCCCAGTGTCGTGTTATGCATTTGTCTTCTGTCTCTCTCGTGACCAGAGTGACACTCATCCGCACTTTACAGAAGGTCACTTTGACACTGAAGGCTAGCTTAAAGACGTGTAAAACTGTATTCAACAATTTGGTTATAATTTTATAATTGTTTTGTTTAAAAACAAGGAGGACGAAGGTATGATCGAGAAAGAGTACGGAAAATGTTGGAACGTCTCCGGTCCTCTTCCAAAAAATTTTGCTGAAAACGGAATTGGACATGTTCTTCAATCTCCATGATTGACTCCCTGCAACATTTGGTTCATCACTTTCCAAGGCTCAAAGGGGCACTCAAAGAGACGGAATAGCAGGGTCTAGTGTCAGTCGCAACAATTGCGACAAGCACCTGATATTGATAACAACACTACCCTCACAAATGTTATCTCAGTACAGTTTGTTTAGTTTAGTGAATGCGATTTGATCACGTGTTAATTGGAGAGGGTGATAGATGTTTTATTCAGAAATAAACAAAGACGCTTAGAGCTGAATTACAAGAAAAAGTAGATAACTGGGCAGAAGTACGTCGACAGCATGGGTTTTAGCTATCTCATTCAGCACGTCGGCAGGTCGACAGCATGGGTTTTAGCTATCTCATTCAGCACGTCGGCAGGTCGACAGCATGGGTTTTAGCTACCTCATTCACCACGTCGGCAGCAGTGGTTTTAGCTATCTCATTCAGCACCTCGACAGCATGGATTGTAGCTACCTCATTCAGCACGTCGACAGCATTGGTTTTAGCTACCTCATTCAGCACGTCGACAGCATTGGTTTTAGCTACCTCATTCAGCACGTCGACAGCATTTGTTTTTTCTACCTCATTCAGCACGTCGGCAGGTCAACAGCATGGGTTTTAGCTATCTCATTCAGCACGTCGACAGGTCAACAGCATGGGTTTTAGTTACCTCATTTAGCACGTCGACAGCATGGGTTTTAGCTACCTCATTCACCACGTCGACAGCATGGGTTTTAGCTATCTCATCCAGGACAAACAAAATAATATTCAACATTTTGTCGACATGGTTTGCACGCTTCGCTACTGATTGTGTTCATTAAAACTGGAGAAGAGGGGTGGGGTATTACGATTTTAGTGCTCAGGTGGGGTGGGGTGTGGTGTCTAGGTACAACACAAGATCTGAAATGTTAGACGCAACCGCACCATTTCTAGGCGCCATTGGCTCTTGGATCTGTCGCATCCTGGTCTAGTATGGAACTGGCATTCCACTACAGATTGGAGGGTGCAGGTTCACCTACTGCAGTATGCCTCTGGCTGTTAGAAAAGCCCATGAAACCTGCTACCTAAGAAACGCAGTCACGAGTTAAATGAAATATTAAACAAGTAGCTTCCAACAACAGCAGCTGCAGATATTGTTAGCATATTTCTGAACTGACTAATACAAGAATGCACCATGCATTTGGGTGATGTTGGTTTTCAGTGAAGAGTGAGTGGTCAATGGGTTTTTGTAAAGAGGGAGTTGTCAATGGGTTTTTGTGAAGAGGGAGTTGTCAATGGGTTTTTGTGAAGAGGGAGTGGTCAATGGGTTTTTGTGAAGAGAGAGTGGTCAATGGGTTTTTGTGAAGAGAGAGTGGTCAATGGGTTTTTGTGAAGAGGGAGTGGTCAATGGATTTTTGTGAAGAGGGAGTAGTCAATTGGTTTTATGTGAAGAGTGAGTTGTCAACGGGTTTTTGTGAAGAGTGAGTGGTGAATGTTTTTTTTTGTGAAGAGTGACTGGTCAACGGGTTTTTGTGAAGAGTGAATCTTCAATGGGTTTTTTTTTAAGAAGAGTTGTCAATGGGTTTCTTTCAAGCGAGCGGGTAATACGTTTTTGTGAAGAGCGAGAGGTCAATGGGTTTTTGTGAAGAGTGAGTGGTCAATGGGTTTTTGTCAATAGAGTGCTCAATAGATTTTTGTGAAGAGCGAGGGGTCAACGGGTCTGGTTACTGCCTTATTGATTTAGGTGGCACGGGCGTAGACCCCTGTAAGTCACAGATATTGTCTTTCTGACGTAAACCAATAGCCTAGCATTCACATAGTGTGGTAACCGCAAGAACTTATAACCTTAATTCCTTAACCACATCCTTCCATGAGGATATTATCAATGATTGCTCCTGTTTATAAGTGTTGTTTTGAATGTTCTGTCCTTCATCGTCTTTCTGAGCTGAGGTCAAGGTCCTCATTCCTGATCACAGGCAGTCTGTCCTAATTCGAAATGCCTTCTCTGGTGTAAGGCTTACTGGAGGGAAAAGCATAGTATTTCGTGCATGATTTACTGCAAATGCTCAGAATGATTCTATATTCCTTGAATTCATCGCAACTTTGTTTCTCCAGACGTAGTGTCTACACGTGCATGCGCAGACAAGAACATCCTGTTCTGCTATTTCCGCAAATCTTTCAGCTTCCCCCAAACAAACTCGAAGCATTATACAAACCTACAATACTCAATTATCTTGGCATTTCTACAAACAACGATGCACACGAACTTGGACACGCTAAACTCGAACTAACGTTCACAAAACTGCTGGCATCATAGCGTGATATCCTTGCCTGTCTCGTGAAGTCAAGATTAGAAATTCAGATATGGTTTCCGTCAAGAATGAGATCCCTGTATTCTTAAGCTGTAGCAGAGGTTAAAAACAGGCAATTCCCATTAATATATGGAGAAAGATACACATGCAGTATATGTTTCTTGTGAAGCGGTACAGAGAAATGAGACTTTCTCGGTAAGAACTAATACTGTGTTGAAATCGTATACTAGAAATGGGGACTGCGTGGGTTAGTGGTTAAATCTGATGGTGCTGGGTTCGCTACCCAATCGGCCGTTACCCCGGGGAAACAAATACTTAGAAAAAGCAGAAGGAAGCAGACCCGTACATGAAATGAAAGCGGAAGTCGGATGCACTGGGGCGACAGGCGCAATATAAAATATAGTTCAAAGCACACCGCTTTCGGGAATAGTAAATAAGGCGAACCCTCCTCCTCTCCACACCACCCCCCTCCCCCCCCCCCCCCAAAAAAAAAAATCCCCTCCTCCCGCCTAAAAAAAAGATATATCCAGGTTGTCGGAAAAAACCCACAACCAACCAAACGACAACGATCCTACCATTGACCGACAGGGACAGGCCACCAGCAGTTGGTCCCGGGACCGGCAGGGACATGGCACCAGCAGTTGGTCGCGGGACCGGCAGGGACATGGCACCAGCAGTTGGTGGGTCAGGACCGTCAGGGACAGGTTAGCAGCAGTTGGTGGGTCAGGACCGTCAGGGACAGGTTAGCAGCAGTTGATGGATCAGGACCGTCAGGGACAGGTTAGCAGCAGTTAGTCCCAGGACCAGCAGGGACAGGTCACCAGCAGTTGGTCCTAAGACCGGCAGGGACAGGCCACCAGCAGTTGGTGGGACAGGACCGGCAGGGACAGGTCACTAGCAGTTGGTCTCAGGACCGGCAGGGACAGGCCACCAGCAGTTGGTGTGTCAGGACCGGCAGAGGTAGGCCATCAGCAGGACCGGCAGAGGTAGGCCATCAGCAGGACCGGCAGGGACAGGTCACCGGGAAGGACAGGCCCCCAGCAGTTGGTGGGTCAGGACCAGCAGGGACAGGTCACCAGCAGTTGGTCCCAGGACCGGCAGGGACAGGTCACCAGCAGTTGGTTCCATGACCGACAGGGACAGGCCACCAGCAGAACCGGCAGGGACAGGCCACCTGCAGCTGGTTGGTCAGGACCGGCAATGACAGGTCACCAGCAGTTGGTCCCAGGACCGGCAGGGACAGGCCACTCTCCACATGTCGTCAAAATGAACAAACTGAAAACCATGTTTTACAGGAATTTCCTATGTACCGCTAGGCAAGGAATACGCACCGGCACAACGACATAACACTAAACTTAAAGCTGTCAAGAGTTAGAGATGAACTAAAGACAACGATCGAGATCAGCATGGGATTCCATCCACCTTACGGTTTAATCTTCCAAACGATCAAAGGAACAACTAATCATGACTTAGAGGGTCAAGCGTTGTTAAGGACACAAATTTGTGTGATTCCTTACAATCGTTACTAAGTTGACTAGCCTCTTATGTTTCATTTTTGTGTGAAATATAAGCGATGATAACATGCAGTTTTACATATGGACAAATACAGCAGCTGGACGCTTACAACACAAGAATATCTTGCTGCATGACCTGAGGAGGACTAAGTGGTACATGGATAGATGACGTAAAAGAAATCCTTCAATACGGGTTGCAACAACCTACGCAAAACACTTGACCCAAGACAGGCACAAAAAGGTCCTCCCATGTCGCCACATGTAGGCAGATCATTAAGTCAGAAAGTAACAGCTGCATAGCCATGTTTCCACCTAAATACATATTTTACCCAGAACTGGATAAAACAACTAAGTCAAACGTATATCGGGATCAAGATGCTGAGCAGCGCATGAGCTGCAGTGGTCAGTGACCCACGGCTGACTGCTAGCGTCAGGGCCAGCGAACCAGAGCTGCCAAGACCCTTCTACACCTCGACGCGGTGATCCTGGATAACAGGCTGCAGCAGGGCAGACTGCATAAGGAGAAGGGATCGAAGAGGGAATGCTAACCCGGTACTCAAAAAGTGCATGCTGAAGTCGGATGTGTTGAATCGAAAGGTGCAAATCTAGCAGTCAATCTGTAAACTACGACACAACGCATTCCGTTCTCTGGACTACATTCTGCTACTTAAGCCCGTTCAAGGGTTGGTAGCGGGAGATTGAGAACGAATGAAGCCAAGCCAGACAAGCGAAAAGTATATCGATTCAAAGAACTTTCAGTCCAACCACCATCACTTGTTTCCTTATCGATCAACTGGAGCTATGTTTCTAGCCAGATGAGATTCACGAAGAAGACTGCGGTTCAGATCTTCGCCGGTCTCTCACAGCTTTCCGATCATGGTTGCTGCATCGGGTCAGACTGCCTATCTTTGGTTTGTATAGGTACAGCAGTCCTGCAGAATACGTTCTGGTGTTTGCTTCGGTGCTTCGCAATCAGATAGGACGATGTCTCTCAGATTCATTCTGTGGAGGTGTGCCTTAAGTCTGCAATGACCCGTTCCAAGTCTGAAGTTCTTTGTTTGCCCATCTCTGAAAAACTTGTTTATGCTGTGATTTCTGGCTTGTTTGATAGTTTGATGAGTGTCTATGTTTCTTTCTAACTCTAGCGATTCTGCGTGTCGCCACTTCCAGCTTTTGCAAGCTCATCTGCTTTCTTATTTCAAAGGATCCCATAGTGGGCAGGACTCTACTATAGAACTAGATCCGTGTTTTTGGGACAGTAATCCGATGTTATATTATATTTGTATGAGAGTCTATCCTGTTTGGGGCTTGAGATGGCCTGGAGTGAGCTACTTGAGTCTATAAGACTTAACTGTTTTCTTGCAATTGTGTTTTGGCTGATAAGAATCTGCGTTGCCGCAATGTAATCTGTTGTTTCAACTCTGAAATCAGCACACACCATCCCCAACCGAGAGCTGCTTGTCCGAAGCAATCAAGAAGACATGAATAGCTTCATAATCGATTCATGCTGGAAATGAATAGGCCATGCTCTTAGAAAAGAACCAAACACTATCATGTGTATTGGTATGGGCCCCAGAAGGAAGTCGAAAGAGAGGCCCACCTATGATAACTTGTCGAAGAACTGTAGAGACCGACGTTAAAATAATGAATCAAAGTTGGGTCGCTGTACGAAGGATGCCTGTAGAACTGGTGTGTATTGAAGGGAGTTTGTTGGCGCCATTAACACTTCCATGTGAGGTGAGTCACTGACCACTTTGACAGTCACTGACCACTTTGACAGTCACTGACCGCTTTGACAGTAACTGACCGCTTTGACAGTCACTGACCGCTTTGACAGTCACTGACCACTTTGACAGTCACTGACCACTTTGACAGTCACTGACCACTTTGACAGTCACTGACCACTTTGATAATCACTGACCGCTTTGACAGTCACTGGCCGCTTTGACAATCACTGACCACTTGTCACAGTCACTGACCGCTTTGACAGTCACTGACCAAGGAACTAAGAAAAACTGGAACAGACTAATATCAGTATAAATTATCAAGCAGATTCTTAAATCCAATCCACTAATTCATATCAGCACTGACGGTATGTGTTATTCTCAAGGTGGAAACATAGAATAACGTGAAGTATAAATGTTTATAGTCATGTTATAACGAAGTATACATGTTTTTAGTCGTAGGATAACGTTAAGTATAAATTATTTATATTCATGGGATAACGAAGTATATATGTTTATAGTCATGGGATAAAGTGGAGTATAAATGTTTATAGTCATTGGATAACCATAAGTATCAATTGTTTATAGTCATTGGATAAAGTGAACTAAATTATTTATGGTTTTTTAGTCATGGGATAACGAAGTATACATGTTTATAGTCCTGGGATGATGTGAAGCATAAATTATTTACAGTCATGGGTAACGAAGCATAAATGTTTATAGCCATAGGTAACGAAGTATAAATGTTTATAGTCATTGGATGATGTGAAGTATAAATGTTTATAGTCATGGGTAACGAAGTACAAATGTTTATAGTCATGGGTAACGAAGTACAAATGTTTATAGTCATGGGTAACGAAGTACAAATGTTTATAGTCATGGGTAACGAAGTACAAATGTTTATAGTCATAGGTAACGAAGTACAAATGTTTATAGTCATGGGTAACGAAGTATAAATGTTTATTGTTATGTATTGTTGTTGTTGTTGAATATCCACAATGAGTAGATTTACTCTTTTGTGCGCACTGAAAATGACGTCAAATAGTGATTTGCGGTAGCTTTTCTCACATGCCGAGCGTGTTGATGAAGGTGGACCGGGGTCGTCCAGACGGTTGCGCTTTGCTTGACTTCATCTGCGTGTAGCTCACTACTACGGGGATAACGACGATGCCTCATCTTTTAATGAAAACAGCTCCTTTCCAGGGAGGAATACGAGGAAGTTGACGTGAGGGTCTTGGGCAGTATATTTTGCCTGACCCTGACTAACATGTCTGATCAGTATATTTTGCCTGACCCTGACTAACATGTTTGATCAGTATATTTTGCCTGACCCTGACTAACATGTTTGATCAGTATATTTTGCCTGACCCTGACTAACATGTCTGATCAGTATATTTTGCCTGACCCTGACTAACATGTTTGATCAGTATATTTTGCCTGACCCTGACTAACATGTCTGATTAGTATATTTTGCCTGACCCTGACTAACATGTTTGATCAGTATATTTTGCCTGACCCTGACTAACATGTTTGATCAGTATATTTTGCCTGACCCTGACTAACATTTCGGATCAGTATATTTTGCCTGACCCTGACTAACATTTCGGATCAGTATATTTTGCCTGACCCTGACTAACATGTCTGATCAGTATATTTTGCCTGACCCTGACTAACATGTCTGATCAGTATATTTTGCCTGACCCTGACTAACATGTTTGATCAGTATATTGTGCCTGACCCTGACTAACATGTCTGATCAGTATATTTTGCCTGACCCTGACTAACATGTTTGATCAGTATATTTTGCCTGACCCTGACTAACATGTTTGATCAGTATATTTTGCCTGACCCTGACTAACATGTCTGATCAGTATATTTTGCCTGACCCTGACTAACATCTTTGATCAGTATATTTTGCCTGACCCTGACTAACATGTCTGATCAGTATATTTTGCCTGACCCTGACTAGCATTTCGGATCAGTATATTTTGCCTGACCCTGACTAACATTTCGGATCAGTATATTTTGCCTGACCCTGACTAACATGTTTGATCAGCATATTTTGCCTGACCCTGACTAACATTTCGGATCAGTATATTTTGCCTGACCCTGACTAACATTTCGGATCAGTATATTTTGCCTGACCCTGACTAACATTTCGGATCAGTATATTTGGACGGCCCTACTTCAGTCTTCCTCTCTGACGTAGAGTATTAACATTTATAGCAATCTAATGGCGTGGAGTATAAATATTTATAAGGGAATTTATATTAAATACATAAAGAGAAGATTCAATACCATAATTCAAACACTTGTCCAATTTGACCGTAACATTTTTTAAAGTAACAGAATAAAACACAATTGACGCCCTTAGCATTATTTGCAGACATTGTCGGTGTTTGTTGTGGCTGTGAAATGGACACATCACCCGGAAGATATTGGAGCCTATCCCGTTAGTAATATGCCCAAGACACTTCACTCTCGAGAGATTGGATCCTGACCGGTTAGCAAGACAGCCCAAGACACATCACTCGTTCTCTGAGTGATGCCCTTGCGATATTTTGCATTTACAGGAAAGACAGGACAACAACTGGTTGTACACAGACTCTGCAGAGTTCTTTAAACCAGCACAATAACGTTACGTTAAATTATATTGAGTTAGGCTAAGTTATGTTGAGTTATGTTGATTTATGTAAGACGTTGTGTTATGTTGATCTATGTTAAGTTACGTTGATTTATGTTAAGTTATAATAAGTTAATTGGTGTATTTTCGTTCGTAAATAGGACTTTTAACAAATAATAAAACACATAAATATATGTACGAATCAGACGAAATCTATTACTGTTATATGTCTGTACACGTGTCCAGTCCAAGATAACGACATAATTAGAAGCAGACGTTGGTTGACCTACTGGCCTGTAACGTGTTTATGTTTAAGCTATGAACGAGATCTAATAATTATGGATCTACCGTGAGTTTAGCGATGCCGATTAAGTATAATTACCATAACATAACATACGAGTGGCACTCTGGCCGAAAAGAATAGGTTCACTGTGACCTTCGAAGCATACCGCAAAGGGTGACTAAAGAGAGTTGTGTATGGTGCTAGTATCTCACATGTAAAACAATTGCCATTTAAACCATCAGTGCATATGTCCAAGCTTCTTGTAAACCAGAGGTCTCATATTGGTGGCTCGCGGACACACGCAGCTCTCAAAGCTATTTTCTGCAGTCCGAGGTATGACAGCTGTGCTATCGTGTGACTAGGTATAAGAAAGTACGGACATGAATTTATGGTATTTTGTATCATTGCTGAGGTTATGTATCATGGTAGAGGTCATTCATCGTTCTAGAGGTCATGTACTACAGTCGAAGTCATGTATCATAGTCAAGGTCATGTACCACCATACAAGCTGAAGTTGGATGTGTCGGACCGAAAAGTGCAAATATTGCAGTCAAGCTGTAAACTATGACACAACACATTTCTTTCTCCGGACTACATTCTGCTACTTAAGCCCTTTTCAGGACTTGGTGGGAGATTGTGAACGAACGAAGTCAAGTCATGTATCATACTAGAGGTCATGTACCATAGTCAAATTCATGTATCATAGTCAAGGTCATATATCATACAAGAGGTCATGTATCGTGTAGAGGTAATGTATCTTACAAGAGATCATGTACCATAGTCGAGGTCATGTATCAAAGTAGAGGCGATGTTTCATATAAGAGGTCATGTATCATAGAATGTCATGTGTCATAGTCAAGGGCATGTATCATAGTAGAGGTCATGTATCATTCTAGAGGTCATGTACTACAGTAGAGTTCATATCTCAAGATCTCTGCTATCCGTTGCCGGGTCATTTGGTGACAAATTCACGTGAAACTATATATAGCTCTACTCCAGATGGTGACATATTTGTTTAGGATCTAGGTAAAAAAATAAAGGAGCCATGTACAGGGTTAGTGAAAATGATGTACTGCGATAGGGGGAATTCTGCGAGTAAATACAACACAGATCCTGAAATATGAGGTGTCATGGCAACATTTATAGGCATCCAGGGTAACCGAACGCCTGGAATGTGTCCTGTCTTGTTAAATTTATGAAGTTCGTTTTTTTGTTCCATCAATTACACAGTTGTTCTGGTAATATGTGTTAAATTCACTGCTACTGGTGACTAATGAGGTTACAGTATGAAGTCTATGATACTTGCTTACTAAATTCTCCTTCTTCTTCTTCTTCTTCTTCTTCTTCTTCTTCTTCTTCTTCTTCTTCTTCTTCTTCTTCTTCGTCTTTTTCTTCTTTTTCACATTTTCTCTTCCTTCTTCTTTGTATTACATTCACTCAAACAAGTTCCTTTAATGAACTTGAGCCCTATTTAAACAATCTGGTTTCGCACATCAGTTGGTGTGAGACAGGGTTGTACACTCTCTCCGACTCTTTTCAATATATTCCTTGAGGGAATTATGAGTGAGGCACTTGTAGGTCACGTTGGTACTGTCAAGATAGGGGGACGAACGATTACCAACCTTCGTTTTGCAGATGATATCGACGGGTTGGCGGGTTCAGAAGCAGAACTCTAGGAACGGGTCAGAAGGCTCGATGAAACAGCTCTTGACTATGGTATGGAGATAAACGATGGAAAGACAAAATTAATGACCAACAACGCTACGGGCTTCAACAGCAGGATAAAAGCTAACGGTCAGGAACTCGAAGTGGTTAACCGTTTTGAATATCTTGGGTCGATTGTCAGTGATGAAGGACTCAAATGTGAGGTGTTGGCTAGAATAGCACAGACAAAGCGGCGCTTGCACGGCTTAACAAAATCTGGCAAGATAAACGGTTAGCACTATGCACGAAAATCAGATTAATGCGTACACTGGTCATGACAGTTACAGTTGACCTTCAGGGAAGGATACAGGTCTTGGAGATGAGATATTTCCGAAGACTTTTAAACGTCACCTACAAAGATCGAGTTACAAATTAGGAAATACGAGATACAACTACAACAGCAATAGGGGCTTTTGAAGACCTCTTGGTAACTGTCAAAAGAAGGAATTCGCTTGGTACGGTCACACGTCGAGATCAAATGGTCTTGCAAATACGATCTTCCACGGAAAGGTACAAGGCAGACGACGAAGAGGACGTCACAAAAAGCGGTGGAAGGACAACATAAACGAATGGACAAATCTCCGACCAGCAGAGTCACAGGCAGCGGCCGCTGAAGGGTGGCGTGGTGTTGTGAGGATATCTTCATGTGTGCCCCAACGAGCTCACCCGTTACGGGATGACCTGACCTGACCAATTTGAAGCTGCTCTTCATTCCCTAGTTTTTAGTCTAGTGTTGAGTCTTGTGACCAGGGAGACTTCTTCAGCTGGCTGTACAAAGGACAGCCATGTAAGAAATGCTCTATAGTTTATTACCAAAGTCTCCACTTGCACTGTGCTGAAGCAGACATATGAAGCCCATTAGTTTATTTTATCTGTTATATGCCGAAGACGAATGTGTCGGACCGAAACGTGCAAATATCGCAGTCAAGCTGTAAACTAGCGACACAGCGCATTTCGTTCTCTGTACTACATCCTGCTGCTTACAAAGCTCTGTTCAGGGCTTGGTTGCCGGAGATTGAGAACGAACGCAGAAGAAGAAAGAGGTATCTGTCATGCCCTGTCCTGAGACAAAGAATGGTGATCTGTCCCTGCTGGCCAGGAGTATGATAATCATCGTCGCGCTGGTTCTGATCTTGTCTGACAACATGCACAACTCTCCTCATATCAAAGTAAAGGATTTCACGGTCTTCCTATTCGTATTCACCTCCACTATTTGGAGGCATGTCTGCCATTTTATTGCTGGGTACATCGCAAAGGGTCGGTAACCATTGAAGTAATGTTCGTTTACTGGCAGCTACCCGCCAGTTCATTGCTCAAATGTTTGAGTTTAGCCCCCCTGAGGTCTTACAGTACATACAATTCGTGTGACTAGATCTCTATCTAATGACAGTCTCAATTGTTGTTGTGTATCATATTATCAGATTGTTCTAGAGCTTGAAACTCATCTGTATATTTGAAAGAGAATTTACATCCAACTCTTTGTCTCACGCCAGTTTGCGAGACAAAGGTCCAGACGCCTACATTCCTAACAACATTTGTTGATAATCAATCTGTGAGCATGCTTTTAGCTGTAACTTGTCCATTCACCTGCGTTTTCAAACATTCGAGCGAAGATTTAGTATGAAGTATTTAGCAATTAGAGTTATCTAGAATTACATCGCCTGTAAAGAGAAAGCTTGGAGATTGAACAATATTGTAGCGCATAAATGCGAAACTGAGTATACGAGTATGAATAACGCTTGCAGCTAATATTCAACGGCTAATGTGTCTCTGAACTATAACTCTACTGAACAAAGTATAATGTTAGAAACCCCTACGCTACAATCAGTCTAAACAGAAAATCAAAAATATGTCGTCTCCCAAGGAGTATAGGTCTTCGACTAAACAAATGTCAAGTCTGTTCGTCTGTCACTCTCAAGTCCAACACATGCCAAGTCTGTTCGTCTGTCACTCTCAAGTCCAACATGCGCCAAGTCTGTTCGTCTGTCACTTTCAAGTCCAACACATGCCAAGTCTGTTCGTCTGTCACTCTCAAGTCTAACATATGTCATGTCTGTCCTGTGTCCCTCGTGGTTCTCTCAAGCTCAAGTGTGTCATGGACATCCTCTTTCTCTCTTACCTATCTGGTTCCAGAATATGGACACTCTCACAATGTTATTCGCCCTTTACAGAAAGTATGTCCTATCCAGCGCTGCCTTGTATTTATCTCCCAAGAGACTGCCAGCTGCCCGATTGCGTGTCACAGATCCACGTTAGCAACCATATCGTACCATTTCAACATTTCAATCCCTAAATTATGCACAGGCTTCTATTTTAAACGGTTGCACCACCTGGCACCATCTCTGTTAATGCCTTTGTTGACAGTCAAGCCTCTCAACCATATAGTAGTACAGCCTAAACGTTAAAGTTGAAAATGGTAACCTGTGTGTCAAACCTGACTTTATTGGAAGACTATAAATTCGCAAACGCAATGAAAACCCCTCTCGTAGTCTTCTTCGTGAGCCTCGTAGGGCTAGAAGTATAGCCCCAGTTGATCGATGAGGAAACAAGTGATGGTGTTTGGACAGAAAGTTCTTTGAATCGATATACGTTTGACTTATTTTGATTTATTCAGTTCTGGCTATAACCGCTACTGTGTGACTTAATGATCTGCCTACATGTGGCGCCATGTGGGGACCTTTTGTTGCTTTCTTAGGTCAAGTGTCTTGCGTAGGTTGTTGCAACCGGTATTGTACGATTTCTTTTACGTCACCACTTGGTCATCCTCAGGTTTTTCAGCAAGATCAACGTGTATTGTAAGCGTCCAGCTGCTGTCACTGTCCTTATGTAAAACTGCATGTCATCACTGCTTATATTTCACAACAAATGAAAAAAAAAAAATCAGGCGAGTCAACTAAGTAACGATCGCAAGCAAAAGTATGTTTTAAGCACTCGACAAATGTGTGTCAAAAACGACGCGTAACTTTCTTAGACATGATTAGTTCACAGATAGAAAGATGGCTTTCTGAATTCTTACGTAGAAGGACTGTTGGACAACATGGCTTTCTGTATTCTTAGATAGAAGAAGTGGTGGACAACTTGCTTTCTGTATTCTTAGATAGAAGAAGTGGTGGACAACTTGCTTTCTGTATTCTTAGATAGAAGAAGTGGTGGACAACTTGCTTTCTGTATTCTTAGATAGAAGAAGTGGTGGACAACTTGCTTTCTGTATTCTTTGATAGAAAAAGTGACTAGACAAGATCGCCTCCTATATTCTTGTATAAAATGTGGTAGAGTCTAGGGTTAGCTGAGTAGTTTATCCTCAACTCCATCCCATGCTATAACAACATCTAGAACCAACTGAAGCCTTGCAGATAAGATACTGGCGTATCTTGTCGGGGGTTGTCCGATATGGCTTTGCAACCTGTTTTCTGACAACTGAAGGTTGGTCAGCCTCTACCAAGCCTGACAGCCGACGATGTGCGAAGGAGGACATATGAGGATACAATGCCTTATCCTAGAGCGAGGAAAGACAACCTCAGCTGAGTGTTGTGGCAGGGCAGACCAGGTCCCTAGCCTTAGTTGGCGACTGGTCTAGGAGTAAAGCCCCTACAGGCGAACAGATAGAACATTGCGCTGCTGATCCGGCAGCTTCTGCAGCTTTCCTTGCTCCAAATGTATTGGTATCACCTTTCCCTTGGAGCAAACAAGGCAGACCGAGAGAGGGACCATACTGCATGGACAGCAACTTGGTCCCTATATTTCTGCCCGGGCTTTGTGCTAAAGGCACAATTACTAACGTCTGACAAGACGGAAAGAACCAATGATTTGATTACTTATCTAGAGAGTTACATGTATCTACACCACGAAACGACTTCACACACTAAAGTCAAGCATAAACGCAGTAAACATAGTAAACACTATCCTAACCGTAAAACAAAACATTTCCATTTAATAACACGAGTATCTACAAAAAGCAAAGTACATGTAAACTGAATAAACATAGAATTTATATATATATATATATATATATATATATATATACACACACACAATAATAGCTGTCCATCGTTGTCGATGAGGACCGCCGACATCATCCTTGTCACAGATTTCCATGTTGGGTGTGGGTGTGCATGTGGCTGAACAGGCCAATGCGGGCACGAAAACAACTGCTACATAACGGACACACGAGGTTTGTAGAAAGTGATGCCTGTTCGGGATTTCCGAGTCTCGCGTCTGCTCTGGTCTTTCACAAGACGGTGGTCTTCGCCGGTAGCTACACCCGCTTTGATTGCGCTTCCCCAGTCACATCTGTTTTGCGCAAGACATTCCCAGGTGTCGATGTCTATCTGGCAACTTTTCAGTGAGTCCTTCAGACCGTCTTTAAATCGTTTCTTTGGGCGCCCTCTCTCGCGCCATCCCTATCTCAGCTCGCCGTAGAGAAGCTTCTTTGGGAGCCACTCGTCTGACATACGGACGAGGTGTCCGGTCCATCCTAATCGTGCCTTTTCTAGCAGTGCATGGATACTGGGCATGTTAGCCCTCGAGAGAACCTCGATGTCAGTGACACGATCTTGCCATCGTATGTGGAATATTCGCCTCAGGCGACCTGTATGGAAGTGGTTTAACCTCCTTGCATGTCCAGAGTTTACATATTGAACTATAATTTTAGGTTCTAAGCACTAGCTTTTGATGATTTCCCCAAAACTACGTGTCAACCCAAATGTTATGTCTAAACCTGCAACAATGAAACGTCCCTCAAGAAATATTCTAACCACAACTTAATGGCTCCAGTTTGCTCGCCGTCTTTCGTCTGCACCATCAACACGCAATCACAAATCACGATCAGATTGCGTACTCAGACGAATATCTTCATTCATTCATAGGCGTCTCAATCTTTACAGACTATGCGCGTGACACCCTGGGAGTAGCCTCCCAGAGAGCATATGGAGACCCTGGGCTGGCAAACTGCAGGATCCCTCTGGGGTAATCCAAAGGAATGCAAAGCATGATAATTTGGTACCAGCTCTGCTGCAGAAGCTACGGAATGAGTTTGCAGTTTTCTGTCTGGGCTTACACACGTAGCCCTACCCTCTCTAGGCTATATCAGACGCTTCACTTTCCTATTACGAGCGGCACGTTCAACCCATATCTCGGTACCAACCCCCATTACCGCAATTCTGAACACCAAAGTGGCCAGCTCCGATTCCCCACCTCAGCTACGAACATCCACCCCTGTACCAGACAAAGTCTTCCACCTAAACCACTCGTTTCTTTTGTCGAGCTAGTGTCGACCGGTGTTTGACCTTGGCACCCAATCCGGCAACCTTTGTTCTTAGAGTCGCATGCCTAATCGCCCACGTCATAAACGCCCATGCTCCAGTTGGAACTGTCACAAGAACAAGTGACTGGACAACATGGCCTCCTATATTCTTAGATAGAAGGTGTGACTGGACAAGATGGCCTGCTATATTCTTAGATACGGTAAGTAGCAAGGTAAAATGTAGTCCCTGTGACGTTAAGAAAGGACATAATTCTGAAGCCAACACAGGCATTTGTCGAGTACGGATACATCATACCAAATATTAACCATTTACAATTCATAACACAGCTTGAGCATTGTCGGAGTCTGAAATGAGAGTAAATAATAGTACTAATAACATAACTAAGGAAAGCTGTATATGAGGCTGACTGCCTTATGCCGTAAAAACGTTTAACCCACAGAAACTTCAACAGCTAGAAACAAGTCAAGATTTGATCACTTTGCATGTAGTTGGTGAAGACTTAAGGTCCACGAGAGCTGGAATCGTTTTGATTGATGATTAATTACATTTGTAATACAGTTACAATTGAGTACCATAACTTTCTGGCAAGAAGGAGAAAAAGAAGAAGAATATAGGCTTTCCTGATGTATGACACATGTACAACTACACTAATTCTAGTGCGACCGTGGGGCTGGTTTCAGTTTGAGACTCTTCCTCTAATGGAACCGATTGTAGTGTTTGACCAAATACTTTACTTAGAGTGAAATAAATGAATTATTCGTTCAATCAATCAATCAATAAATCAACATAACAAAATAGTACATGTATGCTAATATGCAACAGCAATACATACAGACGCGCTTGGACGTGCACATGACAATACAGCTAGATGGGTCGGTCAGATTTGGCATGACCTGATCACCCAGACAATTCCCGGTTATCATAGCAACAGCCCAAGCAACCTCTGGGCAGTTTGCAGCTACAAGACAACAACAGTTTGGGCTCGACTTACTGACGTACACCATATATTTGGGCGTTCACTTAAGAACCTTTTAGATTCCAAATAGTAATGACATAAAGGTTTATGCACCACTGCCGTCAGGGGTGAAGTAGTAGATTCTTCAATGCACCAAGTCTCCACTTTTTAATAGATGCGACGACAAATTTCCATTCACTTTAATCGGGTACCAATTTACAGCTGACAAGTAGACTGGGGCTTATTGATAACAGTATGATAAAGACTTATTACAACGAGGAGAAGAACTGAACTAAACGTCTGTGTTCTTCTGCATTATAGTAAAGTAAAGTAAAGTAAAGTAACCCATAGCATTACTACTGTAGGGGTGTGACGTGTTAGCGATATCACATTTCAAAGGCTCGGCTATATGAGGGCGGTAGCCATCTCCTCTCCCTTGTCGCTTTTTACTTTCCGGACTGAACCGATACCCATTTTAGGCTGGGTCGACCCGGGTGCCGTTGCGGTCTAAACAAAAACCTTTCTGCCTCAACTGAGGAATGAACCAAGGACCACTCAGATGCGAAGCTCTGCATTATAGAACTGCGTTAATTCTCAGTCCGAAGCACCGCCTCTCAAATCATTCACAATCCCTGCCTGAACTCCACCCACACACGTCTTCCACAGAGTCAACAGAAGGCCACAATGCCTTCATCAGAAACTCATACTAGCATGCATCGACACAATCACTTGATTACAAGACCCATCGACGGACACTGACTTCACAGACAGTACAGATCTAACGACAACCATTTCAAAGAAAATCTGGTACAGGCTGAGACATGGTAAATAAACTGGTAAAACTGATTATTATAATCTTACTACCCCAACGGTGCACAGAGCTAACATCTTTATATTAACAGTTCTTTTCTACCATCATATCAGAGAACACCGCGTCTACTGCTGGACACTGTCCAAAGATGGCGGTTAAATATCTCAAGGTCATGACATCAGATGGCGAGGACAAGCCGGCACAAATACTTTAACGGTTGATTACGTCATGTCTGCCCAGGATCCTGGCACAAATCCAGCACGAATAAAAGAGATTGGTTTCAGTTGTTGTTGTGCTGTGGAAATTTGTTTTGTGGTGGTAGTTTTGTGGTGGATAACTGTTTTGTGGTGGTAGAGTTTTGTGGTGGATAACTGTTTTGTGGTGGTAGAGTTTTGTGGTGGATAACTGTTTTGTGGTGGTAGAGTTTTGTGGTGGATAACTGTTTTGTGGTGGTAGAGTTTTGTGGTGGATAACTGTTTTGTGGTGGTAGAGTTTTGTGGATGGATGACTGTTTTGTGGTGGTAGAGTTTTGTGGTGGATAACTGTTTTGTGGTGGATAACTGTTTTGTGGTGGTAGAGTTTTGTGGTGGATAACTGTTTTGTGGTGGTAGAGTTTTGTGGATGGGTGACTGTTTTGTGGTGGTAGAGTTTTGTGGTGGATAACTGTTTTGTGGTGGATAACTGTTTTGTGGTGGATGAGTTTTGTGGTGGATAACTGTTTTGTGGTGCATAACTGTTTTGTTGTGGTAGACAGTTTTGTGGTGGATAACTGTTTCGTGGTGGATACCTGTTTTGTGTTGGATAACTGTTTTGAGGTGGATAACTGTTTTGTAGTATCTGATATGGGCTGTCCCCTAGAGCTTGAGTTATGAAGGGCAGAGGCAAGGGGGTTGAGGAGTGGAGTAGTAGAGGGAAGGGGAGGCGGGGAATTGATAAGGGGAGCGGTAGAGGGAGGGGGTGGGGGATTGATACGGGGAGTGGTAGAGGAAGGGGGAGGTGGGGAATTGATACGGGGAGTGGTAGAGGAAGGGGGAGGTGGGGAATTGATAAGGGGAGCGGTAGAGGGAGGGGGAGGTGGCGGATTGATACGGGGAGTGGTAGAGGAAGGGGGAGGTGGGGAATTGATAAGGGGAGCGGTAGAGGGAGGGGGAGGTGGGGGATTGATAAGGGGAGTGGTAGAGGGAGGGGGAGGTGGGGGATTGATAAGGGGAGTGGTAGAGGGAGGGGGAGGTGGAGGATTGATAAGGGGAGTGGTACAGGGAGGGGGAGGTGGGGGATTGATAAGGGGAGTGGTAGAGGAAGGGGGAGGTGACGGATTGATAAGGGGAGTGGTAGAGGAAGGGGGAGCTGGGGGATTGATAAGGGGAGTGGTAGAGGGAGGGGGAGGTGGGGGATATATAAGGGGAGTGGTAGAGAAAGGGGGAGGTGGGGGATTGATAAGGGGAGTGGTAGAGGGAGGGGGAGGTGGGGGATATATAAGGGGAGTGGTAGAGAAAGGGGGAGGTGGGGGATTGATAAGGGGAGTGGTAGAGGGAGGGGGAGGTGGGGGATTGATAAGGGGAGTGGTAGAGAAAGGGGGAGGTGGGGGATTGATAAGGGGGGGGTGGTACAGGGAGGGGGAGGTGGGGATTGATAAGGGGATCGGTAGAGGGAGGGGGAGGTGGGGGATTGATAAGGGGAGTGGTAGAGGGAGGGGAATGCGGGGAATTGAGGAGGGAAGTGAAAAGGGAGGGGAAGGTGGGTATGGACAGTAGAGATGTAGGGAGCGGGTTAGTCGACATAGGCGGTGAACTATTTGAGAAGGGGTTAGTGTGGTTGGGAATGGGGGGAAAAGCAGGTTTGAGAGAAGGATAAATCGGCGTTAGAAGACTGGGGGGGGGGGGGGGGAGGAAGTACTTCAGGCAGCGATGGTGAACGATCTGAGAGTTGGTACTACGGACGGAGATGCAGCGCAGGACTAAGATTGTGCAGCAGAACACGGAACTCGGCAGGAAAGTGGCGAGGTCGATCATGGGTATGGTAGATTGCCAAAACGCGGGAGGCGGGAACCGGCGTCTGGGTCGTGCTAGGTTCGAGGTAAATGACCCGGATGGTTTCCGGTAAGGCTCGGTTTGTGACAGGGAAATTTGAATGTCGTATTTACGAACATTTTGTAAGAGATCCTATACTGGTGTGGTTTACCACTGTAAGGTAGAAGTCTTTCCAACTCATTGATTACTACACGCTGCCGTTCACCCGTGCTTACACATCTGTTGTGAGTGTAATAACCTGGTGAGTTTGAAAGTAACTGCTACGAAGAACAGTCATGTAAGAGCGTAGGGCGTAGATTTCAGCTCAGTAGCAGAGCACTGTCATATCTTGGACAAGGTAGGGGGCTCAGTTCCCGTAAAGACTCAGCTGCAAATAGGTACTTGACTGACTGCAATGAAGACAGCGAGGAAGGAAATTTGCCACCCCATCACACAAAGATGCTGCTTAGTGCAATGGCGTCTCTAACACTTCATCCACGACGGCAGTGCATGGTATGGATTACCTTTATCTTCCTATACATGTTTCAACTGGGATCAGAAGAGAGGGATAATGGAACAAGTCCAGGAGTTTGGTAATCGAGGAGTTGGGTAATGAAGGAGTCGGATACTGTGGGAGTTGGGTACTGTGGGAGTTGGGTAATGGGGGAGTTGGGTACTGTGGGAGTTGGGTAAAGGGGGAGTTGGGTACTGTGGGAATTGGGTAATTGGGGAGTTGCGTAAGGGGGGGTTTGGGTACTGTGGGAGTTGGGTAATGGAGGAGTTGCGTTATGGGAGAGTTGGTTAATGGGGGAGTTTGGTAATGGCGGAGTTTGGTAATGGGGGAGTTGGGTACTGTGGGAATTGGGTAACGGGGGAGTTGCGTAATGGGGGATTTGGGTACTGTGGGAGTTGAGTACTGTGGGAGATGGGTACTGTGGAAGTTGGGTACTTGTGGAGTTAAGTACTGTGGAAGTTGGGTAATGGGGGAGTTGGGTACTGTGGGAGTTGGGTACTGTGGTAGTTTGGTACTGGAGGAGTTGGGTAATGGGGGAGTTGGGTACTGTGGGAGTTGGGTACTGTGGGAGTTGGGTGCTGTGGGAGTTGGGTAAAGGAGGAGTTGCGTTATTGGAGAGTTGGTTAATGGGGGAGTTTGGTAATGGCGGAGTTGGGTACTGTGGGAGTTTGGTACTGTGGAAGTTGGGTAATGGGGGAGTTGGGTACTGTGGGAGTTGTGAACTGTGGAAGTTGGGTAATGGGGGCGTTGGGTACTGTGGGAGTTGGGTACTGTGGAAGTTGGGTAATGGGGGAGTTGGGTAATAGGGAAGTTGGGTACTGTGGGAGTTGGGTACTGTGGGAGTTGGGTACTGTGGAAGTTGGGTAATGGGGGAGTTGGGTACTGTGGGAGTTGTGAACTGTGGAAGTTGGGTAATGGTGGCGTTGGGTACTGTGGGAGTTGGGTACTGTGGAAGTTGGGTAATGGGGGAGTTGGGTACTGTGGAAGTTGTGTAATGGGGGAGTTGTGTACTGTGGGAGTTGGGTACTGTGGTAGTTGGGTACTGTGGTAGTTGGGTACTGTGGGAGTTGGGTAATGCGGGAGTTGGGTACTATGGGAGCTGGGTACTGTGGAAGTTGGGTAATGGGAGCGTTGGGTACTGTGGGAGTTGGGTGCTGTGGAAGTTGGGAAATTAGGGAGTTTGGTACTGTGGAAGTTGGGTAATAGCGGAGTTGGGTTTCCGTGCTGGAGAAGCTGGGTGTCCGGTACTGGAGTAGCTGGGTGTCTGGTACTGGTGGAGCTGGGTGTCCGGTACTGGTGGAGCTGGGTTTCTGGTACTGGTGGAGCTGGGTGTCTGGTACTGGTGGAGTTGGGTGTCTGGTACTGGTGGAGTTGAGTGTCCGGTACTGAAAGAGCTGGGTGTCCGGTACTGGTGAAGCTGGGTGTCTGGTACTGGAGGAGCTGGGTGTCTGGTACTGGTGAAGCTGGGTGTCTGGTACTGGTGGAGTTAGGTGTCTGGTACTGGTGGATTTGAGTGTCCGGTACTGGAGGAGCTGTGTGTCTGGTACTGGTGGAGCTGGGTGTCTGGTACTGGAGGAGCAGGGAGTCCGGTACTGGTGGAGCTGGATGTCTGGTACTGGTGGAGTTTGGTGTCCGGTACTGGAGGAGCTGGGGGTCTGGTACTGGTTGAGCTGGCTGTCTAGCATTGGAGGATTTGGGTGACTGGTTCTGGTGGAGCTGGGTGTCTGGTACTGGTGAAGTTCGGTGTCCGGTAGTGGTGGAGCTGGGTGTCCGGTACTGGTGGAGCTAGGTGTCTGGTGCTGGTGGAGTTGGGTTTCGGTACTGATGGAGTTGGGTGTCTGGTACTGGTGGAGCAGGTATCCGGTACTGGGGGAGTTGGGTGTCTGGTACTGGTAGAGTTGGGTGTGTGGTTCTGATGGAGTTGGGTGTCTGGTACTGGTGGAGCGGGTGTCGGTACTTGCGGAGTTGGATGTCTGGTACTGGTAGAGTTGGGTTTGCGGTACTGGTGGAGTTGGGTTTGCGGTACTGGTGGAGCTGGTGTCTGGTACTGGTGGAGTTGGGTGTCTGGTAATATAGGAGCGGGTGTCTGGTACTGGTGGAGCGGGTTTCTGGTACTGGTGGAGCTGGGTGTCTAGTACTGGTGGAGGGGGTTTCTAGTACTGGTGGAGCGGGTGTCTGGTACTGGATGAGCGGTTGTCTTTTTTTGGTGGAGATGGGTGTCTGGTACTGAAAGGACTAGGACCTGTACGCCGAGAATGTGCAGTTACTTATGTGTTGTCAGTAGAATATTGGTTCAAACCCTGGCAAATGATTCAGGTTCTGCAAATTGTGGGTGAATGAAAGCAGTCTCCACACATCCCCGAAACTGCCAAGGCAAGCGACCTTTCCTGTCCAACCAATGCCTTATTGATATTCTGTTTTGACCTTAAGAACATTCCAGTGCCAGAGCGGTCTTATGGCTTGCCTAAAGATTAGTAAGTGCGTATCTACTAATGTCATCCTAGACTCTATACAGATGTCAAATTAATACATGACTTCTACAGTTGGGAAAGGAAAATCTGGTAGACATATCAACCGAGTAGAGAATGGTCAGCCTGGACTCACCCGCGAACTTGTTGGCTCATGAGGAAAATCTGGTAGGCATATCAACGGAGTAGAGAGTGGTCAGCCTGGACTCACCCACGAACTTGTTGGCTCATGAGGAAAATCTGGTAGACATATCAACCGAGTTGAGAGTGGTCATCCTGGACTCACCTGCGTACTTGTTGGTTCATGAAGACATTCTACATCATGGAGCTGAGCAGGGCATCAGCTGTATCGGTCTGCGACGGAAATCTGACTGCTGGTGTCACGGCCAGCGACCAAGAGCTGCCAAGACCCTTCTACACCTTCATTCGGTGATCCTGGATAACAGGCTGCAACATCCAACTCTCCGCAAATCCCCTTTCAGGGCTCTGTAGCGGGAGTTTGAGAACGACAGAGAAGAAGCAATAACGAAAGTAAACATTGCTCCAGAGCAAAACAATAAAAAAGAAAGACTTTTGTGAAAAACATAAAGGGACGATGGAATGGTGGCTAACAAGTTTACTTCTCAGATGCAAATATTGGCATCATCAAAAGCTGGCTGAATTCTTCTTCTTCTTCTTCTTCTTCTTCTTCTTCTTCTTCTTCTTCTTCTTCTTCTTCTTCTTCGTACACTGTCAAACGTCAACCTGTATTTTTTCGAAAAAAGCAACTGTCATGCTGGGGCTGTCGACACTACCATAGAGCTTGTCTAGTGTTGCCACTGGTGATGGCCACATGTGCTTTCTCTGGTCCTGGTATGTCAGGCAGTTTTGCAGCAGATGTTCAGCGGTCATTTTCCCAGTACCACAAGTGCATTCGTCAGTGCCACCTATCTTCAGTTTGTTGAATAAGTGGTACCTCAGTCTATTGTGGTCTGTGCGGAGTCTGAAGACCACGACCTTCTCTCTTCTGTTCAACAGGTAATAGGCATCATTTTTTATGTAGCTAGTATGTTCTGTTTCCCATTTGGCCATGTATCTGGCTCTAATAAGCCTTTTGGACTCTTCGTAAGTCACACTAGAATCTGATTGTGGTAGTCTTGCACCGTTTTTTGCCAGTCTGTCTGCCTCCTCGTTGCCTTGGATGTTACAGTGGGATGGAACCAACTGTACCACTACTCTTTTTGGTGCGGACTGCTGGCATAGTTGACAGAGTTCTGCTCTTACATCATTAAGTTCAGTATTTTTCTGGCTTTTTAGTGCTGTGACTACGGCCAGGGCATATGTAAACAGGACTGTCTAGCTTTCATTGCTTTCGCCTGTCAGCATTGCGCTGGCTGAATTAGTAGCACACATCCTGCCGACAACGGATGTGTCGGACCGAAAGGTGCAACTAGCGACACAACGCAAATACGTTCTCCGGACTACATCCTGCTACTTGCAAAGCCCTGTCCAGGGCTTCGTAGCGGGAGATTGAGAATGAAAGCAGAAGAAGAAGAAGAAAAATAGCACACATGACTGACAACTATCAATTTGTGGGTTCAATCCCTAAGGTTGAAGAGAAAAGGAGAAATTTAGCATACAAAACCGGAAACACGAAACCACGTGATAGTCGAGAACATATTGATTCCAAAACCCCCATATATTCTTCGTGTCAATAAGATAAGTGACGGAAGTCTATCTCTATCTATCTATCTATCTATCTATCTATCTATCTATCTATCTATCTATCTATCTATCTATCTATCTATCTATCTATCTATCTATCTATTTATCTATCTATCTATCTATCTATCTGTCAATCTATCTATCTATCTATCTATCTATCTATCTATCTATCTATCTATCTATCTATCTATCTATCTATCTTCAGTCCTCTTGTGTCGTTATACGTCGTGGGGAGGTTTGATCTCCTTTGCTGCATTTTATTCTGGCAGGCGGAAATCTGCTGGTGACTTTCCGGGTGACTTGCCAGATGATTCCCAGAACCCGCTAGCCATATAACCAAGACATGGTGTTATGACCACACAATCCCCTTGTTGCGACATGTTCACTGTTGGACGATAATCTCTAGAATAATTTGAGTAGATTTTTGTGGTCGTTAATACTCTTGTCGATTTCCAACTGTCAATTGATCTATAGCGTGCACACCACTGCTCGCTAGTGTCCGATCTCACTACTCATAGATCAGGAGATATTTTAACCGGATGATCCACATGAAAAAATCCTGGTCTTCACCGGGATTTGAACCCACGACCACCAGCGTCCAAGGCGAACAGCTTACCTCGAGACCACTGGGCAGTACTAGTTCGAAAACAGACCATCTGACTATCAGATTGCTTTCCTTTCATCTGTTTTTCATAGTTCCCTAGGGTGTCATGGCAGGGACCCGAGATCAGGTCCCACAAGAACATATTTCCCCTATCAGAGGTCCCTAGAAGGTACAGATGGCTCTGTTACTGATACACAGGTAAACCATCGCTGATACACAGGTAAACCATCGCTGATATACCATAAATATGTAGGTTTTCACGCAGATTAAGTGTCTGGTGTCCGGTATCTTGACATTTCAATGGTCTTCGAAATTGGCGAACCGCTAACAGGAGAGACCGTGAGAGAGGAATTTTCGCACCAGGCTAAAAATAGCCAGTGTATACACAGTAAGTAAATCTGAGGAGGAGTCTCAAACAAGAGGGCCACATCATTATTTGGGTCCCACATCATTATTTGGGTCCCACAACATGATTGGGGTCTCACAACATGATTGGGGTCCCA
The DNA here is from genome assembly GCA_036924085.1 of Ariolimax columbianus. Classification (NCBI taxonomy): domain Eukaryota; kingdom Metazoa; phylum Mollusca; class Gastropoda; order Stylommatophora; family Arionidae; genus Ariolimax; species Ariolimax columbianus. Next base: position 7,064,683 of record JAVGWX010000009.1, read on the forward strand.
CAACATGATTGGGGTCTCACAACATGATTGGGGTCCCACAATATGATTGGGGTCTCACAACATGATTGGGGTCCCACAACATGATTGGGATCCCACAGCATGATCGGGGCCTCACATCCCTCAACATGATTAAGGTCCCACAACATTATTGGGATCCCACAGCACGATTGGGGCCCCACATCCCACAACATGATATGGATCCCACAACATGATTGGGATCCCACAGCATGATCGGGGCCCCACATCCCACAACATGATTGGGATCCCACAACATGATTGGGATCCCGCATTCCACAACATGATTGGGATCCTGCATTCCACAACATAATTGGGATCCCACAGCATGATTGGGGCCCCACATCCCACAACATGATTTGGATCCAACAACATGATTGGGATTCCGCATTCCACAACATGATTGGGATCCCACAACTTGATTGGGGTCGCACATTCCACAACATGATTGGGATTCCACAACATGATCGGGGTCCCGCATTCCACAACATGATTGGGATCCCACATCACACAACATGATTGGGATCCCACAACTTGATTGGGGTCGCACATTCCACAACATGATTGGGATTCCACAACATGATCGGGGTCCCGCATTCCACAACATGATTGGGATCCCACATCACACAACATGATTGGGATCCCACATCTCACAACATGATTGGGGTCCTGCATTCCACAACATGATTGGGGTCACACATCCCACAACATGATTGGGATCCCAGATCCCACAACATGATTTTGATACCACATCCCACAACATGATTGGGATCCCACAAGGTGATTGGGGTCCCAATTTAAAATGATAATAGTAATCAGAGAAGACTAAAGAGACACCTATCACCCCACCCAAACCCCTCTCTATTAGTGGCCATACCCTGTCACCCCAACCCCTCACCCATACTGGCCAAGAAACAAACAAAAACATCTCATCTGAACCGAGCCACCTAAACTAAGCCTGTCTGCTCTAAGCAAAAGCAAGATCCTCTAACTCTTCCTGGACTCATCTCTTTCATCGATGCTGTTTTCTACTGTCCTTGACCTCATTGTTTCGGAAAGTGAGGCATTAGGATTTCCGGCTTTTCTAAGAAATATAACTTATATAAATATATAACACGTGACAGTTTTACACACATGTGCATACACACACGCTCTCTCTCTCTCTCTCTATATATATATATATATATATATATATATCTGTACTTGTGTGCTAGCGCTTTCCTCTGCTCCGCCTGCATCCACCTGTTTTGGTTATCGCTATTGGCTGATTTGAATAACAAAATGCTAGCATCAATAATGCCCTAATCAGGTCGGTTGTCATGTGTTTGTCACGGAAACGACTTTCGATCTCTCAGGATCATAACTGTTAGTCTTGTTCGCTCCAACTGAAGCGGTGGTGGCTGCAGTAGTAGTTGTTTTACAGGATGAGGTGACAAGGCCCATGCCCAACGCTCATGTGTCGCCTTTTACGGCATGCTTAATACAGTGATTCTACTCTTGTCAGCCTGAGTGAAATATAGCATTCTCGAGCACATGTTGTCTGGGATAAAGTGTTAATTATTTTGGAGTTGTAAGGATGTCTTCATGTGTGCCCAAATGACCTCGCCGGTTCCGGGATGACCTGACCTAACCTGACCTGACTAGGCCTAAACTTTTTACAAACTAGGGGTGGTCAGCTCCGTTTCCGCTGCCCTCCCTTCCCTAACAAGAGGCAGGTACCCATTACAGCTGGGTCGCACTGAGCCTGCCGACGAAAGTAACCGAATCCGGTATTATGGAGGGAAAAGAGGACTTTAGTGATAAGACACACGTTCTCTGACTCTTGTGCCGTCCTCATGTCTGGGATTGTAAACTGGGTAAACAATAATGTACCGTCTTGTCTTGTAGGCTTGTACAGTGATGCGGCATGGGGAGCCGTAGTTTTCTGTCCAGGGCCAGAGGCGTTCCGGAAGTTGTGGTCAGCCCATTACGACATAGAATATCCGCAGCTTTCCCGATCCATCTCGTTCTTTGTCTGCCACGGATGCAAACATCCGATCACTGTACGTTATAGGAGCACATGGGTAGCTGATCATGCCGCATTTTCATTAGGTGGCTGAAGCACCTCATCCTCTCCTCATCAATTCATTCAGCGCAAGGTCTTGCTCCAACAAAGCCCCGCAACCTCTTCTCTGTCCATTCTCATAATGTTGCTGAGGGGACGGCGTGGGCTAGTGGTTAAGTAACACAGCTCACAATCAGAAGGTGCTGGATTCGATCCCCATCACAGCACCAGCCGTTACCTCGGTGAAACAAACCCTTAGAAATGCGGGAGAAAGCAGGCCCTTACATAAAATGCATGAAGTCAGATAGGCGCAAAATAAAAACCACAGTACAACGCACACCGCCTTGGGGATTAGAGAAATAAGGCAAATGCAAACGAAAAAATAATTAGATGACTGAACCACCTCACACTCTCCTCGTCAACACATTCAGCGCAAGGTCTTGCTCCAACGATGCCCGGCAACTTCTTCCCTGTCCATTCCCTTTCTCCGAACTACGGTTATGGTTCTCTGGAGGCATCTCGTCTTACATGTCGGGATCTTCCTCTCCAGAGATGTGGTCAAAGTCCACGTGTCGGATAGTACAACTTGGAACATCCGTCAGGGCACTGGGCCGAGTTTCTAACAGAAAATCTTAAACACAGATACAAGAATATATCCGATTGTTTTCTTCTGTTAAGAATCGATGCCATTACACTCTGGGCTGACCCATAGATGATCAGTCCCTCTTATTAAACGGGGATGAGTGTAGATACTGATTGTTCGCTGGTTGTACACACTTTTGCTCGTCCTCTCCTTCGTTCCTCTCTGCTGGACCCATTTATGGTTTTAAAACTTGGCAATATCGCCACCACTAGTTCATTTCAGCAGCTTCATGCAGGAAGTGGTTCATGATCAATTTCTCAATGTCACTTTTAACCATTACCTATGTCCTCGTGACGAGTTTCTCTGAGACCAGGATGTCAGCTCTTACTTTCCCGCAAACCTCAGCACGAACAGGTGAATACCTCTACACAAGATCCCTAAGGCTCGAGGCCACTATGTCCGTCATTACAAGCACGACATCCAGAAAACAGCGTAGAGCAAACCAGGAATTTGAATTTGTTTATTTATTAAATTTGTTATAATCTAATTATATACCACAATGCACAGAATGAACATGTACGCTCCATGAAGGAAACAACCTACATTCTTACTACTAATCCTGAAGGAAACAACCTACATTCTTACTACTAATCCTGAAGGAAACAACCTACATCCTTACTACTAATCCTGAAGGAAACAACCTACATTCTTACTACTAATCCTGAAGGAAACAACCTACATTCTTACTACTAATCCTGAAGGAAACAACCTACATCCTTACTACTAATCCTGAAGGAAACAACCTACATTCTTACTACTAATCCTGAAGGAAACAACCTACATTCTTACTACTAATCCTGAAGGAAACAACCTACATTCTTACTACTAATCCTGAAGGAAACAACCTACATTCTTACTACTAATCCTGAAGGAAACAACCTACATTCTTACTACTAATCCTGAAGGAAACAACCTACATTCTTACTACTAATCCTGAAGGAAACAACCTACATTCTTACTACTAATCCTGAAGGAAACAACCTACATTCTTACTACTAATCCTGAAGGAAACAACCTACATTCTTACTACTAATCCTGAAGGAAACAACCTACATTCTTACTACTAATCCTGAAGGAAACAACCTACATTCTTACTACTAATCCTGAAGGAAACAACCTACATTCTTACTACTAATCCCGAAGGAAACAACCTACATTCTTACTACTAATCCTGAAGGAAACAACCTACATTCTTACTACTAATCCTGAAGGAAACAACCTACATTCTTACTACTAATCCTGAAGGAAACAACCTACATTCTTACTACTAATCCTGAAGGAAACAACCTACATTCTTACTACTAATCCTGAAGGAAACAACCTACATCCTTACTACTAATCCTGAAGGAAACAACCTACATCCTTACTACTAATCATGAAGGAAACAACCTACATTCTTACTACTAATCTTGAAGGAAACAACCTACATTCTTACTACTAATCCTGAAGGAAACAACCTACATTCTTACTACTAATCCTGAAGGAAACAACCTACATTCTTACTACTAATCCTGAAGGAAACAACCTACATTCTTACTACTAATCCTGAAGGAAACAACCTACATTCTTACTACTAATCCTGAAGGAAACAACCTACATTCTTACTACTAATCCTGAAGGAAACAACCTACATTCTTACTACTAATCCTGAAGGAAACAACCTACATTCTTACTACTAATCCTGAAGGAAACAACCTACATTCTTACTACTAATCCTGAAGGAAACAACCTACATTCTTACTACTAATCCTGAAGGAAACAACCTACATTCTTACTACTAATCCTTAAGGAAACAACCTACATTCTTACTACTAATCCTGAAGGAAACAACCTACATTCTTACTACTAATCCTGAAGGAAACAACCTACATTCTTACTACTAATCCTGAAGGAAACAACCTACATTCTTACTACTAATCCTGAAGGAAACAACCTACATTCTTACTACTAATCCTGAAGGAAACAACCTACATTCTTACTACTAATCCTGAAGGAAACAACCTACATTCTTACTACTAATCCTGAAGGAAACAACCTACATTCTTACTACTAATCCTGAAGGAAACAACCTACATCCTTACTACTAATCATGAAGGAAACAACCTACATTCTTACTACTAATCCTGATCTTGATGATCCATTCCTCAGAGTACCTGAAGATCCGAATGTCCTCTCCAGCGGACCTTGTCTTGGGCTACGACGGTCCAGTGTATGGTAAATCCACCTCTAGAGGCGTCATAGATATTGCTGTGTACAGCAAGTGAGTCTGACAAACGCATTAGAGGTCTCTTTTTACCTCATGGCATCAGATTACTGTCGCCGTACTCCATCGACCATCATTTCATCACAACATCTGACCTGCCCATCAGTGTTGTGCCTTGTCTGCATAGATGACCAAATCATTCACCAAAGGACAATCGTCGTATGTTAGAATTCAGGAGCTTCTGTACACGATGCTTTCTAAGAGTGATTCCGACCAAGCGTTTCTAAAGAGAGGCCTGGGTCACTTTCACTTTGTCGTCCAGTGATTTTGTTAGTGTCCATGTCTCAGCACCGTATAACATCGCAGAGAGCAAAGTGGAATTGAAGAGAGGCTCGCAGGTTCAAGTCTTGGCAACCGTCCAGTGCCGTGTTAATGGACAAGAAGACAGCCATGCCCTCCCCCCTTTCCCCCCGACAACGTCTTATCAATTCAGGTTCCAGATTATTCTCCATATAGTAATCGCCAAATGGAAGTACGACAGAGAAATTAGGGAAGACATCCTAACATCCTTCGTCACCGTCGAAGAATAGACAAGATGGATCTTCATAACAGCCTGATAGCTTTTGGCTCATGGCACAAGACCCTGATCTTGCTTGAGTACCAGAACTCCCATGGCTCCAGTATTGCAGCAGAAATATACATAGGTACAATCCCCACGTAACTGCTGTAGTATTTTTTCTTGACCTCTTTCGGTTCTTTCCAAGTTCAAGGCCACGACTGCAACTGACCCATTCGTTCATGTTTGAGTTCTTTAGTATTTCGTTTTACATGTTGAAGTTGCTCGTCCCATGCACACCTCTCTTTAGTCGTCTTCTACGATATCTTTTGAAGACTAGTGGGACTGTTCTTATTTCTACGTGATCCACGAGGATGGGTCGTCAAAAGTTATCTTGAGCTGTAATTCGTTCTCGGGTGGAGATAAGTCCCAACAACGGTTTTCTGAAGAATCGAGTGGACTTCAGCCCAACATCTGTTGTTTGGTCAAGTCTGAAGAATCGAGTGAAGTTCAGCCCAACACCTGATGTTTGGTCAAGTCTGAAGAATCGTGGACTCAGCCCAACACCTGTTGTTTGGTCAAGCCTGAAAAATTGAGTGAAGTTCAGCCCAACACCTGTTGTTTGGTCAAGTCTGGAGAATGTAAATAGACCGACTACTACATTCGTGGGACATTAACATTAAGGTATCCAGAGCTCCAGGAAGAGTCAGTTCTCGTTTAGACGACACCATATGATATGCTCTGATAAACAGAGAAATGTACTAAAACACGCTCTGATAACACAGGAATGTACTGTCATCGAGCCTGGCGGGAATAAAAGCTGCTAGAACAGTCTTGCACTCACTCTGACAAACGGTTACACCCCTTGGTATGATTAAATGTAAAGGTCAAGGTAGTCCGGTACCAGACACTGCTCTCGAGGATCAAGTGTTAGCGACTTCGTGTATGAGGTATGGTGTCCCGCTCTATTTTCCTTCCCTAACAATAAGCCAGTTAACCATTGACAGCTGGGTCGATATGAGTATGCCTGTAACGGGACTTGAAACTTTAATATCTGCTGTGGCGTGAAATGAGAGTGTTCTACTACAGGATATTCTAACACGGGGTAATCTAACACATGGTAATCTAACACAGGGTAATCTAAATAGGGTAATCTAAATAGGGTAATCTAAACAGGGTAATCTAAACAGGGTAATTTAACATGGGGTAATCTAGCACGGGGTAATCTAACACAGAGTAATCTAAACAGGGTAATCTAACACGGGGTAATCTAACACAGGTAATCTAACACAGGGTAATCTAACACAGGGTAATCTAGAACAGGGTAATATAACACATGGCAATCTAACACATGGTACAAGACAAAGAAACATTATATAAACCACGTCAGGACGAAAATCATTATACAACTGGTGTCACGTAGCTCACTGTGTGAGGATAATTTGTCAAGAAAAACAAAGTGTTTCATCGAGTTGACTGTGTGCAGAGAATTTGTCAAGAAAAACAAAGTGGTTCATCAAGTTGAATGTGTGAGGATAATTTGTCAAGAAAAACAAAGTGTTTCATCAAGTCGACTGTGCGTGGATAATTTGTCAAGAAAAACAAAGTGTTTCATCAAGTCGACTGTGCGTGGATAATTTGTCAAGAAAAACAAAGTGTTTCATCAAGTCGACTGTGCGTGGATAATTTGTCAAGAAAAACAAAGTGTTTCATCAAGTCGACTGTGCGTGGATAATTTGTCAAGAAAAACAAAGTGTTTCATCAAGTCGACTGTGCGTGGATAATTTGTCAAGAAAAACAAAGTGTTTCATCGAGTTGACTGTGTGCAGAGAATTTGTCAAGAAAAACAAAGTGGTTCATCAAGTTGAATGTGTGAGGATAATTTGTCAAGAAAAACAAAGTGTTTCATCAAGTCGACTGTGCGTGGATAATTTGTCAAGAAAAACTAAGTGTTTCATCAAGTCGACTGTGCGTGGATAATTTGTCAAGAAAAACAAAGTGTTTCATCAAGTTGAATGTGTGAGAATAATTTGTCAAGAAAAACAAAAGTGGTTCATCAAGTTGAATGTGTGAGAATAATTTGTCAAGAAAAACAAAGTGTTTCATCAAGTCGACTGTGCGTGGATAATTTGTCAAGAAAAACAAAGTGTTTCATCAAGTCGACTGTGCGTGGATAATTTGTCAAGAAAAACAAAGTGTTTCATCAAGTCGACTGTGCGTGGATAATTTGTCAAGAAAAACAAAGTGTTTCATCAAGTCGACTGTGCGTGGATAATTTGTCAAGAAAAACAAAGTGTTTCATCAAGTCGACTGTGCGTGGATAATTTGTCAAGAAAAACAAAGTGTTTCATCAAGTTGAATGTGTGAGAATAATTTGTCAAGAAAAACAAAGTGGTTCATCAAGTTGAATGTGTGAGAATAATTTGTCAAGAAAAACAAAGTGTTTCATCAAGTCGACTGTGCGTGGATAATTTGTCAAGAAAAACAAAGTTTTTCATCAAGTCGACTGTGCGTGGATAATTTGTCAAGAAAAACAAAGTGTTTCATCAAGTCGACTGTGCGTGGATAATTTGTCAAGAAAAACAAAGTGTTTCATCAAGTCGACTGTGCATGGATAATTTGTCAAGAAAAACAAAGTAGTATGCAACATCGCAAACGATGCTACACACCTATCTAGTCACGGAGTAAAACTATACACAACCAGCACGTTACGGGAACCACAAACACTCACAACCTTCACCTTTTGTATAAAAACGACTGATCATCAATTCTCTTCCAGGAAGTGACTGCAATGTCGATTTTTCGTATTAGCTAAAAGGTCTCCACGTGAATTCTGGGAGATGATTATTCCACCACTAGGTCACTATCAAATATAACCACAAACACTCTGATTGAAAGTAATGATGCACATATTATTCATTCATATTCGATTCGGTGCCGAACAGTGCAATAAATTCAATATTAATATTGAAGTGAATAGTGCACATCGATGTAATACAACTATGTGAAAGAGGTCACTGATTATTTTTGAACTAGCAAATTGGAATTCTTCTTCTTCTTATTTGTTCATTTTGAAAAGGATATTCTTCTTTGTTGTATTGTAGTTTAAAGTGAGACTGACATCTGCGCCATGTAACTGCTTTCGACGAGTCGTTTGTCGTAAGTTGCATTATCTTATTTATCAGAGGAGAGACAGCTAGCTGGTTCAAACTAATCGTGCAAATATCAGCATTAATTTATATCGTGCCTTCTGGTTTTGCTATGTTTCATAATAAATCCAATTTCAACATAAACACGCCTTCAACAAGCGCCCCAGGTGCAAGTTTGTTAAGAACTGCCGACAACATGTTCTCTGGCAACAGATCTCATATGGGAGAGAATGTCGGAAACCTGCCACATATTTTTTAAAGTAAATGTTCCTTACAATTAATTAAAAAGCTGATTGGCTAATAATTAGTTTCATGCATTAATAACAATATTTGCCCTAATTTTACAACGATGTAACACTTTGAGACTTTAGATGTTTTGGGGATGACTTTACACTTTCTTTTTCATTAACTTGTACCGTTAAGCGTTTGGGAGCTTAACATCGTTGGGAGCTTACTGTCATGAGGAGTTTAACGTCTGGGGAGTTCAATGCCGTAGAGAGCTTAACATTATGAAGAGCTTACCGTCATGGAGAGCTTAACGTCATGGAGACCTAAACATCATGGAGGCCTTAACGTCATGGAGAGCTTAACGTCATGGAGAGCTTACCGTCATGGAGACCTTAACGTCATGGAGAGCTTAACGTCATGGAGAGCTTAACGTCATGGAGAGCTTAACGTCATGGAGTCCTTAACGTCATGGAGAGCTTAACGTCGGGGAGAGCTTAACGTCATGGATAGCTTAACGTCATTAGGAGCTTCACATCGTGAGGAGCTTATTGTCATGAGGAGTTTAACGTCTGGGGAGTTTAATGCCGTGGAGAGCTTAACATCATGGAGAGCTTAACATTATGGCGAGCGTAACGTCATTAGGTGCTTCACATCGTGGGGAGCTTAACGTCCGGGGGTGGGGGCTTAACTTCGTATGGAGTTTAACGTAACGGGACACTTGGCGTCGCTGGGAGCTTAACATCATAGGGAGTTTAACGTAATGGGGAACTGGTCGTCGCTGGGAGCTTAACATCGTAGGGAGTTTAACGTAACGGGGAACTGGACGTCGTTGTGAGCTTAACATAGTAGGGAGTTAAACGTAATGGGGAACTGGACGTCGCTGGGAGCTTAACATCGTATTGAGTTTAACGTAATGGGGAAATGGACGTCGCTGGGAGCTTAACATCATAGGAAGTTTAACGTATTGGGGAACTGGACGTCGCTGGGAGCTTAACATCATAGGAAGTTTAACGTAATGAGGAACTGGACGTCGCTGGGAGCTTGGCATCATGAGGCGTTTAATGTTATGGGGAGCTTATGTTGCCTTCCTGTGCTGCATCGGAGTTGTAAGCCCGTGTCGTTGTAGGAGTTTTCTTATCAATCCATCCGTCACGCGGTCTTTCTCGAGCCCTGTAGACTAAGCTTCGGGCATTGCAAGCATGTTGATAGCTGTTAAGTCTGCCTTCTGGTGAGATGACAGGACCATCGTTTTTGTTTGCCAAGAATTGTATTCAGCACAAATGGTAGATCTCACCATATTTCTAATGTTTCATTTTCTCAGTTGATCTTTTAATGGGACGGCGTGGGCTAGTGGTTAAGTGACGCGACTCATAAAATGAAGGTGCTGGGTTCGATCCCCACCGCAGTACAAGCTGTTACCCCGGGGAAGCAAACCCTTATAAAAATGCAGGAGGAAGCAGGCCCTAGCATAAAATGCATGCTGAAGTCGCATGCACTGGGCCGACAGGCGCAAAATAAAAACTACAGTGCAACGTACATCGTCTTGAGAAATAAGGCGAACGAAAATAGAATAAGAAAAATGAATCTCTTCCGGTGACACCAGCGGCCTTTCTTAGACATTCAATGTCTTTGTGATTATCGTCTCACGTAACTTGGACACGGACAAGGTCTGAAATAGATAGTACCGGGTTGGTCGTATATTCTGTTTATTAGCTGTTCAGTGGCGAAGCTGCTGTCCTGGTGTTTGTTAAGCTTTTGTGACAATTGAAGAGTTATTACGCAGGCTTTTTTGAAGCTGCGATATGTGTATGTTGTTACTATTACTGTTGTTGTTGTTGTTGTTATTGTTGTTGTTGAATGCCTGTAATGAGTATGTTTACTCTTTCATGCGCCCTGTCAAGGAAGGTGGCAGGCTGCTTTATCTTTCCTCCCATCTCCAGCTGGTTGAATTGGGTTTGAAATGAGGGGTGGTGAGGCGTGAACATCGTACGGGGATCAGATGACGTCTGGTTAACCAGCATCGGACCGGAACAGCCAGTCATCACGTGCTGGAGGAGATACCTGAGTGATTATGGACTTGTTTCGCGCGCAATAAAGATGATACGACGACTAACATCCCCAACCTGATGATGAAGGTGGATTTGGGGTTCTCCAGGCGGTTGCGCTGTGCTTGGCTTCATATACGGGTCTCTCACTACTACGGGGATTACGACGGTCTCTCACATCGTTAGCCACGCTGCCGTGAAAACAGCCCGTTTCCAGAGATACCTGTGTGTAGTGATGTGGGGGTCTTGACCAGTATATTTTACCTGATCCTGACTAACATGTCCGAATTTTGAATCCTGATGAAACGTTAATCTCATCTTCCCTCAATGCCTCTATAAAACCTTTCACCGCTTTTTAAAAAATGCCCAACTTCTCAGGTATTTGTAATCTTGAGCCTTCTTGCCGCTCTTAACGCTATTGTCTCTTATGTTCTGCTAATTTTCCCGAAATATCTTTCCCAGGCTGTACCTGTGACATATATATGCGTGTGCAGTCTAGCTTTATCTTAATACGTTAGGGTTTGGTAATCTACAACGGTTGATTCATTTATAATTAAAGGAAAGATCGAGAGAAGTATCGAATACATCTTTCTGTTCCAGACGTTCACTCACTATTCTAAGTATTCGTATTCGCTCGAATAGGTAACGATGTCTATTCGTATTCGAGCGAGTAGTAAAAAATGATATTCGATACTGCCAAAGGGTACAACATCGGGAACTGACAGGCAAACCTTTGAAACTGACTTCTGACATTTAGAAACTGTCGATCGTGTGGCTTAAATGTCTTACCTGCAGACGATGATTATAGTTTATTGTCTCACAAATGTATACCAATATGAAATGATGTTTCCATGTGTGAGCACGCGATCGCGTTTTTTCCACATGATCGTTAGCAGATGATCAGTGCGATTTTCCACAAATGTTTAAGATTAAGAACCGACATTATTTCATTTACGTTTGGCAGTAGAAACCTTGACCTACTTCCTTTGACGAACCAGCTTCCTTTTCACATTACTTTCACCTGGAGCAGACACGCCTGTTGCTAAATGAACAACTTGTACTCCCAAATAGAAGAACTGCTTCTCAGTCCAGGTGGCTATTTAAAAAAAAAAATGGGCCCGCATACCCTCATACAATCAACTAGGCTCCAATCTATGCTCAAACTAGAAGTACTTGGCCACAAGGTTTGAAGTCTAGCTGTTGTCTGATTGCACGGCGTTTTCAAGAATATTATCTTAGTTATACCAATCATGCAGGTCAAAGGGCGTGGGCGTCGAGAGCGAAATATGAAAGTAGGAAACTGATAATATAGCTCATTAGAGGAAGCAACGAGCGACTGTGGATGGCTCTAATTTAGAAGAGAAGAGAGTCACTGTTAATGGCTCTTATTTAGAGGAAAAGAGAGTCACTGTTGATGGCTCTAATTTAGAGAAGAATGTCACTACTGATGGCTCTAATTTAGAGAAGAATGTCACTACTGATGGCTCTAATTTAGAGTAGAAGAGAGTCACTGTTAATGGCTCTAATTTAGAGAAGAATGTCACTACTGATGGCTCTAATTTAGAGAAGAATGTCACTACTGATGGCTCTAATTTAGAGAAGAATGTCACTACTGATGGCTCTAATTTAGAGAAGAATGTCACTACTGATGGCTCTAATTTAGAGGAAAAGAGAGTCACTGTTGATGGCTCTAATTTAGAGGAAAAGAGAGTCACTGCTGATGGCTCCTATTTAGAGGAAAAGAGAGTCACTGCTGATGGCTCCTATTTAGAGGAAAAGAGAGTCACTGTAGATGACTCTAATTTAGAGGAATAATATCTGCCGAAGACGGACCGAAGGGTGTAAATATCGCAGTCAAGCTGTAAACTAGCTACGCAACGCATTTCGTTCTCCGGACTACATCCTGCTACTTCAAAAGCCCTGTTCAGGACTTGGTAGCAGGCGATTGTGAACGAACGCAAAAGAAGAAGAAGAAGAAGAGGAAGAATAGAGCCACTGTAGATGACTCTAATTTAGAGGAGGCACTGAGTAACGGTAGATTGCCCAATAGACGCATAATCACGCCAATGCAGATGGTCTCTCTTCTGAGCAATTCTAGAGTGCAAGGTGTCACATGGATCTACTGCCCATGTCATGCAGGCGTCTGGATCAGCGAAAGATCTGATGCCGTGGCGGGGCGACCTATGGTGAACGACTCGATGATCACGAGAGACAGATTTGAGTTGATCACCGCAGTTATGAATGATGAAGAGATTGACAATTTGGAAAAAGTATATGTGTAGAGGATGGTGGATTTTGGAGGGACTAGGGAAGAGGATGAAAGTGTATCCTGTCTGGGAAGATCCGAAGAACCCGAAATTAACACATGACTGAGACTCTGAGTGGTTAAACGCTTGACCTGCTGCTCGATTGCAGAGCACTTTTGGGAATTCCCACTATGTGATGATGTTGGTGCCTAGAATCAAGATGGCCCTTACAAGAATTTAGCGCCAAAGAATTTTTGTTAAACTTCTGCAATGTTTATTTCAGTAGCAATGTGTTGACATGTGGAGGATGCGTGTCTTCACCTTTCTTTTTCCTTCATATGCATAGAACATTTCCAGCAGACGTTCACATTTCATAATATCCTGTTCACAATTACAATCACTCGCATTTTCAAAATTCCCAGCTCTAGATGTTGTCTCAGTCTGTTGAGGTATATTTACTCAACTGGGATTCCAACGTTGTCCAAGATCTGTCCGACCGAGGAATAAGAACAATTAACCGCCTTGTTTGTTTTGTTTTCTTCGTCTGGGAACGATTATATATGACAGCAGGAATATATTTACTAATTAAAGCAGAGGTCATCCTGAGCTCATTTTTGTCTCTTTATAGGCCAATGTGTCTTATTTGCCTAGTGGTAGATATTTTCACGGAAAACACAGGGGGTTCGACTCCCGTTACTGTCGACCCAGCTGTAAATGAATACCTGGATTACTGTTAATGAAGATAATGCAGGTAAGAAGGGAACTGGATATGCCTCTCCAACTAAACAAGCTTTTTGCCTCGTACAATGAAGTCTCTAACACTTCATCCCCGAGAGCAGTGTGAGCAATGAGACTAGCTTTACCTTTTAGAGCTTGTCAAAGGATATGTAGTAGTGATGGCTATAGCGCTTCTCGCATTGGCTCCTCTTTTACCCATGAGGTAAAGAGGTCCATTTTAGTAGGTGTCCTTTATTGCAGAGGTCCTTTTACTAGAGATCGTTTTTGCATAGTTCCAGTTTTTGTCCAGGTAATCTTTCTACAGGTCCTTTTTGTGGAGGTCTTTTTTTTGGAAATGTCATTTTTGTAGATATCCATTTCCGAGGAACTTTTTTTGCAGACGACTTTTTTTTAGAGGATCTTTTTTTAAAGGTCGTTTTTCCAGAGGTTCTTTTTTATAATATTTTTTTATAGTTACATTCTTGTGGAGGTCAATTTATGTAAAAAGTCTTTTTCAAGAGGTCCATTTTTGTAGAGGTCCTTCTTTGATAAGGTTTGTTTTTGCGAAGGTCTATTTTTGAAGTGGTCAATTTTTGTAAAGGTTCATTAAAAAAATATATCTACAATCGAATGTACAGACAAATCGTAGATTGGCCTGTTGTTTCTTTGTGTGATGGAGCCTCTATTTTGCCTTCACGTAAGGTCACCACTGATGAGCAATTTCATTTTCCTTAGAAAGTTTGCCAGTGCAGCTGTCTGGTAAAAACCTACTCATTTCGATTTTAAATTGTCAAGGTTTTTTGTACGTTCTCAAAGTATTCATACGAATCCCCAGATTATTCTCTGTTTCCTTTGGGACTATGCCCCCATTTCACTTCTCTTGATATCAGAAGACGCTTGAAACTTGCAGGATTCGAACATCTTCCTTTCGTTCCTTCGTATAACTTCACACTGTAGCAGCCCATGTAATAACTGTAGCAGCCCATATAAAAGCTGTGGCAGCCCACGTAATAGCTGTAGCAGCCCACGTAATAGCTGTAACAGCCCATCCGATGGTTGTATGTGATTCTCATATGACGAACACATTGGCAGGAGATATTCATCAGCCATTATATCAGTGAGAGGCGTGTTAGCATTTTCCATTTTTCTGTGGTAACAGCGTGTCTCGGTTCGGATCGCGTCCGGAAACTAAAACAAATCTGGGTCGTGATTCTAATCGGGGACGGCTTCTCCAGTCAACGCAGCTGTAAATGGGTACCGGACGCATGAGTTAAAAAAAAAGTATAGTAACCCTTAGCATTACTGCCGTAGGGGTGTGAGCTGTTAGCAATCTCACATTTCAAAGGTTTGGCTATATCTGGGCGGTAGCCATTTCCTCTCCGTCTCCGCTTTTACTTCCCCGACTGGACCTGTACCCATTTAAGGCTGGAGCCGTTGCGGTCTGAAAACACACAAAATGCTGAAGATCCTTGTTCTAGAAACACAATCTCAAACATGAAACAAGAAAAACAGATTGAATCACTTGTTTTTCTAAGGATCAGAAAAATAACAAATCGTAATCTGCTATTGGAATGTGCAAAGTATGTGCTATTCAAACCCCAATGTGATTCATGATGAAATATTGGAGACTAGTCGCACTCGCCAAACTAGAAATATGCCAGGCCGCGGAAAACGGACAGTAAAACAATACGGATGCTATCAGCAGACGTCGTTAGTACTAATTAGACCTGACACACCGAACCAGAGTAGAGGTAACGCCCTCGTAACCCCGGACCGGATCCAGATAACGGCCTTCTTAAAGGTATTATTAAGTGTCAGGGCAGACGCAACCAACGAAGAGCACTCCGCCCAAACCTCGTCAGAGAGGAGTAAGAATGAAAATTAGTCGTATTGTTACAGGACACAACTTGCGACATGACAGTCGGCTACAGAAGATACTAGGCAAGATTCAGGGGAATAGAGGAATGGTTCGAGCAAGACTCATATTTACATCTCAAGCATGTAGAGACACCATATCAGAGTACGACCATATGCTCAAGGGGAATTGAGACATTAGTAAGGTCACGCACAACATACTGACCAAGACTATACTCTATCTCATCCATGGACCGTTTCCTAGAAACGGACTGTTTTAAAGGTAGTCTGGATGTTGAGATGTGGACCGAGGTAATCTCCGTAGTAATGAGTGCACAACATAGGATCTCGGTCCCCCTTCATCAGCACGCTCGGAATGTGAGGGAATCTTCTACAACCCGCCAATTACTACTCTTTTCAGTGGGGGCAAAAGATTGCTCATTGTGGGAATTCAACATCAACAACAACAGCAGCAGCCCACGCTAACAAACAGAGAGCTGCAGAAGACAGAGTTAAATGGAGAGATATACTCTTACAACCTTAAAACCCTTCTCAGGACAGATCAACTACAGAATATAGTCAAATGGAGAGACATGCTCAGATAACCTTACAACTAGTCTTAAGATTGATCAGCCAGAGGATAGGGTCAAATGGACAGACGGGATCAAGATGCTGAGCAGCGCATGAGCTGCAATGGTCATCGACTCGTAGCTGACTGCT
Organism: Ariolimax columbianus; assembly: GCA_036924085.1. Lineage (NCBI taxonomy): Eukaryota > Metazoa > Mollusca > Gastropoda > Stylommatophora > Arionidae > Ariolimax > Ariolimax columbianus. The sequence goes on from JAVGWX010000009.1 coordinate 7,081,103, forward strand.
AGCGTCAGGGCCAGCGAACCAGAGCTGCCAAGACCCTTCTACACCTCCACGCGGTGATTCTGGATAACTGCTGCAGCAGGGCAGACTGGCTAAGGAGAAGGGATCGAAGAAGGAATGCTAACCCGGTACTCAAAAAATGCTTGTTGAAGTCGGATTCGGATGTGTTGGACCGAAAGGTACAAATATCACAACGCATTCCGTTCTCTGGACTACATTCTGCTACTTAAGCCCTTTCAGTGTTTGGTAGTTGGAGATTGAGAATGAACGTAGCCAGGCCAAGCCAAATGGAGAGACATGGGTAGGATTTTTCCGATCCAAAACGGTTCCGGAGGTTGAACCAGCTTAAAAAATATGTTACCAGGTAATCTGGGAAAGTAAAAGCGATCGGCGTAATGTTAACTACATCACCTCTAGTTTCCCGTTCGTCAAGTTAACTAGATCACTTCTAGTGGACCATTCATCAAGTTGACTTCATCACCTCTAGTTTCCCGTTCGTCAAGAACAAATGAGCCTAACAAAGTATTCTAAATACGCCAAGCTGGAGTACTAACTGGTTTTTTACTTGTTTTATAAATCATTAAAAGTCGCTGCCCCCGTACACTAGTAACCAACCTTTCCTAAAAAGAAATCAACGCCACTACAGGATGGTTTCACGGCCACCGCTACATCAGTGATGTTTCAGGGATAAACACACAAAATCATACCGCCCCCTCCAATAGCTTGCGTCGACCACAAAGCTTCATATGGCTCCATGATCATCCTGGTTGTAGTGCAGTGGGATACTACTCAGTAAGCTGACCACTATGGGGATTAGAGTGTCGATCCCTTCTTTATTGACCAGACCTCTGTGACACAAAATGGTTCTAGTAACACGAAGGAGGGCGTGAGGCAGAGGTCCTGATCAGTATGTTTCACCTGATCCTGATTACTCCCACTTTCGTTTCTATCGGAAAGGTGCTGGTGGTATGTATAATACAATCCTTTCAAGCACACTACACCGCGACTGCTGGAGCATGCAGTTGTTTTAACTAAATCGTTAGGACAGACCCAGCAATGGGAGAAAAGATCCAGTCAGTAGTACACTTGGTTAAAAGCAGAACCGCAATTGGACAATGGCGAGTCCCTTCAATTGTACTTTGGTTGGGCTGGCATCTGAGAGCGCACAAACCTAGCATAGGTACATTCAGAAGCGCACATACATCCAAGCACTGGTTTATGCGTCTTAATATCACCCAGTTGACTACGGTCTAGGGTGGAATAGGCGAGCCTCCGCCAGTCGAAACTGGTGAGGTAAACACATAAAAAAAACAAAAACAACCTTGTTAGGATAACTATCTATCAGTCTGCAGGCACGGGTTTGAAACTTGGCAGGGCATGCCGTTTGGTTGGTGGTATCGGGGTTAAAACACAAATCTGACCTGCACACATCACATCGACGTACATTCACATCGACGTACATTCACATCCGTACATTCGGTATTTATTTACCAACCATTCACATCCCCTCGTTTGACCCCGGAATGGAAAATAGATACTGTACTGGCAGTGCCTACTCTATTTCGTTAGCAGAAGAGCTTCAACTTAATATTAAAGTTATTGTTACTCTCATATCACACTCTGCTGTTTGGGATGATGTGTTAGAGACGTCGTTGTACTGGACATCCTATTGTTATGAAGAGGAGTGGACATATATCTTTCTATCAGACCTTTCGTCTCTAAAATTTAGCCAGGTACTCGTTTACAGATGGGTTTACTGGATCGTTACAATTATGGGATCGAACCGTGGGCATTTGTCGTTTGAAGAGAGTGCGCTACCACACTGCTACTCGGATACGCCTAACTGAGTATTGGACACATTTGGTCGTGTTGCGAGCACACAATTTGAGAGTCACCGTTCAGCATGTTTGAATCACGGAATTTTATATTGAATTCGTCCTTTAGAGACTTCAACACGTCCACAGATGAAACACAATTAAACTCCTTGTTGTGGGTTACATGCGTGTGAAAAAGATAAGCAGTGTGTAGGATTTGTGGTCGTTCCCAGACAGGAAGTCTGTCCCAATTATTTCTGGAGGCCAGTCCGTGGATGTCCCGTTTAGCGTCTCCCACTTCAGGTCGAATTTATTTTAATTAAAAAACATGATTTACTTCCAGGAAAATGTCGTATCTTTCATTTCTTGAAAAAACATGCAATTCTTTGGTACACTTGGTTTTAGCATCGACTCAACGGACACATATTTCTGCACATCGGCATCGGTGGAGTCTGTTCTCTTGTCTAGAGCAGTGCTTTACATCGGTGGAGTCTGTTCTCTTGTCTAGAGCAGTGCTTTACATCGGTGGAGTCTGTTCTCTTGTCTAGAGCAGTGCTTTACATCGGTGGAGTCTGTTCTCTTGTCTAGAGCAGTGCTTTACATCGGTGGAGTCTGTTCTCTTGTCTAGAGCAGTACTTTACATCGGTGGAGTCTGTTCTCTTGTCTATAGCAGTGCTTTACATCGGCAGGAGTTCAACCAGGGGCCAGCCCAATTTATTATGTTCTTTTAAAATGATCTAAAATGTATGTTTACAATTAGTTGAAATGCATGTTCATCTAATTATGAAACTTTGCAAGGATTTTTTTAGCACGTATTGGAAGTCGCCGTGTTCTGTTGCGACTGCTTTGAAAAAAAAAATAGTTGTTATTTTCCTTACACCATTTTAAGTTCGGCGGTTGAGGGCTCGCGGACCAGCACCGGGTTGTGTACCACCACTTTGGGAAGCATTGGTCTAGAGTAGGGCTCTCCAAACTGGGTGCCCCCACCCACTACTGGGTGATTGTAGCATTCAGGTGGGCGGAAGCAGAAGAAATGAGTGCTGTATTATAACACAACCTGAGGAAACTAGGACAGATTACCAGCAAACCGACGTTAAGTTAACATTTTGAGAACCGGTGTTCTTCTCGTGGCAGCATAAGGCTGTTAAACATGGACAGTTACCTGACATCTTAAGGAAAACAGTAGAGCGATTAGAGTAGAAATGTTATAGAAAGGTTCTCCGAATACTGTGAACCGATGAAAGAAGAGAACAGCCACTCGGCAAGTTGGGCTTAGAGGAGAACCTGGTTCATTAATTGATAAAGACACAACGGTCTCAAGAGAACGGTAAACGTGGAATGTTCTTCACTTTCGATTCTAGTGAGCGGTAATAAAGTTTGACCGTCATGAAAGTTATAAAAGTGAGCTCCAGACATGAAAATGTTGAAGAGCTCTGGTCTGACAATTGAAATTGTGACGCGATTTGTTGATGGCTAAATATTGACACTATTCCCGTTTGGTGAAGGTAAGCACCTTATAAAAGACTTAATTTTATGTCATCAGCCAATTCCGTCGTTACGTTCCGCTACAGCCTGACGAGAAAGACATGTTTGTTTAAATATTCTCCACCCAGTTTTCGTGACACAGCACTGTAATGGCCCCATTAACCAATTCTCTGATAAAGTCTCCTTCGGAATATGGCTTGGAGTGGTTTACAATATTTTCACTGGCAATAAAGTTTGCCGAACAATGCTGTGAGCTTTATTATTCTGTTATTGATATTCCTGTTTTTTCTTCCAACTATGTAACTTTTTTTTGCTTAACTGACCGTTTCAATCGCTGTAAATGGCGATGTTTTTATAGGTTGCCTTCTTTTACAATGGAAATAGTTTCAAGATAAACAGAACAGGATTACATACCTGGCATCAGAGATAATTCTGCAGGAATGAACAGCCTAGTACGAATAGCTTCAGGCAACAACAACAACGGGGAAATACCTGAGCAAAGGACAATAAGTAATTAGAGGTGATGAACAGAGCTTGATCCGTAGCGGATACTGCTGTCAGGGATGAAGTGTGAGAGACGCCGTTCTCCTAGTCCTCTATATGTTGTGAGGTAGGGCAGCTAGTTCCCTTCTTCGTTTCATTTTCTTCTCAAAACAGTAACCCTCGTACTCATTTACAGCTGGGTCGACTAGAGCGTGTTGATAACAGGGATAGAACTTGGTACATTTGTCGTATGAGGGTAGCACTCTAACAATCTCGGATGCTGAAGAGATAATTCGGTTTATAACAAGGTTCCTAGTAAAGTCAAGATGCCGATGTCACGCCTGTCTGGTCACGCCTGTCTGGTCCCGACTGTCTGGCATATTGTGAATACGGTGTTGGGCCCACGTTTGTCTTGACCAACGGCACACTAGGGGTCATGGGGGTCAACATCATGCCGGCCACGGTTCCTTTCCCATATTATTCTAGTACCCAATTTTCGAGGCTGGGTGGACCACCGGATCTGTTTTTCGATCTGAAAAAATCCCGCACCAATTGGGAACCGAACCCCTATCACACAGCTGGGATCCCGTGCACTGACCATTGCACTACATGGGCTTTAAATTCAATTAGAACGACAGAAAGGATTACATCTTAAACTAAATAAAAGCAACCAATTGCAACATTAGACAGACACGAGTGATGGAATGTGAGAATCAGGTTGCTGCTACCAGAAGGTCAAGTACTTATTTACACCTGGAGACACCTGGAGACACCTGGAGAGTGTCGAGACAGGTGGAGTGCGACAGGGCGACACAATTTCTCCAAAGCTTTTTACAGCAACGCGTGAGGACATCTTCCAACAGATGAGTGGGACCGATAGAGGAATAAATATAAATGGGGAAAGGCTCACAGACGACATTATGCTTATCAGCCGCATCCCCGAGAAGACCCAACAACCTCTGAACGAACTGGATGAGGTCGGTAGAGGTGTCGGACTACGGATGAAGAAAAAGAAAACACAATATCTACGAAACCCATACTGCCTCAAATGATGGGAGATCAAGCTGGGAAATGAGCCGGTCGGAGGGAAATGAGCCAGTCGGAGATGTCAGCGCCTACATATAATAGGGGAAATAAATAAATGCCACCCACACCCTAGACCGGGAGATTTCCAGACGAAGGGATGCAGCCTGGTATAGCTTCAATACGATAAAGCAAATACTCCTGCAAATGAAAGACACCATGGCAAGGTTACATCCTTTCAATTATACAGTCATACCAGTCATGATCTACGGATGTGAAGTGTGGAATCTACCGGTCATACCAGTCATGATCTACGGATGTGAAGTGTGGAATCTACCGGTCATACCAGTCATGATCTACGGATGTGAAGTGTGGAATCTACCGGTCATACCAGTCATGATCTACGGATGTGAAGTGTGGAATCTACCGGTCATACCAGTCATGATCTACGGATGTGAAGTGTGGAATCTACCGGTCATACCAGCCATGATCTACGGATGTGAAGTATTTTATCTACCGGTCATACCAGCCATGATCTACGGATGTGAAGTATTGAATCTACTGGTCATACCAGCCATGATCTACGGATGTGAAGTATTGAATCTACCGGTCATACCAGTCGTGATCTACGGATGTGAAGTATTGAATCTACCGGTCATACCAGCCATGATCTACGGATGTGAAGTGTGGAATCTACCGGTCATACCAGCCATGATCTACGGATGTGAAGTGTGGAATCTACCGGCCATACCAGCCATGATCTACGGATGTGAAGTATTGAATCTACTGGTCATACCAGCCATGATCTACGGATGTGAAGTATTGAATCTACCGGTCATACCAGTCGTGATCTACGGATGTGAAGTATTGAATCTACCGGTCATACCAGCCATGATCTACCGATGTGAAGTGTGGAATCTACCGGTCATACCAGCCATGATCTACGGATGTGAAGTGTGGAATCTACCGGTCATACCAGCCATGATCTACGGATGTGAAGTATTGAATCTACACAATGCGGATGCGGATAAACTACTCATTACCCAGCGAGTGATGAGAAAATGCGTTATCGGGATCTCTATCAGAGATCAAATCCACAATGTTGAAATCAGAGAACACGCTCTATTGTGGAGGCTGTGTTGTCTCGCAAGTACCACTGGACTGACCACGTGGTGTGTATGCCAGATAACAGATGGACACTCAGAACGAATGTTTGTACAAGACCAAGTGGCAAATCGCCCATACGATGGCGAGAGGGTCTGTTGAGAGACCTAGGTCCGAAGTGGTACGACACGGCGAAAGATCGGACTGCATACAGGGCATTGTTGACTACCTCGCATACGGCACAAATGTCGGAGATATGATATTGTACTGTATTGTATCGTTGAGACAGGTGATAGAGTCCGGTACCAATATCACGAGAAGCCTCCTGTACTCCAAAAACCTCTCTCTGACTGAACCATATCTCTGGCTCCACGGCGTCTCGTGGCTAGGGAACGAACAATACGAGTAGTGAATGATTTGTCAATATAAATTTAGCGATTGTTTTTCTTCTATTATGTGATATTTCGACGATGTTTATGGACAGCGAAGAACAGTGATTGTAGATGTCTCATTGCAGGAAGCATAGGGCCATTGTAGATGGTTATATAGAGGAACGTAAATCAAATGTAGATAGCTCATTTGAGGGCGAATAGAGTCAATGCAGATGGTTCGTTAGATAACGTATAGAGTCAATGCAGATGGTTCGTTAGATAACGTATAGAGTCAATGCAGATGGTTCGTTAGATAACGTATAGAGTCAATGCAGATGGTTCGTTAGATAACGTATACAGTCAATGCAGATGGTTCGTTAGATAACGTATAGAGTCAATGCAGATGGTTCGTTAGATAACGTATACAGTCAATGCAGATGGTTCGTTAGATAACGTATAGAGTCAATGTAAATGGCTGATTCGAGGAATTATGAAGTCAATATGGATGGCTCACTCGAAGAAGCAGTTAAACCTTGTGGATGTATCATCAAAGGCGCATAGAGTCAATGTGCATGGCTCATTGAATGACGTACAGAGTCAATGTATATACCTTGATGGATAACGAATAGAGATAAAATAGGTAGTTTATTGTGGGACAAATAGATTCAATGTATATGGCCCGTTAGCGGAAACACAGCACTACTGTAAATGGCTCTTTATAAGAAGTCTGCGCCAAAGCACTTTGTACTCTTGCAGTTTTCGTTTCGGAAGCAGTGTGTTCTCAAACTGAAATTGCTAGTCCCATTCACAACCATCTTTACCTGACTTTCAGGAATTGCATGAACAGTGTAGTGGGCATTTCTTCCGTCCCCATCAAGTGGGGCAGAGACCACAAAGGGAACAACAAAACCTGCTGGATATGAATACACTGAATGGTTATCTCCTGATTGCTGATCACCGATGTCTTGTGGGAAGAAAGGAAAACAAAGAAGTACTTGGAGAATTTGGGAATGGAAGCCAACTGAAATAGACTTAGTTTAGTTCATCCCATAAATCATCAGGTCGTTGGGGCACACTTAAAGACACTCCCAAAATCCCACGCCATCCCTCTCTCTCTGTCGCCGCCTGTCGTATCTCACTGTGACGAAGGCCTGACCACTCAGTGATGTTGTCCACCCATCTCTTCCTTGGACATCCTCGCCGTCTCTGTCCCGGTACGGAACCAAAGAGTATCGAGTTGGGAATTCCGTTGGATCTCGCGACGTGCCCGAACCAGGCCATCGTTCGTCTTTTGATAGCTGTGAACAGCTCTTCAAAAGGACCAATAGCGTCTTCAACTCTCTGATATTTCTTCGTTCGTGACACGATCTTTATATGTAACATTAAGAGTTTTCTATAGCACCTCATTTCCATTGCATGTTTTCTGCCCTGGATATCTGCTGTAATGGTCCAGGTCTCGCAGGCATACGGAAATACTGACAGCACCAAAGAGCGCAGTAGTCTGACTTTTATGCCGAGGGGGGGGGGGGGGGGGGGGCGCTTATCGTGTCAGGTAGACGTATAAACTTAGATAATTCAGATATTTATAGCACATCAAATGACACATTATCTTATTGAAAGCCGTACACAGAAGATAAAAAGATGAGTAAAACAGTGTCATCCTCTTCTTCTGTCTTCTCTTTTGTCCTGCTGCCCTTGCCATGAGGCGTCGCAGAGAGGCGGGATGCGTAAGTTTGTTATCGCCAAGTGTGAGGCTTGTGGTGTAGTTGTGTAGAGGTTCCTGAGTGTGTCAGAGACACCATCGATCCACCTACGTCGAGGTCAGCCGCTTACACCTGCACTGATGACGAGCATGTGATTAACTCTTTATATAAAAAGTTTCGGTCAAGATGGGGGAGTGGTCACATCTTTCTTGTAATTGCTGACATGTCGTACAAATTATCAGCTGTTATTAACACAACAAATTAACACGAATAGGCACAGAGCGTGTCCTGTCAGATCGAACCATCAAATCAAAAGATAGTTTTTTGCAGATTTATTGCAGCGACGACAGATGAAGCAGAAATCTTGGGAAGAATATGTCGCTACATAGGTCATACACTGCGGAAGGTCCAAGTCAGTATCCCCAGGCAATCTATGTCATGTGACCACAGGGAAGGAGAAGGGAAGGAAGGTCACAGAGAGAACAGACCTTAAGAGCAATACAAGAACAGGGAGATGCTGGAAAGAATTAGTGAAAATAGCACAGGACAAGTCTGCTTGGAGTGAATTGGTTGTAGACACAGGGCGGGTCTGTTTGGAGAGAATTGGTTAATGGTCTCACAGGACAGGTTGGGTTGTTTTGTTTTTGTTAAATTTTTTTTATTGCGTTCACCTTATTTCTCTATTCCCCAAGGCAATGTGCGTTGCACTGTGGTTTTTATTTTGCGCCTGTCGGCCCAATGCATCTGACTTCAGCAGGCATTTTATGTAAGGGTCTGCTTCCTCTTGTATTTTCTAAGGGTTTGCTTTCCTTGGTGCTGGATCGAACCCAGCACCTTTGGGTTGTGAGCCATGTCACTTAACCACTAGGCCACACCGTCTCCTATATGACAATTTTGATTGAAGAGAGGGTTGGTTGATGGTACAGGACATATTTGTTTGCAGAAAATTGGTTGATGGTCTCACAGGACAGGTCTGATTGGAGAAAATTGGTTGATGATAATCTCAAAGGACAGATTCAAGAGAAGTGGTTGATGACACATACCAGGTCTGATTGGAGAGAACTGGCTGATGACACATACCAGGTCTGATTGGAGAGAACTGGCTGATGACACATACCAGGTCTGATTGGAGAGAACTGGCTGATGACACATACCAGGTCTGATTGGAGAGAATTGGCTGATGACACATACCAGGTCTGATTGGAGAGAACTGGCTGATGACTTTTGGGAGGACATTATCTGACTTCTCTGAAAGCGCACTAGGTTCGTGGATACCTTTCATTATTTGGTTAAAGATAAATACTGTCCATTTAATGTACAATATATAGCTTACCAATGACACTTCTATCGGTCACGGTTCACGTGGCTTAGCTCACTTCAACCTATGAACAATATTTAGAAATGGAATAAACATTCAAATATATTCTGCACATATTTTTAAAAAAAGTATATATTCTGGTTTTTCCGAAAGTTTTTAATTTAGATATCGTGAATAGGTGTGAGTGAGACTTTCAAACTCGGATGTGAATAATTGGTGAAGAATACATCATTGCGACACGTAATCGTAGGTCCAGATTAGCAATTAGAAAATATTTTTTTACTCAGAGAGTGGCGAATGCTTGGAAGGCATTACCACTGGAAGTAGTGGTGGCAGGGACAATTTATACATTTAAGAATAAATTGGATGCTCATAGCTTTTAGAGCAAGGGGATGTAAATGGAACTAGTTGTATACAAACTCTGCAGAATCTTCTAAGCCGGCATAAAAATGTTAAGTTATGTTATACCGCTGACCTACTAAAACTAACCTGTTTCTGGTAAGCGTTGTTGTAAGGGAACAGTTTCTAATTCGGAATCCCCGTTTATATTTTAAGCTTTGAAACACTGTCAAACTATATTGATAATCGAACACTAACACTTCACATTTGTGTCATTAACGGGAACAATTATAAGAGCTACTACAACCTATTACATAACCACAACACTATTCCTCATAGTAAGCAAACGAAAATTACATTGACTTATGACAGAACGCCAAGCGGTTAGCATGTATCTGATTGCAAATAGGGACTATCGTGCATTCTTCTGGTCGTCTACGGGAAGAGCCGATAATACTCGAGCGATTCACTTGCCAGAGATCTGCCATGTAGAAATGGGGAGGGTAGGAGGTTGCACAAATAGCCAGGAAAATCGTAGAGTATTTTGATGCACATTGAGACTCATAATAGTGAGGACTACTAATGTCGTAAAGTTTATTTGATGTTTTTAAATTTCTACTTTTATGTCCCGTAGACATTTGACTCAAACTAGCTTAACTAACATGCGTGGGGACCAGCCTGGTCCTGCTAGTACGCCACTCGACCTTGGCATCCCAAGGCCACACGGACAAGGGGCAAATCCGTCGATGTCAGCAGGATGGCGCAGGAACCGAGCTGGCTGTGCCAAATCTAAAACTAGGGGTATGTCAACTGTATGTATATGAATATGTGTATGTAAACTATGTGTTGGAAACTATATGTATGTAAACTATGTGTATGTAAATGTGTGTATGTAAACTCTGTGTAAGTAAACTATGTGTAGGTAAATTGACTGCATCGTAACTCTGTTTATGTAAATTGACTGTATGTAAACTCTGTGTATGTAAATTGAGTGTATGTAAACTCTTTGTATGTTAACTGAGTGTATGTAACATATGTGTATGTAAACTATGTGTATGTAAACTGAATGTATGTAAACTGAGTGTATGTAAACTACGTGTATGTAAAATTCGTGTATGTAAACTGAGTGTATGTAAACTACGTGTATGTAAACGGAGTGTATGTAAACTGAGTGTATGTAAGCTGAGTGTATGTAAACTATGTGTATGTAAAACTGAGTGCATGTAAACTACGTGTATGTAAACTATGTGTATGTAAACTATTTGTATGTAAACGCATACCGGAAGGTTCTCAATTAATGTTATCTCCCAAGTATTTCTGCAGATGCAAACATTGCCAACAGGGGGAGAAGACTCCTGCTAAGCTCAGGCAGACAATTCCGTGCAGGAACGCTATATCTGCCGACTGCTGCATGTTTCGCGCGTAATGAAACCAACGTGGACCGTCTGAGAGGATGTGTGCCGGCGTACAGACTGATATAGGATGTCGATTTTTGGCGGGAATGTAGAGAAAGGAGAAGGGTGTGGGAGGGCGAGAAAGCATAGGAGATATGTACGGCCAGATTGTGTGTGAGAGAGTTGGATAGTGTCAAAACAAATATTTCATAATTCGTGCATTCTCTCCATCACATACCGCCCCCAACCCCTCCCTTCGAACTCTGTCCGTATATATTTTAGTAATAATAGCGGCAGCAGTAGTAGTAGTAGCAGTATCAGTATCAGTAGTAGTAGTAGCAGTATCAGTATCAGTAGTAATAGTAGCAGTATCAGTATCAGTAGTAGTATCAGTATCAGTAGTAGTAGTAGTATCAGTATCAGTATCAGTAGTAGTAGTAGCAGTATCAGTATCAGTAGTAGAAGTAATAGTAGTTGTTGCAGTAGTAATGGTAGTAGTTGTATCAGTAGTAATGGATGTAACAGTAGTAGGGGTAGCAGTAGTTGTTGTAATAGTCGTAGTAGCATAGTAGCAGTAGTAGCAGTAATAATATCAGAAGTAGTAGTAGTAGTAGTATTTGAAGTAGTAGTATTAGTAAATGCAGTAGTAGTCGTAGCAGTAGTTGTTGTTTTAGTCGTAGTAGCATAGTAGCAATAGTAGTAGTAGTAATAGTAGTAGTTGTAGTAGCGGTAGTAGTTGTATTAGTCGTAGTAGCAAAGTAGTAGTACTAGTATTAGTAGTAATAGTAGTAGTAGTAGTAGTAGTAGTAGTCTGAGAGTAATGAACATTACACGAATGTCGTCTATTTAAGATTTAGGCCAAACAAAACTATGAAGAACAAAAATAAGGGACACAGAAAACAAAACTGCAATTAAAAAAAACAAAAAAAACAACCAAGGAAGGAAATCTGGAAGAAAGCCACCCACGCTCAGAGACGTGTACGCGTGAGACAACAATTGAAGCGTATCCCCGAGGACTAGTGGTACGGACTGGCATCCTCAGCCCAGCCAACACTTGTACAAACACAGAATGGGCAGGGTACGTTTCAGAGCAGGCTGGAGACCCGGATTTGGCAAACACTACGGCCTTGACAAGTTTCAGAGACAGCAGCCATTACGTCGGTACCATTACTCGCTTCCTGTTATCACCATAACTACGTTTTCGGTGAGCCAAGAGTTTTGATTGTTTAAAACAAGGGGAAAACATGGTGGTCATTGCCTACAGCGCTCTGCTTCAGTTGATGTAAGCCAAGCAGTCGGGGAGGTGGGGTTGTGGGTGGGGGGAGGGGGGAGATGGGAGTTCACGGGTCCAAGCGTTAGTGACACCCACATTTACCGGACTCGTAACAGCAAGGTCAAGGTGGGGTTTCTATTTCAAGCAAAACCATTCAACAACCACCTGATGAACTGAGGTGCACTAGTTCATTATTCGCAAAACAAAGTATACCACACACTGTCTGAGGAAAATAGGGGAAAACGTTAATTTTCGTTAATCAAACAATTTTTAAAAAACATAATAGGTTAATTTCTCTTGTCTTGAACCATTTTTCCGGTTCTGTCCAAGTCTTTAATCAAACAACCGTAGCCAGCAAAAACACGTCAAGTCCTCTTGTCCTGAACCATTCTTTCCGGTTCTGTCCAAGTCTTTAATCAAACAACCGTGACCAGCAAAAACACGCCAAGTCCTCTTGTCCTGAACCATTCTTTCCGGTTCTGTCCAAGTCTTTAATCAAACAACCGTGACCAGCAAAAACACGCCAAGTCCTCTTGTCCTGAACCATTCTTTCCGGTTCTGTCCAAGTCTTTAATCAAACAACCGTAACTAGCAAAAACACGACGTCCTGTTCTGAGTCTATCGTTCAGTTTATGTACACGTCTATCCTATTCCCTTTTCGCTCGTCTCCCGTTTTCTTGTCATGTACGTTGTGGTCTTCCTCTGCCCCTCTTGCCACGGAGATTCCAGAACATAGTGATGCTCTCAGCTAGATTTCTGAATGTTTACCCTATCCAAATCCAGTATCTTCCGCCCACCCCTTGCTCGCCCATGTTTTCCAGGAGCCCTATATTCATAACGCTCTTATTGCATTTCAATCCTTGTATTATGCTTCTACACTAACAACTAATTCATAGCAGGTAGGCTGGGCACAGCAGTCCCAATAAATACATGCTGAGGACAAATTCACTGTGCATCTGGGCTCAGTACACATAATACCACTCAACCTGTGTCACAAAGACACCGAGTACCTATGTGACCAGTCTCACTTATTGCTGTATCAATAGATTGACATGTGTAAAGTTCTTCCAAACTGGCTCGTCGTACTCAGCTCCCTAGAAACAGAAGGTCAGTGCTTACGTCTTGATGTGCTGTCCATATCATGATGATGTTACATATATTTATCGCATGCATCTTCCGTTTTTTTTAATTGCAGTTTTGTGTTGTTGTTTTTTATTTTTGCGTTCGCCTTATTTCTCAAATCGACAAGGCGGCGTGCGTTGCACTGTGGTTTTTATTTTGCGCCTGTCGGCCCAGTGCATCTGAATTCAGCATGCATTTTATGTAAGGGTCTGCTTCCTCCTGCATTTTTCTAATGGTTTGCTTTTCCGGGGAAACGGCCGGTGCTGTGATAGGGATCGAACCCAGTACCATCTGGTTGTGAGCCGTGTCACTTAACCATTGACCAACGCCGTCCCCTCTTTTCTGGCCGTGAATTGTGTAGGAAAGTCTGAATTCAAACTTCACACCCAAGTATTTGGAAGCCATACTGGGTTCTAGCTCCAGTCCTTGTCCTTTGATATGTCATTTATTGCCGTCTGCCTGTTTTTGAGTTTGATAGCACACACTTGGGTTTTGTTGAAATTTGGTTGGAGGGTTTTTCTCTGGTAGTAATATACGGTAAGGACGGAAGTCGGTTTGTGTTTAACCTTTTCAAAACTGTCTCCATTTGCTGTGAATCCCTGAACGCCAACAACGCAATCTGTCTCACAAATACAACCACAGACATTGTTGGAGCCATTGATATGAATGTCTGACGGCCAATATCTAAGAAGCAGATCATCTCCTAATTGGTGGATTATCAATTAGTTTTGTGAGGAAAGGGCCAAAGGTTTGATCTGATGGAACGGATTGGGTTAGAACATTAGTGAATAAAAACATTATTACCTTCTGGGTTAATTGAGGTTGTACCCTTGTGCGTCTGTGGGTCCATTACTGTCCAAGCACGCAGTGAGAAGTGCTCCATGACGGTTGTGAATGGGTCTAGTCCAAGCACGTCGTTAGAAGTACCTCATGAGGTTTGTGAATGGGTCTAGAATGTAGCAGGTGAGAAGTGAGCCATGAGGGGTGTGTTTGGGTCTAGAAACCTCAAATTGTACAATTAATTTTCTTCATCAAACAAAAATGGAAGTGCAAGAATAGAGCTTTAGCCCAGGCCTCTTCAAAGAAGTCGTCTACAATGGTGTCCCTCTACTCATGATTTAATTTTGTTGCTCCTCTTCTACCTTTGGGTGTACATGTTTTCTTTTCTCTTTCCTGTGCATTCATGAGGCAACCGACTTCACACCAAGCTATTCGTGGTCACATTGTGCAACATTCCTGGCTGGTTACTAATCCTTTCTCTCTATTGGAGCTCAGGTAACACAACCACATCCCTTATGGTTCACGAAGAACGAAAAAGTAAAGAAGAAGATGGTGATATCGTGGATTAACAATAATATGATATCATGATTGAAGACATTTTGACATAATGTACTGAAGTCAAAGTAATATGGATTGAAGACAAGGTGATATCATGGTCTGAAGACAAGGTAATATCATGGATTGAAGACAATGTATCTTGGACTGAAGACACGATTACATCATTGACTTGACAAGATGAAATATTGGACTGAAGACAAGGTGGTTTCATGGACTGAAGACAGTGTGATGTCATAGATTAAAGATAAGGTGATATCATGAATTGCAGACATCGGGACATCATGTATTATTGACAGAGGTGATATCATAGAATGAAGACAAGATGATATCGTGGACTGAAGACAAGGTGATATCGTGGATAGAAGACAATGTGATATCATAGACTGAAATGTCAGGAATTGCAGACAGTGTGATATCATTGATTAAAGACAATCTGATACCCTGGATTAGTGTCTCTACACACGTCTCTGAGAACATCTATGATATTCTGGCATTCATTTCGTCGTGGAAATTAGCGGTAATTCTCAAATGATCCATAGTTCATAGATATCTAATTATACACGTGTGGCACATGTGATCTTCTGAAAAGGAAAGCCGGGCTCAGAGCCACACTTCACTTAACAGGAGTCGATTGAAGACGTCATTAATTTGGCTGCACGGATTTAAAAATAATTAAAAGCTGACTTTCCGTATTCTTGGTTTCCAGTAAAGAATACAGCTGATACACCTTATTTGTTTCTATTTGGATTCGTCCTTTTCTTGAGTTCCTCCCAGAATCTGCAATTTGCTTTGCAGAAGGAGGTATGGGCAGGACACACTCTCAAGAAGTACCCTGGCAATATTACTAGACATGAGCTGGATTGAAATCCCCAAGGAAAGGGACGAGTATAGAGGTCAATGAATACCTGGTGAGGAACAGTTGAAGACGAGGCCATTGGAAGCGGAAACTAAGCGGCCCACTCAGAGTAGAAGCGGCTGGAGAGTATCCATACATCCAAATGATCCAAGACAAGTCAGGTGAATGCACGAGGATGTTGAAAGTTGCTACACTTGTATTCTTATTTTACTTATTACTCTCAATCGTATATTCTTCTGTGGGCTCTAATCTATGGCCAGTCTGATTATATTTATGAGTGTTGTTGTCGTCGTATTAAACCATCGGTCAAAACTGCCAAAGTGATGAGTGGCCATTTTGAACGATTGAGTACTGAAATGTAGTAACAGACTCCCTCCACTTCGCTCGGTCTGGAGACACAATTATCAGCCTTCACTCTTCTCTGTGATGCGCTCTTGTAAACAGGCTGTGTCACATCAGACTGGTCAGCGAGGTGGGGATTAATGATACACAGAGTCTTGAGCTTTCAGAGAAGTCTCGTATTGCACCACATTCATTAGAAAACAGATCGATACAAGCGCAACTGTAACCTGCTACAAAAAATACATGAACATGAATTAAATGAACTAAGCATAAGCAGCTTCCAACAAGAACAACTTTAGCTGGTCTGTGATCATTAACTGGTTCATGATATTTATTTGGTCTTCTATGGTTATTGGCTAAGTAGTTTTCGAACTGTTTATATGGCTGTTGGCTAAGTTGTCTTTGGTCGGTTTATATATTGGCAAATGGTGATGGCAATGACATTTATGGTGGTTGTGATGATGGTGATGATGATGATGGGGGTGGTGGTGGTAGTGAATATGACGGTAACATGGTGATAATGATTATGCCCACACATAAACATGCACACATACACACAAATATACATACATACATACACACACACACACACGCACGCACGCACGCACGCACGCACGCACGCAGGCAGGCAGACAGAAATACAGACAGACAGACAGACACACACACACACACATATACACACACACATACATACATACATACACACACACATACATACATACATACATTCATACATACATACATACATACATACATACATACATACATACATACATACATACATACATACATACATACATACATACACACACACACACACACATACATACATACACACATACATACATACATACATACATATATAACATATTGGGAATGCGAACTATTCGCTGCAGACATAAATTGAACAAACTGAACATGAAATCCATAAGCACGTGCTCGTGGGGAATGCGGGCAGGAAATGTGTAGAATATGTTCTGTAAGCCTACTGGCTACATGAGAAGAACAGAGTGACAGCAGGACTCTTCTCAATACATTTTATGATAACATGCATGGCTGCTAGAGACGCATAACAGACAAACAAAGTTTATTGCGGAAATAAATCTGGCTATTTGGTGGGGATGCTGCATAAGCGGGCCTCATGGCCTCTCTTACTAGATAGGAAGAATATAACCACGTCCCTCTATGTATGTCGTAGAAAGGGACTAAAGAGAGGTGTGCATGGGGCTAGCGATATCATCGTGTAAAAGATGTTACTACAGACACCACCACTGCACACGCACACAAAGTACTTTGGGTCTAGCGATATTATCGTGTAAAACATGTTACTACAGACACCCCCACTGCACAAGCACACAAAGTAATTTAGCGCAGAATTCTTAAATGAAGCCAACTGTAGTGGAGTACACTCCTGCTGGCATGACAAGAGGAAGTATTCGCTGCATGTCGATCACAACATCTGGGACGGGTAGCCAAGTTTGGGAGAGAAGTAGATTGTTCACTCTGGACAACCCACACGTTGTCTTTGAAATTAAGCTAGCTAATCTTGGCTAATATATTGGCTCTGAACACAAAAATGACAATAACATTTGTCTTTTGGCTCTTGTTTTGGAAAAATGAGTTTTTATTTCTAAACGACTCGGTTTACATTGAGTGGGTAGAAAACCATTTCGCAATGTTGTATTTCCATAGCTAAATTGCGGTGCATGACTTATGAACAATACCCACTACGGTAATTACCTCATTTTCTGACGTAATGTAGTTGAATCGTGACATCGTTGCGTTAAGATTATTGACGACAATAATGCAGTCGTTAGTTGTAAGCGAAGTCTTGTACGGCCAGCAAATACTTTGAGCAATTCCAATTTATCACTTCGTCTTATATACAACACAAGTGATCTCAGCATTGGAAAAACCAACGTTATTGATACCTCATAACTATGTTAATTGTGCGAATAGTATTTGTTACATATGAGGGGAAGCTACGAACACAAGCCGAAACATGGTAATCACTATAATAGTGAAAACGTCATATGATCATTTCACGAAATGCCTGATTGGGGACCAGAACAAGGTAAGTTCCACACATATGCTGCAGAAAAGTGTTGTTCCTATGGTGTGGAGAGAGAGCCAAGCAATCATGCAACTTAATCATGTATGGTTTCACAAGTTTCTGCAGACATCACTAGAAAGACCAAGTGGAAAATAGCATGTCTGAATATGTATTATGTTCTCAGACCAATTCCAAACGTCAAGGTACTTTATGTATCTGAGTCTACAAATGCATGTTCATCGATTTAGATAATGAGAATCCAGAAGACAAATCAAGGTCGGGTTATCCGCCCAATTCGGCACTCAGTGAATTTCCATCTGTCTGCCACGGTGCGTCATCTGCGTTCCACATTGTCACACAAGAAGAACGGAACGAGTTTGCTGGCGATCTGAAGTTATCAAAGGTCAAAGCGGAGTTGCTTGGATTAAGATTTAAACAATAGAATACTTCTCAAAGAAAATATTCTAGTTACTTCAGTTGATTCTATACTTCAGGAAGGAAGATGACCGCGTGTTCTGATCCGAAGTGAATGGCATAGTGAGCGCTCTAGGAATCAAACATGAGTCCCTCGACTCGGAGAATCGAACATTAAAGAGAGGATTGTTGTCGGTTCTCAGCTTTCCGGGCCCTTCAGAGACGAGATGTTAGACATGTTGCTTGAGGGTTACCAGAAAAAAAGGCAAATTTCGTCTTGTCTCAACAAACTTCTGTAGGAATGTCAGAACAGAACTTCAAGGAACTGATTGCGAACAGGCCGTCTCTATATCGTAAATTGGGGTACCATATGTTCAGAAAGATCAACTTTCTCCAGGCCCATTTGGACATCTTCCCCGACACCTGTGCATGGTTAGCGACGAGCGTAGTGAACGTTTTCACCAGAACTTTGCAACGATGGAGAAAAGATACAATGAAACATGTCCACTTCAGTGTTGGTTGATTACAGTTGGACGCTTGCCAGAGATGATACTGAGCAGCTATATAAGCGACATACAAAGCGACATCGTTCGTAGAAGTTGACTTATTCATATTTAATTGTGTATGTATCAGCAATAGTTGACCAATTTGGCGTCTTGGCTGTTATAATACAGGGGTTCCCAAACGGGTTGGTTCCCGTCACAGTTGGTGTACCAGAATATGTCCATGGCACCACAAGTAAGAGAATAAGCCCATTTAATAGGTGCAGTGCGAAGTTCATGAAAATATTGGAAAGTTTCGCGTCAACCAGCCACGGCACCCAGGGAACCACGGTACACCGTTTGGGAACCACTGTCATCAATTCTAGCATTGTGAAATCTTTAGTAAATAACTTCCTTTCTCCCAGAGGCTTGACTTTTATCAAACTGTGTTTTTCAATGTTTTATTTTAGAGCGAAAGATGAAGATGAACCATGGGATGTATATAAGATGAATTAGGCCAACAGGTGTGTTTTGAACGATGCGGCAATTTATAATAACTGATGTACATACGCTCTTACAGCTAAAATATAACCGCTTGTACATCGCTAAGTGGACAGGGGCGGTGAACGCAACATTAAGTAATCCTGCCAAACAGTAGGATGGAGTCATTAAAAGGCAATGAAGACAAAGTGAAGGATGCTGGGGTGCAGGAAAAGCGAACTTTTAAATGAGGCCTTCCGAAATACAGGTAGTCATTTGGGTGGGAAATAAGGTGAAAGAAAGTGTATATAAACATGAGGTTGATTAGGCGAGAACTAGGTGGACTTTATATTAGCATTATTATTATTATTATTGCAATTTTAATTTTTTTTTTCATTTACGTTTGCTTTATTTCTCTATTGCCCAATGCGGTGTGCGTTGCACTGAGGTTTTTATTTTGCGCCTGTCTGCCCAACAACTTTGTTGGATAGGGCCATGTTTTCACTTTGCTCCTCTTGTCTAACTCAGAGAACATGATCAAATGTATGTCTTTTCGTCCCATAAGAGTGCATATCCTTGAAAACTGACATGGTTAGTTGATGGGATGATTGCTGAGCATGACACGATCACAGTCTGAATATTGTCACTTGATCTGTTATTGGTCAGGAGTAAAGAAAGGTCGAAGGTAATTCCTTAGCATACATTGCTGCCAGGGATGAAGTGTTAGAGACTTCTTTGTAATAGACAAGTTTGTTTATGTGGCTAATTCCCTTCTTCGGTTTCATTCCTTCCCTGGCAGAAAGCCAGGTACCATTTACAGCTGGGTCGAATAGCTTCAGGCAACAACAACAACGGGGAAATACCTGAGCAAAGGACAATAAGTAATTAGAGGTGATGAACAGAGCTTGATCCGTAGCGGATACTGCTGTCAGGGATGAAGTGTGAGAGACGCCGTTCTCCTAGTCCTCTATATGTTGTGAGGTAGGGCAGCTAGTTCCCTTCTTCGTTTCATTTTCTTCTCAAAACAGTAACCCTCGTACTCATTTACAGCTGGGTCGACTAGAGCGTGTTGATAACAGGGATAGAACTTGGTACATTAGCATGCCAATTTTAAAAAATCAAGCAGAGTAACTTTGGCATTCTGACCGCAGGGACATCCATAGTTGAGAAATTGTCAATGGATAGTGCTGACATTTGGAAGTAGATTAACAACCATCTCTTAGAGGAAGACACCACAGTCAGTTTAGTGCTGACATTTGGAAGTAGATTAACAACCGTCTCTTAGATGAAGACACCACAGTCAGTTCATTTTCGTTCGTTCTCAAACTCCAGCTACCAAGACTTGAAAAGGGCTTTGCAAGTTGTACGGAGAACGGAATGCGTTGTGTCGTAGTTTACAGTTTGACTGCGATATATACACCTTTTGGTCCAACACATCTGACTTCAGCAGGCATATTTTAGTACCGGGCTATCCTTCACTCTTTCGCCCCTTATCATCGGGCAGTCTGTTCTGTTGCAGTCTGTTCTGTTGCAGTCTGTTATGTTGCAGTCTGTTCTGTTGCAGTCTGTTCTGTTACAGTCTGTTCTGTTGCAGTCTGTTCTGTTGCAGTCTGTTCTGTTGCAGTCTGTTCTGTTGCAGTCTGTTCTGTTGCAGTCTGTTCTGTGCAGTCTGTTCTGTTGCAGTCTGTTCTGTTGCAGTCTGTTATTCAGGATCAACGTTTGGAGCGAGATCACAGCCTTGGTTCACTGGCCCTGACGCTAGTAGTCCGATTCATGTCGCTGACCGCTGCAACGCATGCCCTACTCAGCGTCTTGATCCCACGAACGTCCATGAAACGGAAATAATACGTGGGTCCAGCAAAGAAGGACGGATCAGAGGTGTGTATAATCAGCGGGCGACGTGAACCATCATTATGTACACTCTTCATCATTTACTGAGAGGAAATGGGCACCTATGGGTCTGTCTGAAGTTCAAAGACATGAATTCTAAACAGAACAGAACAGAGCCATTGCCTAGAAAAGCAAGCGATCTACCTCTACAATACTTATATCCAAAAGACTCGAACCGTCAAGAAGGGCCTAATATGCAGCAGTGAATTGGCTGACAATACCCAGCGACTCATAGCTGGCTACCTGCATCAGGGTCAGTGGCCCATAGGAAACTATTCCACCTCCAAGTGGCGAATCTGGAAACAGACTGCAACCATGCAGTCTGGCTAATAAATTATGGATCCAAGAGGAAGGCATACCCAGTCCAAACGATATCATGCTGAAAGCGGATGTGTCTGGTCGAAAGGCGCTTATATCGCAGCCTCGCAGTAAACTACGACATAAACGTTCTTTACATGACGAGCGTGGAAGAAGAAGAAACAGTAAGAACAATCAAACAACTTATACCTGCAACTTGATGAAGAGAAATAATGAATGAACGAATGAACCACAGGCATCATAAACAATGCTCCACGTCTTTGGGACATGCCCTGACAAAAGTTAGCTGGTTCAATCTCAGGTCACGACATGCCACAGGAAGGGAATGAAGAGGGAATGCTAACCTGGTTCTCAGCTGGCTCCCAGCTGAAGTCCTGTGTGTAGGACCGAATGGTACAAATGTCGCATGTAAGTGTAAGCTACAATACAGCGCGTTCCGTTCTCCGGACAACATCCGGTACTTGCAAAGCCCTTTCCAGAACTTGGAAAAGGGAGTGAGAGAATGAACGATGAAGAAGATGAAGAATTCTTGACAACGTTACTTTATTAGCAGGTTACAGTGACTTTTCTTATATCCCATAGCGTACAAAGAAAGATGGACCTGGAGTCTTCTGTATGCAGTGAAATGCGAGACTTCTAAGTTAGCTTTTCACTGTGTGATAAAAGCGTCAATCCATACCTCGTTGGCCGGACTGCTTTGGCACAGTCTGTTTACAGGAACCAGAGATGGGTCCTAAACCCGGATGCTTCACCAGGTCCTGATGCTACTCTTGACAGAGATATGACGAAACTATGCCTCCAACACATCAGCTCCGGTAGCATTTTCATATACGTGACTACTTTTATCATTTTTCTATCTGAACATAATCATTAGAATATGTTGCATCAACAGACAGACCAGAACGCCTAGAAAATGAAACAACTGGATCCATTGCGCCAACAAACAAACCCAGCACAGGGCTCGACAACCATTTTATACTTGGCGCTCACTTATGTAACTTTCCTGAGGATACATTCTCCTTACCGCCCATTCAAATCTAAATTGAACCACATTTCGTGATAGTCCAATGAGTATGTATATTCGTGGTGTTTTAATGCTGAATGTTATTATTCTGGTACCGCCCACACGAAAGCTAAAATCGGCCACTAGTGGGAGGTAGAGACCAGGTGGAAGAGCACTTCAGTAGAAAATGCAAATATATTGCTCCAACAAGCAAACCCAAGCACAGAGAAAATGCAGCGAATGAATACATTGCACCAACAGACATAACGTGACGCACAGAAAGTGTAGCGGTTGAATACATGATATTAAAACATACGCTCCATCGAAGCTGAGAACACGCGAATCCTCGCATATGATAATCCTATGGAGAACAAGGTGACCATTTTGATGATAATCATGTCATGTGTGCACGTATGTGGTTAGACGGCGTGTCGAGATGTGACCTTCTGTAGTGTAACATGTGTATGGCCGTTACTATTTTATATCCATGCCTTTGTATTGTGTCTGTACCACCATCAATCCATCGGTTGTTGGTCTTTCTATTGCTGTTAAGATCTGATGTGATGTGATACAGGTTTATGCAGCGGGTAGATTAAAGGGACTACTGTCAGATGCCCAAATCATTTACTTCTCGCCTAGCCTACCCCACTGTTATTATTTAATGTTGCAGTGATTTCCGTTCCTTCCAAAGATCAATGCGCTTGCTAGCTTCTTCTTTTTCTGCGTTTGTTCTCAATCTCCCACTACTAAGTCCTGAACGTTCTCAATCTCCCACTACCAAGTCCTGAACGTTCTCAATCTCCCACTACCAAGTCCTGAACGTTCTCAATCTCCCACTACCAAGCCCTGAACGCTCTCAATCTCCCACTACCAAGCCCTGAACGTTCTTAATCTCCCACTACCAAGCCCTGAACGCTCTCAATCTCCCACTACCAAGCCCTGAACAGGGCTTCACAAGAAGCAGGATGTTGTCAGGAAAACGGGAATGCATTCTGAAGAATGTACTCTCCACCAGGTCGGAGCGACTGCCCCACAGCTTTTGTCTCAGCTCCGCACCCTTTGACCTGGCCACATCTCATTTCCCTATAGAGTGGAGATTCCTGTAGAATGTGCTCAGGATTCTGGTCCTCTGTTCCACATTGGTATTCATCGGTGTGTGACATCTTTAGTCGGTATAGATGTTAATTAACAAATTATGGCAGTATATGACAATTGCCACATAATCTTCCTTACTTTGACTGATACAAATTGGTCAACACTATGATCAAAGTCCATTTTTTCTTTCAGTTTCTTCGCTTTCTTGTCCAAGTTCACAGAGTCGGTCGTGAGTCATGGATGATCTCAATTACTGAACTATTACTTTAAACGTGATGAATTATTTATAACAGCTGGGGATGATTAGCATTATCTGAATAGCAATGCAAAAACGTGGGGAACAGGCTCCGTACGATAAATTCATGTCGGTTATCAAGTTTCATATTCACAATCTGTCTTAGTTAGACAGAAACGCTCGTTTTCAAATAGCTGCTATCCATCAAAATCAGAACAGTACAATTCGCCCGTCACCTCTACACCTCAAGGTAGAAGAGGAGCGACTAAGTAAGTAAGTAACAATTCGCCCGTCAATATCAGAGCTGTACAATACGTCCATCAATATCAGAACTGTACAATTTTCCGAAATATACGCACTTCCTCTTTAGGACACCGAAGGCTCCCTAAACCAGTTCCTCGACAGATAAATGGAACAGCGTCAAACTTGACATCACTGTCAAACTTGGCATCAGTGTGAAACTTGACATCAATGTCAAACTTGGCCTCAGCGTCAAACTTGACATCAGTGTCAACCTTGACATCAGTGTCAAACTTGACATCACTGTCAAACTTGACGTCAGTGTCAAACTTGACGTCAGTGTCCAACTTGACGTTAGTCAAACTTGATGTCAGTGTCCTTCTTCTTCTTCTTCTGCGTACGCAGTCAGACAGTAACCATAATTTTTTCGAAAAAAGCGGCGGTCATCCTGAGGCTCTCGCCACTGCCATAGAGCGTGTCTTGCAGTTCCACTGGTAATGGCCACATCTGCTCTCTCTGATCCTCGTATGTCGGGCAGTTCTGCAGCAGATGTTCAGCGGTCATTTTACCAGTACCGCACGGGCATTCGTCGGTACACCCTATCTTCAATTTGTTGAATAGGTGGTACCTCAGTCTGTTGTGGCCAGTGCGAAGTCTGAAGACAACGACCTGCTCTCTTCGGTTCAACTGGTAATAGGCATTGTTTTTGGTGTAACCAGTATGTTCGGTTTTCCATTTGGTCATGTATCTGGCTTTGATAAGCCGTTTTGACTCTTCGTACGTCATACTGGTATCTGTTTGTGGTAGTCTTGCACCTTCTTTTGCCAGTCTGTCTGCCTCCTCGTTGCCTTGGATGTTGCAGTGTGACGGAACCCGCTGTACCACTACCCTTTTTGGTGCGGACTGCTGGCACAGTTTGCAGAGTGCTGCTCTTAGGTCATTAAGCTCAGTGTTTTTCTGGCTTTTTAGCGCTGTGACTACGGCGAGAGCATCTGTCAGCAGGACTATATGGCTCTCATTTTCACTGTGTGTCACCATTTCTTCCACTGCCGCCCTCAGTGCCTCTGCCTGCGATCTGAAATTGCTTGTGTACTTACCAGTAGCGAATGACAGTGTTATTTTTCTGCCATTTGGTAGGTTCAGGAATGCTCCTGCCCCTCCGTTCTGTGTAGTGTTTGTTACAGAACCGTCGGTGTATGCATGGGTCCAGTCCATGCTTGGGTAGCTTTTCGTTATGAAGCTTAGGGTAGTATCTCTCCTTTCTTTTTCAGTCTGTCAGATTTTGTTTGCAATACCTGGTATATTTTCTACCACCTCTGGAAATATATCCTGCCTCCAGGTAGGTTTTCGTACAGTAGTAATGGGTTTTGGTGTTGTTAGTGCGTTTATGGGATCTTCGTGCATCTTTGCTTTGGCTATTTCTGCAAAGTTTCTCCGCTTTAGTTTCTCATTTCCCAAATTGTTTAGTCTCTGGTGCATTGGATGGTCCGTCAGTCTTCGGAGTTTCTCTGACTGCAGCTGGGCTCTGCAGTCTCTTCTATCGGTCATGGATTGCAGTTTTGTAATCTTTTCAAGTTCTACAATTGGCGTTGACTTCATGCCACCTGTTAAAATTCTCATGGCTTGGTTTTGAAGTTTGTTAACTTTATCGAAGTTCGCCTTCGCTGCTGTTGTCCATGCCGCAATGCCATACTCGAGAACTGGTTTCACTCTTCCAGTATACAGTTTCTTTAGTATGCCTTCGTCTGCTCCCCAGCTTGTGCCAGCAAGTTTCCTCATGATTGCCATTCTTTCTCTGGCTTTCATTCGGTTTCTCTCAATCTGACTTTTCCATGTCATGCGCCGATCAAATGTGACTCCCAGATAGGTTGGGTTGTCGTTTGGCTGCAGGATTTTGCCATTTAGACTTAATTTGGTACTTTGGGGTTTTAATGAAAGCGAGAATATTGTGCATGTGGTTTTCTCCTCGTTTATTTTGACCAGCCATGAGTTCGCCCACTCTTCCAGCGATGTTAGGGCCGTCTGCATCCGATTTCTTGCTATGGTGAGATTTTTTTCATAGGTCCACATAGCCAGATCGTCTTCAAACATTGAGCTATGGACTCTTCTTGGTATATTCTCTGTAATATCGAATGTCAGTGTCCAACTTGACGTCAGTTAAACTTGACGTCAGTGTCAAACTTGATATCACTGTCAAACTTGACGTCAGTGTCAAACTTGACGTCTGTGTCAAACTTGGCCTCAGTGTCAAACTTGGTCTCGGTGTCAAACTTGACGTCGGTGTCAAACTTGACATCACTGTTAAACTTGGCCTCAGTGCCAAATATGACGTCGGTGTCAAGATTGGCGTTAGTGTAAAACATAACATTAGTGTCAAACTTAGCGTTAGTGCCGAGGAAACGAGGTAACCTTTAGTTGATATCTCTGTGAAGACAGTCTAGTGTTCATTTCCTGACACTTTTTATTTCCTCATTTGTTGTTCACCCTGTGTCTCTCGTGATCTAATCAGCATTTCATTTCTTTTATCTCTCGCGAATTTCAATTTTAATATTTCATTCCTGACAGGGTCTGAGTTCTTGTTCAGGCGACTAACACTTCTTTTTCATTATCAAATTCACCAAGCGCTTTCAGATCCAGGTTCAAGCTAGGATGATGCAGAATTTCTTTAATACTGTCAATGCGAATGAGTACTTTGTTCCAAAATCCTAGAAAAGTCAGATAATCGTAACTCATCAGGTTGTTATACAGTTGCATCGCGCCATTTCTTGTTGGCCTCGTTTTCATTGTCTCGTGACTTGGAGACATCTCCTGAACACCTGTAGACGGGCTTCCCATCTTGTGTCCTTGTACTTCATCTTGTTTCGGGCTCCAACTTAACCATAAACACGGCGTTTCTGAGTATTTCTCTGTGCTGTATTGTGAACGAGAGAAGAACACGTAGTGAACTTCGATTGTTGCACAAAATATGCCCCATCATTTTATTCTGCATGGCTGATTTCAGTCCCAACAGTTTGAGTGAGAGAATGTCGCAGTTCGCAAACACTGGCAGTCTGTCTCACTTCTTCGTTGTGTCCAACAGTCGTTCTCCATAACATTGTGACGGGCAATCTTGTGGCTCTGTGTTGTCCTTTTCTAGCTGCTGGAAGGTGTCTTCAACAATCTGCAGAATTCTTTTGACTTATTTAGACAAACTCAAGGAAAGACTCTCTTCCTCTCTCATTAATATATATATATATATCTCAGAACAAATGACGTAACAAATTGATACCTCTGCTTGAGTGATGGCGTTCATCGAGATAGCGATCTTCTTCTTCTTCTTCGTTCATCCTCAGATCAAGGTTCCGGCTTCTCTTACAAAGGACACCGTTGTTTGTAAGGCTGTTTCATCTCCATAAAGCTTTTGTCTCATATCTGTCTCACGAGGCCAGTATTGTTCTCTCTTTTCCTGCGTGAGCGTGCAGCTTTGCAGGATGTGTTCCACGGTCATGATATGCTCCCCACATGGGCACCTGTCATCTGTCCCAATCCTCATTTTGTTGTAAAGATGACTCTTGAGTCTGTTATGCCCAGTTCTCAGTCTGAAGATAATGACTTGCTCTTCTCTAGTTAAGTTAAAGTAACTGTCTTCTTTTCGGAAGTCAGGGTGTTGATCAGCCTATTTTACCCTGAAGTTGGCTTTAATTATGGTCTTGGCCTCATTATATGTGATACTCAGGTCTGTTTGTGGGGATGCTCCTCCACTCTTTGCTAGTTTGTCTGCAGCTTCATTGCCTTCAATATTGCAGTTTGATGGGATCTACTGCATGACCAACCTTGGGTGTTCTGATGAGAGCTGTGTCAGGGAGAACATACATTGCTTGAGATCTTCATCTTTGTGTTGTTTTAGGGCTGATATTACTGACGCGGCATCAGTGAGGAATACTCTGCTTCTGCATGTAAATTACTGGAATATGTTCCCGTAGTTAAAACTCTAGTTTTTTCTTCTCCATTCCTCAGTTTGTAATAGACCCCTCCATTTCCATTGGATGTGGCTTTGTTAGATGAGCCATCTGGTGTGTCCATGTTTCTTGGGGGTATACTCTCCTAAGATATTTTTCTGTGATAAATTTCCTTTCTGAATCTGTCTGAGTTCCCTTTTTCCGTATTCTCTCTATGGTCTCTACCATCTCAGGGGACTTGGCTTTTTTACATGGTGGAATTTGGGATGTTTGTTTTAGATCTCTAACCACTGCCTGACTTATGATTTGGTCTGCTCTTGCAAGTTCTTTTGTTTTTTTTATATGAAGTGGTTTCTCTTTAATCTCCCTCTTACCATGCGATTTATCTTGTCCTTTATTGGGTGATCAAGGAGATAGCCATCTGACCGAAGGAGGTTCTCTGGCCTCAGACCCAAGTATCGGACATTATGGAATTATTTTAAGACGCTTCATCCAGAAAGAGAAGAATTATCACAGGACCAGAACAGAAGTAGATTATTTCCAAACTCAATATAAAGGTGAGAGTGCTAATTCTGACCATCGCCTCTCGTAGAGCCATGCAGAAACACCGCATGATCTTTGTAGATCTATATCGTCACAATCATGCTTCATCCATCAAGTAGAAGAACTGTTAACTGAAGAGCAGAGTAGCTTAGAATAGGTAGAATTAAAGTTATAAGCAAAATATGTATCTAGGGGTAGCGATATACTGACCACGGGATCGAACACTGGGTTGTTATGTAACACGACCACAATACGAGCACCATCAATCTCGATAGTTAGAGTAGGCAGGAAACAGTAAGCTAAAGGATAGCGTTAGAGATATGTGTATGTATATGTGTATGTGAATGAGTTGCTGAATCAATGATAAGGGGAGTGTGCGGTATGAAATAAATGTTTCTGTAACATTTTTGGTACAAAACTAAACTAAATAGTGTAAGATTTCTTTAGATAACGGTGTTGTGCATGTTGGTAGCTGAGTGGGAGGTTTATTATACTATTACGATCAATATGTAGCGTTGGTAGTGAGGGGACAACAGTAGTGTGAGGTTTATTTTACTATTACGATCAATAGCGTTGATAGTGACGGGACAACAGTAGTGTGAGGTCTATTGCACTATTACATTCAATAGCGTTGATAGTGACGGGACAACAGTAGTGTGAGGTCTATTGCACTATTACATTCAATAGCGTTGATAGTGACGGGACAACAACAGTCGTCAGTATGGGGGCTGTGAGTCAAACACATATTGGTAGTGACAGAGTTGAGACTGTGATCAGAGCTGTGTGGTGGCGAAGTGAAGTTGTGTGACAAACCTAGCATATGTTCATACAGACACACAGATACATCAAAGCACTGGTTTATGCCTCTAAATATCGCACTGCTGACTACCGTCGGGGGTGGAATAGGCCCGCCTCCGACAGGAGAAACTAGTCAGGCGAACATATAACATTTTTTTTTAATTTAAAAAAGCAAGAGAAGTTGTGTGAATAGGGTTCATAAATAAAGAACAGGTTGGAGAAATAAATAGTTGTGCGTGCAGGGCTTATCAACAAGGAACCGAGTGTGTGTTGTGGTCAGATATACTACAATAGTGCTTGGTATTACAGATGCTAATCAGTGTACTCTGACGAACAGTGGTTGCTATCATGTGGAGGAATCCGTTCTGGACACCCAGTGAGAGATAAGACGTGCATCCAAGTTGACCTTCCACGCCAGTGACGGGTTCTTTCATGAGAAGGTCAAATATGGCTTTTAGTTTCAGCGGGCAGCATGCCAGGAACATTTCCCACGTTGTAATCATCGTCTGTCTAGAAAAACTCTCCGTGTCCTCAAAAAGTCAGGCTCTGGGTAGTAGGAATCGTGTTCAGTGAAGGATTCTCGTTGAGTTATCACTTCTTCTACAGTTCCTTCTCATTCTGTAACTGAACTTCCGTGTTCATTAATCTTCTCTGCTCATATACATTTATTTCCCAGTATTCCACAGAGCGAATCCTTCCTGGTGATTCGTGGCTTCTGCTAGGAATAATTCACTAGATCCATCAGTGCCGCCATTAACAAATCTGAATAACAGCAAATGTTTTGTCATTACACATTCGATCTTCTTCTTCCTCGTTCGTCTTCCGATTCAACTTCAATGTCTCAAACAAAGGAAGCAATCGACTCAAGGCTCTGTACACTTTCATAAAGATTCTCGTGGAAGGACGCTGGCTGTTGCCAAATGCTACTTCTTTATAGCCAGTAGTGGTTTCCTTAGCTGTCCTTGCGTTGGCTCGGAGGTAGAGGACACCAGTAGCATTTGGTTGACCCCTTCGAGGCGGGGGGTATGCACTCTTCCCACTAGGCGGGGGGTCAGGCACTCTTCCCACCAGGCGGAGGGTCAGGCACTCTTCCCACAAGGCGGGGGGTCAGGCACTCTCCCCACAAGGTGGGGGGTCAGGCACTCTTCCCACCAGGCGGGAGTCCTTGGTGCTAGCACCATCTCGTTGAGTAATTTTAGTGTCCGTCATCATTAAACGCACTGCGTTATGCGATGTTCTCGACTGCTCCGCCGGGGTCTTTGTGTGTAACACGGACAATAATAGCACACCTGCCAAACTGAGAGCATGATTAGGTGGTCTCTTTAGAGCCGCATAGATGGCGCCTAACAGGCTCCTGGTCTGCTTTGATCTAGTGTTTGAATCTATTAAGACGGACTCGAACATCGGTTAACCACCCTCGCGACATTTGTCTCAATGCAGCGAAGTAATAAGCTGCCCGAGGCTATCCCGCTAAGCAGGAAATCCTTCTCCCAGTAGAAGTCGACTAAAAACTAAGAATTTAGAATGTTAATTTGAAGAACAAATAATTCCAATAACGCAAAAGTGAATTTTACGTTCTGAGCGTATTCCTTATGGAGAAGCAAAAATTAAAACACAAAAAATGTATTAAATAACTTATTCCATGCAGTAATGTCAACTAAGAACATACTAATGTATTGCATGTCTGCTGTAAAATAACTAAAAGTTCCAATTGTCAGCGCAAATCTCCATTAAATAAATACACACAGAATACTATATGACGTCATTTACACGTGTCCTGATTATCTGATCTAGATTAAAAACCACAGCTACTTGAAACGGAAGAAAACTATCCCACGATGGCTTGTCTGACTTTAATAAAAACTGCTCAGTGGCGCCCCATCAAGTGACGCTCATAGCACTTGCCAATATCTGCCATTCCTTAGATACGCCACTGCCTAGACCGCAGTGTGGAGTGTCACAGTTTTCGTTCATACAACATGCATATAGATACCACTCAAGCAAATGCAGTCTACAACACTTCATCCCCCACGATAGTCTGTTCTTTTGGACTACCTTTTCCCATAACATTCTGCGCCTGTGTTAGCAATCCATAAATGGGACAGCTTGCAGAAAGCCCGTATGACACATGCCGAGCGAGTCATCAGAACCAGCTAGTACACCAGGTGCTATGTAAGTCATGTTGATGCACGGACCAGCGGTAGCCACGTGTCGCTTGAATAACGATCCCAAACATGAGGAATAATGTGTTACCTGTCAACAATACGACGAATAGTACACTTTTTCCCTGTTCTATTCTTCCGATCTCAAATTATCGTACCTATTTCCCTCACAAGTAATCGTACCTATTTCCATCACAAGTAATCGTATCTATTTCCCTCACAAGTAATCACACCTATTTCCCTCACAAGTAATCGTACCTATTTCCCTAACAAGTAATCGTATCTATTTCCCTCACAAGTAATCGTACCTATTTCCATCACAAGTAATCGTACCTATTTCCCTCACAAGTAATCACACCTATTTCCCTCACAAGTAATCGTACCTATTTCCCTAATAAGTAATCGTACCTATTTCCCTAACAAGTAATCGCACTTATTTTTCTCACAAGTAATCGCACTTATTTTCCTCACAAGTAATCACACTTATTTCCTTCATAAATTATGGCACCTATTTCCTTCACAAATTACCGCACCTATTTGTCTCTTAAATAATCGTACCTGTTTGCATCACAAGTAATCGCCTCCATTTCCCTATCAAATAACCGCTTCTATCCCCCTGATAAACTCGACGGTCCGCCCGAGGCGTCTACCATCACCATAGTTTATCTCGCATTTGGTATGTAGAGGGGCATGCTGTTAATCTGCTCCTCTCGTGGAGGTAGTAGACTTTGGGAAAATACTCCACAGATATTGTTATCTCTCAACATGAGCACTTGTATTTGTGCAAAATGTATTAATCGATTGAACATATTTTTTTTGGTCTTCAATCTGAGACTCAAAATTGTAACTTTAGAACAGACATAAACAATCACTCCCAACCAGCAGGAGAGACGTGTGCTAATTTCAGAGCTGAAGCAACAGTTGTTCATATAACAACGAGGATTCTCATCAGCTGACACGCAACAACTATGTAAGTGGTTATTCTAAGAGACTTATTTCAGTAGCGTGCTCCAAGCCATCTCGTACTCCGAGCCATCTCGTAGCCCAAGCCATCTCGTACTCCAAGCCTTTTAATGCCCCAAACAAGATAGATTCCAGGAGTGTACTCCACGCCATCTCAAGCCCCAAACAAGATAGACTCTAGACGTTTACTCCAAGCCATCTCGTACTCCAAGCCATCTCAAGCCCTAAACAAGATAGACTCCAGGAGTGTACTCCAAGCCATCTCAAGCCCCAAACAAGACGGATTCCAGGAGTGTACTCTAAGCCATCTCAATCGTTAAACAAGATAGACTCCAGGAGTGTACTCCAAGCCATCTCAATCCTTAAACAAGATAGATTCCAGGAGTGTACTCCAAGCTATCTCAATCCTTAAACAAGATAGATTCCAGGAGTGTACTCCAAGCTATCTCAAGCCACAGACAAGACGGATTCCAGGAGTGTACTCCAAGCCATCTCAAGCATCATTCAAGATATACTCTCACACGAAATAAAACACAACACCGGATTGCGGAGGCCAAAAAGCAGATCTAGTCCTAAAGTGGATTCCGGTCCACATTGGATTACGGCCCACTGTGAGATAATTGGAAAAGAGAAATCAGATGAGCTCGAAAAAGCCGGAAGTAGAGGCACATATAATCGCCATCCATGGGGACAGAATGGAGAGACCAGAACAAAGAATACAAGCCAGAAAATGGCAGCATAGACAAACTTGACAGAGACGGACAGACAACGATCTTCAGACTCGGAACGGAACATTGCAGACTTAAGGGGCACCTCCACAGTATGGATCTCAGAGACACCGTCACATGCGATTGTGGAGCACCCAAGCATACACCAGAACATACCCTGCAGGACTGCCCTACCTATGTAGATCAAAGAGAGAAAGTCTGACCCGGGTGGAGCGTCATGCTCGAAAAGCTGTGGGGAACCGACGAAGACCTGAATCGCACAATGTCTTTCGTGAACCTCACTGGAATAGAAGTATAGAATTAATTGATTTACGAAGAAGAAGAAGAAAAAGAAGAAGAAGAAAAAGAAACAGAAGAAGAAGAAGAAGAAGAAGAAGAAGAAAAAGAAAAAGAAGAAGAAGATACAAAAACATCAACTATACCCAAGAGAGTCAGACGAGGAGTTGGGTCAGCTACTTGGCTGAGATTTAGTACCACGAAATATGTTCTGCTCTTTTTCCAAGAATCGACTTCACTGTATTCCAGGCATAACAATAGGTGCTTAGTCTATCTCAGTAAATGGTTAAGGGTGTGGATACTGATGGTTCCTGCAGCTCGCATCTTGTACCCACTTCTGCTCCGTCCTCTCTTGTCCAGTCTGCTCGAACCTAGATTTGAAATATGGGAATTGCTGATATATCATTTGCGGTGTCGTCACCTATGAAGCGGTCAATCATAGACTTCTCAATGTCACGCCTGTCCGTAACTTGTGTACATATAATTGGTTCATGTGAAACCAGGATGTCAGTTCATGTGAAGCCAGGATGTCAGTTCATGTGAAGCCAGGATGTCAGTTCATGTGAAGCCAGGATGTCAGTTCATGTGAAGCCAGGATGTCAGTTCATGTGAAGCCAGGATGTCAGTTCATGTGAAGCCAGGATGTCAGTTCATGTTAGACCTTAAACAGGCTGCTGTGCCTTCCCCGAAGTAAGGATTGGGAGTCTAGCACGATGACTGTCTCTGTTAAAGTAGTCTCAGATAGATATCTCAGAGCTGTAGTCACTGCATCCATCTCCATCCTAGTATTGAAGTTTGCTGCTTTGTATGCTCAGCTCTGGTCAGGCACAATCTTCTCTCTCACTCTAGCCGAGATGCCCCAGCCAGACATCTCGTTGCGTAGCACCGATCCTTCAGTGTCTATAACACTTCATTAGCTGACAGCAGTGTAGTTCTATAACCAGGAATGCTGCACAGGGTGCTGTATAAGCTATTTCATTGCATTAGTTTTCAAAGTTTATAAGGTAGAATGGCTTGTTCCCTTCCTCGCTGGCTTTCCCTCCCTAACAACAGTCAATGTACCAATGTAAAGATAGGTTGACTTGAGTGTGTCGATAAAAGAAATCAAACCCAACACATTTGCCGTGAGGGACGAATGACCTTTCGATGCCTTTGAACAGTATGTTTCACTTGACAAAAGATTCCCGACAGGGAAATTGTAAAATGAACTCAAAAACCAAGCGCAGAGATGTAGCATGAATAATTATTACTAAACTAATCAAAGATCCCAAAATGGAAAGAAAAACATAGATCTACAGTATAGAGATTCACACCAATAATGAATTTATACAACAGAATGGTACAGAGAATGAATTTATACAACAGAATGGTACAGAGAATGAATTTATACAACAGAATGGTACAGAGAATGAATTTATACAACAGAATGGTTCAGAGAATGAATTTATACAACAGTATGGAACAGAGAATGAATTTATACAACAGAATGGTACCACGAATGAATGTATACAACAAAATGGTACAATTGATGAATTTATACAACAGAATGGTACCACGAATGAATTTATATAACAACAGAACGGTGCCAGAAATGAATTTATATAACAACTGGGAGGTACTAAGATTGAGAACAATAGGACTGAAATGACTTTCCAAAACATTTCGAACAGACGACTAAAGAGGGTTGTACATGCATCTTGATTGTGAAAGAAATGAAGAAGTGGAAACTCACAAAAATATGTACGTCACCGTAGCCACGTGATAGCACTGAATCCTCTTATTTGCTACATCCCCACTCTCTCGCCCCATTTCACCCCCCGGGAAGTGCATCCATTCTATAGAACATTACTTGGGGACGCCTGCCACAGAGGTCACTTTCAGAAAGCTTTCATGTCGTCTCCAGAGGTCAGCCCAGCCAGTTAGAGTGTTTATCATTGGATGCTTCAGACAGATCCTTCTCTTAAGTAACTCACAGAAAGACGAGCCATTTGGGAGATTTGGGGACATACTCGCAGGGCTTTGGTAAATGTTGAAGTGCGATATTGTCCTTGGAACAAAATCGGAAATGGTATTAAAGGGGTGGGTAGTGAGGTAATGTAGGGATGTGGTTGGTGGGAATACTGGAAGTCACAACCCTCTCTAAGAACTTCATTCTCAGATAGCACCTAGCTTCCCCACCTACCCAGACGTTAGTTTGCCTACCCCACCTGACCAGACGCTAGTTTCTCTCTCCCCCCCCCCTCCCCCACCTGACCAGACGTTTGTTTCTCTCCCCCCCCCCCCACCTGGCCAGACGTTAGTCTTCCTTCCCCACCTGACCAGACGTTAGTCTCCCCCCCCCCCACCCCACCTGACCAGAGGCTAGTCTTCCTCCCGCACCTGACCAGACGTTAGTATTCCCCCCCTCCACCAACTGACCAGACGCTAGTCTCCCCCCCCCCAACCTGACCAGACGTTAGTCTTCCCCTCCCCCACCTGACCAGACGTTAGTCTTCCCCCCTCAACCTGACCAGACGTTAGTCTCCCCCCCCCACCTGACCAGACGTTAGTCTTCCTTCCCCACCTGAACAGACGCTTCCCCCCCCCCCCCACCTGACCAGACGTTAGTCTTCCTTTCCCACCTGACCAGACGCTAATCTCCTCCCCCCCCCTCACCTGACCAGACGTTAGTCGTCCTTACCCACCTGACAGACGCCAATCTCTTCCCCCCCCCCTTCCCACCTGACCAGACGTTAGTCTTCCCACCCCCCCCCCCCCATCTGACCAGACGTTAATCTTCACCCCACCTGATGAGACGATAGTCTTCCCCTCCCCCCACCCCACCAGACGTTAGTCTCCCCGCCCCCACCTGACCAGACGTTAGTCTTCCCCCCACCTGACCAGACGTTAGTCCCCCCCCCACCTGACCAGACTTTACCCCCCCCCCCCACGAACCTGACCAGACGTTAGTCTTCTATACCCACCTGACCAGACGTTAGTCTTCCCCCCGCCACCTGACCAGACGTTAGTCTCCCCCCCCTCCCCACCTGACCAGACGTTAGTCTTCCGCACCCCTCACCTGACCAGACGTTAGTTCCCCCCCCCATCTGACCAGACGTTAGTCTACCCCCCCCCCCCCCCACCCCACCTGACCAGACGTTAGTCTTCTTCGCCTACCTGACCAGACGTTAGTGTTTCCCACACCTGACCAGACGTTAGTCTCCCCCCCCCCCCCACCTGACCAGACGTTAGTCTTCCCCCCCCCCACCTGACCAGACGTTAGTCTTTCCCACACCTGACCAGACGTTAGTCTTCCCCCCCCCCCCCCACCTGACCAGACGTTAGTCTTTCCCACACCTGACCAGACGTTAGTCTCTCCCCCCCCCCCCACCTGACCAGACGTTAGTCTCCCCTCCCTCCTCCTGACCAGACGTTAGTTCCCCCCCCCCACCTGACCAGACGTTAGTCTACCCCCCCCCCTCTCCCCACCTGACCAGACGTTAGTTCCCCCACCCCCCACACCTGACCAGACGTTGGTCTCCCCCCCCCCCACCTGACCAGACGTTAGTTACCCCCCACCCCCACACCTAACCAGACGTTAGTCTCCCCCCCCCCCCGCGCCCCTCCCTCCTCCTGACCAGACGTTAGTCTTCCTGCTCCAATGGACAGATGAACGACAACACGACAAGAATGTAGACTAGGCTATGTACCACAGCAAGATGTGAGTCACAGCCAGGCTTACACGGGAAACTTTAGAACATACACATTGGTGGCTTAATGGATAACAGATGCGTGCATGTGTTACACTTTGGATGATCATAGTACGGCTATAAACAGGACACCCAGTCTTCCGTTAAACAGCTGAATCTGATTAGTCTATATGCAGAGATATTCTCCTAGTGAGCTCCCAGAGAGCTCCCGGTGTGGTAAGAGCGAGAACATGCACACGACTACACTGAAAGCGTGTCGTTAGAAGATATCAATATAACTCCTACAGTGTAGAAGGCGCCTCAAGTCATGTGGTTTGCCCATCCCGTACCCAATGAGAATGCAGCAGAGTTCTAAGCTGGAAGGGAATAACATTCCTTTCTCGGTAGAAGGAATAATCGAAGGAAAACTATTTTTCCAGTGGAATGGGGAAATTATCAAAGGCAAAGACCGAAGTACATGGTAGACGATGATGGCATAATTAATTTTGCTAGCTCTATTTTTAGTAAAGATTAACTGCGCTTCTTTGTATCCTCACTCTCTCGTCTCGGGCCGTTCGACCCCAGTGGCAGGTCAAGGACACGACGACTCGGGGGCGACTACGAGAAGAGGGGATTCCGCATCAAGCACCCGTGAAAAACACAGCGGAGTCCGGAGTTGAACCCACATCGCCTGATCACGAGGCCGACGGCTTAACCACTTTGCTACGGAATCCCCATGGGGGAATGAAAAGTAGAAGAAAACTAGCCAGGTTGGATACATTGTGCAACTAGTTACTGTGTGAGATGTCAACGCTCACGAGATGTCACGTGTCTCTGACTAAAAGTCTTTGTTGCAAAATAGGTGGCGTTGTCTGAGTGTATGTGATTGCGTGTATATGTGTGTATATATGCCTTCTACAGAGACACGATTATGTGTGTGTGTGTATATATATGCTGTTGTTGCGAATGTCTACGATATGTAGGTTTACGCTTTTGTGTTTACGCCCTGAGAAGGACGTTAAGTGACGACATGCAGTAGCTTACCTTACACCTCGAACGTGCTGATAAAGGTGCCCTGGGTCGTCCAGGCGGTTTGTTATATGCATGGGTTCATCTACGCTTTGATCACTACCGCGATGATCACGTCGATTCCCCATATCGTGAACCAGATTGCCAATTTAAACAGTCAGTTTCCAGGTAGAATACTGAGATAAGGGTCTTGGCCAGTATATTTTACCTTATCCTAACATGTCTGATCAGTATGTTTCGCCTAACTCCGACTAACATGTCTGATCAGTATGTTTCGCCTAACTCCGACTAACATGTCTGATCAGTATGTTTCGCCTAACTCCGACTAACATGCTTGATCAGTATGTTTTGCCTAACTCCGACTAACATGTCTGATCAGTATGTTTCGCCTAACTCCGACTAACATGTCTGATCAGTATGTTTCGCCTAACTCCGACTAACATGTCTGATCAGTATGTTTCGCCTAACTCCGACTAACATGTCTGATCAGTATGTTTCGCCTAACTCCGACTAACATGTCTGATCAGTATGTTTCGCCTAACTCCGACTAACATGTCTGATCAGTATGTTTCGCCTAACTCCGACTAACATGTCTGATCAGTATGTTTCGCCTAACTCCGACTAACATGTCTGATCAGTATGTTTCGCCTAACTCCGACTAACATGTCTGATCAGTATGTTTCGCCTAACTCCGACTAACATGTCTGATCAGTATGTTTCGCCTAACTCTGACTAACATGTCTGATCAGTATGTTTCGCCTAACTCCGACTAACATGTCTGATCAGTATGTTTCGCCTAACTCCGACTAACATGTCTGACCAGTATGTTTCGCCTAACTCCGACTAACATGCCTGATCAGTATGTTTCGCCTAACTCCGACTAACATGTCTGATCAGTATGTTTCGCCTAACTCCGACTAACATGTCTGATCAGTATGTTTCGCCTAACTCTGACTAACATGTCTGATCAGTATGTTTCGCCTAACTCCGACTAACATGTCTGATCAGTATGTTTCGCCTAACTCTGACTAACATGTCTGATCAGTATGTTTCGCCTAACCCTGACTAGCATGCCTGATCAGTATGTTTCGCCTAACCCTGACTAACATGTCTGATCAGTATATTTTGCCTAACCCTGACTAACATGTCGGATCAATATATTTTGCCTGGCCCTGACTAACATGTCTGATCAATATATTTTGCCAGACAAAACGTTAATCTTTCTCCTCGTGTAAGGTTGTACACACATATATTCACAGACAGTATCATGTGTATATGTATGTATATATGTATGTTCGCATGTGTGTATCTGTTTAAATATGCACGTGATCATAACAGCATCACTATGCGCCAACAGTTTCGTCAACAATACAGTTTGGTCAGCCATACAGTTTGGTCAGCTATACAGTTTAATCAGCCATACAATTTGGTCAACAATACAGTTTAGTCAGCTATACAGGTTGATCAGCCATACAGTTTGGTCAGCCATTCAATTTGGTCAACCATTCAGTTTTGTCAGCCATACAGTTTGATCAGCCATACAGTTTGGTCAGCCATACAGTTTGGTCAGCCATACAGTTTAGTCAGCCATACAGTTTGGTCAGCTATACAGTTTAGTCAGCCGTACAGTTTGGTCAGCCCTACAGTTTGGTCAGTCATACAGTTTTGTCAGCTATATAGTTTAGTCAGCCATGCAGTTTGGTTAGCCATACAGTTTGGTCAGCCATACAGTTTAGTGAGCCATACAGTTTGGTCAGCCATACAGTTTAGTCAGCCATATAGTTTCGTCATCCATGCAGTTTTCCGCTGCATTGAGGTCTGAATCATCGTCTGCATATACAAAGGGAAAAGACCATACTCTGATTGCAGCATCTACAAACCTTTCGCGATTCTGTCTGTCGCTGAAAAAATCTTTAGCCACATGCTTCGCTTCCTCATCCAGCCTTTAGTGAAAGGAAATCAACGTTTCCAACAGTCTGGCTTCAGTGTTTGTCATTCCACCATCAATGGCATTCTTGTTCTTCGTCTACACCATAAGTTCAACCACCTCTCAAGGGTGCCTTTGACTCCATGGACACATACGCTTTGCGAAATGCCGTAAACCAAGTGGGAGTTCCCTGCCCACTTCTGCTCTACAACACTCGAGTGGGAGTTCTCTGCCCACTTCTGCTCTACAAC
Source organism: Ariolimax columbianus (assembly GCA_036924085.1). Lineage (NCBI taxonomy): Eukaryota > Metazoa > Mollusca > Gastropoda > Stylommatophora > Arionidae > Ariolimax > Ariolimax columbianus. The sequence continues at coordinate 7,121,558 of JAVGWX010000009.1, forward strand.
ACTTGAGTGCGAGTTCTCTGCCCACTTCTGCTCTACAACACTCAAGTGGGAGTTCTCTGCCAACTTCTGCTCTACAACACTCGAGTGGGAGTTCCCTGCCCACTTCTGCTCTACAACACTTGAGTGCGAGTTCTCTGCCCACTTCTGCTCTACAACACTCAAGTGGGAGTTCTCTGCCAACTTCTGCTCTACAACACTCGAGTGGGAGTTCCCTGCCCACTTGTGCCCTACGACACTAGCGAGGGAGTCCACATAGGTCACAATTCCTAGGAAATGTCCTAAACATCATCACGTGTCCGTCCTGCAGGGTTGTGTCCTTGCCTCGTCATTATTCTGCTGAGTCCTGGACTGGAGCCTTTGTCACCTGAAGATGTACAGACCAGGATTCACCATCGGACAGCTGACCATGACCGATATCGACGCAGATGAGTAAGTGATACCAAGGTCCCATGTTACCAATCAGTAAAGGAACAACTGGAGATAATCAACTGAACAGCCTGCCCAATTGATGATCAATTTCTAGGTGTTCGATGATATCATTCAGAGCCGTTTCGTTACATGAAATAATCACCATTTTTTCTTAATGTTATTTTCCCTCCTCCTCTTCCTCCTCCATCTTCACTTCTTTTTATTCTTCTTATTCTGTGTTTGTCTTTGTTTGTAACGTTGTATCGTAGTTTACAGCAGGGCTTCGATAATTGCACCTTTCAGTCAGTCCCATCCAGCTTCAGCACTTTTACAGAACACGGCCTGCAGTTTGTTTCCAGGGTGGTCACGTGGAGACGGATTGGTATTATTTTACTTCTCATTTACTGACCCTGACGCAAGCGGTCAGTTGTGAGTCACTGACTGCTGTCAGCTCGTTCTCTGCTGCGACTTTGGCCCTAATCATCAATTCACATAAACACATTTAGAAGCATGTCTTTGGTCTACCGTTAATGTATATTGTCCATCTGAATTAACACCGTTTGTAGAGAAAATTGGATTTGGCTATCGAATCACTTGATCTCATCATAAGTAGGTCAAAGTGGCGTTTGGTGCGATGCACTACAACACGATTCTCTTTGCAGGATATGGTGTCACTAGGAGAGTGATACGCTTCTAAGTTTGAGAAAAGCGAATAAAGGTTGAGATGCAAAGATTTACAGGGAGGTTGAGCGGAAGGGAGGGTAGGAAAACAGGGGTTGTGACTCAATTTTTATTCAGCTCGTCACTTGGCACGAGACATTGCAATATGGGCGAACCAAGGGATCATTATGAAAGTCGTTAATTTAGGGGTGAATCTGGAAAAAAAAGGTTAAACAGATTTAGGTTGAACTGGAGGGGGAGAAGAAATACCGAAGGCGAGGGGGTGGGATTGGGAGGGGGATTTGAAGGTGGACTGGATGAACGGGTTGGAAGGTGACGGAAGAGCATTATGGGAAGGGAAGTGTGAGAAGAGATTAAGGTCTGATCAGGCAGAATATACTGATCAGACATGTTAGTCAGGGTCAGACAGAACATATCAGACATGTTAGTCAGGGTCAGACATGTTAGTCAGGGTCAAACAGAATATACTGATCAGACATGTTAGTCAGGGTCAGACAGAACATATCAGACATGTTAGTCAGGGTCAGACATGTTAGTCAGGGTCAAACAGAATATACTGATCAGACATGTTAGTCAGGGTCAGACAGAACATATCAGACATGTTAGTCAGGGTCAGACATGTTAGTCAGGGTCAAACAGAATATACTGATCAGACATGTTAGTCAGGGTCAGACATGTTAGTCAGGGTCAGACATGTTAGTCAGGTTCAGACATGTTAGTCAGGGTCAGACATGTTAGTCAGGGTCAGACATGTTAGTCAGGGTCAGACATGTAAGTCAGGGTCAGACATGTTAGTCAGGGTCAGACATATTAGTCAGTGTCGGACATGTTAGTCAGTGTCAGACATATTAGTCAGTGTCAGACATGTTAGTCAGTGTCAGAAATGTTAATCAGTGTCAGACATGTTAGTCAGGGTCAGACATGTTAGGGTCAGACATAACTTACAGGCGAACTCGACTTGCTCGTATTTCCCTTAGAAAACGGGTTGTTTTAAGGCATCCTGGCTAATGATGTATTGGATCGGGATCGACGTGATCCCCGTAATATTGGGAGACACGCAGATGAAGTCAAGCATAGCACATCCGCCTGGAGGACACCAGTTTACCTTCATCAGCGCTCGGAATCTAGCTGGTGCAACAGGCCACGTAACACTCTTTCAGGATACTTCTTCTTCTTCTTCTTCGTTCATCCTCAGATCAAAGTTTCGGTTTCTTTTTTAGGATACTTCTTCTTCTTCTTCGTTCATCCTCAGATCAAAGTTACGGTTTCTCTTTCAGGATACTTCTTCTTCTTCTTCGTTCATCCTCAGATCAAAGTTACGGTTTCTCTTTCAGGATACAAACGAGTAATTGCACTAATCATGTACATACAACCACATCTTCATCATCGGACGTAGAGAAGATTAATTCGTTAAATTGGTGCTATTTCTTTCACATTATTCAGTTCGACTGGCGGGCAGGATACTCTGTACACGTCTGCTAATTATCTCTTCAGAAGGCTTCGACTTACATAAGGACCAGGTGCAAGATATTCACCATGTCTCGCTCCAGAAAAGAGGTAGTGTTACGGCAGTCTGATAAGCGGGGCGGAAGGTCTGGATGCTGATTGTAGCTCGCTGGTTGTACACTCTCCTGGTCCATCGTCTCATGCACACCACTCCGCTCGAACCTAGTTTAATGTCGAGACTTGTTTGCGGTCTGTAGATTCATCTATTTCGGTGTCCTCATCCAACAGTCGATCGTTGATTGATTTCAAAATGTGATTCCTATCGATCACTAGCGTAATCATGATAGGACCTTGTGAAACTAAGATGTCAGCTCTTTCGTTGACTGAACCCTGGCAGGATCAGGATAGTAGATGGATGTCCTCTTGGAGGTTAGAGGCCTCAACAGCTGTTATATCCACTGAATATATTGTCATAGGAGCTTGTGAGACTAAGATGTCAGCTCTTTCGTTGCCTGAACCCTGACATGAACAGGGCAGTAGATCCATGTCAACCCTTCGAAGCTAGAAGCCTCAACAGCTGTTATATCCACTGAATATATTGTCAATTAAAACATGTATATGTTACTTGTTGACACATTCTCACAGATAGCACAAAACGCGAACAGTGGAAGCTAAGGAAGTTGCTGTTTCACATGCTAATCGAAAGAAGATGGGAGTCTTGTTGGCAGAGCGCAGGAAGATGAATCAAAATATGGACAGATGGACCACGTGAAGGCTCTTATTTTGAAGCGACCAGACGGTAATGACTTGAAATATGTATTACACGCCCCACCCCCTCGATCAGATAGCTAGGTGGTGATGAATCAGAACATGCGTCACTCCCCCCCCCCCCCAACCCCCTCGATCAGATCACTAGGTGGTGATGAATCAGAACATGCGTCATTCATACCCCCCCCCCCCCAACCTCTCAGATCGCTAGGGGGTGATGAATCAGAACATGCGTCACTCCCACACCCCCCCCCCCTCCACCTTCTCAGATCGCTAGGTGGTGATGAATCAGAACATGCGTCACTCCCACGCGCCCCGCGCCCCCCCCCCTCCCTTCAGATCGCTAGGTGGATAGATGATGATGGATATAAACATAAATCCACTCCCAGATGGATGGATTATAATGGTTGGAAATATATATCCGCCACCAGATGCACGCAAACCGGTTATTGAGTGATCTCATCCATATATATAGTTCTGCTTAATGATAAACTCAGCCAACAGTTTGTCATTCACAAAACTCATTTTGCACATGCGGGTACATAAGTATATATTACTCTTATCCGATTTTTTGCACCAATATGAAGCATAGGTTGTAACTGCAGCTGGTCCATTTCTCAAGTACGTCTGTTTCTAACCATTTAAAATCGGTCACAGTATCGCTGCAGTATGAAACGAAGGCCACGCTGCAGTTGGATCCTTTAAATGTAAGCCTGTTTTTAAGCATTGGCAAACATTCATCTTTTCGTTCTAATAAAATGCATAGCTGTACATGGAAATGGGCAATTTCCAGGAAGTCTACATTCCAGTACTTGCAATTGATTTTTTACTAATGCAAATTTTTATGCTTTGAATTTGACAGCCATAAGCACAACTCTCTTTGGACAGCCTTTTGGTTCTGCTGTGAAAGGATTTGCCGATTGAAAACGTGATGTGTGAGATGGTGTCTTGGACACCGAAAGTAAGTAAGTAATCCATCTTTTAGAAGAGGCCTGGAAGATGACATTAATGTTACTCTGTTCATCATGGGGACAACTCAGATCAATTTATATTATAGGTAAGGTTCAACATCTACAACAACAACAACAAAAAATAACACCAACCACTTCTATTACTACTGCAACTACTAACGAAACCACTACTACTAGTACAACTATTGCTACTACTACTACAACTACTAGTACAACTATTGTTACTACTACTACTACTACTAGTACAACTATTGCTACTACTACTACAACTACTAGTACAACTGTTGTTACTACTACTACTACTACTAGTACAACTATTGCTACTACTACTACAACTGCTAGTACAACTATTGCTACTACTACTACAACTACTAGTACAACTATTGTTACTACTACTACTACTACTAGTACAACTATTGCTACTACTACTACAACTACTAGTACAACTATTGCTACTACTACTACTACTACTACTAGTACAATTATTGCTACTACTACTACAACTACTAGTACAACTATTGCTACTACTACTACTACTACTAGTACAACTATTGCTACTACTACTACAACTACTAGTACAACTGTTGTTACTACTACTACTACTACTAGTACAACTATTGCTACTACTACTACAACTACTAGTACAACTATTGCTACTACTACTACTACTACTACTAGTACAACTATTGCTACTACTACTACAACTACTAGTACAACTATTGCTACTACTACTACTACAACTACTAGTACAACTATTGCTACTACTACTACAACTACTAGTACAACTATTGCTACTATTACTACAACTACTAGTACAACTATTGCTACTACTACTACTACTACTACTACTAGTACAACTATTGCTACTACTACTACAACTACTAGTACAATTATTGCTACTACTAGTACAACTATTGCTACTACTACTACAACTACTAGTACAACTGTTGTTACTACTACTACTACTACTAGTACAACTATTGCTACTACTACTACAACTACTAGTACAACTATTGCTACTACTACTACTACTACTACTACTAGTACAACTATTGCTACTACTACTACAACTACTAGTACAACTATTGCTACTACTACTACTACTACTACTAGTACAACTATTGCTACTACTACTACAACTACTAGTACAACTATTGCTACTACTACTACAACTACTAGTACAACTATTGCTACTATTACTACAACTACTAGTACAACTATTGCTACTACTACTACTACTACTACTACTAGTACAACTATTGCTACTACTACTACAACTACTAGTACAACTATTGCTACTACTACTACTACTACTAGTACAACTATTGCTACTACTACTACAACTACTAGTACAACTGTTGTTACTACTACTACTACTACTAGTACAACTATTGCTACTACTACTACAACTGCTAGTACAACTATTGCTACTACTACTACAACTACTAGTACAACTATTGTTACTACTACTACTACTACTAGTACAACTATTGCTACTACTACTACAACTACTAGTACAACTATTGCTACTACTACTACTACTACTACTAGTACAACTATTGCTACTACTACTACAACTACTAGTACAACTATTGCTACTACTACTACTACTACTAGTACAACTATTGCTACTACTACTACAACTACTAGTACAACTGTTGTTACTACTACTACTACTACTAGTACAACTATTGCTACTACTACTACAACTAATAGTACAACTATTGCTACTACTACTACTACTACTACTAGTACAACTATTGCTACTACTACTACAACTACTAGTACAACTATTGCTACTACTACTACTACAACTACTAGTACAACTATTGCTACTACTACTACAACTACTAGTACAACTATTGCTACTATTACTACAACTACTAGTACAACTATTGCTACTACTACTACTACTACTACTACTACTAGTACAACTATTGCTACTACTACTACAACTACTAGTACAACTATTGCTACTACTACTACTAATACTAGTACAACTATTGCTACTACTACTACAACTACTAGTACAACTGTTGTTACTACTACTACTACTACTAGTACAACTATTGCTACTACTACTACAACTACTAGTACAACTATTGCTACTACTACTACTACTACTACTACTAGTACAACTATTGCTACTACTACTACAACTACTAGTACAACTATTGCTACTACTACTACTACTACTACTACTACTAGTACAACTGTTGTTACTACTACTACTACTACTAGTACAACTATTGCTACTACTATTACAACTACTAGTACAACTATTGCTACTACTACTACTACTACTAGTACAACTATTGCTACTACTTCTACAACTACTAGTACAACTATCGATACTACTATTACAACTACTAGTACAAATATTGCTACTACTACTACTACTACTAGTAGTACAACTGTTGTTACTACCTCTACAACTACTAGTACAACTATTACTACTGCTACCACAACTACTACTTCTACAACTACTACAACAGCTACTACTACAGACCGGCACTTGATGCAAGATTCCTGTAAGTAGGTCAGGGCCAGCATAATTTCGATTAGCGTGTGATTCATACAGAAGGGAAGACGACATACTTCTATTACTATAACTTGTTACTTTAGGGTCTATGGAACGGATCCCTTAGGGGTCATAGGACGGACCCTTTAACGTTCATGGGACATAACCTGTATGGTTCATTGGACGGGCCATTTAGGGATCAATTGAACGGACTCTTTATGGTACATGGAAACGTGATTTCAACAGGGAAATGAAAAGGCTTTGATTGATTGGTTGATCGATCGATTGATTGGTTCAATGATCGATTGATAAACTGATTGATTGGTTGATTGACCGATCGATCGATTGATTGAGGTGTGCACCATTAATTCCTAATACCAGCAATCTCCTTTCTGTCACGAGAACTCTCTCTCTCTCTCTCTCTCTATCTCTCTCTCTCTATCTATCTCTCTCTCTCTCTCCCAGTGTTTTTCGCCAGAAGCCTTCTTGTTTCCACACTCGCTTCTTCCGCTATCAGACCCAGCATGTTTGGTTAATTTGTTTCTCTCCTGCGCGTGCTCATGTCTGTCTCTACTTTCTCTATTTAATCTACATCTGCTATATGGACTTGCCCTATCCACTTCCACGTTCATCATCTCCCACACAACTCGATTCAATCTCTCTTATGTTTGGTTTAATCCTTTCAAACCCAATGAGATCACAATTTCAGTCTATCGTTATTGATTAATTTCTCTTGTTACTCACAGTTTGCTGTGGCGGCAGCTTCTTCTTCTTCTTCTTTTTCTTCTTTTTCTTCCATCAACTGATGCTTTGCTTCTAGTCCTGTGAAGTTCACGAAAGAGACAACGCGTTTCAGGTTTCCTGAGTTTCTCACAGCTTTCCAACATTGTCGCTCTCCCGGGTCAAATTGCCAATTTTTAGACTGCATAAGTAGGTCAGACCTGCAGGATATGGTCTTGTGTTGGCAGTGGTTCTAAGACCCATTTTGTGGCGTCTGTAATGTCCGTTCTGAGTTTGAAGATCTTTGCTTGCTTATTTCTGTCAAGTTTGTCTATGCTGTCATTTTCTCGCTTGTTTTCTTTGTGCTGGTCTCTATATTACGTCCTCATGGATCGTTTTCTGAGTGTATTTGCTTATTTAAATCTCTACAAATGGCTTTAGCTAGCTTATCTGCCTTCTTGTTTCCTAGGGTTAGACTGAGACTGCTTTGGAAAGATGAGATTGCTTGTCCAATGGTAATCCCTCACCCAGACCTCCTGAGTGGGTGGATTCCAGTGGTTACCTTTAGCGACACGCTTAAAAGGTTTCATGGGTCTTATTCCCCGTTACCTGGTGTGAAGAGACACGAATTCACTATAACCTTCCGTGCATGTCATAACAAGCTAGCTAAAGAGAGTTGTCCTTGGATTATTATCATTTACGAAATATTGCTACTATAAACAATTAAAAAACTCAGATGCGTGTTTCCTGTATAAAGACCAGCTGCAGATCATATGCGTATCACTGGAGACAATAAAGTGAAAAGTCAATCTTTGAAACAGGCTTATATATGAAAAGGCCAGCTGTTTCGCGTTGGAGTACACACGTGAATGATGATTAAAACATAGAGCGCTAACGACATGCATCTCATAGTCACCCCCTAGTCGTCTTGTCCTTGACTTGCCACTGGGGCCGGGCGGCTCGAGACGAGAGAGTTAAGATAAAAAGTAACGTAGATAATCCTTTCTAAATAACTCTAGCAAAAATAATTATGCTATAATCGTCTACGATGGACTGCGGCCTTTGCCTTTCGCAAACGACATTAGGCCGTGCATGTCTTGTTGAGTGGGGAGCAGTGAATTGGGTTGCAACGATAGCTCTAGAATGAAGTCTGCAAATATTATGACGCAGTGAAAAATGCGAAAGAGGAGACACTGCGTGGAAAGAAACAAAATCATGTTAGAAAATGGGAAGAAAACCATGCTTTGAATATAATGTCCGATAAAGAAATTCAAAAGTTTGAATATATACATTTTAAAAAAAACTTTCAAACATAAATGTCGCACGAGCCCTAACACCAGACATGAAATCAAAGCAAGAGGACGATCAAGATACACATGGAGTGCTGGGCTATCACAGACCATCAAGCTGGAAGACGGGACAGAATTATAAGAAAGCGAAGATGGAGAGGGCTGGTGATTGTCATGGGAATGAGTCCAACCATGACCGCAAAAACAGCACCTAGATGGACACCGGTGGGTAAGAGAAAGCACTACTTGGGGCACTGGGGGGGGGGGGGGGAGGTTGGCAAATACTGAAAAGCAAGGAAAGTCCTTATAGTTGTCTCATAGGCCACAAGACATAAAGATGGTGGTAACGGAATGAATTGAATATGACAGTCACAGAGATAGTAAAATAAAGAAAAATAGGGCAACACCCTGTGCGTTTAACGACAGAAGTAGATAGATAATGTGATGATGCGAATGTGTGAAAAAAGAAAGGGAAAAATGCAATCCTTTCCGGGTTAATAAAAGGAGAAACTGTCCGGGTAGATGAAGACACATCAACTGTCCAGGGTAGATGAAGACACATCAACTGTCCAGGGTAGATGAAGACACATCAACTGTCTAGGTTAGATGAAGACACATCAACTGTCCAGGGTAGATGAAGACACATCAACTGTCTAGGTTAGATGAAGACACATCAACTGTCTAGGTTAGATGAAGACACATCAACTGTCCAGGTTAGATGAAGACACATCAACTGTCTAGGTTAGATGAAGACACATCAACTGTCCAGGTTAGATGAAGACACATCAACTGTCCAGGTTAGATGAAGACACATCAACTGTCCAGGTTAGATGAAGACACATCAACTGTCTAGGTTAGATGAAGACGCATCAACTGTCTAGGTTAGATGAAGACACATCAACTGTCTAGGTTAGATGAAGACGCATCAACTGTCTAGGTTAGATGAAGACACATCAACTGTCCAGGGTAGATGAAGACACATCAACTGTCTAGGTTAGATGAAGACATATCAACTGTCTAGGTTAGATGAAGACACATCAACTGTCCAGGTTAGATGAAGACACATCAACTGTCCAGGTTAGATGAAGACACATCAACTGTCTAGGTTAGATGAAGACATATCAACTGTCTAGGTTAGATGAAGACACATCAACTGTCTAGGTTAGATGAAGACACATCAACTGTCTAGGTTAGATGAAGACATATCAACTGTCTAGGTTAGATGAAGACACATCAACTGTCTAGGTTAGATGAAGACACATCAACTGTCTAGGTTAGATGAAGACATATCAACTGTCTAGGTTAGATGAAGACACATCAACTGTCTAGGTTAGATGAAGACACATCAACTGTCCAGGTTAGATGAAGACACATCAACTGTCTAGGTTAGATGAAGACACATCAACTGTCTAGGTTAGATGAAGACACATCAACTGTCTAGGTTAGATGAAGACGCATCAACTGTCTAGGTTAGATGAAGACGCATCAGTTGTTGGTGTTCAGATGTATATGACACATCAAATGTTGGTGGTTAGATCTGTAAGACACATAAATTGTTGGTGGTTGCATGTATAAGACACAGCAATTGTTGGTGGTTTGATGAAGACACATCAAATATTGGTCGTTAGATGCATAAGACATCAATTGTTGGTGGTTAGATGTATAAGAAACCAATTGTTAGTAGTTCGATGAAGACACATAAATTGTTGGTGGTGGTTAGATTTATAAGAAAAAGCAATTCTTGGTGGTTAGATGTATAATATACATCAATTGTTGGCTGTTAGATGAAGACACATCGATTGTTGGCGGTTAGATGAAAACACATCAATTGTTGGCAGCTAGATGAAAACACATAAATTGTTGGCAGCTAGATGAAAACACATAAATTGTTGGCAGTTAGATGAAAACACATCAATTGTTGGCAGTTAGATGAAAACACATCAATTGTTGGCAGTTAGATGAAAACACATCAATCGTTGAATATCAAATCGTGAAACTGCAGCGACTTAGAACAAAAGGAGGGTGATACTGTTCGAACCATTACCACGAAGAAAAACACCAAGTAAAAACGTACAGACTTTCTTAAAATGGGTTCATGTACACAATGGAAGGATTGAAATGGAGTTATGAGATCACAAAGGTGAAACTGTTGGACAGACACAAACATACAACGTCGGAGAAGACGCTGGTGAGTAGACGCTGGCGTCGGACATGACATTTATGATTGATACCAGCTTTGAGCATGACTTAACATTCTCTGTTCTAGAATCACCAGAACAAGAAAAGTACAAGAGGACGAAAAATCACACGTACACTAGTTCAAGTCAAACATAAAACAGGAAAGACGTGGAGTGAGTTAGCGAGGATGGATCAGCACAGAAGGATTTGGGGTGTATTTGTCGAAGACATGTGCCTCACAGAGAGAGGAAAGGTTTTCATTGATTTTTTAATTAATTAACTGCAACAATCGAACGTGGAATTTGTGTAGATGTCACACTTCGATTATGTGTAGCTTTAATCGCTGATTGATCCGTCTGTGTTTGTATGGATCAGTTCTGTATTTGTATGGATTAGTTCTAAGTTTGAATGGATCAGTTCTATGTTTCTGTGGATTAGTTCTAAGTTTGTATGGATCAGTTCTATGTTTCAATGGATTAGTTCTATGTTTGTATGGATCAGTTAGGTGTTTCTACGGATTAGTTGTATGTTTGTATGGATCGGTTCTGTGTTTCTATGGATCCGTTCTGTGTTTGTATGGATCAGTTCTATCTTTGTATGGAGTTCTGTGTTTGTATTGATCAGTTCTATGTTTGTATGGATCAGTTCTGTGTTTCTATGGATTAGGTGTATGTTTGTATGGATCAGTTCTATGTTTGTACGGAGCAGTTCTGTGTTTGTATGGATCACTTCTATGTTTGTATGGATTACTTCTGTGTTTGTTTGGATCAGTTCTGTGTTTCTATGGATTAGTTCTATGTTTGTATGGATCAGTTCTGTGTTTGTATGGATCAGTTCTATATTTGTATTGATCAGTTCTGTGTTTGTATGGATCAGTTCTATGTTTCTATGAATCAGTTCTGTGTTTCTATGGATTAGTTTTATGTTTGTATGGAATAGTTCTTTGTTTGTATGGATCAGTTCTGTGTTTGTAGGGATCAGTTCTATGTTTCTATGGATCAGTTCTGTGTTTCTATTGATATGTTTGTATGGAATAGTTCTATGTTTGTATGGCTCGGTTCTGTGTTTGAATGAATCAGTTCTATGTTTGTATGGATCAGTTCTGTGTTTGTATGGATCAGTTCTATGTTTCTATGGATCAGTTCTGTGTTTCTATGGATTAGTTCTAGGTTTTTATGAATCAGTTCTATGTGTGTATGGATCAGTTCTGTGTTTGTATGGATCAGTTCTATGTTTGTATGGATCAGTTCTATGTTTGTATGGATCAGTTCTGTGTTTGTTTGGATCAGTTCTGTCTTTGTATAGATGAGTTATGTAGTTGTGCATTTCTTTCTAATGTTATTTCAGGGCAATATTGTCCATTTTCCATATTCTCCCTACAAACTCTCGAGGTTGAGCCCAGTCCTCCGCAGGTCGGAATGAGGGCCGCAAGGAGTGTGTTGAATCAACGTTTGTGTCGGCTTTCCTTGTCTGTCCGTGTCTGACTCCCTTTTTCTTCAAATTCTGCCCCAGTTGCCTCTGAATTGTGTCCACCTCCGGGTCATCGTGACTCTTGCTGTGGTGAGAATACGGGATTGGGAGAGGTATGGTGTAACCTCCAGAGTCAATAAAGATATTCAAATATTCGTAACATTGTTTTAGAGGGACAAGTATGGTAGCTAGATACTTGAGGCACATTATTAACTTTAAGAAATAATATGAATGGATTGTTTTGAGAGGAAAATGTCTGGTAGCGAGATACATGAGGAAGAACATCACGATTATAATGGACAATACGATTGTTTGTGGGAGGAACTGTTTCATTGTGCTTTCCGGCTTGGGATTTTCACTGCCGGAAAGGACGTGAAACATACTGATGAATGTTAATCAGGGGCAGGTGAAACATACTGATCAATGTTAATCAGGGGCAGGTGAAACATACTGATCAGAGTATGTTAATCAGGGTCAGGTGAAACATACTGATCAGAGCATTTTAGTCAGGGTCAGGTGAAACATACTGATCAGAGTATGTTAATCAGGGTCAGGTGAAACATACTGATCAGAGTATATTAATCAGGGTCAGGTGAAACATACTGATCAGAGTATGTTAATCAGGGTCAGGTGAAACATACTGATCAGAGTATGTTAATCAGTGACATGTGAAACATACTGATCAGACTATGCTAATTAGGGTCAGGTGAAACATACTGATCAGAGTATGTTAATCAGGGACAGGTGAAACATAATGATCAGACTATGTTAGTTAGGGACAGGTGAAACATACTGGTCAATGTTAATCAGGGGCAGGTGAAACATACTAATCAGAGTATGTTTATAGTCCAAAAAGGGGAAACATACTTATCAGACTATGATGGTCAGGGTCAGGTGAAACATATTTATCTGACTATGTTAGTTAGGGACATGTGAAACATACTGATCAGAGTATGTTTATAGTCCAAAAAGGAGAAACATACTTATCAGACTATGATGGTCAGGGTCAGGTGAAACATACTTATCTGACTATGATTGTCAGGGCAGGTGAAACATACTGATTCAGTTCAGTTAATTTCATTCCGTAACCCATCAGGTCGTTGGGACACATTTGAAGACACTCACAAACCCACGCCATCGCCCTCTGTCTGCTGTCGCCAGTTGTGCCTCACCGGAAGTTAGGTTTGACCACTCAGTGATGTTGTCTGTCGATCTCTTCATTGGACGTCCCGCCCTCCCTTTTCTGGTACGGAACCATGCAGTATCAAATTTGTGATTCCGCTGGTCCTCGTCACGTGCCAATACCAAGTCAGCTTTCACCCTTTGATAGCCGGAAACAGATCCTCAAAAGGCCCAATTGCGTTTTCCACTAGCCTTCGTATTTCTACGTTAGTGACACGATCCTTATAGATCCTTTAAGAGTCTTCTAAAGCACCTCATTTCCATTGCATCTATTCTGCACTGGATATCCACAGTAACGATCCAAGTCTCACAGACATACACAAATAATGAGAGCACGAATGAGCGCATTAGTCTAACTTTTATGCTGAGGGCGAGCCGCTTATCCTGCCATATGGGTTTCAAACGTGTAAGCGCCGCTGTTGTCTGTGCTACTATGATAATTATCTCAGGATGCGAGCCTACGTCACTGATCAGTGATTCCAGATACTTGAGCCGGTGTACAACTTCGAGTTCCTGACCCTTTTCTTTTATCACAGATGTAAACCATTCCGTGTTATTAGTCATCAGCTTTGTTTTTTCTGCATTTATTTCCATGCCATACATATGTGCCGCTCTGTCCAATCTACTAATCAGCTCCTGGAGTTCCGTTTCCGTGCCTGCCAGACCATCTATATCATCTGCAAATGGGTTTGTAATCGTCTTGTCACCTATTCTGAACGTACCAACATGTCCTTCGTGGCCACCTCCATTATTCTTTCCAAGAAAACATCGAAGAGTGTTGGAGAGAGTATACATCCTTGTCTCATCCCAACAGACGTGCGGAACCATTCGCCTAGAATTCCGTCTACAGAAACTGCACTGGCCGCCTTCTCATAAAGGTTCTCAATTACCTTCACAATATTACTATTGATCTTGTAATGCTTCATTGTTGTCCATAGCGCCGATGCCATACTCTGTCTAACGCCTTTTTGAAATTGATGAAGCCATGATATGTGTTGTTAATACTCAAAGTATTTCTTATTCAATATCTGCAGATTAAATATGTTCAGTGGTACGTCTTCCTGCTCGAAACTATGCTTTGCTCTTCGGGAATGATATTATCTGCCTGTGGTTTTAATCTGTTGAGGATTATTCTTCAGAGAACTTTTCTAGGATGACTTATGAGGCTAATTGTTCTAAAGGTCTGACACATCTTTAGGTTCCCTGATTTAGGCAGCGGTAAAACCGTTGATTTCGTTCAGATGGTTGTCCACCAAATTCTGTTACAGATGTAAGCCAGAGCCTCAATTATTACCTTATTTCCAACTTGTAGGAGCTCTTTTGGGATATTATCCACATCCACAGCTTTCCCCTTTTTAAGCATCTTCGCCGCTTCAGTTACTTCCTCTATTGCTATCGGTTGATTCTCCTCTAACATATTAATTTCGGGGGCGATTGCCTTTCCTGGGTCACCTCGACCCTCAGGCTCATATAATTCAGATCAGTTCTGTGTCCAACGAGCCCGAATGTCTTGGTCTTCTGTGAGACATTTCCCTCTCTTATCTTAAAACGTTGAATTGCGACCTTTGTATAGGCCTTACTAGGTCCTTGACTATTTTATTTGCACCTGTCATCGTTCCTTCCAAGAATGTGTTCGATATTTGAGCACTGAGCAGTTATCCATTCTGGCTTAGCCTTTTTCATCTTGGCCTTTATGTTTTCATTTATCTTGTCCTTTATGTTTCCATTTATCTCTCTGTAATTCGTAATCCCATCCAGGGTATTCTTCGATATCTTCATTAATCTTCTCTTGTCACATAACTCAAGTATTTCATTTGTAATCCATGCCTTCTTCTTCACCCTTTGCTTCCTTAAGACCTCAGTTGTCGTGACTGTCAATGCCGAATTCAAGGCCTCAGTTATCGCCTCAATATTTGCCTCTTCGTTAAGAACCAAGAGGTATTCGCCACCAGTAACTTGTTGAAATGAGCAATTCTAGGAATCTTAATCCTCTCTCGTTCGTCTTCGTATTGCTGTATGGTACACATGGGCCTTTCCAATCTCGCACCATGTCTTCACCAATGTTGGCATTCCAATCCCCCCCCCCCTCCCTGTACCACCAGTATATCCTTCTTTGGTATCTCGTTCACATGTGCCTGTAATTCATCGTAGAAGCTCTCTATCTCGCTTTCCTCATAATCTGAGGTAGGTACATAGCATTGTATCACCGTGATATTGAAGGGCGTGGCTTGGAGTCGTAGGCTGAACAATCGACTTGATACTGAAACATATTGATCAGACTATGTTAGTCAGGGTCAGGGAAAACATACTGATCAGACTATCTTAGTCAGGGTTAGGTGAAACATACTGATCAGACTATGTTAGTCAGGGTCAGGTGAAACATACTGATCAGACTATGTTAGTCAGGGTCAGGTGAAACATACTGATCAGACTATGTTAGTCAGGGTCAGGTGAAACATACTGATCAGACTATGTTAGTCAGGGTTAGGTGAAACATACTGATCAGACTATGTTAGTCAGGGATAGATTAACATACTGAACAAGACATTACCTCATTTCCTCGCAAGGCTCCTGTATATAAGCTGTGTTACAGCAGCCAGACAACGAGGTGGGGAAGAACACTGTAATCTCCCACAGTGAGGAAAGTACTGAGAAAAATCACATTGCACAGCATCTAGGAGGAACTCAGTCCATTTATCAAGTACGTGCCAGGATGTAAGAAGAGCCACTGTAACCTGTCACCAAAGAAACGGTAACAAAAGTAAATGAACTCAGTGTGAGTGGATTCAAATCCCTGACTGGATCCCCTAACTGAGTAATGTAAGAACAGGGCCAGACAGGTCAGGTCAGGTCATCCCGTAACCGGTGAGGTCGTTGGGGCACCTACGAAGACATCCCCACAACCACACACCACTCCTGTCTGTCAGCGTTCGCTGTCTGTGCCTCCTCTGGTCGGAGATTGGTCCATTCTTTTATGTTGTCCTCCCACCTCTTTTTGAGACGACCTCTTCGTGAGGCTACTGTAGTGATGAGGTCACTATAGGGGTAAGGCTGCTGTAGTGGTGGGGCTGCTGTAGTGGTGGAGCTACTCTATTGGTGGGGCTAATGTAGTGATGAGGCTACTATAGGGGAGGCTACTGTAGCGATGGGGCTGCTGTAGTGGTTGTCAGAAGGGGACAAGGGACACAAATAACACGAGGAGTGTCTTCCAACAACAACAATAACAGCAGCAATATAAACAACACTAACAACAATAACAATAACACCAGTAATATCAACAAAAATAACAATAACAACATTAATATCTACAATAATTACAACAACTATAACAATAACTATAACAACATTAGCAACAATAACAACAGTAATATCAACAACAATAACAACAATAACAATAACAACAGCAATATCAACAACAATTACAACAACTATGATATTGAACAGAAACATGAGACTAAGAGTATCCCAACCTTTACCAGATGTCTCCGTCCTGTTAGATAAGTAACGTTAATAATGAGCACAAACGTGTGGCAAAGAACATGAAAACAAACAAATACAGGCAGAGATATGGGGCACCAATGATTAATGAAGAAGCATCTATTCAAAAGAGGTTTTCAAATATAAAACTAGACATGCTCTAGATTGGAATGCACAGGCGAAGAAACGAGTAAGGCTAAAGCACGTCTGACAGAGAGTCCAGAGCAGCTGAATAGAAACAAAGACACCGAAGAAACAGTTTGATACAAAACCACGTTGCTGGCTAAAAGAAAAAAATGCTAAGCCAACAGCAAAAAATAAAACCAGGTTTTGCAGTCATTATTTTGCCGTCTGTCTCATCACGACCCAATTTAGCGTGATAGTGTAAAAGTGCGTCAACACAGACATACACGCTCAATCATATGAACACAGAAACACACAGACACTTACTCACGTACACATTTATACATACACACACGCATACCAACCTGTATATATTTACACATATATACACAGACGCACAGACATAGACATGTATAGAAGCACACCCGACATACACACTCGCCCACACACTCGCACACACATGCGCGAAAAGAGACATATGTTGTTGGTGAATGCCCACAATGAGTAAGTTTACTGTTTTGTGTGCCCTGGAAACAGCCCTCAGTGGCGGGTTTCTGAAGCTTTCCTCACAATCTGAGAGGCTGATGAAAGTAGACCGGGGTCCTCAAAGCGGGTGTGCTGGGCTTGGCTTCATTTTCTTGACGCACACTACTACGAGGATCACGTCGATCCCCCATCTTGTTATAGTTCGTCGTTTAATTCATGAACAACGTCCGAAGAAAATTTTTTATTAAACTACATGTCCGATCCAAATAATTTTTCGCATACAGCATTAGAATATCCACGACGCTAAAACTTTGATATTGTTTTGTCCATAGATTTTAAGACATTTGCACATCGGCGAATTCGTTTGATGTTTTAGGACCATTGCAAAGAAATGACATTAAATTTGAGATTTTACAGTACGCAGCTTAATTTATCTTTGTATTTTGTTCCTAGGCGTATCTCCTTAATGTCTTGATAGATCAATTCTTTTTTTGTGTTGCACTTCGGCCACCCATAGACCCCCAATGTTGTATCAACCGCGCAGCTAATTTTATGTTCCTTAACACATTTGAATATTGAAATGTATTTGTTGTCATTGTATGTACACCTAATTGTTTTGATAAACATACGCTAATTCATCCAAGTCTGCTAATCAGTATGTCCACAAAAGATGATATTAATCATCCGAATCTGTGGATTCAAAGAGGTTGATAATTGTTACTGGCTAGACAAATTGTAATCCATCTCGTTGCCAGTACTGTACCTCTTCCCGGAGCACATGTTCAACAGACTTCTTCCAGCACTGAATGTCTAATTTCGTAAGGTACTCACGCGTCAGCACTTCAACACCACACAGTTTAAATGTCATGTTCTGTTCGGCAACTTGTCATTTGACTTTAGCCCACACAAGCTCTGTAGGGTTTGGATGTCCATGATGTGCAGGTAGTGGCAGAGAAGTGTGACCGTACTCTTCAATGATTTTGCCGATATGATACACCTTTGTCTTATTTCTCTTCCTCACAAGCTAAAACAACTCGGGCTTCAAATACGTGTCTTCGAAATGCAGTTTCCTTATCTAGCCATGTCCTAATTTGAGCATTTGTATTTCATGCAGTTGGTACTTTGTCTACTTTTCCTTGGTCAGTGTATTTCTTCTGATCTTAACTATCATTGTCCGATCAGTATATTTCGCTTGATCCTGACTAATATTGTCCGATCAGTATATTTCGCTTGATCCTGGCTAACATTGTCCAATCAGTATATTCGTTTGATCCTGGCTAACATTGTTCGATCATTGTGTTTTACCCGACAAGTGGCGTGCTGTGAGAACGCTTGAATATTTTTGCTATCAACTATGAAACATCATCTTCTCATTATAATTGTCCTATCTTAGTTACAATGTCTGTAGCAATTTATTTTGCATGATGAGGTTGCTAGATCCAAGCACACCACTCTTTATTCTAATATTAGCACACGCTTGGAGCGTATCTGTAGCCTTATTCTACACTTGCCGAGACCCACGCTGACAACATGCTGCATTAAACACCATTGACCTTTACGCTCGAGTCCATCTAATGGGATGTATAGCGATTAAGAATTAACGTCGCTAGCCCATGCAGTCGCCACGGAACGTACATGCTTGGTTTTTATTTTGCTCCCGTTTGGGCACAAAAATCTTATACCTTTTCCGAGGCTTTGAACACGTGTCCCTTAGTCAGAAGACCGAAATCCATATCAAACAGCCACCCGCTCACGTGACAGCGCGCCCATTACTCACGAGCTGTTTCACACTATGTTGTACGCGAGTCACGTGGACAAGTCCTCTGTACTACAAAATGTTACTCACTAGTTAAAGGAATATCATATGACCTTTGGCCATGGCCTGGATCCTGTTTTCTTGTTGACATAAGCAGTTTCACTTAACAGCCATTATCTGGGTTTAAGACACACACATACAACTTGTGTAATGTATGCGATCCTGGTGCCAGACCTTACGAGGACAACCCGCAGCGTCTGGCTATCTTTTGTTCTGTATGGTGATGTTGGATGAGTCATTGCATTGGGTCAGTTGAGGTTAGTAGATAACCACGGTATGACATAAGCGAGGTTAGGGTGGCAGATCGGTTCAGATAACGGTCTCTTTGATTACGGGAAAGAAGTTCAAAACCCTGGTGAGACAAAATAATGTTATCTACAGAAGGTAAAATAAACAACCTAGCTTACACGATTTATGGGGACTGCAGTGCCAAACGACCTTTATTCCTCGACCTTAAAGTCATTCTGGTGGAAGCCAGCAATTTTTTGTTTTACTTATAGCCCCCGCTGGAGCAGAGAATTGCCACGTCCGTTCATTTCCAATCCATATTGCATACCTTCTACTTCCGATTTACTATGTTGTGTTATGTGTTCATTGGTTTCCCCGTTCTTCTCTTTTTCTCCGGTTTTCAATCTAACGCACGTCTAGTAATATTGTCAAGTTATTTTGGAGACTATACTATCCCTCTCCCCCAATTTCCATATATTTTAGATTGTTCTTGTTAATTTTGTCTTATCCACGTTCACCATATCTCCTCCTCCTTCTCCTTCTTCTTCTTCTTCTTCTTCTTCTTCTTCTTCTTCTTCTTCTTCTTCTTCTTCTCCTTCTTCTTCTTCTTCATCGTCTTCTGCGTTCGTTCTCAAACTATATACCAAACCCTGAACAGGACTTTACAAGTAGCAGAATGTAGTCCGGATAACGGAATGCGTTGTGTCGCTAGTTTACATCTTGACTGAAATATTTGCACCTTTCGGTCCAACACATGCGTCTTCGGCAGGATATCTCCTCCAATCTCCATCTATTTTAGATTGTTCTTGGTGTCTTTGTTCTATCCATCCTCACCATATCTCCTCCAATCTCCAACTATTTTAGATTGTTCTTGGTGTCTTTGTTCTATCCATCCTCACCATACCTCCTCCAATCTCCCTCTATTTTAGATTGTTCTTGGCGTCTTTGCCCTATCCATCCTCACCATACCTCCTCCAATCTCCCTCTATTTTAGATTGTTCTTGGTGTCTTTGCCCTATCCATCCTCACCATACCTCCTCCAATCTCCCTCTATTTTAGATTGTTCTTGGTGTCTTTGCCCTATCCATCCTCACCATACCTCCTCCAATCTCCCTCTATTTTAGATTGTTCTTGGTGTCTTTGCCCTATCCATCCTCACCATACCTCCTCCAATCTCCCTCTATTTTAGATTGTTCTTGGTGTCTTTGCCCTATCCATCCTCACCATACCTCCTCCAATCTCCCTCTATTTTAGATTGTTCTTGGTGTCTTTGCCCTATCCATCCTCACCATACCTCCTCCAATCTCCCTCAATGGTAATTGTTCTTATTGTCTATGTCGCAGATCAGTGTTCGTTTATTCCATCTTCTAACACAAAGCTTGCAAAGGAGACTACCCTTTCTTCGCTCGTCCTGAACCAAAAACCATTCTGTAAGGTTGTGTGGTATTTTACAGACAGGCTGATACACCTGCATCTGATTTCTACACATACCATGGACATTCCACATGATGATGGTGAACAGCGTAAATCGATATTTTCTAAATGAATGTCCCGGACTAGTGTTTTGATAGGTACGAATGGAAAGTTAACTTGACTTTGTTCGTCATGGCGTTTCATCTGATTCTGTTGCAAAGTATTTTACTTTACACCTAATAGCTTCATTACTCTACTGTACTTAAACCTTTTCGTTTACTTGTCGCGCTAAAGCGGCATTGGGGGGGTTATTTTTTTTTACTTATGCCAAGTGTCTGTTTGTTTTAAGCCCGTGTTAGTGAGGGATTTGTATTTTGTCAATATATCTATCAATCTGCTACGCGGCCTTCCTCGTGCCCTGTAGCTTGTGTTGAAAATGTGGGGTGGAAGCAGTATGTTCCATTCACAATTATTTTCTGTCAAAAGATGAATAGATCTCAGGGGATAGTTCCCGAAGTATCAGAAATGAATAGATCTCAAGTGATAGTTCCCGAAGTATCAGAAATGAATAGATCTCAAATGATAGTTCCCGAAGTATCAGAAATGAATAGATCTCAAATGATAGTTCCCGAAGTATCAGAAATGAATAGATCTCAAATGATAGTTCCCGAAGTATCAGAAATGAATAGATCTCAAAAGATGGTTCACGATGTATCATTCATTACCTGCTGGCAATACTGAGACTTTCATAGCTTTCATGATGGTTATGGCTTTTTCAACGATGCTCAAGAGTTTATGTATCTATGTCTATTAGCTGTTATGGACAATGTGCCTGATATAAAGGTCAATGTAGTTCTACAGCAGGCAATGCCGTCAGGATGAAGTGTTGAAGGCGTGATTGTACCAGGTCTCAGGTCGTCATGAGATGGTGTGGTCAGTTACTTTCTGTGCGGCCTTGCATTCCTAGCAATAAGCAAGGTACCCATTTACAGCTGAGTCAATTAGAGGTAAGAGGATCGAACCTTCTACGAGACATTCAGCAACCAACCGCCCAGCTGACACGCCTGGTAGGAGGCCCAGCTGCTTGCACAGGGAGCTATAACATTGTATCACACATTATGACCTGTGAATGTAAGACTTCATTATACGTTATGGCGAGTGTGTGTGTGTACGTGTGTGTTTATGTGTGTGTGTATGTGTATGTGTGTATATGTGTGTATGTGTGAGTATGTGTGTATGTGTGAGTATGTGTGTATGTGTGTGTATGTGTGTGTGTATGTGCGTGTATGTGTGTGTGTGTTTGTGTGTATATGTGCGTGTATGTGTGTATATGGGTGTGTATGTGTGTGTATGTGTGTGTATGTGTGCGTATGTGTATGTGTGTGTAAGTATGTGCGTGTACGTGTGTGTATGTGTATGTGTGTGTGTATGTGTGTGTATGGGTATGTTTGTATGTGTGTGTATGTGTGAGTATGTGTGTATGTGTGAGTATGTGTGTATATGTGTGTATGTGTGTGTGTATGTGCGTGTATGTGTGTGTGTATGTGTGTATATGTGCGTGTATGTGTGTATATGGGTGTGTATGTGTGTGTATGTGTGTGTGTATGTGTGTGTATGTGTGTGTATGTGTATGTGTGTGTAAGTATGTGCGTGTACGTGTGTGTATGTGTATGTGTGTGTGTGTGTGTATGTGTGTGTATGTGTATGTTTGTATGTGTGTGTATGTGTGTGTGTGTATGTGTGTGCATGTTGGTGTGTGTGAATGTGTATGTGTGTGTATGTGTGTGTATGTGTGTGTATGTGTATGTTTGTATGTGTGTGTATGTGTGTGTGTATGTGTGTGTATGTGTATGTGTGTGTATGTGTGTGTGTATGTGTGTGCATGTACGTGTGTGTGTATGTGTGTGTGTGTATGTGTGCGTATGTGTATGTTTGTATGTGTGTGTATGTGTGTGTGTATGTGTGTGTATGTGTATGTGTGTGTATGTGTGTGTATGTGTGTGCATGCACGTGTGTGTGTATGTGTATGTGTGTGTGTATGTGTGTGTATGTGTATGTTTGTATGTGTGTGTATGTGGGTGTGTATGTGTGTGTATGTGTATGTGTGTGCATATAATTAGAATACGCCCAATCAGAAATTCACAGTGGCGTGTATCAACACAAAGGCCATTACAATGAAAACCGAAATGCGTAACGTACGCGGGGATGTAAGTGGGCATCAACAAGGTTAGGGGATACGCCTTCCCACTGAGAGACAACCGTGCAGAACATCCGCCCAGTCAATACCCTCACTAACAGTGCCCGCCCTTCACCGTAAACCAACAAACAAACCCATTTTCCCAAGGTTTCCCTGACATAATCGATAAGAGCCCAGACACGGCTGACCGCCGAAGTCCCACGTGGGAGGGGGTGCCTCTATCTCAGCAATCTTCGTGGAGGGCCACTTAATCAAACTTTATTTTGCTGAAAAAAGGAATACAAGATATTCCAATAGCAGACACTGCTGTCGGAGATGAAGTGAATTGGGTTGGGGTAGCCAGATCCTTCCTCGTTAATTTTCTTGCCTAGCAGTAAGCCATGTACCAATTGGTAGTCTTAATTCACCCCAAACAAAAAATACATCTATTTTAAGCACCGAATCTGAAGTAGTAATGTAAAATAATAGTCCATTTTTTAACTGTTTGGGGTGTGAAACATTCTGGGAGAATAGACGAAAATGTATGATTCTGCTGCCGCTTATTCCTGCCTTCTTAGCAATGAATTTCTTGAATCTATCAACGTTTCTCCATAATAGGTAGAGTAGCGACCATTTTCTACAGTAGCATTGCATTATCCATGATGTAAGACAATGTAATAACAACAATGTTATCTCATCATAATCCTAGCCCTAATGCTATCCCTGACCTAACCCTAACCATAACCTAACCATAACCTAACCTAACCATAACCTAACCATAACCTAACCCTAATGATATCCCTATCCTAACTCTAACCTAACCCTAACCTAACCTAACCCTAACCATAACCTAACCCTAACCTAACCCTAACCTAACTCTAACCTAACCCTAACCCTAACCTAACCTAACTTAACCCTAACCTAACCCTAACCTAACCCTAACCTAACCCTAACCGAACCCTAACCTAACCCTAACCTAACCCAACCCTAACCTAAGCCTAACCTAACCCTAACCTAACCTAACCCTAACCTAACCTAACCCTCACCCTAACCTACTCTTAATCCTAAACCTACCTATAACCATAACACTAACATAACCACAACCCTAACCCTAACCACAACCCTAACCCTAAACCTAACCCTAAACCTAAACATAACCCTAACCATAACCCTAACATTAACCTAACCATAACCCTAAACCTAACCCTAAACCTCACCTTTACGATAACCTCAACCCTCCACAAAAACTGAATAAAACCGTCTCTTCTACACATCTATCTGTATCTAAGTCTTCATTTATATATTTAAAATAAAATTATATGAACCATTCGTTCCCTTAACCTGAAATGGAACGTCCTTCGACGTATGGTGGGAACACAACGACCTCTGGGGTGAATTGAGACTAAGATAACCTATCCATTTATAGCTGGGTAGACTGGGCACAAGCTCTTCAGCACTGTTGTTTGAAAAGTAATTAGGATGTCCTGAACAACCGCTAACCTATTTGGCTGTTATACGTTTCTTAGCAAGTGTGCAGTACGGTAGGTTGCCATTGCTTTCTGTACGTGGAGGAGCGAAAACTCTCATGTCTGCCAAACTGGACACGAGCGTGATCCGAACCAGGTGCGTTGGGATTGTGACACACAGCCTCCTTACTGTTGTTAAACAATGTCAAAATCCAGGTTCCTTTACGTACAAAGAAAGAGGCTTTTTCGTCGCAAGGTAGATGGCATGCCAGTCTTGCTCTACATCAGCTTGGGAAGGGTTGGGGCAGGGGGGAGGGGGGGGTAGGACAAGTTAGCTGGGTCTGGAAACTTAGTTAATGAGCTGACAACATCCAGAAACACACTGCTGGCTGCTTGCGTCAGGCCGGACTCGAACCTATTCCGCTACCAAGTAGCGACCCTGGAAACATACAGCATCCGTGCAGCCTAGCTGTAAAAGCTGAGATCGAAGAGAAAAGGCGAACCTGGATCTCAAAACGCCACGCCAAAGTCGGATGAGTTTTGGATGACAGGCCTAGATATCAAGCAGACTTCGACACAACGTAACAAAACGTAATTTTCAGGCCAAACGTGGAAGAAGAAGACTAAGAGGAAGAAGAACAGGATGAAGAAGGAGAAGGAGTTGAAAAAGAAGAATGAAACAGATGAGTAGGAGAGAACGAAGAAGAAGAGGAGGAAGTAGAAGAAAAAGAGGCGGGAAGGAATCAGTAGAAAAGAAAGGAGGAGAAGAGGAGAAAATAGAAGAAGGAGCAGGAGAAAAAGAAAGAGGAAGAGCAGGTATAGAAGACGAGGTGGAAACGAACAGGACTTGGAAAGGACGAGGAAGAGAAGATGGAGAAGGAGAATAATAATAATAAGTAATAGGAGAATGAAGAGAAGAAATAACGAGCAGGATGGAAAGAAAAAGAAGAAGAAGAAGAACAAGAAGAACAAGAAGAAGAAGAAATTACTTGTTTATATTCAACCCATTTAAAAAGAGAAATTAAAAAAGTATCGCAGTTGACATCAACCAAGAAATGATGGCATATCACCACAAAGAACGTGGAAGTCATCTCCAATATCTGATAACATTATCAGGAGAAAGGCGATAGCCAAGGTCACGTCAGCTCATCTGACACACACACCAACTACTCACTCCCAGCACACTAAGTGCCACAAAGGTTCCTATGAGCTCTCACTGAAAGGTCACCAACAAAAAACAGACCAGCAGCAATGTAAACACGAAGACAAGCCCAGGATATGACCAGGTAAACACTACCAGGAACTTCCATCCTACTAGTGTGCCTCATTGGACTGTGTGACGTGAGGAAATACTTATTTGGCAGAAATGTTGCAAGAAGCCACTGTAACCTTCTACAGTAGAAAAGTTGTCAATGGGTTAACTTAGAACGAGTAGCTTAGATGTACAATAGTAACAGCAGTAACAACACACTACTACAACAACTGCACTAACAACAGCAACTATGACAACTGCACTAACAACAGCAACAACAACAACGGCAGATGCAATAGAAACAATAACAAAATAAACAGCAACAAGAGTACCAACAGAAACAACAACAACAACAACAGCAGCATAAACAACAGTAACAACAACAATAGCAGAAATAACATAAACAACAACAGCAAGATAAACAGCAGAAAAAAACAGCATCAGAAACAACAGTATCAACAACAACAATAATATCAGCAACAACAGCAGCAGCAACAAAAACAGCAACAGCAGCAGCAACAACAACAGCAACATGAACGTTAGCAGAAAAAGAAGCAACAACAACAGCAACAACAATAACGACAGCAGCAACAACAAAAACAGCAACAGCAGCAGCAACAAAAACAGCAACAGCAGCAGCAACAAAAACAGCAACAGCAGCAGCAACAAAAACAGCAACAGCAGCAGCAACAAAAACAGCAACAGCAGCAGCAACAAAAACAGCAACAGCAGCAGCAACAACAGCAGCAACATGAACGTTAGCAGAAAAAGAAGCAACAACAACAGCAACAACAATAACGACAGCAGCAACAACAAAAACAACAACAGCAGCAGCAACAAAAACAGCAACAGCAGCAGCAACAACAGCAACAACAATAACGACAGCAGCAGCAGCAACAATAACAGCAGCAGCAACAAAAACAGCAACAGCAGCAGCAACAACAACAGCAACAACAAAAACAACAGCAGCAACAACAACAGCAACAACAAAAACAACAACAGCAGCAGCAACAACAACAATAACAACATTAGCAGGAGCAACAACAACAATAACAACATTAGCAGGAGCAACAACAACAACAACAATAACAACAACAACAATAACGACAACATCAACAACAATGACAGTAGAAGCAACAACAACAACACTAATAACAACATTAGCAGGAGCAACAACAACAACAACAATAACAACAACAACAATAACGACAACATCAACAACAATGACAGTAGAAGCAACAACAACAACACTAATAACAACATTAGCAGGAGCAACAACAACAACAACAATAACAACAACAACAATAACGACAACATCAACAACAATGACAGTAGAAGCAACAACAACAACACTAATAACAACATTAGCAGGAGCAACAACAACAACAACAATAACAACAACAACAATAACGACAACAGCAGAAGCAACAACAACAACACAAATAATAACAACAGCAGTAACAATAACAACAACAACAACAACAACAAAAACAACCCCCTTTTTACATGGTGAAAAGTGGTCTTAGATGTGCTCTGATGCTCCAACCTAGACCCCTGTTAAGTTGCAAACACAAAGAACATAAACTGCCAGTGACTAATATGTTAAGTTCTGCATACACTGACAAACATCTGACAAACACCGCGTAGACCAGATGCGGGCATACAGCCTCTATTGTCAGTGTGACCCAATAGTAAACTCATTGAGACGAGTACCAACCACAATGGCAAATTTGCAATGTCTCAAATATGAAATATCAATATCTGCTTACTGACTAGAGGCGTTACAAGCTAAAGTTGTCTTCTGTGGGTCAAGAGTATTGTGCTCGTTGTTTTGAGTCCGGGTTGTTGTAAGATTTGTCATCTATCCCCCTGTCACTCGGTCCTCTGTGTGCTTTTAGTCAGGTAATTCCTGTGTCGTAGGCGAGCAATGGTGGTTGGTCTGGTTGAGTTATTGTGAGAGGACGGCTTCATCGTTTTTTCTTAATTGATATGTTGTCAGTAAAAGGCGGCGTTCTTACAGTATGTATGATGTCATCTTGTCTAATTGTATCTCTTCTGGTTACATCATGTCTAATTGTATCTCTTCTGGTTACATCATGTCTAATTGTATCTCTTCTGGTTACATCATGTCTTCTTCTTCTTCTTCTTCTGCGTACACAGTCAGACAGTAACCATTATTTTTTCGAAAAAAGCGGCGGTCATCCTGAGGCTGTCGCCACTGCCATAGAGCTTGTCATACAGTTCCACTGGTGATGGCCACATCTGCTCTCTCTGATCCTCGTATGTCGGGCAGTTCTGCAGCAGATGTTCAGTGGTCATTTTACCAGTACCGCACGGGCATTCGTCGGTACACCCTATCTTCAATTTGTTGAATAGGTGGTACATCAGTCTATTGTGGCCAGTGCGAAGTCTGAAGACCACGACCTGC
Organism: Ariolimax columbianus; assembly: GCA_036924085.1. Classification (NCBI taxonomy): domain Eukaryota; kingdom Metazoa; phylum Mollusca; class Gastropoda; order Stylommatophora; family Arionidae; genus Ariolimax; species Ariolimax columbianus. The sequence goes on from JAVGWX010000009.1 coordinate 7,150,057, forward strand.
TCTCTTCGGTTCAACTGGTAATAGGCATCGTTTTTGGTGTAACCAGTATGTTCGGTTTCCCATTTGGTCATGTATCTGGCTTTGATAAGCCGTTTTGACTCTTCGTACGTCATACTGGTATCTGTTTGTGGTAGTCTTGCACCTTCTTTTGCCAGTCTGTCTGCCTCCTCGTTGCCTTGGATGTTGCAGTGTTATGGGACCCACTGTACCACTACCCTTTTTGGTGCGGACTGCTGGCACAGTTTGCAGAGTGCTGCTCTTAAGTCATTAAGCTCAGTGTTTTTCTGGCTTTTTAGCGCTGTGACTACGGCCAGAGCATCTGTCAGCAGGACTATATGGCTTTCATTTTCACTGTGTGTCACCATTTCTTCCACTGCCGCCCTCAGGGCCTCTGCCTCCGCTCTGAAATTGCTTGTGTACTTACCAGTAGCGAATGACAGTGTTATTTTTCTGCCATTTGGTAGGTTCAGGAATGCTCCTGCCCCTCCGTTCTGTGTTGTGTTTGTTACAGAACCGTCGGTGTATGCATGGGTCCAGTCCATGCTTGGGTAGCTTTTCGTTATGAAGCTTAGGGTAGTATCTCTCCTTTCTTTTTCAGTCTGGCAGTTTTTGTTTGCAATACCTGGTATATTTTCTACCACCTCTGGAAATATATCCTGCCTCCAGGTAGGTTTTCGTACAGTAGTGATGGGTTTTGGTGTTGTTAGTGCGTTTATGGGATCTTCGTGCATCTTTGCTTTGGCTATTTCTGCAAAGTTTCTCCGCTTTAGTTTCCCATTTCCCAAATTGTTTAGTCTCTGGTGCATTGGATGGTCGGTCAGTCTTCGGAGTTTCTCTGACTGCAGCTGGGCTCTGCAGTCTCTTCTATCGGTCATGGATTGCAGTTTTGTAATCTTTTCAAGTTCTACAATTGGCGTTGACTTCATGCCACCTGTTATAATTCTCATGGCTTGGTTTTGAAGTTTGTAAACTTTATCGAAGTTCGCCTTCGCTGCTGTTGTCCATGCCGCAATGCCATACTCGAGAACTGGTCTCACTCTTCCAGTGTACAGTTTCTTTAGTATGCCTTCGTCTGCTCCCCAGCTTGTGCCAGCAAGTTTCCTCACGATTGCCATTCTTTCTCTGGCTTTCATTCGGTTTCTCTCAATCTGACTTTTCCATGTCATGCGCCGATCAAATGTGACTACCAGATAGGTTGGGTTGTCGTTTGGCTGCAGGAATTTGCCATTTAGACTTAATTTGGTACTTTGGGGTTTTAATGAAAGCGAGAATATTGTGCATGTGGTTTTCTCCTCGTTTATTTTGACCAGCCATGAGTTCGCCCACTCTTCCAGCGATGTTAGGGCCGTCTGCATCCGATTTCTTGCTATGGTGAGATTCTTTTCAGAGGTCCACATAGCCAGATCGTCTGCAAACATTGAGCTATGGACTCTTCTTGGTATATTCTCTGTAATGTCGTTTATATATACCAGGAAGAGTGTGGGTGACAGTACTCCCCCTTAAGGTACTCCCTGCTCGAGTGTCACCTTTTTGCTCATCTGCCCTTGAACTTGGACTCTGGCCGTTCTTTGTTTGAGGTAGTGGTTGATCCACTTGTACATCTTCCCACAAACATCACTTCTTCTTAGCTTGACTCTAAGTCCATCTTTCCAGACTTTGTCAAATGCCTTTTCTAGATCCACCCAAACAGCTACTGTGTGTTTCTGTGCCTGGTAGGCATCTTCTATCTCCTGGGCTATGATTATGACCTGGTCCTCAGTGGATCTGTGCTGTCTAAAGCCGGCTTGCTGTGGAATTAGTATTCGTTTTTTATCCAGATGCCACATCAGTCTGGTGTTTATCATCCGTTCCATCAGCTTGCCAACACAGCTCAGTAGGCTTATGGGCCTGTATCCATTTGGATCTGTTTTGTCCTTTCCTGTTTTTGGTACTGGTACCAGTATTGCGTCTTTCCATGCCTGTGGTACAATTCCCCCTTTCCAGCTTTGGTTCAGGACCGATAACAGTTTCCTCTTCGCTGTTTGGCCCAGCCCCATCAGCATTTCGTTTGTTATCCCGTCTTTTCCGGGAGATTTCCTTTTCTTTAGTGTTCTCATAGCCTCTTCCATTTCGCGCATTGTTAATTTGGCCATCATGTGCTCTTCAGGTGCCGTATTCATGTTTTCGTGCCCCTTTAGCTCTTCGCTAATATCTGTATGCTTATCTGCAGGGACCTCGATGTGGTTTGCTCTGGCATAGTGATCGACAAAGGCGTTTGCGGCTTTCTTACCTGTGATCAAGTTCTCGCCCTGCTTGATAGTAATTTGTTTATTTGACGGGGTTTCGTCGTTCATGGCTCTGACTAGCTTCCATAGCTTGTTCCCGTCTTTGTCCAGGTTTAGACTTTCCGTTTTATTTTTCCAGCTTTCTCTTGCTGTTTGCTTGAGAGTGTGTTTGTACTTCGCCGTGGCGGCTTTGAGGGCGATGTTTGCCTCCATGGATTTTTCTCGCTCTGCCATGTTCCTAGCAATTGTTACTGCATCTTCCACTTTCTGCAACTCATCATTCCAGTAGGGCTTATAGTTTTTCCTAGCTCCTCTTGGGATGGTTTCAGTGGCGGCTTGCATTATTGCCTTGCTTAGGCTCTCCACCATGGGCTTCATTTTGGTGTTTCGTGTGTTGATGGTTTCACACAGCCCATCTGTCAGGATTGCAAATCTGTCCCAGTCGGCTCGTTTGTAATTCCAACGTGGGAGCGGTTTTGTTACCTGTGGGCCTACTTCCATGTCAATGGTTAGCCTGATCGGCCTGTGGTCGCTACCTGCCAGTTGGTTTAGCACCTGGCGGTCTATTTTATGGTGTATGTCCTGTGTGGAGAAGGCCAAATCTGGAGTCGAGGTGGTATGCCATGTTCTTGAATAGAAGCTAGGGCTATCCTCCGGCCTATTGATTAGGGAGAGATTTGCATCTATCTCCCAATCTTCCACTTCGTCACCTCTGCTGTCTTTGTCAGAGTATCCCCATCTCTCCGAGTGGCTGTTGAAATCTCCAACTACTATGCAGTTGGAGTCTCTGACCTCCATACTCGAGAGCGATAGGTCTCTATTTGGTGGTCCGTACAGATTGAAGATGCGGAGCTTCGTCTCTTGAGCCATTATGTCAACTCCTACAATTTCTTCTTGTCCGGTGTGATTGACAGATACCGCGCTACTCGGTATGCAGTTTCTGGTCAGTATCAGGACCCCTCCTTTGTGGCCTTCTCTATCTAGACGGAAGGTCTGGTATCCTCTGATTGAGAATTTATGATTATTGTTGAGGTGCCTTTCCTGGATACATGCCACGTCAATCTTACCTTCATGTAGGTGATGTGTTAGGGAAAGTTTTTTGTTAATGACTCTCTCCGCATTCCACTGTAGTATTTTGAGGGTCTTGAGGTTTTGGTCAATAAAAGTTGCCCCATAGCCATGTACCTTGACTCCACGACACATGGGTGGGTGACCACCAGTAGTCAAGGATGGGCCCCTTCCAGGCGTGAGATCATGTCTAATTGTATCTTTTCTGGTTAGATCATGTCTAAATGTGTCTCTTCTGATTACATCGTGTCTAATTATATCTCTTCTGGTTACACCATGTCTAATTGTATCTCTTCTGGTTACATCATGTCTAATTGTATCTCTTCTGGTTACATCATGTCTAATTGTATCTCTTCTGGTTATATCATGTCTAATTGTATCTCTTCTGGTTACATCATGTCTAATTGTATCTCTTCTGGTTACATCATGTCTAATTGTATCTCTTCTGGTTACATCATATCTAATCGTATCTTGTCTCATGTCATCATGTCTAATCGTATCTCTTCTGGTGTCATCTTGTATAATTGTATCTCTTCTGGTGTCATTTTGTCTAATTGTATCTTTTCTGATGTCATCATGTCTAATTCTATCTTTTCTGGTTACAACATGTCTAATTATATCTCTCCTTGGTACATCATGTCTAATTCTTTCTCGTCTGATGACATCAATGACGTTACTTAGACATGTCATTTACCATGCTGTATTATGTCAAAATAAATTTGTTAAACTTCATTTCTCCTACATTCACCGATGTCTGTGTTACATTTACCGATGTCTATGTTTCCTTCACCGATGTCTGTGTTTCATTCACCGATGTCTGTGTTTCATTCACCGATGCCTGTGGTTTATTCACCGATGTCTGTGTTACATTCACTGATGTCTGTGTTACATTCACTGATGTCTGTGTCTCATTCACCGATGTCTGTGTTACATTCACCGATGCCTGTGTTACATTCACCGATGTCTGTGTTTCATTCAACAATGTCTGTGTTACATTCACGGATATCTGTGTTACATTCACCGATGTCTGTGTTTCATTCACCGATGTCTGTGTTACATTCACCGATGTCTGTGTAACATTCACCGATGTCTGTGTAACATTCACCGATGTCTGTGTTACATTCAAAAATGTCTGTGGTTTATTCACCGATGTCTGTGTTACATTCAAAGATGTCTGTGGTTTATTCACCGATGTATGTGTTACATTCACAGATATCTGTTTCATTCACCGAACAACATTAAGCAAGCTACGGTTGTATCTCCCGACAATTAGCACAACAACAAACATATTTATTAAGGATAGCAAGTGCTCGCATCCAATTGCTTGATATTAGTCCAAGCTCAAACGCAATGTATACGGCGGCTTCTTCGATCTTCATCAAACAGTTTCGTATTTGTGAACAAATAGTCATAAAATGGCACTAGCAGAGACTTGTCTTTGTCAAGTGACAACCTCAGAAACAGAGTGAGGGGAAGAGAATTGAGGTAAAGTGGGTGAGGGAGAGAGAGAGAGAGTGAGAGAGAGACAGACAGAGAGAGTTGGGGGGTGACAAAGATTTATGAAAACATCAAAGGGACGGAACTTAGGGAATTAATATAATAGTCAAAATATGATCATCGCCCCCTTTTCATGTGTTTACCTTTCAATCTGGGGAATTGAGACGCTAGTCCAGTCAGGCACAACATACTGACCATGACGTCGTGTCAGGGTCATGCACAACATACTGAACAGGACATCGTGTCAGGGTCATGCACAACATACTGACCAGGACGTCGTGTTAGGGTCAGGCACAACGTACTGACCAGGACATCGTGTCAGGGTCATGCACAACATACTGACCAGGACGTCGTGTTAGGGTCAGCCCAACATACTGACCAGGACGTCGTGTCAGGGTCAAGCACAATCCACTGATCAAGACCACAATTTCTCTTCCATATAGCGTGTCCTGGAAACAGGCTGTTTTCAAGGCAGCCTGGATGATGAGATGATGGTCCATGTAATCCCCGTAGTAGCGAGCGCCACTCAATCGAAGCCAAGCATAGGACAACCGCCTGGAAGACCACGGTCCACATTCATCAGCACGCTCGGGATGTGAGGAGAGCTACTACAACCTGACACTTAACGTCTGTTTTAGAGCTTACAAAAGAGTAGACTGACTCCTTATGTGCATTAAACAACAACAGCATTTGTCTATCTATCTGTGTGCATGTTTGTCTGTCTGTTTGTCTGTCTGTATGTATGTCTATCTATCTATCTATCTATCTATCTATCTATCTATCTATCTATCTATATATCTATCTATCTATCTATCTATCTATCTATCTATCTATCTATCTATCTATCTATCTATCTATCTATCTATCTATCTATCTATATATATATATCTATCTATCTATCTATTTATCTATCTGTGTGCATGTTTGACTGTCTGTATGTATGTCTGTCTATCTATCTATCTATCTATTTATCTATCTATCTATCTATCTATCTATCTATCTATCTATCTATCTATCTATCTATCTATATATCTATCTATCTATCTATCTATCTATCTATCTATCTATCTATCTATCTATCTATCTATCTGTGTATCTATCTATCTATCTATCTATCTATCTATCTATCTATCTATCTATCTGTTTAAAATTCTGTCTGTCTATATGTCAATATGTCTCTGTCTGACTATCTGTCTGTTTAACTGCCTATCTATCTGTCTGTCTATCTATTTATCTGTGTTTACAGTTTTATCTATGCCAGCCAAACTACCGTTACAACCCTGTCCCTACAAATGTGATCTACCCTAATCTATTTGCCTATTATTCATCTATGCAACCACCCTCCAACCCCGCCATTTGTCACATTCTTCTTCTCCCGTTCCCTTCCTCCCTCCATTGTATTCCTTCTCTATTTCCAAATCAGTGTACATTTGAAGGTAATGACTTCCTCGTTGCTAGTGTCTACCATTGAGCATCGCCTCTTACTCTTTCAACATATTTGTTTGTAAATGTCATACTTCTGCTCTCACTCCCCCTCACTCAGTCCTTCGCTCTCTCTCTATCTCTCTCTGTTTTTCTCTCTATATATATATTATACATTTCACTGTCTATCCTCCCCCCCCCCCTCTCTCTCTCCCTTTGTGAGTCCATGCTACTATCAACATGCTGTATCCATCTACATCAATGTCGCTCTTGCTCTCTCTTTCTCTCTCTCTCTCTCTCTCTCTCTCTCTTTCTCGTGTTCTCTTTCTTTCTCTCAGTTTGTCAAGAATGTATCTTTCTTGCTTTGTATCAGTAGTTAGAATTTGTTTCTCTCTTCCCTCTAATTTTTCTGTTTGTGCCAACATCTTCACTCCTGGCTCACGTATGTGTCTCTCTCACTTCTATCCATCAGTTTCTTTCTTAGGGTCAGTTACATGAATGGTGAGGTTAATTGAAACTGGTGTGGCTCTCTAGAGTAACTCTCGAGTCCTCAAAGGCCAAGTGCAAGGCAAAAGTTCAATTCTTGGAGCTGTTGATGTTGCTGGAAGCGATTCGTACTGGGTTCATATTAACTTCTGATGAGTTCCTGTGGTGGCAGACTACAGTAGTTCTTCTTCCACTTATGTTCAGGAATAAGTCAGCAAATAGGTCACACATTATTATCTTGCAACAACAAAAATATTCAACTTGGACTTGAAACCATTTGTTATTGCACTTACATTGCACCTTATAATTTCCACCAACATTGATACACTGATCCTATAGCTTTATCAGAGTAAAGACAAACCGATTCTGTTCATTTTGTGTTCGTCAGGGATCCCATGTGAGCACATTTTTTTTTTCAATTCAAACGATCATGTATTAAGCTGTTGGCTAAACTACGTGAGCACCCTTTTGCAGCTCTATACTGTCAGCCCGAATACCCCGAGCATAAATCCCTCTCCTGCAGTTTGGGCTGGGTGACCAGCAGAGACTTCATCGACAATTTGTTAGCGACCTTTAGAAAATGTATCGACCCAGTTATGCACCGATTTATGCGACAAACACTTCTCACCGCAAACAGGAAGCATGTCGTTATGCGACAATCACTTCTCACCACACACAGGAAGCATGTCCTTATCCGACAAATACTTCTCATCGCAAACAGGAAGCATGTCCTTATGCGACAATCACTGTCCTTATGCGACAAACACTTCTCATCGCAAACAGGAAGCATGTCCTTATGCGACAATCACTTCTTATCGCAAACAGGAAGCATGTCCTTATGCGACAATCACTGTCCTTATGCGACAAACACTTCTCATCGCAAACAGGAAGCATGTCCTTATGCGACAATCACTTCTCATCGCAAACAGGAAGCATGTCCTTATGCGAAAAACACTTCTCATCGCAAACAGGAAGCATGTCCTTATGCGACAAACACTTCTCATCGCAAACAGGAAGCATGTCCTTATGTGACAATCACTTCTCGCCACACACAGAAGCATTTCCTTATGCGACAATCACTTCTCATCGCATACAGTAAGCATGTCCTTATGCGACAAACACTTCTCACCACATACAGGAAGCATGTCCTTATGCGACAAACACTTCTCACCACACACAGGAAGCATGTCCTTATGCGACAAACACTTCTCATCGCAAACAGGAAGCATGTCCTTATGCGACAATCACTGTCCTTATGCGACAAACACTTCTCACCGCAAACAGGAAGCATGTCCTTATGCGACAATCACTGTCCTTATGCGACAAACACTTCTCATCGCAAACAGGAAGCATGTCCTTATGCGACAATCACTGTCCTTATGCGACAAACACTTCTCATCGCAAACAGGAAGCATGTCCTTATGCGACAATCACTGTCCTTATGCGACAAACACTTCTCACCGCAAACAGGAAGTATGTCCTTATGCGACAATCACTGTCCTTATGCGACAAACACTTCTCATCGCAAACAGGAAGCATGTCCTTATGCGACAATCACTGTCCTTATGCGACAAACACTTCTCACCGCAAACAGGAAGTATGTCCTTATGCGACAATCACTGTCCTTATGCGACAAACACTTCTCATCGCAAACAGGAAGCATGTCCTTATGCGACAATCACTGTCCTTATGCGACAAACACTTCTCATCGCAAACAGGAAGCATGTCCTTATGCGACAATCACTGTCCTTATGCGACAAACACTTCTCATCGCAAACAGGAAGCATGTCCTTATGCGACAATCACTGTCCTTATGCGACAAACACTTCTCATCGCAAACAGGAAGCATGTCCTTATGCGACAATCACTGTCCTTATGCGACAAACACTTCTCACCGCAAACAGGAAGCATGTCCTTATGCGACAATCACTGTCCTTATGCGACAAACACTTCTCATCGCAAACAGGAAGCATGTCCTTATGCGACAATCACTGTCCTTATGCGACAAACACTTCTCACCGCAAACAGGAAGAATGTCCTTATGCGACAATCACTGTCCTTATGCGACAAACACTTCTCACCGCAAACAGGAAGTATGTCCTTATGCGACAATCACTGTCCTTATGCGACAAACACTTCTCACCGCAAACAGGAAGTATGTCCTTATGCGACAATCACTGTCCTTATGCGACAAACACTTCTCACCGCAAACAGGAAGAATGTCCTTATGCGACAATCACTGTCCTTATGCGACAAACACTTCTCACCGCAAACAGGAAGTATGTCCTTATGCGACAATCACTGTCCTTATGCGACAAACACTTCTCACCGCAAACAGGAAGCATGTCCTTATGCGACAATCACTGTCCTTATGCGACAAACACTTCTCACCGCAAACAGGAAGCATGTCCTTATGCGACAATCACTGTCCTTATGCGACAAACACTTCTCACCGCAAACAGGAAGAATGTCCTTATGCGACAATCACTGTCCTTATGCGACAAACACTTCTCACCGCAAACAGGAAGTATGTCCTTATGCGACAATCACTGTCCTTATGCGACAAACACTTCTCACCGCAAACAGGAAGTATGTCCTTATGCGACAATCACTGTCCTTATGCGACAAACACTTCTCACCGCAAACAGGAAGAATGTCCTTATGCGACAATCACTGTCCTTATGCGACAAACACTTCTCACCGCAAACAGGAAGTATGTCCTTATGCGACAATCACTGTCCTTATGCGACAAACACTTCTCACCGCAAACAGGAAGCATGTCCTTATGCGACAATCACTGTCCTTATGCGACAAACACTTCTCACCGCAAACAGGAAGAATGTCCTTATGCGACAATCACTGTCCTTATGCGACAAACACTTCTCACCGCAAACAGGAAGAATGTCCTTATGCGACAATCACTGTCCTTATGCGACAAACACTTCTCACCGCAAACAGGAAGAATGTCCTTATGCGACAATCACTGTCCTTATGTGACAAACACTTCTCACCGCAAACAGGAAGAATGTCCTTATGCGACAATCACTGTCCTTATGCGACAAACACTTTTCACCGCAAACAAGAAACATTTCCTAATGAAAATTTTTTTTTTTTTTTTTTTTTTTTTGCGTTCGTCTTATTTCTCTAATCCCCAAGGCGGTGTGCGTTGCACTGCGTTTTTATTTTGCGCCTGTCGGCCCGGTGCATCCGACTTCAGCATGCATTTATGTAAGGATCTGCTTCCTCCTGCATTTTCTAAGGGTTTTGCTTCCCCGGGGTAACGGCCGGTGCTGTGATGGGGATCGAACCCAGCACCTTCTGGTTGTGAGCCGTGTCACTTAACCACTAGGCCATGCCGTCCCATTAAAAGATCAACTGCAGAAAGTCCTTTGACCCAGATTAAACGCACATCAGCACAATGTTCTTTGATTGTACACTCTGTGAGCATGACCCCATTTTGAATCTTTTCTGCGCACAGTGAATACGACACCTAATGTCTGCTACCTCCAGTAATCACAAAGCTGGATATTGCTGCTACCTCCAGTAATCACAAAGCTGGATGTTGCTCCTACCTCCAGTAATCGCAAAGCTGGATGTTGCTCCTACCTCCAGTAATCGCAGAGCTGGATGCCGCTGGCACCCAATGGCACCTCTACGAACTTCTAACTACATTGTTCAGCCATTCCATATCAGTTTGTGACCTACTTACTGACACCCTCGTATGTGCGTGTGTGTATATATGTATATACGAGGCGTGTTCACATTAAATCGGACCTAACTGCACAAAGTGAACATACGTACGTCGCGCATGATGACGTCACTTCTGATGTAAATAGCCCATACCAACCGTCAACTTTGCAAAATGTCATTATCCTTCGACTCATAGTTTTATCAGCAGACCGTTGAAAACATGGCCAGTTTGATACGAAATCCGCCCAGAGTTGATTAGCGAGCGGTGATTAAGTTTCTAACACGACCAATAACAAAAGCACATCAAAGTCGTTCAAATGTCGAAGTTCTATTGAACGTCTTGATTTGAGAGGCAACGATCGTCATGAGTTTGTTCTATACGGTCAGATAATCTATAAAGGGTATTGCCTGGATGTTATGAGATGTTTGAGAGAAGCAATACGCAGAAAGCGGTCTCGATAACAAAACATGGATTCTGCAGCACGACTAGACACCCGCACACTCCTCACTGCTGATTTGTGAATTTTGGTAAATCAAATACGAGGACTGTTGTTCTCTGGGAAAAGTTTTAGGTGGGCTTGTTTAGCTGGGCTTGATTAGCTGTGCTTGATTAGCTGGGCTTGATTAGCTGGCCTTGTTTAGCTGGGCTTGATTAGCTGCGCTTGATTAGCTGGACTTGATTAGCTGGGCTTGATTAGCTGGACTTGTTTAGCTGGGCTTGATTAGCTGCGCTTGATTAGCTGGGCTTGATTAGCTGGGCTTGATTAGCTGCGCTTGATTAGCTGGGCTTGATTAGCTGCGCTTGATTAGCTGGGCTTGTTTAGCTGCGCTTGATTAGCTGCGCTTGATTAGCTTAGCTTGATTAGCTGGGCTTGATTAGCTGGGCTTGTTTAGCTGCGCTTGATTAGCTGCGCTTGGTTAGCTGGGATTGATTAGCTGGGCTTGATTAGCTGGGCTTACAGTTAGCTGGGCTTGATTAGCTGGGCTTACAGTTGGCTGGGCTTGATTAGCTGGGCTTGATTAGCTGGGCTTAATTAGCTGGGCTTTATTAGCTGGGCTTGATTAGCTGCGCTTGATTAGCTGGGCTTGATTAGCTGGGCTTATTTAGCTGCGCTTGTTTAGCTGCGCTTGATTAGCTGGGCTTAATTAGCTGGGCTTGATTAGCTGGGCTTACACTTAGCTGGGCTTGATTAACTGGGCTTGATTAGCTGGGCTTGATTAGCTGGGCTTGTTTAGCTGCGCTCACAATTAGCTTCAGTGTTTGTGTCTGTTTGGGATGTTCTCAAGTTACTAAACAGATTAATATTTGCACTTATTGTTGTCCTCCACAGTTGCATTGCCGTAAGAGTGTTTTTGTTCATCTGAGGGGTGTATTTATCATCTGAGAGGTGTATTTGTTCATCTGAGGGATGTATTTGTTCATCTGAGGGGTGTATTTGTTCATCTGAGGGATGTATTTGTTCATCTGAGGGGTGTATTTGTTCATCTGAGGGGTGTATTTGTTCATCTGAGGGGTGTATTTGTTCATCTGAGGGATGTATTTGTTCATCTGAGGGATGTATTTGTTCATCTGAGGGATGTATTTGTTCATCTGAGGGATGTATTTGTTCATCTGAGGGATGTATTTGTTCATCTGAGGGGTGTATGTGTTCATCTTAGGGGTGTATTTGTTCATCTGAGTGGTGTATTTGTTCATCTGAGTGGTGTATTTGTTCATCTGAGTGGTGTTTTTGTTCTTCTGAGGGGTGTATTTGTTCATCTGAGTGGTGTATTTGTTCATCTGAGTGGTGTATTTGTTCATCTGAGTGGTGTATTTGTTCATCTGAGTGGTGTTTTTGTTCTTCTGAGGAGTGTATTTGTTCATCTAAGTGGTGTATTTGTTCATCTGAGGGGTGTATTTGTTCATCTAAGTGGTGAATTTCGCAAATTACCATGCTTTTTGTTCGCGGTCTTTGCATCGTCTAGTAAAAATATATGGCCCTTTTTGGTCTAATATCCCTCAGCACCCAGACGCGGAAATCGAGGCCCACATGACAACACTCGGTCGGCTTGGCTGCTCCCCAGCGTCAAGTAAAGAAACGATGCGATTTACAAGGGCTCTTCATCACAGCTTGATGTCAATTTTCTCATGCCTCCAACAGGAGACCCTATGCATCCTCTTTTTTCTCCGTATTCTAAACGGAGAAAGAATTTAATCACCTTGCAGGAAGAAAACATTCAGAGGGTGCAGAGATGGAGCTCGGGAACGGGAGACCACAGCATCTGATACCGGATCGACACTTAGGCAGAACTCCTCAAACACTCTCTCCTCGCGGCCCCCATTCCAAGGCAGCGGAGTACCTGGCTCCCTGCTAAGAGCCCACGGGGATTGCGGTTGACACCCCTACTGCCCAACCGTCCCGGCCCCAATGCTGTAGACGATGTCTGGCAGAGAGCCGTTTTGGCTTTGCTCGTTCTCAATCTCCCGCTACCAAACCCTGAAAGGGATCAAGTAGCAGAATGTAGTCCAGAGAACGGAATGCGTTGTGTGGTAGTTTACAGCTTGACTGCGATATTTGCACCTTTCGGTCCAACACATCCGACTTCAGCAAGCATTTTTTGAGTACCGGGTTAACATTCCCTCTTCGATCCCTTCTCCTTAGCCAGTCTGCTCTACTGCAGCCTGTTATCCAGGATCACCTCGTGGAGGTGTAGAAGGGTCTTGACAGCTCTGGTTCGCTAGCCCTGACGCTAGCAGTCAGCTATTTCGGAAACAAGTTTGAAAAATGTTCTAAGTAAAGAGAACATCTTTGTTTTTACAAAGTTCGGTTTCTTTTTAGACTGCTCTCGTGAGTATATTAAAATTTTAAAAAAAAATATATATACACATATTGATGTGTGTGTGTGTGTGCGTGTGTTTGTGTGTGTGTGTATGTGTGTGTGTGTGACTAAGTGGTCGCGTGCACAAACGTATAATAGAAAGTGGTCACTACAAGGCACACAAAATCAACTCTGCCAATTTTTATTTACAAAAGTACAAGACAGACATGTTGAAGACATACATTTTTGTTTGTTCTGCCAACACCTTCAGAAACTGAAGAGCTTAAGTACCAGTTTGACTTCTTAGTTCTTAGTTCGACCCGTTCTTAGTTCGACCTGTTCTTATTTCTTAGTTCGACCCGTTCTTAGTTCGACCTGTTCTTAGTTCGACCAGTTCTTAGTTCTTAGTCCGACCCGTTCTTAGTTCGACCTGTTCTTAGTTCTTAGTTCGACCCGTTCTTAGTTCGACCCGTTCTTAGTTCTTAGTTCGACCCGTTCTTAGTTCTTAGTTCAACCCGTTCTTATTTCTTAGTCCGACCCGTTCTTAGTTCTTAGTCCGACCCGTTCTTAGTTCTTAGTTCAACCCGTTCTTAGTTCTTAGTTCGACCCGTTCTTAGTTCGACCTGTTCTTAGTTCGACCCGTTCTTAGTTAGACCCGTTCTTAGTTAGACCCGTTCTTAGTTCGACCCGTTCTTAGTTCTTAGTTCGACCAGTTCTTAGTTATTAGTTCGACCCGTTCTTAGTACGACTCGTTCTTAGTTCGACTCGTTCTTAGTTATTAGTTCGACTCGTTCTTAGTTCTTAGTTCGACCGGTTTTTAGTTCTTAGTTCGACTCGTTCTTAGTTCTTAGTTCGACTCGTTCTTAGTTCGACTCGTTCTTAGTTCGACTCGTTCTTAGTTCGACTCGTTCTTAGTTCTTAGTTCGACCCGTTCTTAGTTCTTAGTTCGACCCGTTCAAAGTTCTTAGTTTGACCCGTTCTTAGTTCTTAGTTCGACCCGTTCTTAGTTCTTAGTTCGACCCGTTCTTAGTTCGACTCGTTCTTAGTTCTTAGTTCGACCCGTTATTAGTTCTTAGTTCGACCTTTTCTTAGTTCGACCAGTTCTTAGTTTGAACCGTTCTTAGTTCGACCCGTTCTTAGTTCGACCCGTTCTTAGTTCGACCCGTTCTTAGTTCGACTTGTTCTTAGTTCTTAGTTCGACTCATTCTTAGTTCTTAGTTCGACCCGTTCATAGTTCTTAGTTCGACCTGTTCTTAGTTCGACCCGTTCTTAGCCAGACCCGTTCTTAGTTCGACCTGTTCTTAGTTCTTAGTTCGACCTGTTGTTAGTTCGACCCGTTCTTAGTTTTTAGTTCGACCTGTTCTTAGTTCGACCCATTCTTAGTTCTTAGTTCGACTCGTTCTTAGTTCTTAGTTCGATCCGTTCTTAGTTCTTAGTTTGACCCGTTATTAGTTCGACCCGTTGTTAGTTCGACCCGTTCTTAGTTCTTAGTTTGACCTGTTCTCAGTTCGACCCGTTCTTAGTTCTTAGTTCGACCTGTTCTTAGTTCGACCTGTTCTTAGTTCGACCAGTGATTAGTTCTTAGTTCGACCTGTTCTTAGTTCGATCCGTTCTTAATTCGACCCGTTTTTAGTTTGACCCGTTCTTAGTTCGACTCGTTCTTAGTTCTTAGTTCGACCCGTTCATAGTTCTTAGTTCGACCTGTTCTTAGTTCGACCCGTTCTTAGTTCGACCCGTTCTTAGTTAGACCCGTTCTTAGTTCGACCCGTTCTTCGTCAAGAGATGGTCACCCTTGAACGGGTCCCAACTCAGGATCCAGTCGTTTCTGTCGCTGGCGCGTGTTGTCCAGTGTGATAGCAGTCTGTCGGTTGTGGGGTCGTGAATGTTGTATTTTTCTAGTGAATCTCGCCAGCGAGTTGGGGACCGTCCCCGAGGTCTCTTTTTGTGGCGCGGGTACCAAATGGTGGTTATGGTACTCCATCTTCCGTGTTTGACTGACTTAAACCAAATACATCTATTCAACCACGTCACTGAATAATTCATCTGAATTCAATCAATCACTCAATCAAAGCCTTTCAGCTCTGTGAATCACAAGCATTCAACATAAACACGTCATGTCCTCCTGTCCTGTTCTAGCTCTGACAATTTCTTCCACGTTTGATTGATGGATTTCTTTGTGACTCGTTCGGTCTGACTTAGTGAACTTTGCGAACACGTGAATCAGGGAATCATGGTGAGAATATTTCATCAATTTTCTTACTTCAAATAATCAATTCATTGAACTCAGTTTGTTGTATGTTTTAGTCTTAGTTTGTTGTAAATGTTAGTCTCAGTTTATTGTATGTGTTAGTCTGAGTTTGTTGCATGTGTTAGTCTGAGTTTGTTGCATGTGTTAGTCCCAGTTTGTTGTATGTGTTAGTCTCAGTGTGTTGTATGTGGTAGTCTCAGTTTGTTTTATGTGTTAGTCTCAGATTGTTGTATGTGTTAGTCTCAGTTAGTTGTATGTGTTAGTCTGAGTTTGTTGTATGTGTTAGTCTCAGTGTGCTGTGTGTGTTAGTCTCAGTTTGTTGTATGTGTTAGCCTCAGTTTGTTGTATGTGTTAGTCTGAGTTTGTTGTATGTGTTAGTCTCAGTGTGTTGTGTGTGTTAGTCTCAGTTTGTTGCATGTGTTAGTCTCAGTGTGTTGTATGTGTTAGTCTCAGTGTGTTGTATGTGTTATTCTAAGTTTGTTGCATGTGTTAGTCTCAGTGTGTTGTATGTGTTAGTCTAAGTTTGTTGTATAAATGTAGAGAACAACATTAATGAAGGAAACACACTTCCTGTACCCATCAGTCAACGTTGCAGATATCTAATAGGATTTGATGCTTGAGACCTCCTCAGCAGCTTCCGAGCAGGACACATCAGGGTAAGTCACTGTGGACGCAAGCAAACACTGCGAGGATTATTAGAAATATTTGGAAACTTGAAAAAAAACGTACTATAAAGAATAAGTATAATTTGCAACTGTTCGTACTACATGCTGTGTGGCAAAGCGCTCCCTTTTGGCCATACTATGCCAGGTTTGATCTCTATATCGACATGCTACTGTCGGCTCAGTAGTAAATTGGCACATGGTTTTCTATTAAATAAGAAATGGCAGAAAGACAAGGAACTAGCCACGTTAGATAATGAAAAGTTGATCCCTAGTTCAACCTCTAACACTTGATCCTTGACAACAATCATCCCGTCATTGATACAAGAACAGGACACGGTAAATCTGAATTAAGACGGTTGTGACCAGCGGTCAAGGCTTCTAAAAGAGACGGACTGAGAAATGAAGAAATGTTAAAGAAAGTGTGAATACGTCAACATAGGTCATATACAGATATGGACGGAATTCAATGGTTCGGTCATGTGACTAGAATGTCTTTGAAACTACATGTCGTGTGACCCTACGTCGTGTGTGACCTTACGTCGTGTGTGACCTCACGTCGTGTGTGACCTTATGTCGTGTGACAATACGTTTTGTTTGACCTAACGCCATGTAACCTTACGTCATGTGATCTTACGTCGTGTGACCTTACGTCGTGTGACTTTACGTCGTGTGACCCTACGTCTTGTGTGACCTTACCTCGTATGTGACCTTACGTCGTGTGACCTTACTTCGTGTGACCCTACATCTTGTGTGATCTTACGTCGTGTGGGACCTTATGTCATGTGACCTTACGTCGTAGGACCCTACGTCGTGTATGACCTTACGTCGTGTTTGACCTTACGTCATATGACCTTACGTCGTGTGACCCTACTTCGTGTGACCTTATAGCCTGTGATCTTATGTAGTGTGTGACCTTACGTCGTATGACCCTACGTCGTGTGACCTTACGTCCTGTGACCTTACGTCGTGTGTGATCTTACGTCGTGTGTGACCTTCCGTAGTGTGTAACCTTACGTCGTGTGACCCTACATCTTGTGTGATATTACGTCGTCTATGACCTTATTTCGTGTAACCTTACATCGTGTGTGGCCCGTCGTGTGTAACCTTACGTCATGTAACCTTCTGTCCCGTGACTTTACGTCGTGTAACACCAGGAATCTGTCCTTCGACCATGAACAATCCAGAAAATTATTTCTTCCTCCTACACTCTCAGAAGTCAACTTAAATATACAAGCAGTGGTCAGTCTCAGACGATTGGCATCTCCGTAAGTGTTGTTGAAGAATGGTATCGGTGATGGCAATGCGTGCTTTCTCTGCTCCAAAATGTATTTTTAGCAGATTCTCTAGTTTGTCAGTGCCGCAGACACATTCATCTGTATTTTATAACCTTGTTACCAGATTGTATCTCAATATGTTGTGGTCTTGTGGGGTTAACAGATTGTATCTCAATATGTTGTGGTCTTGTGGGGTTAACAGATTGAATCTCAATCTGTTGTGGTCTTGTGGGGTTAACAGATTGTATCTCAATATGTTGTGGTCTTGTGGGGTTAACAGATTGAATCTCAATCTGTTGTGGTCTTGTGGGGTTACCAGATTATATCTCAATATGTTGTGGTCTTGTGGGGTTAACAGATTGTATCTCAATATGTTGTGGTCTTGTGGGGTTAACAGATTGTATCTCAATCTGTTGTGGCCTTATGGGGTCTAAATATTGCCTCCTGTTCACCTCTGTAGAGCTGACAATATGAGTCATTTGGTTGATAACGTGTGTGCTCTGCCTGCTACGTGCTACTGAATCAGCAGCTGGGTAACATCCATTGTTTTGTTAGCTCTGTGGTTCTGTAAAATCGATATTAATATGCATTTTTCTAGTTTTCATTACTTCGGAATGACTGTCCCAAACAGCCTGCAATGTGGCTAGTTTCTCTATGTCTGACCCATACATTTCAACTAGTGCCGGTTTGACTTGTTTTATAGGTTGGTCCCACGAGAGGAGCAGAATGAAAGTAATATTATTATTTCTGCCTTCCCTTCAAAAGGCACTGCCTCCAGGCAGATCCCACAGTTCTAGAAAAACACTACAATCATTATTAATTAAATAAGCAGTTTTAAGTAATCGGTATCAGAAATCGTTTTCTACGATACAGCAGCAAAACCAATATCGACATGGTCCATGGCATATACAGACCTTCATATTGAACCGCTTCACAAGATCCAGTCGAGTTCATTGACTCTGCCCAGCTCTTCCAGAACGATCGAGGATGACGCATCATACTGGCCAGTACAGCTGCAGCAATGCCGGCTAAGGAATCAATGGCCGCAATGAAGTAAGTCAGACCTTTGATGAAATAAAGGCCGCGCAGTTCAGCGTTCTCATTGGTTATGAACTGCCAGTCTAGAGTATTGTAAACGAAGATAAAAACACATTAATTGAGGACTTTCTCACTGTATCAGGACACAAAGAAAACCTATAAACGTTACGACTACAAGATCTTCTTCGGTGAGAAACCAACTAACGAAAACAACTGAAAATTCACACCAACAACAACAAAAAGTGATGTAAAATGAGCGGTTTAAAATTGCTATCATTACAGGATATGAAAAGAACGTGAGAAACATGAGGTGTCAGAAAGGTGTGAGACACGAGGTGTCAGAAAGGTGTAAGGTACGAGGTGTCAGAAAGGTGTGAGACACGAGGTGTCAGAAAGGTGTGAGACACGAGGTGTCAGAAAGGTGTGAGATACGATGTGCCAAAAAGGTGTGAGAAACATGAGGTGTCAGAAAAGTGTGAGAAACATGAGGGGTCAGAAAGGTGTGAGACACGAGGTGTCAGAAAGGTGTGAGGTACGAGGTGTCAGAAAGGTGTGAGACACGAGGTGTCAGAAAGGTGTGAGACACGAGGTGTCAGAAAGGTGTGAGACACGAGGTGTCAGAAAGGTGTGAGACACGAGGTGTCAGAAGGGTGTGAGACACGAGGTGTCAGAAAGGTGTGAGACACAAGGTGTCAGAAAGGTGTGAGACACAAGGTGTCAGAAAAGAGTGAGACACGAGGTGTCACAAAGGTGTGATAAACATAAGGGGTCAGAAAGGTGTGAGATTCGAGGTGTCAGAAAGGTGTGGGAAACTAGGGGTCAGAAAGGTGTGAGACACGAGGTGCCAGAAAGGTGTGAGACATGAGGTGTCAGAAGGGTGTGAGACATGAGGTGTCAGAAGGGTGTGAGACACGAGGTGTCAGAAAGGTGGGAAATACGAGGTGTCAGAAAGGTGTGAGACACGAGGTGTCAGAAAGGTGTGATATACGAGGTGTCAGAACGGTGTGAAATACGAGCTGTCAGAGAGGTGTGAGAAATATGAGGCGTCAGAAAGGGATGAGACACGAGGTGTCAGAAGGGTGTGAGATACGAGGTGTCACAATAGATGTGAGACACGAGGTGTCAGAAATTTGCGAGGTGTCTGGAGGGTGTGAGACGCGAGGTGTCTGGAGGGTGTGAGACGCTAGGTGTCTCGAGAGTGTGAGACAGATGCTGTCTTGAGAGCGTGAGACAGAAGGTGTCTGGAGAGTGTGAGGCAGAAAGTGTCTCGATGGTGTGAGACAGAAGGTGTATGGAGAGTGTGAAACAGAAGGTGTCTCGAGAGTGTGAGACAGAAGGTTTCTCGAGGGTGTGGGACAGAAGGTGTCTCGAGAGTGTGAGACAGAAGGTGTCTTGAGGGTGTGAGACAGAAGGTGTCTCGAGAGTGTGGGACAGAAGGTGTCTCGGGGGTGTGAGACAGAAGGTGTCTCGAGAGTGTGGGACAGAAGGTGTCTCGAGAGTGTGAGACAGAAGGTGTCTTGAGGGTGTGAGACAGAAGGTGTCTCGAGAGTGTGGGACAGAAGGTGTCTCGGGGGTGTGAGACAGAAGGTGTCTCGAGAGTGTGGGACAGAAGGTGTCTCGAGAGTGTGAGACAGAAGGTGTCTCGAGGGTGTGAGACAGAAGGTGTCTCGGGGGTGTGAGACAGACGGTGTCTCCAGGGTGTGAGACAGAAGGTGTCTCGAGGGTGTGAGACAGAAGGTGTCTCGGGGGTGTGAGACAGAAGGTGTCTCGAGGGTGTGAGACAGAAGGTGTCTCGAGGGTGTGAGACAGAAGGTGTCTCGGGGGTGTGAGACAGAAGGTGTCTCGAGGGTGTGAGACAGAAGGTGTCTCGGGGGTGTGAGACAGAAGGTGTCTCGAGGGTGTGAGACAGAAGGTGTCTCGAGGGTGTGAGACAGAAGGTGTCTCGAGGGTGTGAGACAGAAGGTGTCTCGGGGGTGTGAGACAGAAGGTGTCTCGAGGGTGTGAGACAGAAGGTGTCTCGAGGGTGTGAGACGCGAGGTGTCTCGAGAGTGTGGGACAGAAGGTGTCTCGAGGGTGTGAGACAGAAGGTGTCTCGAGGGTGTGAGACGCGAGGTGTCTCGAGAGTGTGAGACTCAGAATGTCAGTATTTAAGTAGGGTTGGAAAAAAAACACAGAAATGGTCAATGTGGGAAAGGCTAAACATGAAAACGAAACATAAACAAATATCCCACACACCTACGCACACGCACTCGCACACACACACAATAAAGAAATGTCAAGAAACGCACAACTGCAGATACATAAGTACACATAATTATTACACAATAAAAAGAATAGTGCGACAAAAATATGAGAGGGAAAAGGGAACGATATGAGAAAACATGGAATGTATTAAATAGCACAACTGCCCCACAGAGAGCATGTCGTTAGAGGCGGTTAACTGTGTGACATTACATAACACTGACCTTGATTAGGTAGTTTTTTTAAGAGCAGCATAGATGACGCCTAACACGTTGCTACTTTGCTCTAGTGTTAAGAAGGACTCGCACGTCAGTTAACCGCCCTTAAAAAAAAACTGGTTGTATACAGACTGTACAGAGTCTTCTAAACCAGTATAAAGAAGTTAAGTTAAGTGAGGCTTCACAACTCAAATAGAAAATAAAACGATTCGCAAGCTCATACAGGTGTCTTTCATTGGATGAGGACTAGACGATGCCATTAGATCTGGTGTATGCCAGTCTACTCGATGTATGTCATGTTACAACAGATGCAAAAAATCGTGTAGATTATATTAGGAAACTCGCAGATGAACACTTTAAAAAAAAAAAAAGATCTGACTGCTGAAAGGACAAATAGCGTGACAAATTGGACATCTGCGCTGTTGCATCGATGTGTTTATTACATTGTTCAGTGGCCGATCATTCCATTTTTCTGGACAGATGAGTGGTTGGTGGTTGGTTATTGATCCAGCGGCCTATGGTCTCCTGTCCTTTGGCCCTTGCTGGTATTAAATGAGTTTTCTACCCACCCAGGTCTAAAGCCAGAAAGAGACTGCCACGCCAGTGTGAGGCGTGTGTTTGTAAGTATGGCCTCTCTTCTTTTAGCTGCTTCTCAATTAGTCATAATGGTGTAGAGGTCTTTGTATATCCTTGTTATGGGAAGGAAGACTAACTTCTAGTTCGGCAAAACATACTGATCAGACATGTTAGTCAGGGTCAGGCAAAACATACTGATCAGACATGTTAGTCAGGGTCAGGCAAAACATACTGATCAGACATGTTAGTCAGGGTCAGGCAAAACATACTGATCAGACATGTTAGTCAGGGTCAGTCAAAACATACTGATCAGACATGTTAGTCAAGGTCAGGCAAAACATTCTGATCAGACATGTTAGTCAAGGTCAGGCAAAACATACTGATCAGGCATGTTAGTCAAGGTCAGGCAAAACACACTGATCAGACATGTTAGTCAAGGTCAGTCAAAACACACTAATCAGACATGTTAGTCAAAGTCAGGAAAAACAAACTGATCAGACATGTTAGGAAAGGTCAGGCAAAATACACTGGCCAAGACCCTCCTCGATTTCCACATGGTCCTATCTTGAAACGGGATGTTCTTCTTGGCAGTCTGACTAACGAGGTGGGGGATCGACGTGATCCATGTAGTAGTTTACTACATGCAGATGAGGCCAGGCACAACACAATCGCCCGGAGGAACTAAGTCCACCTTCATCATTATGTGAAGAAAGCTACTGCAATTCGCCACTAAACGTCCTTTTCAGGGCGTACACAAGAGTAAACTTACTCACTGTGGCCTTCACAACAAGAACAACAACATTCACAACAAGAACAACAACACCAACAACATTCACAACAAGAACAACAACACCAGCAACATTCACAACAAGAACAACAACACCAGCAACATTCACAACAAGAACAACAACACCAACAACATTCACAACAAGAACAACAACACCAACAACATTCACAACAAGAACAACAACACCAACAACAAGAACAACAAGAACAACAACACCAGCAACATTCACAACATTCACAACAACACCAGCAACATTCACAACAAGAACAACAACACCAACAACATTCACAACAAGAACAACAACACCAACAACATTCACAACAAGAAAAACAACACCAACAACATTCACAACAAGAACAACAACACCAGCAACATTCACAACAAGAACAACAACACCAGCAACATTCACAACAAGAACAACAACACCAGCAACATTCACAACAAGAACAACAACACCAGCAACATTCACAACAAGAACAACAACACCAGCAACATTCACAACAAGAACAACAACACCAGCAACATTCACAACAAAAACAACAACACCAGCAACATTCACAACAAGAACAACAACACCAGCAACATATCTTTGCTATCGAGTGTGGAGACACATATAGGACTGACCTGTCGTATCTTACATAACGAGAGCCACAGCTTGTCAGCTTTCATTCAGGTAACTATTGGGTATACATAACATTACCTTTTGAAAGCTTGCCCGTACATCGGTTAGCAGCCTGCTCGTTTCGATTTTCAACTGTCAATGTTCTTTTACGTGCATAACATGTACATGGATCTCCGAGTTTTGGTCCTTCTACAATAGGACTAGAGACCGATCTCACCTCCTTCGAGATCAGGGTAAGCTTCAAACTTGCGGGATTATAACACTTCCCCCCTTTTCATGCTTTCGTTTGTTTGTTGAGAGACGATCGCCTAACCTCTTACTTTTAGCTATCCTCATATAATTATATTAAACTATACATTGTTTTGCCTATTCCCATCATTGATATAAGATAATAGAGCCGCTGTAACCTTCAATTCATTAAATAAAAACCGACGAACGAAGAGATGCGTGGATGCTACTTGTAACTTCGGTATGTAAGATACATCGCTACAGCAACCCCCACAGCAGGGCCACACTCATTGCTTTGCCGCAGGGTTCAGTACAACCACAGCTGTAGTAGTAGTGCTATGCTCCGTAAGCAGCGATATTTACATAAAATAAGGATAAGAAGGATATATTCAGTAGCAATGAGTAAATTTAATCCGTGTTGGGCCCAGGGTAAAGAATATGACCATTGTAACCTCCCAAGCACATCGGCTGGGGCTGTGTAATAATTAAGCGACGCTGCAGCGGTAATAAAGGTCAAAAGTAAAAACATATATAGCGCATACATAGATGAGGATTGACATACATGGATGACGGCCAGTAAACATGGATGAGGATTGATATACATGGATGAGGATTGATATACATGGATGAGGATTGACATACATGGATGAGGATTGATATACATGGATGGGGATTGACATACATGGATGAGGATTGATATACATGGATGAGGATTGACATACATGGATGAAGGCCAGTAAACATGGATGAGGATTGACATACATAGATGAGGATTGACATACATGGATGAGGATTGATATACATGGATGAGGATTGACATACATGGATGAAGGCCAGTAAACATGGATGAGGATTGACATACATGGATGAAGGCCAGTAAACTTGGATGAGGATTGACATACATGGATGAGGATTGACATACATGGATGAGGATTGACATACATGGATGAAGGCCAGTAAACATGGATGAGGTTTGACATACATGGATGATGGCAGTAAACATGGATGAAGATTGATAGACATGGATGAGGGCCAGGAAACATGGATGAGGACTGACATGAATGGATGTAGACCAACATACATGGATGAGAACTTACATAGACGGACGTGGGTCAACGTACATGGATGAAGGCCAGCAAACATTGATGAGGACTGACAGGGAATTTGATCTGGTATGATGGATGTGAACTGGCAAGGATGAAATTGGAGTGGCATGAATGGACGTGGACTGGCATGGATGGACGGGGACTGGCATGGATGGATGGGGACTGGCATGGATGGACGGGGACTGGCATGGATGGACGGGGACTGGCATGGATGGACGGAGACTGGCATGGATGGACGGGGACTGGCATGGATGGATGGGGACTGGCATGGATGGATGGGGACTGGCATGGATGGACGGAGACTGGCATGGATGGATGGGGACTGACACGCATGGATGTGGACTGGAATGGATGGATTTGAACTGGCATGGGATGGATGTGGACTGGCATGGGGTGGATGTGGACTGGTATGGGTGGATGTAGACTGGCATGGATGGGTGTGGACTGGCATGGATGGATATGGACTGGCATGGATGGATGTGGACTGGCATGGATGGATGTGCACTGGCATGGATGGATGTAGACTGTCATGGATGGGTGTGGACTGGCATGGATGTATGTAGACTGGCATGCAAGGATGTGGACTGGCATGAATGGATGTGGACTGCCATGGATGGATGTGGATCAGCATACGTGGATGAGGACCTGATTACATGTATGAGGATCGAATGGTCGAGCGGCTTGGATACCGGTCTAAAGATCAAGAGGACCAGAGTTTGAAACCACAAAAAAACATAAGGCAAGCGGTCTCTATTCCCACGTCCCCAAACTCCCCCAAATGATCCCACGACCAAAAATAAAGTGCCCAACAATAATCTTACATACATCTATGTCGTTTGGCCTTGACATTCAGAGTAAAAATAACACCAGTATCAGAAGGAGTCGTTCTTGTCAGGCTCAAGGTCAAGGTCTTATCTGCAGAACACATCTCTGCTCCTGAAACGAGCTGCGACTGCGTGGCATTGCATCCCAGGTCCTAGCGGAAGATGGACAAGAATTATGGACTGACATCTACACGGTGTCGCGTTCGCTAGCGGCCCCTGGTTTACCTTAATAACTTTTAAACAAAAGAACGTAATTCAGAAACATTTGTCATGGACATACTCTAGTATGTGAGAAACATAATGAGCTCACATGAAATTTTGCAAGTGGTCGCAATTAGCATCGGCAACCCTACATCTTAAGCAGGTCATTCATCAACACACCAGAGTGTCCCACTTACTGCGGGCTACTAGGCCACTTTACAATGTTTGAACCAATGAACGTTTCAATAAAATTGGACGTGGGCATAATGTGTGTGTATGGAAAAACCGCTGTAAATTGTTTATGGGGTAAAGAGGTCTTCTACCATAGGGTATAGAGGTCTTTTACAATGGGATAAGGAGGTCTTCTACCATGGGGGATAGAGGTCTTCTACCATGGGGGATAGAGGTCTTCTACAATGGGGTAAAGAGGTCTTCTATCATGGGGTATAAAGGTCTTCTACCATGGGATAAAGAGGTCTTCTAACATGGGGGATAGAGCTTCTACCATGGCGGATAGAGGTCTTCCACCTCGGGATATAGAGGTCTTCTACCATGGTGTTAGAGGTCTTCTACCATGGGGTAAAGAGTTCTTCTACCATGGGGGATAGAGGTCTTCTACATGGGGTAAAGAGGTCTTCTACCATGGCGTGTACAGGTTTCTACCATGGAGTAAATAGGTCTTCTCTTCTAGCATAGTGCGTAGATGTCTTCTAGCATGGGTTGTAGTCTTTCTTTTGTAGCTTAGAGCTTCAACGGGAGAAGAGCAGGACATATAAAGGCACACATTCAAGAGGAGCATCTTGGATGATTTCTTCTTTTGTCGTCTCACTTTCTACCGGGTTGTAGATCAGTGTCGTCTCACTTTCTACCGGGTTGTAGATCAGTGTCGTCTCACTTTCTACCGGGTTGTAGATCAGTGTCGTCTCACTTTCTACCGGGTTGTAGATCAGTGTCGTCTCACTTTCTACCGGGTTGTAGATCAATGTCGTCTCACTTTCTACCGGGTTGTAGATCAGTGTCGTCTCACTTTCTACCGGGTTGTAGATCAGTGTCGTCTCACTTTCTACCGGGTTGTAGATCAATGTCGTCTCACTTTCTACCGGGTTGTAGATCAATGTCGTGGTATGTATTTGTCCTTCACCTCTCTCGTGGCCCGAGTAACATTTTGCCCTATTTTACGTGAGGTCTCTTTTTGAGGCTCCCCTGTTTTGTTTTTTACTTCTCTCGCGCTCTCTCTTTCTCTCTTTTCTCTCTCTCTCTCTCTCTCTCTCTCTCTCTCTCTATCTATCTATCTCTATTTCTCGCTCTTTCTCTAACTCTCTCTGTACTGTTTTTCTTACCTCACTTCCCGACCACATCGTGAAAACACAAGTTCCTAATGACCTGTATTCAAAAGGACTGGTGTCACTTCTTGTTGCTTCTACCAGCTTCCGGTCTATCACTTTCCGTTGAACAAAACGACATATCTTCAGCCATTGTGCTTGTATCTTCAGCCAATGAGTGCTTGTATCTTCAGCCAATTAGTGCTTGTATCTTCAGCCATTGAGTGCTTGTATCTTCAGCCAATCAGTGCTTGTATCTTCAGCCAATCAGTGCTTGTATCTTCAGCCATTGAGTGATTGTATCTTCAGCCAATCAGTGCTTGTATCTTCAGCCAATCAGTGCTTGTATCTTCAGCCAAGCAGTGCTTGTATCTTCAGCCATTGAGTGCTTGTATCTTCAGCCAATCAGTGCTTGTATCTTCAGCCAATCAGTGCTTGTATCTTCAGCCATTGAGTGCTTGTATCTTCAGCCAATCAGTGCATGTATCTTCAGCCATTGAGTGCTTGTATCTTCAGCCATTCAGTGCTTGTATCTTCAGCCAATCAGTGCTTGTATCTTCAGCCATTGAGTGCTTGTATCTTCAGCCAATCAGTGCTTGTATCTTCAGCCAATCAGTGCTTGTATCTTCAGCCATTGAGTGCTTGTATCTTCAGCCTTTGAGTGCTTGTATCTTCAGCCATTGAATGCGTGTATCTTAAGCCATTGAGTGCTTTTATCTTCAGCCATTGAATGCTTGTATCTTCAGCCATTGAATGCTTGTATCTTCAGACAATCAATCAGTGCTTGTATCTTCAGCCATTGAGTGCTTGAATCTTCAGCCATTGAGTGCTTGTATCTTTAGCCAATCAGTGCTTGTATCTTCAGCCAATCAGTGCTTGTATCTTCAGCCAATCAGTGCTTGTATCTTCAGCCATTGAGTGCTTGTATCTTCAGCCAATCAGTGCTTGTATCTTCAGCCAATCAGTGCTTGTATCTTCAGCCATTGAGTGCTTGTATCTTCAGCCAATCAGTGCTTGTATCTTCAGCCAATCAGTGCTTGTATCTTCACCAATTGAGTGCTTGTATCTTCAGACAATCAGTGCTTGTATCTTCACCCATTGAGTGCTTGTATCTTCAGCCAATCAGTGCTTGTATCTTCACCCATTGAGTGCTTGTATCTTCAGCCAATCAATGCTTGTATCTTCA
Source organism: Ariolimax columbianus (assembly GCA_036924085.1). NCBI lineage: Eukaryota > Metazoa > Mollusca > Gastropoda > Stylommatophora > Arionidae > Ariolimax > Ariolimax columbianus. The sequence continues at coordinate 7,177,819 of JAVGWX010000009.1, forward strand.
GCCATTGAGTGCTTGTATCTTCAGCCAATCAGTGCTTGTATCTTCAGCCAATCAGTGCTTGTATCTTCAGCCATTAAGTGCTTGTATCTTCAGCCAATCAGTGCTTGTATCTTCAGCCATTGAGTGCTTGTATCTTCAGCCATTGAATGCGTGTATCTTAAGCCATTGAGTGCTTGTATCTTCAGCCATTGAATGCTTGTATCTTCAGCCATTGAATGCTTGTATCTTCAGACAATCAATCAGTGCTTGTATCTTCAGCCATTGAGTGCTTGTATCTTCAGCCATTGAGTGCTTGTATCTTCAGCCATTGAGTGCTTGTATCTTCACCCATTGAGTGCTTGTATCTTCAGCCATTGAGTGCTTGTAGCTTCAGCCATTGAGTGCTTGTATCTTCAGCCAATCAGTGCTTGCATCTTCAGCCATTGAGTGCTTGTATCTTCAGCCATTGAGTGCTTGTATCTTCAGCCATTGAGTACTTGTAACTTCAGCCAATCAGTGCTTGTATCTTCAGCCAATCAGTGCTTGTATCTTCACCAATTGAGTGCTTGTATCTTCAGCCAATCAGTGCTTGTATCTTCAGCCATTGAGTGCTTGTATCTTCAGCCAATCAGTGCTTGTATCTTCAGCCATTGAGTGCTTGTATCTTCACCCATTGAGTGCTTGTATCTTCAGCCATTGAGTGCTTGTAGCTTCAGCCATTGAGTGCTTGTATCTTCAGCCAATCAGTGCTTGCATCTTCAGCCATTGAGTGCTTGTATCTTCAGCCATTGAGTGCTTGTATCTTCAGCCATTGAGTACTTGTAACTTCAGCCAATCAGTGCTTGTATCTTCAGCCAATCAGTGCTTGTATCTTCACCAATTGAGTGCTTGTATCTTCAGCCAATCAGTGCTTGTATCTTCAGCCATTGAGTGCTTGTATCTTCAGCCAATCAGTGCTTGTATCTTCAGCCATTGAGTGCTTGTATCTTCAGCCATTGAGTGCTTGTATCTTCATCCATTGAGTGCTTGTATCTTCAGCCAATCAGTGCTTGTATCTTCAGCCATTGAGTGCTTGTTTCTTCAGCCATTGAGTGCTTGTATCTTCAGCCATTGAGTGCTTGTATTCTCAGCCATTGAATGCTTGTATCTTCAGCCATTGAATGCTTATTAAGTGCAAACTTCCTTCGTTGGCATCAGCATACTGTTTATATTTCCAATCCATACCGCTGTAGTCTTTCTTTAACACAATCAAACCACCTTAGTATGTGTATTCTTATTTCGTTGATGCCATGTTGTCTATTATGTGTGCACACTACGCAGCTACTGTACGCAAAAGAAGCCTTTTTTCCCAGCACCATAAAATTCTTCCCCTACCACCTCAATCCTGTTCTTCTTTTCCTAGAAATGGTAATAAAAGTACTAATAACTATTTTTATCTTAATTCTCTTCACATGTCTCTCAATGGGCCGTAAAATCACAAAATGTAGATTCGCACTTATTGTAATATTGGCAGGGGCACTAAGGGCGAGTTTATTATATCAAAAGGGTAGTCGTTCAGAAAGTGGGAGAACTACTACACAAAGAGCGATATAGATCTTATAAGTATCTGACCATAGGTTGAACAATTGATCTATTTCTGTACATGTTCCTCGGATCACCAGAAAGACATCTGTCAACAAAGAGAGATAACCAGTTTTTCGGGAATCAGGGAAAGGCTGTCATGTGTGATGTCCCCTTACTAAAATTAACAAATTTAATTTAGATAATGCTCTAAAATCACTCTACATGTGGTAGGAGTGAAGAGGCAGAGTCATATCAAGTCATCACATACCTCCGACTGCGGCCAGAACCTGGTGTGAAAGCCACTGATCACCAGACTGGACAGACAGGCTGCGTCAGCTCTGTACTCCTCCAACGATAGACATATCTCCTCATAAACGTCCTCTGACTTGGTGCTAAAGATCAGCTGGGGGGAGAGTAGAGGTGATGGAAGGGGAAGTATTGGTGTCGGAAATGTAATACTTGCAAGAGTAGTGAGACTTGTTATAACAGTTTTTGTTTGGCAGCGAAGAGTAATAAAGGCAGGGGAGGAAACTGATCAAGACTGCAACCCACTTCCAAGCAGTTATCCCTATAATCAGGCTGTTTAATGGCAGTCCGCTTAACGAGATAGGGATAGGTACCGTGATCGCCGTGTTGGTGAACTTACTGAAGAACATTGCAATGCACTACAGCCATGACAACATTGGTCCACCTTCTGAAGTACGTCTCAGAATATGAGAAGAGCTACTGTAACCCACCATGAAAGAAAGTCATGAAGAGTACCTTACGTAAGAGTTGCATTAGCAATATGGGCAACAAGAATACAGTCAGGAAAATGCGGTCAACCTCAAGTATGCCTGATGATGGCAGAAAAGCCACTGTAACCCGCAAAGAAAGATACGTCAAATTAGCTGAATAAAAGTAGTTTATCATTTGAACTGAATGTCGTCTCTTCTACAATGGGATATATAGGTCTTCTGTCGCTGAGTGTAGATGTCTTTTATCATGGAGTAAATAGGTCTTTTATCATGGGGTAGAGAGATCTACTATGATGGAATGAAGAGGTCTTCTACCATAGGAATTGAGGTCTACTACCTTGAGGTATAGAAATCTTCTACCATGAGAGAGAGGTCTTCTACCATGGGATATAGAGGTCTTCTACCATGGGAGATAGAGGTCTTCTAGCATGGGAGAGGTCTTCTACCATGGGATATAGAGATCTTCAAACATGGGTATAGAAGTGTTCTACTTGGGAGTATAGAGGTGTTCTATTTTATAGTATAGAGGTGTTCTACTTTATAGTATAGAGGTGTTCTACTTTAGAGTATAGAGGTTATTTACTTAGGAGTATAGAGGTGTTCTACTTTAGAGTATAGAGGTGTTCTACTTTATAGTATAGAAGTGTTCTGCTTAGGAGTATAGAGGTGTTCTACTTAGGAGTATAGAGATGTTCTACCATAAAGTTTAGAGGTATTCTACCATATAATATAGAAATTGTCTTCTTAGGAGTATAGAGGTGTTCTACTTAGGAGTAAAGAGGTGTTCTACTTTAGAGTATAGAGGCGTTCTTCTTTAGAGTATAGAGGTGTTCTACTTAGAAGTATAAAGGTGTTCTACTTTAGAGTATAGAGGTGTTCTACTTAGGAGTATAGAGGTGTTCTACCATAGAATATAGAGGTGTTCTACTCCTTCTGTTGGCTGGTAGTTTGAACCGGAGAATATCAGTCCGCATCAAGCGTAACACTGCTTGGTCGCCTCTTGCAACATGCCTAGCTGGTTACAGTCGTTACTTCCTTTTTTGACACAGGTAATACATGATCGAACACACACACACACACACAACTCGAATGTGTAAGATAATGTGTACATGAATTATGAGAATGCGTACACACAGTAAAGATATAACAACTTGTATTCAAAGTCACAAATAGAAACGCACAAAAACAATTATTCTTTAAGAACACGAGGAACGTGTGACTAGAGCAGTGGTAGACCATTTGGTTTTCTTGGAAAAGGAACGGGGTTCAACTCCCAGTACGTTTCAGTTAATATATCCGTAGAACTGACGACCCTACATTATACAAACTGTGGCTTATTATACTAAAGTTTCTAACATTTCATTACAGACCTGCGCGTGTGTATGCTATATGACTTCCTTTTAAACGCAAATAAAAACGTCCATTGAAATATCGACATTTACATACAATTTAGCGCTCGTGTGGCAGAGTGGTTAGGATTGCGTCTTACGATAACGGAACCCAGTTTACAACCCGTTATGTTTAAATCAACCCAGCTGTAAATGGTTACATGACATACATGTATAGAAGGTAAGACAGCGAGGAAAGAACTGGTCACACGACCTCTCAAAAGGCAGAGACCATTTTCGAATAAACTTTTTTTACAACTCCATCCTGGACAGAAAAATAACTACATTAGCCGTTTGTATATATTAGTCCTGATATATTTAGCAGAATATACATTCTAGAGAAATAGCTAATAACAGAAGAAGACATAAAAAACTGAATTTGAAAATAAGAAATAAGGACATATAACCACACCGAAAACAAGATTGAGGTGAAATCCATTATTTACCTGACAAGATAATGGGAGATCACTCAGAGCCGGGTATTCCTGTCCAGATATTTGAATTTTCTCCCCTGGTTTCAGTAAATGGGACAAGTTACACTGCTTGAACGTGTCCAGGTGATCTGTACAAAATGAAAGAACTAGTCAACTCTCGGAGAATCATACTGATATTAGTGTCCGTCAATCATTGAGGCCTGGTCTGTAGATGGGGAGGGTGTGTGTGTGTTTGGGGATCATCCGAGGCTGGGTGAGCGGATAGATGGATAAAAAGATGGGTGGATGGATGGATTGTGTAATGACGTCACGTATCGTTATATGGATGGACGGATGGATGGATTGATATGCAGATGGATGAGTGAATGGATGAACGAATGCATTGTAACTTGGATGGATTTGTGGGTGGATGGGTGTGTGGATTTCGGGAAATATGTATCGATAGATTGTATTGGTAATGGATGGGTTAATGGAAAGAAGGATATATAGGAGATGGATGGAGGGTGAGTGGATGGATAGATGGACAGATTAAGTTGATCATGTGATGGATTAATAAAGGGGATAGCTGATGGATTTGTAATGGATGGATGAATTGGATAATTGATGGTTTTGTGATGGATGGTTTGATGGATGGTTGGAAGTTTAGTTGAAGGAAATGTGTTTGGGTAAATCGGGGATTGCAATTTTGAATAGATTGGTCATCATCATGCAGTATATCCTTAGCATAACGTCGTTTCCATGACAACCCGTCCGAAAGAAACTCGGTCTCTGGCCAAATCTCCAGCCTGCTTCAGCGTGATGCCTGTATCAGATCCCACTGTTTGCACTAGGGTTATACTAACTCAGAACATTATCACACTCATCCACATCATTCCTGACCACACACTGCAAATAATATATCACACAGCAGATGGCACATTTATTATATGATACTCATACCAGAAAAATGAGTAGTGAAATTACAAACACAATACAATACATATGATCTTAACTAAATATTCCTATATTATATAAATATGTTAATATAAATATTAACTAAAGCGGAAATTTTAAGCATTAGCTCTTAATGGAATTCTCAACTACCAAATGCCCAGTTCTATTGCCTACACACATCACACACACACACATCTCTTTAACTGCATCCTCAATACACCTTATCAAAAACTACTCCTCACTCAAATCCCCTCAGGCGGGCGATCTGGACATACCTCGTTCACAACGTGTCCTGCTTACAACATACATTCAGATTATCTATTAATACAAAACTCACACACCTATTTGAGCCATCCTGTTCTATCACTAACATTTGTACAACAGTCTATCAATCGCTCCTCTATCAAATCGGTGAGCTAAACGGACTCCCATCTACAGTCTCTCATTCGCTCTCCTCTCCATCCAGCCTCTGAGCTAAACTTTGACTCTCTGTTATATACACTCCAGCAGTATCAGAGCTGACCAATGGATCTCAGGGGGGTGGCTCTATTCAGTCGTTATTGGAACGAATTACTCTGAACCCCTGTCACTCATCTTTCGCAGCAAGTTCCGCTGCCGTTGCGTCTGTCACTCACCCCCAACTGTTCAAATCGGAACGCCAGTGGCCCGTTCCTACGTATCCACATTCTTTGCCCCAACTCCGTTTTTCTTTGTTGAGACGGTGAGTGACCTAGGCACGCATTCAGGTACCTTTGTTCTGAGTCGTCAATCACATCACCCCTGCCCTAAACTCTCTTGCTCCGGCAGAAACTGTTACAATGCCCAAGCATTTCTTGACATCTTGGTGCTATCATCTTCTTGGTCTTCTTCTTCTTCCTCTCTTGTCTGGGATTGTACATTCCATTACAGTCCTCTCTGGGCCGTTGTGACGTTTTGATGGGGCCGAAATATTTTAATTTTCTGTTTATTAGAAAATTGATGAACCAGTTCTCCTCTATGCCCAGGTCTCGTCGAAGATCTTCATTCTTCTTGTTTCTGTCAATTGTATTATGAGAATATTTCTATAACATTTTAACTCACAAGACTCGATTCTTTTATTTGAGGTCTGGTTAACTGTCCATGTTTCCCAGCTGTATGCTGCCAAGTAAAAACACAGGTTCTCTAAACTTTCACTTGTGTTGATATGCTTGTATTCTGCCTTAGTTTCCTCAGATTGGGTAGCCTCTGCCTTGCGAAAAGACTGGTATAAGGATGAATGAGCAGACAGGTGTAGAAGAATAAGTGGATGAACATGTCAAGATTGGTTTTTGAAACGGTTACTGGTCGAAGGGAAAGACTAGCAGATTCATTAAATGATAAACTAACTTGTAACGACACGGATCGCGCGTATGTTACCGGGACCCGAAAGACAAGTAAAGAATAGTAGCGCTGTAACCTTCTTGGCACGCGAGCCGTGTATCGCAGGGGTTAGCGTGCTGGCTTTGCATCTGAGTAGTCCTGGGTTCAAATAAGGCGGAAATGTATTTTCAGATCGCAACGGTACCCGGGTCGACCCAGCCTTAAATGGGTACCGGTTCAGTTCAGGAAGTATCGACCACCGGCGTAATGCTGACCATCTACTAAGTGCCGCGGGTTACACAATAATATGGAACATATATGCGCCGTATGGCATGACGGGATCAGTTCTGCAACCTGATTGCGCAACGACATGAGCTCACAATGACCGTCTCATCGGACGTGGTACAGTACAGACGACTGCCCACACCGCTCGCCGGGTCTTATTCCGGCATCCGGCTCTCGCAGCTCAGTCTGTCGTAGTCATCATCCTCATCATACACACGTTATAACACGTGATACAAGATGGATGGACATATTGTGGCCAGCCATAACTTGTTAAACAGATCATCTCAAAATTTTAAATATATATGGACAGGTCAACATTTGCCGATTTAACATTTACAGTCATAATGGTTAGTTAACTAGATTAGTTAGTTTGTTAATCAGTTAGTTAGTTAGGTAAATAGTTAGTTAATTATTGAGTTAGTTGGTTAGTTAATTAATTAATTAGTTAATTAGCTATTTAGTTAATTAATTAGTTGATTGATTAGTTAGTGAATTAAATAGTTTGTTAATTAGTTTGTTAGGAAGGTAAATAGTTTCTTTATTAGTTAGTTAATTAATTATTAATTTAGTTTGTTTATTGATTAGTTAGTTAGCTAGCTAGCTAGTGAATTCATTAATTATTTAGTAAGTTAGTTACTAACTAGTTATTAACTAGTCAGTTAGTTATTAAGTTTGTTTTATTTCCATTAATACCACCAAGCAGTGTGGGCCAGTCGTCTGTCCTGTGCTACGTCTGTTGAGACGGTCATTGTGAGATCATGTGGTTGAGCAATCACTCTAACATCATCTATCCACCTGCCTTACGGTCGTCCTCTTGCGCTGTAGCCAAATATACCTAAATGTTGTATATTCTGTTCATTACAAAATATAAAGTTTACTTTTGATTCTTCATCGAATTTGTTGGCGACCTTTGTTACCTAGGGGACCGAAGAGGCTTTGAAAATGAATGACAAATACAAAAACGTCAGCATATCTTCTTCGTACGCTAACATATGAAAAACATGTTGTTGAAAACATATTATTTACATATTACCATTTGCTCAAATACTGGCTTGCGTATATATTGTACAGAAAAACTGAAGTAGGGACGACCAAATGCAGCGCTACAACGACGACACAAAAGAAACCTACGTTACAAACAGTATGTCTTCATCGGCGACAATATGCAACAACAATAATGATCTTGCGAATCAAAGAAGGAAAGAATTCATCAATGGAGGACATGAGTAAATAAAGGAGTAAAAACAGGTGCTTAGCTGGACAACAAGAAATCGTCACGTCGTGTCATGTGTCGGAGACCAGATAGTAAATCATACATATAGATTCAAACATTCACACATACTTACACACATACACGTATCTTATCATTATCTATACACGTATCACACACGCAATGTCACACACACGAATACATAAGAATACACACACACACGTACACATGCTCGAACACACTACTGTCAAGATATTTTATCGAAGACTCAGCTATACTGCCAGAAAATACGCCCACGCTTCCTCGAGTGCATCCAAAAAGTGTCTGAATTCCGATTCCTGTTAACATCGGAGCGCCAGTTCAGCGTAATCAAACTCATGAATAAATATAAGGTTTTAAGTTCCTTCAGTCGGGCCTTATTCCAGCATCCGGCTCTCGCAACTCTTTCTATCGCCATCATCATCCTCAACATCACAACACAAAGTGTTCTCAAACATGAATAATCCATAGGGCCGTTGAGACAAGGGCCGCACGTCAAGATGGCCGTTCACGTGTCCATGACAACGACTTGGCATCTAGTAGGCAGTTTTTGTAATCTTTCCGTGAAGTCCGAATTTATTTGCGAGGGTTCGTAATTACTCGACAGCTTCTGTTCTGAAGTTATGTTCCAATGTATTCGTCTACCTCGGCAGCATGGTATCAGCGGACGGCCGCAGCGGTCCCGGTATGTCAAGGCAGATCGGACTAGTTTCGTCTGCTACACACGACCTCCGGAATGTATGGAGCAACGACAAGATATCCATTGAAACAAAAATCTGGATCTATTAGTCTTGAGTGGTCCCAGTGTAGCAGACGGGACAGGATTTTGCTCTTCCAGCTTTCTGAGGCCACACCTTGACTATCCACCTCTACAGTTTAAAAATCTATCACTTCAATAACACTTCAATAAACTAGCTAAGGACACTATTTCAAAACAATAAAAACTAATTCTTTATTACTACACGCTACAACTCTTGCACTCTTCTACCATGCACAACTTTCTACACGCTCCTAGCTAATGGTTATCTAACTTAAATCACTCACTACCGCTAAACCTAAAACTATTGTCCACAGTCTACTTTCTGTACTTGACTTGTTGTAACTTGAATCCAAATTATGACGCATTGACGCTAATGGTTAATTCGTGGTTTAAACCCAAGCCAGGTAAACGTACTTGGCCCCGTTCCTTAGCGAAGACTGTCGATCTGCGTGGTATTTCCTGACGTGAATTGTCAGGTCCGGTGGAAAAGTCCACCTCTAAATTAATATAATTACGATGTTGACGTTATTCTAGGCAAAATAATCTGTCAATAGGGAGACAAGATTTGTCTGCCTATACTAAATCGGTCACACCAGTCCTGCCTCACGACCCAGAAACCTAGACTTTACTAAAACACGACATGTTCAGACTGCACAACCAGCGGTGAATTTGGGTAATCAGATTCCACGACTATATTCATAACGTGGATGTCTCTGCTAAAACAGGGCAATGTCAGAAACAATTGACCGACACTGCATGTTGGAAACCCCGGTCCACAAGATACTACACAAGTGGTTCCTTTGCGCCAAAAGTCTTTCCCCGACCGGCTGGAGGCTGGAGGTACAAAATAGGCCGTCTCCGCACAGTGTGACTCCAGCAGACAGCAACCTCCACCACCGCTCTGGACGAGATCTGAACCATGACTCAGGACTGGGTAAATATTTGGCCTTCCAACTCAACGGGACTCAGACGCTTAAGCTAACTTATTATTATTATTATTATTATTGTTATTATTATTCCCTTATGAAGCATCTACGAGTTACTGGGACGTGAAGGAGAAGCGGCGAATAGGAAAGAGGTAACCTGCCAGGCTTGTCGTAGAGACTACTACGGAAGGTTTACGATGGGGGCTGGCTTTTCCGTCTTGTGTAAAAACTATCAACTTCAAGAAAACCCCTAACCGTTATGATAGGAACGGAGTGACTAATTCAGTCCAGTCGAATCGAGTGACGTCAGGTTGTGAAATGCTAATGGTAACTGAAATACTATATTTGGTGTAACATCGGTAACTGCACCAGAAATTCACATTTAATCCTTATTCTCCTTTGGATCTGGCTATTGTTAACAATATAAATAATTAGGTCTAATCATTTATTTTAATAAATAATGATCTTGAGATGTATATCTGTCCATGAAAATAACATCTGACAAAACGCTATTATTATCTTGAGTGACGTCTGGCAGCCACAGAGTATCTTTTGCTAGTTTACATCACCTGTTTGCCAAATAGTAGTACCAGAATTGAACATAATAAGACCACTGTAATCTACCAAACATGTCGCAACAGGCGACTAAAGGTGGTTGTGTCTGGGCTCTGCAGCCTCATCATGTAAAACCCCCACTGCAGCAGTCATTTGACACCTTCTTCTTTCGGGGGATATTGCCTAACTCTAACTGCTAGAATCCGTGAATTTTTTTTAACCAATAATGTTTGACGGTCCCAGGCGGGGCATAGTTTTGAAACTCCGTGATTGGCAGATATCTATGCCAGTAAGCAAACAGAGAAAATCTCACTCAAACTTGTGAAAAGCGCGCGGGAGGAGGGTATGGCAACATGAGATCGCCATTAGTGACATAGGTGTCAAACAAAAACTATTTGAGTTCGGATCCATGAAACAACGAGATCCTGACCCTATGAGAAGTAAACCTATGTTAAAGAAGTCGTGTTCTAGTTGGGTGCACATGGGCGTTAATATGTTGCTATCTGCTGGAGTCACACTATGCGAGGACGACCTTTATTGTGCTTTCAGCCGGTCGGGGAAAGACCGCTGAGGAACGACTTGTGCAGTATTTTGTGGGCCAGGGTTTCCTAGTCCAGCCGTTCAACGTGACAGAAAAAAAATACTCAGCGGAGGTCAATTGTTTGGGATTAGGTCTGTTTTAGCAGATACCTCTAGGCTGTGAAGTCGTGCAAGAAATAGAACCACCTAAGAAAAAAAAACAGCAACAAAAATCATGTCGTCATCCACTATGGAACTGGTGTAGGTCCCCTGAATCGATCCCCATGGTTAGAGCCTACGCTTGCGCAACGTGGAAATCACTAAATATACTCTCAACTGGTGTATCATGATACAGGAATAACTGAGATGGGGATAGAGAGAAGATGAGACATGCGGAGTAACACAAGATCATGATACAGGAATAACTGAGATGGGGATAGAGAGAAGATGAGACATGCGGAGTAACACAAGATCATGATACAGGAATAACTGAGATGAGGATAGAGAGATGATGAGACATGCGGAGCAACACAAGATCATGATACAGGAATAACTGAGATGAGGATGGAGAGATGATGAGACATGCGGAGCAACATAAGATCAGGATACAGGAATAATTGAGATGTGGATAGAGAGAAGATGAGACATGCGGAGCAACACAAGATCATGATACAGGAATAACTGAGATGTGGATAGAGAGAAGATGAGACATGCGGAGCAACACAAGATCATGATACAGGAATAACTAAGATGGGGATAAAGATGATGAGACATGCGGAGTAACACAAGATCATGATATAGGAATAACTGAGATGGGGATAAAGATGATGAGACATGAGGAGCAACACAAGATCAGGATACAGGAATAAGTGAGATGGTGATGGAGAGATGATGAGACATGCGGCTGTGTAATAACACAAGACCCAGACCAACTGATGATTTGGCAAAAACCTTCTGGGGAACTCAGTCGTCTTGAGATAAGGCATTTTTTCTCACGTGATTCTTCTGGTAAAAATTCTTCCAATTTCTGGTTAATGAGATCAGACTCCCGTATGCATAGTCGAGCACGCTAAAAATCCCTTGGCAGTTGAAACGAGTAGGGTTACCGCCGTTGCGTTGACAAAAATCAAATTAAAAAACTACCCAAGTTATTTGTACCTTTCCCCAAGTGGTTTGTTAAGAACATATATAGATGGCGCCTAACTGGCTGCGGGTGTACTTCGCTGTAGTGTTTGAGTCTATTGTACCAGTTCCCGCCGGAGCAAGGGGAGTTTAGGATGCCTGAACATGTTAAAGCTTAAAGCTACCTGAATGCATGTCAAGGTCACTCACCGTCTCAGCAAAGGAGAACAGAGTTGGGTTAAGGAATGTGGACAGGTAGAAACTGACCACTGGCCTTCCGATTTTGGTAGGGGGAGATTGATTGACAGACGAAATTGGCAGCAGGGCTTGCTGCGAGAGAATGAGTGACAGGTGTGCAAAGTGTTTCGTTCCAATTGGGATTGAAGATGACCATACCTGAGATCGATTGGTCAAGCTCTGGCCTTGCTTGAGGATATATAACTCGAGACAAAGTTTAGATCGGGAGGCTGGAGAGAGAGAGGCTGGATAGAGAGAGGCTAGAGAGAGAGGCTGTATGGAGGAGAGAAAGAGAGACTGAATGTGGATAGTATGTTTAACTCACCGACTTAGGTAGAGGAGCGATTGATAGACTGTTGGACGAATGTTAAGTGATAGAATAGGATCGCTCAAATAGATGTGTGAGTTTTGCATTAATGGATAATCTGAAAGTGTGTTTGTAAGCAAGGACACATTGTGAGCGAGCTATGTCGAGATCGCCCGCCTGAGGAGATTTCAGTGAGGAAGAGTATTTGATAAGGTGTGTTGAAGACGCAGTTAAGGCGATGTGTCTGTGATGCAATTGCAAGGCAATAGAACTGGGTTTTTAGATAGTTGGGAATTCCATCAATAGCTAATGCTTATAATTCCCGTTTTAGTAGAATGTTAAGTTAAGATATGTATTATATTGTGTTTGTAATTTCTCTACTCATTGTATGATATGAGTATGATATAATAAATATGCCACCTGCTGTTTGATATGTCATTTACTGAGTATGGTCATGATGATGTGGATGAGTGTGAGAATGTTTAAGATAGAATAATGGCCAGGGAAAAAAGTGGGATCTGCTACACTATTAAGATGGACAAGCACACCGGTAAAAAACTACCCTCCAAGAAAACTGGTTTCATACAGACTTTGTAAAGTCTTCTAAGCCCGTGTAAAAAAGACGTTAAGTTAAGTTATGTCAAATGAATAACATGTTGAAAGAGAATGACAAAGAAATCTACATGACATCATTAGAAACATGATGTCTGACGCGGAAGCGGTGACAAGGAAAGTATGTAAGTAAACTTTGACTTCACAGCAGTCTCATCTTATAAACTTTGACTTCACAGTACTCACATCTTCTAAACTTTGACTTCGCAGTACTCTCATCTTTAAAATGTGGATTCACCACAGTACTCACATCTTCAAAACTTTGTCTTCACAGTACTCACATCTTCTAAACTTTGACTTCACAGTACTCACATCTTCTAAACTTTGACTTCGCAGTACTCTCATCTTTAAAATGTGGCTTCTCCACAGTACTCACATCTTCTAAACTGTGTCTTCACAGTACTCACATCTTCTAAACTTTGACTTCGCAGTACTCTCATTTTTAAAATGTGACTTCACCACAGTACTCACATCTTCTAAACTTTGAATTCACAGTACTCACATCTTCTGTTAATCGCAGATTTGCTGATGTTGGTCACCTGGAAACTGAACTTGTAATCGTTCTTCTGATTGTGGGTGTTCAGGACACTGGTCAGCTCGACGCTTACTAGAGGCTCATGGGTGCACCAGGTCGTGAAGTGAAGGTGGTTGGAATTGAAAGTCTGATGGGAGAATGATTGACATAACAATATGATTGGGAAGGTTTGAACACAAAGTTGCAAAGGTAACAACATTTATATAGACTGAATTTCAATTTGCTTTTATGTGGTTTTACATGTCTCTATCTCTATTGACTAATTCTGTCCCGTCATGTCCTGTCCCGACCCGACTATAAAGGTAGATTCTGCTGCTGGGACACAATGTAAAGTTAAAAGTAATTCATTTTCTGTTGGGGGTGAAATTAACAAATACAGCCAGCACACGACTTGGCGACAGCAGTGGAGAAGCGGCCTGTAATCCTCATATTTAAAACTCCTCGACTACCTCATAATTGAGTAAAAGGCGTAGGACATTTTTTTTCATTCACTATATCGCATTTCTGTGGAGGTTGAGGTGTTGCAGATTTCATGTACTAGGTTCCAGTTTTCATTCGGAGGTTGTCGTGAGCAGTTTCCTTCTTCACTGTCATGTCTTTCGTTATAGCAAGTCAGGTATCCATTTACAGCTTCATAGACGAGCGTGTATGGACCGTAATCTCAGCGTAAATCAAGGCCTATCTTTACTTCAAACACAAATGAAAAGTAGGCAGACACACTCGTTCGACGGCTGTCTTAAAATTATAGCGACTCAATGACAAACGAGAAATCGGACACATATTTAGAAAATTCTAATCAACCAAAGAAAATGGTCAGTTAGCGCCGAGAGAGGGACCAGGGAACAGTTGTCTAGAACCAAGGACAGACTGAACTGACTTTATTCAACAGACTGAACTGACTTTATTCAACAGACTGAACTGACTTTATTCAACAGACTGAACTGACTTTATTCAACAGACTGAACTGACTTTATTCAACAGACTGAAATGACTTTATTCAACAGACTGAATTGACTTTATTCAACAGACTGCAGCTGGCAATTTCTTAGTTGCCATTCCAAATTTACAGCAGAAAGGTAAATACAGGTTTCGTCAAAGTGAATAGATCGATTAGCCAAAGAAATAGAACTAGAGTTAGAATTTCGCCAGATCATTTCTCGCCAGCAAAAGCCACGAGGCACGGTAGCCATCTTAGATTTTGACAGAACAGTCTTAGACTTTGACAAAGGCAGCTTAGATTCTGAACCTGCTTAGATTTAACAGAGCCAGCTTAGATTCTGAAAGAGCCAGCTTCGATTCGGACATACCCACGCTGTATGATAAGGATGTCCTTCTACAAGACTCACTTCAGCCAAAAGTTAAAATTTCGCCAGATTATTTGCCGCGAGCGAAAACCACGAAGCACGGCAGCCATCTTATATTTTTATGAAAGCCATCTTAGATGTTTTTACAACCACCCCCGCAGATCAACAGTCGTCGAAAGGAAAGAAGCCAAGGACGAACACCTGGGTTAGACCACAACGAGTTTACCATCAGTGTAAATACACGAATGATTCCTCACATAAATAAATATACATATATATTTACAACAGGTCAAGTTCGGAGAGTAGATTAGTGACAATAGTTATAGGTTTAGCCGTAGCTAGAGTTTAAATAATATCAATACATTTCATATGAGTGTGTAGTAAGCTGTGTGTAATAGAAGAATGAAGAGAAGTTGTAAAGTGTAATAATAAAGAATTTGTTTTATTGTTTTTAAATATTGTCTTTAGATTATTGGAGTGAGTGTAAGTTGAAGTGATACATTGTGGGGTGTAGAAGTGGAGAGTCGTGGGGAGGCTTCAGTTCAGTGAGCCAGAAGTGGAGAGTCGTGGGGAGGGGGGGGGGCTTCAGTTCAGTGAGCCAGAAGTGGAGAGTCGTGGGGAGGGGGGGGGGGGCTTCAGTTCAGTGAACCAGAAGTGGAGAGTGATGGGGAGACTTCAGTTCAGTGAGCCAGAAGTGGAGAGTCATGGGGAGACTTCAGTTCAGTGAGCCAGAAGTGGAGAGTCATGGGGAGGCTTCAGTTCATTGAGCCATAAGTGGAGAGTCGTGGGGAGGCTTCAGTTCAGTGAGCCAGAAGTGGAGAGTCATGGGGAGGCTTCAGTTCAGGGAGCCAGAAGTGGAGAGTAGTTGGGATGCTTCAGTTCAGTGAGCCAGAAGTGGAGAGTCATGGGGAGGCTTCAGTTCAGTGAGCCAGAAGTGGAGAGTCGTTGGGAGGGGGGGGTGGGCTTCAGTTCAGTGAATCAGAAGTGGAGAGTCATGGGGAGACTTCAGTTCAGTGAGCCAGAAGTGGAGAGTCATGGGGATGCTTCAGTTCAGTGAGCCAGAAGTGGAGAGTCATGGAGAGACTTCAGTTCAGTGAGCCAGAAGTGGAGAGTCATGGGGAGGCTTCAGTTCATTGAGCCAGAAGTGCGGAGGGGGGGGGGGGCTTCAGTTCAGTGAGCCAGAAGAGTAGATCCCCATTCCGTCTGCTACAATATTTCCTCAGACTTTACTTCCGAAACCTTTCACGTGAACAGTTATCTCACAAGGCAGCGAAGGAGGGATGCCATCTATCGTTGTGTGTCTTGCCTTTTGCATAACCGCAAGAGGTCGCAAGGGCACCACTCAGCGCGTGAGTGGTGTGTTGGGCGTCTCTACCGAGCGACGTGTTCTAGTCCTTTATAGTCCCTTGTCAACATTTCACAGTCACACCAAAACCGAGACTATCTGCAGCCAGGGCGAAGGACGCCAATCTCCTTAGGTTCAGCCGCGTGCCCTCGTCTATGACACATGATTAATCGTAGTACTATTTCATATAGCTCATGTACATGTCAGGTTAATTGGAGGGAAGAAACAACAAAAAAATGAACGAATTAACTAGTCCCAATGGAAAACAACGACACGTTTCCGTGAGGACAAGTGCATTTCGTCCTGTGAATTCCCGGCAAATCCTTGGCTGGACGGCATCAATAATGAACTAAAACACCAGAGCAATGTTAGACTCGCAGCCGGTATGGCGCCATCGTTGCTTTAATTACATTCTTTGACCCAAAAATACCATTGCTGAAGGTGGATGTGTCGGACCGAAAGGTGCAATTATCGCAGTCAAGCTGTGAAATATTACACCATTTATCCCATCAACGTCATGTCCTAATTAGCCCGTGCAGGCTTTCGTGTTGTGGTGTCACGCCGCGATGACTCACTGTTGATGAAATTGCGTGATTGGACCAGCCAATCAAATCTCTCCCACAAACGGTGGACATACGGATGGGCAGTTAAATGATACATTAAATAGATTTGTTTTATCAACTATCAGACTTCCTGCACCCTGTGTTGTAGTAACAATTACCTTTTCGGGCCCCAATCTTGAGGTAAAGATCCGTAGCTCGGTCAATAAGTTGTGACTCAAGTAGAAGCCGCCATTGTTTTGAATGCAAATTCCTTGGTCTGCGTTTCCGGTCATGAAGTGAGCCGAGCAAGTCACATTACCCTTGGAGAAAAACACAGAATATTATCATCGTTTAATGAAATTAAGTGTCAAACCCCATGAATCCCCACAGGAACCTGCACACCAGCTCATAATATCAAATCTAAATATCATACCTCTTCAGACAGTCTCCTCAAAAGTAATTTCAATGCATATGCCATACATTGTATAGACTTGTAACAATTGTATCAAATAATATGTATTAAAATATATGGTTATACCATTCTGAAGTATTAGTCTTAAACTTCAGTCTTAGACGATTCGATCCCGCACCGTTTCCGTTAATCAATGTGAGAGGCGAGTGTCTTAACCTCTAGACTACAGCGTGACACCCCCCACCCTCTCCCCTTCTACCCCTTTAGTAATGTAGAAATAGCAATATGTGAACAACAAAAAGAAATACGTATAGCAATAGTATAAAAATCATAATATAGGTATAGGAATAAAATGTATAATAATATAAGTATAACAGTAATACAAGTATAATAATATAGGTATACCAATAATATAGGTATAGTAATAAACGTATAGTAATAATAGATGTAAATATATATATATATATATATATTTATATATATATATATAAATAATAGTATAGGTATAACAATAATATAGGTATTACAATAATATAAGTATAATAATAATATAGGTATAACAGTAATATAGGGATAACAATAATATAGGTGTAATAATATAGGTATAACAAGAACATGGGTATAACAATAATATAGGTATAATAATATAGGTATAGCAGTAATATACGAATAAAAACAATAACATAGTAATAATAATATATGACTACAAACTTTATTATATGAATAATAACAGAAAGTTAGGAATAACGATAAAGGCATTAGACAAATAATATTAGAATAATACATTATGAATACAAATGATATCAGAATAATGTTAAAGATGTCTTAGTCTTAGTCGGCGTGTTCTTTAACAGGGGCGGATGCCTTTGTGCAGGTCTTAGTCTTAGTCGGCCTGTACTTCTACAGGGGCGGATGCCGTTGTGCAGGTCTTAGTCATAGTCGGCCTGTACTTCTACAGGGGCGGATGCCGTTGTGCAGGTCTTAGTCTTAGTCGGCCTGTACTTCTTTAGGGGCGGATGCAATTCTGCAGCTTCTAGCTGTGGCATGAATTGGATGTAGCTGGGGGGGGGGGGGACGACTTTCTGCGGGCTAACCACGAACAGCTTATTACTCCGCTGCGTTAGGACAAGTGCCGCGAAGGGTGGTTAACCGATGTTCGAGTCCATCTTAATAGACTCAAACACTAAAGCAAAGTAGACCCGCAGCCTAGTAGGCGCCATATATGCTGCTCTAAACAAACCACAAAATTAGCGTGATGCACGTTGTTCGTGTTTAGCAAAAAGTTGACGCCCTCTTATGAACCTTTTTTGAAAAAGGTAAAAGTAAAATAACACCTGTATCAGATACTGCTATCGGGGATGAAGTGTACGAGGCTACATTGTACTGGGTCTTGGCTTTTTATTGGGTGGGTTGGCACATACACACATTCATATATATACATACATACATGCATACATGGATACATACATAGATACATACATACATACATATATACATACATACATACATGCATGCATGCATGCATACATACGCACATACATACATACATACATACATTCATACATACATACATACATACATACATACATACATACATACATACATACATACATACATACATACATACATGCGTACATACATACACATGCATACACACTTAAGGTTGTACACAATATAGTGCATTTATGCCAATTGTTAGTACATCATATAAATGAACCACAGATGCGGTAGTGTCTGATACAATCTCATATTGACTTGTTGCCAGAAGCGACTAATACTGAGAACATGTAAACACTCCAGGACATTTCTAAATGGTTGGTTACAGTGGCTCTTTTGACATCCCGAAGTGCATTTTAGGAGGTGGATCATGGTCTTCCTTGCTGTAGTGCAATGGGAGCTTGCTCACTGTTATCGTGAATATCACGACATGCGCGCGTGTGACAATGTCCGGTACAGTCTTATAGTGACTTACTCACAGGTGTGACAATGTATGGTACATTCTTATAGTGACTTACTCACATGTATGACAATGTCCGGTACAGTCTTATAGTGCCTTACTCACAGGTGTGACAATGTCCGGTACAGTCGTATAGTGACTTACTCACAGGTATGACAATGCCCGGTACAGCCTTATAGTGACTTTTTCACAGGTATGACAATATACTTTGTTTTATAGTGACTTTTTCACAGGTATGACAATGTACTGTGGTTTTATAGTGACTTTTTCACAGGTATGACAGTTTCTGGTAGACACAAATAGCGACATTATTTTTCAGGTGGGACAATGTCCGGTAGATACATATAGTGACATTTGTTTCAGGTGTGACAGTCCTAGGCAGACATATAGTGCCTACTTACGGAAGGCTTCATATCTGAGTTAGATGGGACACCTGAAGTCAGCTGAACTTCATCGAAGTACTCAAGCCGTGTCGTTGAAGGCGTACAGTTTCCGGACATGCGCAGAATAGCTGTAGAAAGCGTCAGAAAATTAAATAAACAAAACATGGACA
This sequence comes from Ariolimax columbianus, assembly GCA_036924085.1. Lineage (NCBI taxonomy): Eukaryota > Metazoa > Mollusca > Gastropoda > Stylommatophora > Arionidae > Ariolimax > Ariolimax columbianus. The sequence continues at coordinate 7,197,411 of JAVGWX010000009.1, forward strand.
TACACAAATTAGTCCCAAGCGGAAACTGCCATAGGGGTGAAGTGTTAGAAACTTGTAAGTATGTGAGGTGGGGTGGCCAGTTCCCTTTCTCGCTGATTTTCTTTCTCTAACCGTATGTCAGGTAACCATTTACAAGTGAACACACCATACATCTAGGTCAACTTAGATGTGTTGTTTGGGACAGCCTCTCTGTCGTCTGCTATGCACTTTTCCATGCAGGATTGTATTTGTAAGACCATTTGATCTCGATATGTGACCGTACCGAGCGAGTTTCCTTCTTTAGACAGTTGCCAAGAGGTCCTCAAAAGGCCCTATTGCTGTTGTAATTCTATCTCGTATTTTCTTATTTGTAACTCGATCTTTGTGCGTGATGTTTAGAAGTCTTCGGAAACATCTCATCTCCAAGGCCTATATTCTTCGCTGAATGTCAGCTGTAATTGTCCATGTCTCGCAAGCATAGAGGAATATTGACAGGACCAATGTACGAATTAATTTTATGTTCGTGCATAGGGCTAACCGTTAATCTTGGCAGATTTTATTAGGCCGTGCAAGCGCCGCTATTGTCCGTGCTATTCTGATATTCAAGTTACCAATAGTATAATATAATATAATATAATATAATATAATATAATGTAATATAATATAATATAATATAATATAATATAATATAATATAATATAATATAATATAATATAATATAATATAATATAATATAATATAATATAATATAATAAAATATAATATAATATAAAACAATACAATACAATACAATACAATACAATTCAATATAATATAATATAATATAATATAATATAATATAATATAATATAATATAATATAATATAATATAATATAATATAATATAATATAATGTAATATAATATTCAGGTGAGGTCATTCCTCCCATGCACGTCATCAACAGCGTCTTTGAAGAACCTCCCAACAACATTTAGCGTAAACGTCTTTACCTGTTGTGACTTTGGGCTTGTTAGGGCTCCCGTCTACGATGGCTGTAGTATGTAACAGGATGAACAACTGTAAGGCAATGTATTGCAGTTTGGTCTTCATGTTGAACACTGTACCTGGTCACTGGCGAGATCTAACCGAAAAAAAACGAGGGACATAGTACACACCAAATACTCTCTATAAACATTACGAAGAAGTGAATAAAGAAGTGAAGAAATAGTAGAAGTGCTACTTCAAAACATCATTACTATCATCATGTAATATGTCGATTGGCTTAGACGACCACGAAACTGCAATAATTCCTGTCGCGACTCACTGACTGCATCCTTCTTCTTCTTCATCTTCTTTTTCTTCATCTTCGTCTCCTTCTTCGTACGCTGTCAGACGTCAACCTGTATTTTTTCGAAAAAAAGCAGCGGTCATCCTGAGGTTATCGACATTGCCATAGAGCTTGTCTAGTGTTGCCACTGGTGATGGCCACATCTGCTTTCTCTGATCCTCGTATTTCGGGCAGTTTTGCAGCAGATGTTCAGCGGTCATTTTTCCGGTACACCAACTGCATTCGTCACTGCCACCTATCTTCAGTTTAATGAATAGGTCGTACCTCAGTATGTTGTGGCCTTTGCGGAGTCTGAAGACCACGACCTGCTCTCTTCTGTTCAATTGGTAATAGGCATCATTTTTTTTGTAACCAGTATGCTCTGTTTCCCATTTGGCCATGTATCTGGCCCTAATAAGCCGTTTGAACTCTTCGTAGGTCACACTAGAATCTGGTTGTGATAGTCTTGCACCTTTTTTTGCCAGTCTGTCTGCCTCCTCGTTGCCTTGGATGTTACAATGGGATGGAAAACACTGTACCACTACTCTTTTTGGTGCGGTCTACTGGCATAGTTGACAGAGTACTGCTCTTAAATCATTAGGTTCAGTATTTTTCTGGCTTTTTAGTGATGTGACTACGGTCAGGGCATCTGTGAACAGGACTATCTGGCTTTCATTTCTTTTGCCTGTGAGCATTGTTTATGCTGCAGCCCTCAGTGCTTCTGCCTCCGCTCTGAAATTGCTTGAGTATTTTCCAGTTGCCACTGACAGTGTTATTTTTCTACCATTTGGTAGGCTCAGGAATACCCCTGCCCCTCCATTCTGTGTTGTGTTTGTTACAGAAGCGTCGGTGCATGCATGGGTACAGTCCATGATTGGGTAGTTTTTCGATATATACCTCAGGGTTATGTCCCTTCTTTCTTTTTCAGTCTGGCTGTTCTTGTTTCCAATACCTGGTATATTTTCTGCCACCACCGGAATGATATGCTGCTTCCAGGTAGGTTTGCGTACAATAGGGATGGGCTTTGGTATTGTTAATGTGTTTATAGGGTCTTCGTTCATCTTCGCTTTGGCTATTTCTGCAAAATTTCTCCGCTTTGGTTTCCCATTACCAAACCTATTTAGTCTCTGGTGCATTGGATGATCTGTCAGTCTTCTCAATTTCTCTGCTTGCTGTTGGGCTCTGCAGTCTCTTCTGTCGGTCTTGGATTGCAGATTTGTAATCTTTTCAAGTTCTACAATTGGCGTTGACTTCATGCCTCCTGTTATAGCTCTCGTGGCTTGGTTTTGGATTTTGCTAATTTTATCAAAGTTCGCCTTCGCTGCTGTTGTCCATGCCGCAATGCCATACTCGAGAACTGGTCTCACTCTTCCAGTGTACAGTTTCTTTAGTATACTTTCGTCTGCTCCCCAGCTTGTGCCAGCAAATTTCCTAATGATTGCCATTCTTTGTCTGGCTCTCATTCGATTTCTCTCGATCTGACTTTTCCATGTCATGCGCCGATCAAATGTGACTCCCAGGTAGTTTGCGTTATCGTTTGGCCGCAGATATTTGCCGTTAAGACTTATTTTGGTGTTTTGGTGTTTGTTTGAAAGCGAGAATATCGTACATGTTGTTTTTTCCTCATTTATTTTGACCAGCATGAGTTCGTTCACTCCTGCAGCGATGTTAAGGCCTGCTGCATCCGATTTCTTGCTATGGTGAGATTTTTTTCAGAGGTCCACATAGCCAGATCGTCTGCAAACATGGAGCTGTGGACTCTTCTTGATATATTCTCTGTGATGTTTTTTATATACACTAGGAAAAGTGTGGGGGACAGTACTCCCCCTTGGGGTACTCCCTGCTCAAGTGTCACCTTTTTTACTCATCTGCTATTGTACTTGAACTCTGGCTGTTCTGTTTTTGAGGTAGTGACTGATCCATCTGTACATTTTGCCACAAACCACTTCCTCGTAGTTTGACTGTAAGTGCCTCTTTCCACACCTTGTCGAATTCCTTCTCTAAATCCACCCAAACCGCTAATGTACGCTTTTTCTCCTGGTAGGCATCCTCTATTTCCTGGACTGACTGCATTCAATTCCATGCGTCTTTGACGTCCATCATTCCTAACACCCCACCCCACCCCACCCCCACCCCCTCCCTTCCTTTAATGGAGGACGGGACTTGTCACGTGAAACTTCTGGTAAAAATGTTCCCTGATCTCTGGGTAGTGAGATCGGACTTATCTGTCAGTGTCGTGCACGTTAAAAATCTCTTGGCAGTTACAAATCCAAAAGAGCAGGCTTAACGGTCGTTGCCCGTGTTAAATAAAAAATTAAAGTTAAAAATCTTCAAAATATTAGTTCTACCTTCCCCCAGGCCTAGTAAGCCGCAGGAAGTTCTAAAATACCATCTACGCATAACCGAATTATTAGGCTACCTGAAAACATACAATAAACATGCCTGTTTGAATACCAGGATTATAAGTATTACAGGTAATATAAAACATGTATTAATTGTGACAAGAACGAAGTAGAGGGAAATGCAGTAAAACGATGTACCGACCTTCTTTGTTGTCCCGAAGCTTGGAACCGCTGATAAATAAACACACTCCCCTGTTGGTTGAGGAGTTGTATCCTCGTTTTGATGAAAATACGGTCTTTCCAGTCACAGACAGAGCATTTATTTTCAGAGCTTGTAAGTGTTAACAACAGATGTTGCGCCCAGGTCTAAGCTCGTGTTCAGCGCTCAAAATGGCTAAAGTCCGAGGAAATCATAAACACGATGTAAAGAAACAACTAATGTGAATGACATTTATGTATACAATCGATTATTGAACCTACCTTCTATGTTATGAGATATGTAGGAGAGCGGGTACAGCTCCTTGCTCTAGACCGGTCACCCCACAATCTGCCCTGTTCTCCGCTACAGCCACGGACAAAGACTTGACGGCCAGAATCTGAAATACCGCTCAACACACAATCGATCACTCCCCATCTTTTACCAAACGTTTTCCATCCTTACAAAAATGTTGGAGGAAAAAACAATAGAAGAAGTTTAGGAAAAGGCGTTGTTTGTGTGAGGACCCTCATATTCTACTGCTCCTTATTTACATGAATTGGTGAATTGTAAATGCCCTGGCTTTCTCCTGTTGATTGTGCCAGTTTCTAAATGCCCTGGCTTTCTCCTGTTGATTGTGCCAGTTTCTAAATGCCCTGGCTTTCTCCTGTTGATGGTGCCAGTTTCTTAATGCCTTGGCTTTCTCCTGTTGATTGTGCCAGTTTCTAAATGCCTTGGCTTTCTCCTGTTGATTGTGCCAGTTTCTAAAATGCCCTGGCTTTCTCCTGTTGATTGTGCCAGTTTCTAAATGCCCTGGCTTTCTCCTGTTGATTGTGCCAGTTTCTAAATGCCCTGGCTTTCTCCTGTTGATAGTGCCAGTTTCTTAATGCCCTGGCTTTCTCCTGTTGATTGTGTCAGTTTCTAAATGCCCTGGCTTTCTCCTGTTGATTGTGCCAGTTTCTAAATGCCCTGGCTTTCTCCTGTTGATTGTGCCAGTTTCTAAATGCCCTGGCGTTCTCCTGTTGATGGTGCCAGTTTCTTAATGCCTTGGCTTTCTCCTGTTGATTGTGCCAGTTTCTAATTGCCCTGGCTTTCTCCTGTTGATTGTGCCAGTTTCTAAATGCCCTGGCTTTCTCCTGTTGATTATGCCAGCTTTTAAATGCCCTTGCTTTCTCATGTTGATTGTGCCAGTTTCTAAATGTCCTGGCTTTCTCCTGTTGATTATGCCAGTTTCTAAATGCCCTGGCTTTCTCCTGTTGATTGTGCCAGTTTCTAAATGCCCTGGCTTTGTCCTGTTGATTGTACCAGTTTCTAAATGCCCTGGCTTTCTCCTGTTGATTGTGCCAGTTTCTAAATGCACTGGCTTTCTTCTGTTGATTGTGCCAGTTTCTAAATGCCCTGGCTTTCTCCTGTTGATTGTGCCAGTTTCTAATTGCCCTGGCTTTCTCCTGTTGATTGTGCCAGTTTCTAAATGCCCTGGCTTTCTCCTGTTGATTGTGCCAGTTTCTAAATGCCCTGGCTTTCTCCTGTTGATTGTGCCAGTTTCTAGCTGACCTGCTCTTATAGAGTACACAACTAATCCTCTGTTCTTTATTGATGAAACCTAGCGCCACTGCTCCATAAAACATCAGATGTAGTAGATCTACTCACACCCTGCCAAAATGGCCACACTCCTCTAAACCACCACCGTACCATCCACACCTCAACCACAAATAACTTGTCTGGGCTGCAGTCAAAGGTCACGTTTCTGCACAGAACAAAACTTTCAAACTGTGTGATGTTAAACAATGTACACTTGATGCCCTCTCCAAAACAGATATTAAGTTCTGGAATAAATTTGCGCTGAGAGGAAGAAGCATTGTGGTAAAGAGATGGGTTGCATTTGATCCAGTCCTTAGCAGTAGTTAATCTCTTCGAGCCTTCAGAAACAGAACAGAGCAGTTAACATGCAGTTGATGGCACTTCCACCAAATGTCTCACAATATATTAATAATTTAATCTTTATGAAAACAAAGTTTGTTACTGCTTCCCAAAAAGTACATCAACTGATAAAGACTTCAATAGCGACAATCCAATGCCCTTACTGTCCAAGGTTCTGCACTACCCAAGTGGATCACCTCAGGCACATTCTCATCAACGAGCACTGCGATGTTTTTCAGTGGTATGAAAAGATGGGGGTCTTCATTTTTGTGTGGAAAATCCACAGCAAGAACTGGAACTTTATTGTTCTACTTCGCACAACGAATCTTTCGTAATCATCTTGTGTGATGTGGAGGTCTTCAGATCGCAGTCTCGTACAGGACTCATGCCCCAAAAAAGAAGCATAACACGATTAAATAGCTAAAGAACATTTAACCTGACATATACTAAAAGAGTAAAGCCCCATACTTCGTATGGAATGTTACCAAATGTAGTATGGTTCGATTAACATTGTTTTGTGCATATACAAAATTATGTAACAACAACGGTCCTTCTATGCAAAGACTACGTTTCCTATGAATTCGTTAAACATGAAATCTGAAGGTCGTAAGAATTACAAGACTGCTTGAAAGAGATGCCTGTTATAAGTATAGTAGTTTCTGAGATAATGCAGCAAGAATGTGTTCAACAATTTTTGGGACAAACTACAGACCAAATGGGCAGCTAAGCTTTTCATGTGCTTAGCCGGCAGGTTTCAGTACAGCAAGCAAATGCAGCGGTGGTGGATGGTGTATAGAGACCGTTTAGGACACAAATGGAAGAATACTATATTCTTTATTAAACCAGCCAATTTCATTCGATTCGTCCATATTTCTTTGACTTTGTAAAGCTAATTCTAGCCTCGACTTGTTTGTTCTCAAACAGGTTGAAGGTCACACAAATCCAGCTCTTCTGTGACATGTGTTAAGTATCTTACATAGGCGTAGATACCTTGATGGAGAAAATTCAATTATTTGAGAGGTAGGCTCGGTGATCGGGAAGGTCGTACGTGTCGCGCATGTTGTTTTCAGTGAGAGGTATCAGTGGTGGGATGATGTAGGAGGTGAGAGAGGGACTGGATGATGAGTAGGAGGTGAATGAGGGACTGGACGATGAGTAGGAGGTGAGAGAGGGACTGGATGATGAGTAGGAGGTGAGGAGATCTGGACGGTGAGTAGGTGAGAGAGGGACTGGACGATGATGAGTAGGAGGTGAGAGAGGGACTGGACGGTGAGTAGGTGAGAGAGGGACTGGACGATGAGTAGGAGGTGAGAGAGGGACTGGACGGTGATGAGTAGGAGGTGAGAGAGGGACTGGACGGTGATGAGTAGGAGGTGAGAGAGGGACTGGACGGTGAGTAGGAGGTGAGAGAGGGACTGGATGATGAGTAGGAGGTGAGAGAGGGACTGGACGGTGATGAGTAGGAGGTGAGAGAGGGACTGGACGGTGAGTAGGAGGTGAGAGAGGGACTGGACGATGAGTAGGAGGTGAGAGAGGGACTGGACGATGAGTAGGAGGTGAGAGAGGGACTGGACGATGAGTAGGAGGTGAGAGAGGGACTGGATGATGATGAGTAGGAGGTGAGAGAGGGACTGGACGATGAGTAGGAGGTGAGGAGGGACTGGACGATGAGTAGGAGGTGAGGAGGGACTGGACGGTGAGTAGGTGAGAGAGGGACTGGACGGTGAGTAGGTGAGAGAGGGACTGGACGGTGATGAGTAGGAGGTGAGGAGGGACTGGACGGTGAGTAGGTGAGAGAGGGACTGGACGGTGAGTAGGTGAGAGAGGGACTGGACGGTGAGTAGGTGAGAGAGGGACTGGACGGTGATGAGTAGGAGGTGAGGAGGGACTGGACGGTGAGTAGGTGAGAGAGGGACTGGACGATGAGAAGGTGAGAGAGGGACTGGACGATGATGAGTAGGAAGTGATAGAGGGACTGGACAATAAGTAGGAGGTGAAAGAGGGACTGGACAATGAGTAGGAGGTGAGAGAAGGTCTGGACAATGAGTAGGAGGTGAGAGAGGTACTGGACGATGAGTAACAGGTGATAGAAGGACTGGACGATATGTAAGAGGTGAGAGAGGGGCTAGATGATAAGTAGATAGTAGAAGTTAGGTTTGATGATGGAGTGTGTCATAGAAGAAGGAATGTAGATAGGCTCGGAATAATTAATTTTACTCTGTTACAGATCAAAAACAACATTGACACCCATATACACATACAGACATACACCCATATACACCTACAGACATACACCTATACACTCATATATACATACAGACATACATACTATGACGCGCACAAATAGTAATTTATCGGTCATTGTCATTGCTCGGATCCGATATACATATTTCTAGAAATTAAGAGTGAATGAAGCTTTTCTACGCAGTCACCACATAGTGTCTTAGAAAAAAATATTATAGTAACTCGATAGTAGGGAACGAAGAGAATCATCAGAGTCAAGTGAAACATACTGATCAAGACCCCCATCTCACATCAGGGTCACGTGAAACATGCTGATCAAGACCCCATCTCATATCAGGGTCAGCTGAAACCTACTGATCAAGACCTCATGTCACATCAGGGTCACGTGAAACATGCTGATCAAGACCTCATGTCACATCAGGGTCAGGGGAAACATACTGATCGAGACCTCATCTCACATCAGGGTCAGGTTAAATATACTGATCGAGACCTCATCTCACATCAGGGTCAGGTGAAACATACATACACTTATGGGTTTAACAGGGTGCAATGACGTTGATTCTTTGACTGAACTAAATTAAACTACGAGTCTGTGGTCTGTCCAGCACTCGCAACCACTATATTGTACCACAACGAGGAGGATCCCTATCCATCTACTGAAATCGTTGTTGGTGTGTAAGAAGAGCCACTGTAACCTAACACCCAAAAAAATCGCCAAGAGGGAAACTAAACTCAGTACGAGGCAAAGGCAAATGTGGCCGCCCATGGTAGACGATGATGACATATTTATTTTGCTAGCGCTATTTTTAGAAAGGATTAACTGCCCTACTTTTTATTCTCACTATCTCGTCTCGAGCCACACGACCCCAGTGACAATTCAAGGACAATACGACTATGGGGTGACTACGAGATGTAGGGGACTCCACACCAAGCACTCGTGAAAAAGACGGCGGAGTCCGGAGTCGAAACCCTCCACCTGATCATGAGACCGACTCAGTACGACTACCACAGACACAACAATAAAAACAACTGACAATAAAATCTGCGTCATACCCAGAGTTTGAACCAGTATATCTTTCGTCAAGGTAATGATATCATTACCGCTTGGCCACACATACACACACATTCATAATTATTACACAATGTGTACCCTTCCGGACGCTACAAATTACAACGCCTTTGACTTCACATTTGCTGATGCCGAGGTCACGTGGTTACGCCCCTCGATCAGAGAGCCAATTAATATGTATGAGCTCTTCTATTCTTGCCGTTTAGCTGATCTTGTCTAATCATAGGCGGCGTGCTGGACTGGTCTAGGAGACGTAGGAGGTCCCTGGTTGTTTCTTTGAATTTTTGACCAATGGCTTTGACAATAACTTTGTGATGTTGTTCCATGTTGTAACATCTCTTGAGAAGAGAACAATTTTGTTATTTTTGCTCCCGCAGCCACCCAAACATTGTTTGCTATAATGCATGGAATTTATGTTATCACGTGCTTCTCGTGTATCAGTGAAAATGTGTGTCTGCAGTCAAACGTGTTATTTCAAAATATGCTGTAATACTGAAGTAAGTAACATGTCCTTTAGAGAGCGTCGCTTCTTACAATCGCAACGTATTTGGCTATTATGAGTTTTTTTTTGGCAAATGCTAAAAAATGTTAGGTTGCAATTAGTTTTCCGAATGTGGGTAACAATCGTTAAAAAGAACACAGTTTCTGCCAAACTGGACCTGGTTGGTATTGGACCTGGTGGGTATCGAACCTGGTGGGTAACGGACCTCGTGGGTATCGGACCTGGTGGGTATCGAACCTGGTGAGTATCGGACCTGGTGGGTATCGAACCTGGTGGACATCGGACCTGGTGGGTATCGGACCTGGTGGGTATCGGACTTGGTGGGTATCGGACCTGGTGGGTATCAGACCTGGTGGGTATCGGACCTGGTGGGGACATTGATATGGAAGTAGGCCCACAGGAAACAAAACCGCTCCCACGTTGGAATTACAAACGAGCCGACTGGGACAAATTTGCAATCCTGACAGATGGGCTGTGTGAAACCATCAACACACGAAATAACAAAATGAAGCCCATGGTGGAAAGCCTAAGCAAGGCAATAATGCAAGCCGCCACTGAAACCATCCCAAGAGGAGCTAGGAAAAACTATAAGCCCTACTGGAATGATGAGTTGCAGAAAGCGGAAGATGCTGAAACAAATGCTAGGAACATGGCAGAGCGAGAACAATCTATGGAGGCAAACATCGCCCTCAAAGCCGCCATGGCGAAATACAAATACACTCTCAAGCAAACAGCAAGAGAAAGCTGGAAAAACAAAACGGAAAGCCTAAACCTGGACAAAGAAGGGAACAAGCTATGGAAGCTAGTCAGAGCCATGAACGACGAAACCCCGTCAAACAAACAAATTACCATCAAGCAGGGCGAAAACTTGCTCACCGGTAAGAAAGCCGCAAACGCTTTTGGCGATCACTATGCCAGAGCAAACCACATCGAGGTCCCTGCAGATAGGCATACAGACATTAGTGAAGAGCTAAAGGGGCACGACAACATCAGTACGGCACCTGAAGAGCACATGATGGCCAAACTAACAATGAGCGAAATGGAAGAGGCTATGAGAACATTAAAGAAAAGGAGATCTCCCGGAAAAGACGGGATAACAAACGAAATGCTGATGGGGCTGGGCCAAACAGCGAAGAGGAAACTGCTATCGGTCCTGAACCAAAGCTGGAAAAGGGGAATTGTACCCCAGGTATGGAAAGACGCAGTACTGGTACCAGTACCAAAAACAAGAAAGGACATAACAGATCCAAATGGATACAGGTCCATCAGCCTACTGAGCTGTGTCGGCAAGCTGATGGAACGTATGATAAACACCAGACTGATGTGGCATCTGGAAGAAAAACGAATACTAATTCCACAGCAAGCCGGCTTTAGACGGCACAGATCCACTGAGGACCAGGTCATCCTCATAGCCCAGGAAATAGAAGATGCCTACCAGGCACAGAAACACACAGTAGCTGTTTGGGTGGATCTGGAAAAGGCATTTGACAAAGTCTGGAAAGACGGACTTAGAGTCAAGCTAAGAAGAAGTGATGTCTGTGGGAAGATGTACAAGTGGATCAACCACTACCTCAAACAAAGAACGGCAAGAGTCCAAGTACAAGGGCAGATGAGCAAAAAGGTGACACTCGAGCAGGGAGTACCCCAAGGGGGAGTACTGTCACCCACACTCTTCCTGGTATATATAAACGACATTACAGAGAATATACCAAGGAGAGTCCATAGCTCAATGTTTGCAGACGATCTGGCTATGTGGACCTCTGAAAAGAATCTCACCATAGCAAGAAATCGGATGCAGCAGGCCCTAACATCGCTGGAAGAGTGGACGAACTCATGGATGGTCAAAATAAACGAGGAGAAAACCACATGCACAATATTTTCGCTTTCAATAAAACCCCAAAATACCAAATTAAGTTTAAATGGCAAATTCCTGCAGCCAAACGACAAACCAACCTATCTGGGAGTCACATTTGATCGGCGCATGACATGGAAAAGTCATATCGAGAGAAACCGAATGAGAGCCAGAGAAAGAATGGCAATCATGAGGAAACTTGCTGGCACAAGCTGGGGAGCAGACTAAGGCATACTAAAGAAACTGAAACTGGAAGAGTGAGACCAGTTCTCGAGTATGAAATTGCGGCATGGACAACAGCAGCGAAGGCGAACTTCAGTAAAGTTAACAAACTTCAAAACCAAGCCATGAGAGTTATAACAGGAGGCATGAAGTCAACGCCAATTGTAGAACTTGAAAAGATTACAAAACTGCAATCCATGACCGATAGAAGAGACTGCAGAGCCCAGCTGCAGTCAGAGAAACTCCGAAGACTGACTGACCATCCAATGCACCAGAGACTAAACAATTTGGGAAATGGGAAACTAAAGCGGAGAAACTTTGCAGAAATAGCCAAAGCAAAGATGCACGAAGATCCCATAAACGCACTAACAACACCAAAACCCATCACTACTGTACGAAAACCTACCTGGATGAAGGATATATTTCCAGAGGTGGTAGAAAATATACCAGGTATTGGAAACAAAAACTGCCAGACTGAAAAAGAAAGGAGAGATACTACGCTAAGCTTTATATCGAAAAGCTACCCAAGCATGGACTGGACCCATGCATACACCGACGGTTCTGTAACAAACACTACACAGAACGGAGGGGCAGGAGCATTCCTGAACCTACCAAATGGCACACAAATAACACTGTCATTCGCTACTGGTATGTACACAAGCAATTTCAGAGCGGAGGCAGAGGTACTGAGGGCGGCAGTGGAAGAAATGGTGACACACAAAGAAAATGAAAGCCATATAGTCCTGCTTACAGATGCTCTCGCCGTAGTCACAGCGCTAAAAAGCCAGAAAAACACTGAGCTTAATGACTGAAGAGCAACACTCTGCAAAATGTGCCAGCAGTCCGCACCAAAAAGGGTAGTGGTACAGTGGGTCCCATCACACTGCAACATCCAAGGCAACGAGGAGGCAGACAGACTGGCAAAAGAAGGTGCAAGACTACCACAAACAGATACCAGTATGACGTACGAAGAGTCAAAACGGCTTATCAAAGCCAGATACATGACCAAATGGGAAACCGAACATACTGGTTACACCAAAAACGATGCCTATTACCAGTTGAACCGAAGAGAGCAGGTCGTTGTCTTCAGACTTCGCACTGGCCACAATAGACTGAGGTACCACCTATTCAACAAATTGAAGATAGGTGGTACCGACGAATGCCCGTGCGGTACCGGTAAAATGACCGCTGAACATCTGCTGCAGAACTGCCCGACATACGAGGATCAGAGAGAGCAGATGTGGCCATCACCAGTGGAACTGCAAGACAAGCTCTATGGCAGCGGCGACAGCCTCAGGATGACCGCCGCTTTTTTCGAAAAAATAATGGTTACTGTCTGACTGCGTACTAAGAAGAAGAAGAAGAAGGACCTGGTGGGTAACGGACCTGTAATAGTAGCAGAGATTATACCTAGACCACGTAGCCTCCACTGTAATACTAGCAGAGGTTATACCTATGCCACGTAGCCTCCACTGTAATACTAGCAGAGGTTATACCTATGCCACGTAGCCTCCACTGTAATACTAGCAGAGGTTATACCTATGCCACGTAGCCTCCACTGTAATACTAGCAGAGGTTATAAAAACGTTGAACATGAGAAAGGTAACAAAAGCCCACCCAGGTTTGGAATTAGTTTGGCTTTTTCCAAAGAGTGAACAAACGTGTACAAAGTACGCTAAAAACGGAACTGGCAGGCATATCAAGTGTTTGATGCCAGGTAGCTAAAAGTTGTTTTAAAATAGGGGGCTGAGTGGTCTCGAGGTAAGACGTCGGCCACGAGTGCTGGAGGTCGCGGGTTCAAATCACGGTGGAGACGGGGATTTTTTCACCTGGAACTTCTGGTATTTCCCCGGATCACTGAATAGTAGAGATCGGACGCCCGTGTCCAGTGTCGTGCACGTTAAAAATCTCCCGGCAGCTGGAAATAAAAAAGAATAGGCTTAACGACCCCTGCCCGGTCAAAATTCAAAAGGTTGCTAAAAATCCAGGCAATTTATTCCAGGATCCTAGCCAGTGCCACGAAGTTCGTACACTGTGATGATGTTCGCCAACAAAATATGGAGAAAACAGAGGACTTGTTGGTTAAACCTGGTCCAATGATGTGATTCTTCGACTAAAAACTAAACTGTTTAAATTCGTTTCGGTATTTTGCCCAGGAGTACCATGTTGAGGTTTTGGCGTATCAGTCATGTGTTGTCTATATTGAATGCGAAGCCAGACAATGGTGCTTTGATCTCTCCTTCTCAGGAGGCTGATGTTGTCTATGGGATTTGGGATGGCCATATGTTTGTATGCAATCGCAACAATCCCCAGAGTATCGGATGTGCAAACATCTCTACGAAACTGTTGTTAGGGTGTCCGGCACTTGTCGGTGTTAGGTAACAGGTTCTTCCTCCGAGGCCAGACAGATGGAACAATTTGTGCTGAACCTCGCATCAGCGCACACACATTTGCAGATACCACTTTATGGCATTTGGCCAAAGGGTAGGAGTCCACAGGCTGCTCGATAAATAACCAACGATCCATCCATCCAACCAACTAACCAACCAACCAACCAACTAACTAACCAACCAACCAACCATTCATGCAACCATCCAACCAACCAACCAACCAACCAACCAATCATATATCCAACCAACCAACCAACCAACCAACCAACCGACCAACCATCCAACCAACCATCCATCCAACCGACCAACCATCCAACCAACCATTCATCCAACCAACCAACAAACTAACTAACCAACCAACCAACCAACAAACCAATCATCCATCCAACCAACCTACAAACTAACTAATCAACCAACCAACCAACCATCTATCCAACCAACCATCCATCCAACCAACTAACCAACCAACCAACTAACTAACAAACCAACCAATCATTCATCTAACCAACCAACCATCCAACCAACTAACTAACCAATCAACCAATCAACCATCCCACCAACCAACCATTCCACCTCACAACCAGCCATCCATCCAACCAACTAACCAACCATCCCATCAAACAACGAACCAACCAACCATCCAACCAACCAACCAACCAACCAACCAATCATATATCCAACCATCCAACCAACCATCCATCCAACCGACCAACCATCCAACCAACCATTCATCCAACCAACCAACCAACAAACTAACTAACCAACCAACCAACCAACAAACCAATCATCCATCCAACCAACCTACCAACTAACTAATCAACCAACCAACCAACCATCTATCCAACCAACCATCCATCCAACCAACTAACCAACCAACCAACTAACTAACAAACCAACCAATCATTCATCTAACCAACCAACCATCCAACCAACTAACTAACCAATCAACCAATCAACCATCCCACCAACCAACCATTCCACCTAACAACCAGCCATCCATCCAACCAACTAACCAACCATCCCATCAAACAACGAACCAACCAACCATCCAACCAACCAACTAACTAACTAACCAACCAACCAACCATCCATCCATCCAACCGACCAACCATCTAACCAACCAATCAACCATCCAACCAACCAACCGACCATCCAACCAATCAACTAACTAACCAACCAACCATTCATCCAACCAACCACCTAATCAACTAACTAACCAACCAATCATTCATCTAACCAACCATCCAACCAACTAACTAACCAACCAAACCAACCAACCATCTCACCAACCAACCCTTCCACCTAACAACCAACCATCCAACCGACCAACCATCCAATCAAACAACTAACCAACCAACCAACCAACTAACTAACCAACCAACCAACCAACCATCCAACAAATCAACTAACTAACCAACCAACCAAACATCCATCCATCCAACCGACCAACCATCAAACCAACCAACCAACCATCCATCCATCCAACCGACCAACCATCAAACCGTCCAACCAACCAACCAACCATCCAATCAACCAACTAACTAACAAACCAACCAACCAACCATCCAACCAACCAACTAACTAACCAACAAACCATCCATCCATCCAACCGACCAACCGTCCAACCAACCAACCAACCAACCATCCATCCATCCAACCAACCACAAACCATCCATCCATCCATCCAACCAACCAACTAACTAACAAACCAACCATCCATCCATCCAACCAACCAATCAACTAACTAACCAACCAACCAACCAACTAACCATCCATCCAACCAACCAATCAACTAAATAACCACCCATCCAACCATTCAACCAACCATCCATCCAACTAACCAACCAACCATCTCATCAAACAACTAACCAACCAACCAACCATCCATCCAACCAACCAACCAACCATCCCATCAAACAACTAACCAACCAACTAACCAACCATCCATCCAGCCAACCAACCATCCCATCAAACAACTAACCATCCAACCGACCAACCAAACCAACCAACCAATCAACTAACTAACCAACCAACCAATCAACTAACTAACCAACCAACCATTCATGCAACCATCCAACCAACCAACCAACCATCCATCCAACCAACCAATCAACTAACTAACCAACCAATCATTCATCTAACCAACCAAACATCCAACCAACTAACTAACCAACCAACCATTCATGCAACCATCCAACCAACCAACCAACCATCCCACCAATCAACCATTCCACCTAACAACCAACCATCCATCCAACCAACCAACCAACCAACCACCCCATCAAACAACCAACCAACTATCCAACCAACCCAACCAACCATCCATCCAACCAACCAATCATCCCACCAACCAACCTACCAACTAAAAAAACCATCCAACTAACCAACCAACTATCCTGAGTTGCTCGAGCAGATGGAAGGGGAGAGAAGCGATCAGTTTCACGGCATACAGCCCAGACGTGTTTGTATTATGATTCATGAATAAGAAATGCCGTACCTCTATGTGAAGCAAATTCATTTTCTAAATTCGTGGGCTGATAGGCACACGACACAGTACAAAGCACTCGTTCTCGTGAAACAAAGTGGTAAGTTTTTTTTATAAAAGAAAGGTAAAAGTGGAATCGTCACTGTAAACATCAAACGTGTATTCATTAACCAATCCGTAAACAGCTGAAGCGAGGATGTCACAACTGTCCAACTTAATAACTGCGGCCAAGTTAGCTCATGTCGACAAACCGCGAAAACAACAGAATACCTTCAGGAATCTACACAAAATCATCACACTTAAGCCAGGAGTGAAAGATGGACAGATCAGATGAGCAATAGAAAGTATTAGTGGGACGACAGGTGGCGGGAGAAGCAGGTCCTTCATGGTCAATACGAGGCAGGCACGTGCCCTCAGTGTCACGTGAAGTTAGTCACTTTAAAAAGTAGGACTTGCGTGTTTGCGGTTGAGGTTTCTAGGTGAGAACATGTAAGTAAACTGACGAGGTAATTCGTGCGCGGACAGGCTGATAAACAAACTGTCAGATGCAGAGAGATAGATATATAGAGAGAAAGACTAGATCGGTAGACAAATTGGTATACATTAAAAGTGATACACACTTAGTTTACTTGTGTCTTTCTATCTCATTGTCCATCAAATCTGTTTCTGTATCAATTTGATGAATATCTAGGCAGATAAACACGCGGTAAAGAGATTTGCATTGATGGATAGAAAGATAGATAGGCACTCGGGTAAATTAAATGACTGACTCTGGTACATAAAGAGACTTGAATTTATGGATAGAAAGATAGATAGACGCTTGGATAAATTAAATAACTGACTATCGGATACATACAAAAAGAGAGATAGATAAACACTCGGGTACAACATGAAACATAAAGAGACTGAAATGTGATGGGTAATGAGATAATTCTATACGCGGGTATTAAAAGACTGAATGCCGGATATAAATAACGACCAATCTATTGACGAGATTTGTGATTTCCCCCAACATGGACCGCTTCGTTGACTCGTGTATCCTTTCATTTTAATGTAATCTATTCATTGTTGTTTCCCTTATCTTGATTGTTTCGGAGCTGCAAATCAACGCATTGACAGACAGACATATAGATAGATAGATAGATAGATAGATAGATAGATAGATAGATAGATAGATAGATAGATAGATAGATAGACAGGCAGACAGATAGACAGACAGATAGATAGATAGATAGATAGATATATATATAGATAGATAGATAGATAGATAGATAGATAGATAGATAGATAGATAGATAGATAGATAGATAGATAGATAGATAGGCAGGCAGGCAGACAGATAGATAGATATATAGATAGATAGATAGATAGATAGATAGATAGATAGATAGATAGATAGATAGATAGATAATAGACATATAGATAGTTAAATAGATAGATAGATAGATAGATAGATAGATAGATAGATAGATAGATAGATAGATAGATAGATAGATAGGCAGATAGACAGATAGATAGATAGATAGATAGATAGATAGATAGATAGATAGATAGATAGATAGATAGATAGATAGATAGATAGATAGATAGACAGACAGATAGATAGATTAGGGCACATATTAATGATGCATAACATTTTCACTTTGAAAAAGTGGTCCAGCCCGACCTTTATGAGGATCATTTTGTAGGTCTTAATGCCACATGTTTCTCCGATCTCCTCAGAGTTCATGTTTTGTAGGTCTAGAGGTCACATATTTCTCATATCTCCTCAGTTCATGTTTTGTAGGTCTAGAGGTCACATGTTTCTCATATCTCCTCAGAGTTAATAAAATAGTTGTAGGATTCATGCCATGACAGAATCGGCTAATGGGAAACCATGTGTTCAATTTGCCGAAAACCAGAACACGTGACATGGAGGCAAGGTCGTCACCTTGAACTTGGTTAGAATCTCATTATTCCGCTTGTTGTTCCATTTTCACTCCCGCCGGAGTATAGAGTCACTACCGTAGCCACTTTCATTTTGGAAAGCTGCGCCAAAGCACTTTGTGTGCTTTTATGGTGGTGGTTTCTGTAGCAAATTTGTTTTACATAATGATGTTGCTATTCGTGGACAGCGAAAAATAAAAACACTGACGATCTTAAATAGCCGGGTATGGATCAAAATTGACTGCTAAACAGCATTACGTCTAGGAAACTAACATTCTTTGCAAACAAATCCAAAAATAGTCAGTAAGAACAACTATACTAGAGTGTTGGTTACCTGGAGAAAGATATAGAGGAAGATCGAGGAGAAGATGAGCACATGCCATCACACTTGGTGGTGATGAAGGCAGAAGTGGTTAAAGATCAAGAGACTTACATAAGGGATGTCTTCTTCTTCTTCTTCTTCGTACGCTGTCAGACGTAACCTGTATTTTTTGGAAAAAAGCAGCGGTCATCCTGAGGCTGTCGACACTGCCATAGAGCTTGTCTAGTGTTGCCACTGGTGATGGCCACATCTGCTCTCTCTGATCCTCGTATGTCGGACAGTTTTGCAGCAAATTTTCAGCGGTTATTTTCCCGGTACCACACGAGCATTCGTCAGTGCCACCTATCTTCAATTTATTGAATAGGTGGTACCTCAGTCTGTTGTGGCCTGTGCGAAGTATGAAGACCACGACCTGCTCTCTTCTGTTAAACTGGTAAAAGGCATCGTTTTTTATATAGCCAGTATGTTCTGTTTTCCATTTGGTCATGTATCTAGCTCTAATTAGCCTTTTTGACTCTTCGTAGGTCACACTAGGATCTGGTTGTGGTAGTCTTGCACCTTCTTTTGCCAGTCTGTCTGCCTCCTCGTTGCCTCGGATGTTACAGTGGGATGGGACTCACTGTACTACTCTTTTTGGTGCGGACTGCTGACATAGTTGACAGAGTACTGCTCTTAAATCATTAAGTTCCGAATTTTTCTGGATTTTTATTGCTGTGACTACGGCCAGGGCATCTGTAAACAGGACTATATGGCTTTCGTTTCTTTTGCCTGTCCCCATTTCTTCTCCTGCAGCCCTCAGTGCCTCCGCTCTGAAATTGCTTGAGTATTTTCCAGTTGCCACTGACAGTGTTATTTTTCTACCATTTGGTAGGCTCAGGAATACCCCTGTCCCTCCGTCTGTGTTGTGTTTGTTACAGAACCGTCGGTGTATGCATGGGTCCAGTCCATGCTTGGGTAGTTTTCCGTTATGTACCTCAGGGTAATGTCTCTTCTTTCTTTTTCAGTCTGGCTGTTCTTGTTTCCAATACCTGGTATATTTTCTGCCATTTCTGGAAATATATGTTGCCTCCAGGTAGGTTTGCGTACATTAGGAATGGGCTTTGGTGTTGTTAATGTGTTCATAGGGTCTTTGCTCATCTTTGCTTTCATAAGGGATGTGATGAGAGCGAAGTTCTGCAAAGAGCATCATACGAAATGCACTGGAATCTTTTGGTGTCTAACATTTTTGTTATCATCAGCGGGGTGATGGAGGGTCGGTGTGTGAAAAAGAATATATTTGTCTGAATGCCACACAGATTAAATTTCGCAAGAGATTGCTAACAGTGTGGACTAACCGCGAGAGGGTAGAGGACTCTCCAACGCTTGATTTGTAAACACCCTGGCCCACAATTCACATATATCAAAATCCTGCAGCGTTTGCAATAGTAACTTTCTGAGTTTAGAAGAAAGTTGTAGAAACGTATTCCTCTTCTTCGTCGTTCGTCAACTCTCGCTGGAAAGTCATGAAAGGGCATGGAAGTAGCGGGGTGTAGTACGGAGAGAGGAATACGTTGACAGTTTACAGCCTGACTGCGATATTTCAACATTTCGGTCCACGACATCCGACTTCAGCAAGGTCTGCGGTCTAGTTTAGTACCAGGTTGATTTATCTCTTCGATCCCTTCTCATTAGCCAGTCTGTTCTGCTGCAGCCTGTTATTCGGGATCGCTACCTGGAGGTGGAGAAGAGTCTTTGAGACACTGACCGCTACAGCTCATGCACTGCTCACCACCTTGATCCCAGGTGTAGAAACAATAATCCAAATCATCAACATCATCATCATCAGTCCCGTAACGTGAAAAGTCATTGGGACACCAATACTGCTGATTGTTGGACCAGTTTCTGTCACTCCATTGGGGCACCAATACTGCTGATTGTTGGACCAGTTCCTGTCACTCCATTGGGGCACCAATACTGCAGTTTGTTGGACCAGTTCCTGTCACTCCATTGGGGCACCAATACTGCAGTTTGTTGGACCAGTTCCTGTCACTCCATTAGGGCACCAATACTGCAGTTTGTTGGACCAGTTCCTGTCACTCCATTGGGGCACCAATACTGCAGTTTGTTGGACCAGTTCCTGTCACTCCATTGGGGCACCAATACTGCAGTTTGTTGGACCAGTTCCTGTCACTCCATTAGGGCACCAATACTGCAGTTTGTTGGACCAGTTCCTGTCACTCCATTGGGGCACCAATACTGCAGTTTGTTGGACCAGTTCCTGTCACTCCATTGGGGCACCAATACTGCAGTTTGCTGGACCAGTTCCTGTCACTCCATTGGGGCACCAATACTGCAGTTTGTTGGACCAGTTCCTGTCACTCCATTAGGGCACCAATACTGCAGTTTGTTGGACCAGTTCCTGTCACTCCATTGGGGCACCAATACTGCAGTTTGTTGGACCAGTTCCTGTCACTCCATTGGGGCACCAATACTGCAGTTTGTTGGACCAGTTCCTGTCACTCCATTAGGGCACCAATACTGCAGTTTGTTGGACCAGTTCCTGTCACTCCATTGGGGCACCAATACTGCAGTTTGTTGGACCAGTTCCTGTCACTCCATTGGGGCACCAATACTGCAGTTTGCTGGACCAGTTCCTGTCACTCCATTGGGGCACCAATACTGCAGTTTGTTGGACCAGTTCCTGTCACTCCATTGGGGCACCAATACTGCAGTTTGCTGGACCAGTTCCTGTCACTCCATTGGGGCACCAATACTGCAGTTTGTTGGACCAGTTCCTGTCACTCCATTAGGGCACCAATACTGCAGTTTGTTGGACCAGTTCCTGTCACTCCATTGGGGCACCAATACTGCAGTTTGTTGGACCAGTTCCTGTCACTCCATTGGGGCACCAATACTGCAGTTTGTTGGACCAGTTCCTGTCACTCCATTGGGGCACCAATACTGCAGTTTGTTGGACCAGTTCCTGTCACTCCATTAGGGCACCAATACTGCAGTTTGTTGGACCAGTTCCTGTCACTCCATTAGGGCACCAATACTGCAGTTTGTTGGACCAGTTCCTGTCACTCCATTGGGGCACCAATACTGCAGTTTGTTGGACCAGTTCCTGTCACTCCATTGGGGCACCAATACTGCAGTTTGTTGGACCAGTTCCTGTCACTCCATTGGGGCACCAATACTGCAGTTTGCTGGACCAGTTCCCGTCACCTTAGTTGGTTTTGTGCCAGAATATTTGTTCTAGCTATGGACATTTGCGTCCACTCTCTGATGTTCTTTTCCCATATCTTCTTCTTCCTCCCTCTCGTACGCTTCCCGGGCAAAATACCTTGCAGAATCGTCTTGGTCAACACAACCGATCTTGAAACATACCACGTGAGTTTACGTGCTTTTATCTGAGTCAATAGATCTTTATATTGGCCGACCTCTCTCTTAACGTTATACTAATTAAAGAGAATATAACACGTTTTCCCACGGATCGGGAGAAGAAGTATTTTTATTTATTTATGTCTGCTATGAATGTGTTCCGGGTGCTTATAAGTGACTTATACTTACCTTTGTTCCGCTACATCATCCACGGTTATGCAATACACTAAGCGAGCGGTATAATTGCTCTACCTAACGCCAAGCCCGGGAAAAGCACCTCTGGAACGGAATTTAATTTGGGTAATTTAGAAGTATAATGAGCTGAACGCAAATCTGGCTTTCAACTCTCACAGCCTAGTTACAGAGCTCGTGAGCTTTTCCTCCAGGGCAAACATGTAACAAGATTAGACTGTGGACGTAAATAGAACATGCTGTGTAGTAAAGCAAGGACTTGGAACCCTCGCATGTAACTCTCACAACATAAGAGTCCATCTATACAAACATATGTCTTCGTCGTTTCATTTTATTAGAGAGCCTGAAACATAATGAGGTGGTTTGACCACTAGCTCGATATAGCGATGGTGCAGGGTTCATGCCTGGGTCGACTTATCAATAATTAGTCAAAGCATTTCAGCTGTGAAATGACAAGGTTAAACTTGAAAGATTTGATGATCACATTAGGTAAAACATGTAAGATTTTATGGATATTTTGAGTAAAACATGAAAGATTTGATATATATTTTGAGCAAAACGTGTAAGATTTGTTGGATATTTTGAGTAAAGCATTTAAGATTTGTTGGATATTGTTAGTAAAACATGTAAGATTTGATGGATATTTTGAGGAAAAATAAGCAAGATTTGTTGGATATATTGAGTAGAACCTGCAAGATTTGATGCATATTTTAAGTAGAACAAGTAAGATTTGATGGATATTTTAAGTAGCCTGCAAGATTTTATGAATATTTTGAGTAAAACATCCACGAATTTATAGATATTTTGAGTAGATTCTGCGAGATTTTATGGATATTTTGAGCAGAACATGCAAGATTTGATGTATAATTTGAGTAGAACATGCAAGATTTGATGGATATTCTGAGTAGAACCTGTAAGATTTGATGGGTATTTTTTAGTAAAACCCCCCTCCTTCATTTCTTTCCATTTCTTTCTGTTTGCAAGGAAATATTGATAAATTATTTTGTTTACTAAACGATAACATTCCCGTATGCTCCCATAGTTGGGGGTCACTCGATGTGTAATTTTAAAGACAAGTATAAAGGCCGTTTTTCGTGCAGTCGTTAAAAGTGATCGTGCTCGGCTTTTATTTCACTTCCGCCCCCCCCCCCCCCCCCCCAATTCGATAGGTAACAACCTGTCGTACCGGGGTTTTGAACAATTGTCCCTTTGGTTAGAAGGCCAGTATACACACCGCTCGGCCACGCACTCCTCGTGAGTAAAGTCAACAGTGGCATCAACCAGCAAGCGCAGTACACTGCTAACAGTGGAATCATGCGTTGACGATATTGACTGCATGTATTTGGAGTCAATCGTATGTGGATAATGATAGGGTGTCTGAGAGGACTGAACAGAAGTACATACAGCTAGTATCCACAGAAAATATCAAAATCCATTTCCTTCGACATCTAACGAAAGACACAGAGCACCTATGAGTCTTCCTGCGTGCAGTAACTTCGGGTTACTTAACTCTTATAAGATAAGCAACAACATTGAACACGAAACCCGTTCTTGAGTTTCAGAGTTGACGAGGGGATAAAGCTATTGCTTATCGCCGGGAAGGTTTCCAGCTCATTCCTCGTCTACCCAGCTGTAATTGAGTTGCTGACTTATAGTTAGGGCAGGGGAGGAAGACCAACTTCTGGTCAGGTAAAACATACTGATCAGACTATGTTAGTCAGGTCCAGGTGAAGCATATTAATCAGACATGTTAGTTACGGTCAGGTAAAATATACTGATCAGACATGTCAGTCAAGGTGAGGTAAAACATACTGATCAGACATGTTAGTCAGGGCCAGGTAAAACATACTGATCAGACATGTTAGTCAGGGTCAGGTAAAACATTGATCAGACATGTCAGTCAGGGCCAGGTAAAACATACTGATCAGACATGTCAGTCAGGGCCAGGTAAAACATACTAGTATGTGCCTGTGCCGTTCAGCGTCAATTTATGAAGAGTTTTCTTGATAGGACCATAGAATGTGCTTCGTACATGGGGAGATTTACTGCTTCTGTTATTTCTGCTATCCATCTTTTGCATGGTCGGCCCTTGGCTCTGTATCCATTGTATCTGTATAACATTGCTAACTTAGGGATTTTATCTGGTATTTGGCGAGTTTCATGGTCGAACCGCTTGGTTTGTTATCTCTTGATAAGGTCTAGCACTGGTGTTGTAGCTACTTGTCTCCTAATAACTTCGTTTCGGATTCTATCCATTCTTATTGCTCCAAGCATTCTGCGCAGACATTTCATCTCTGCAGTGACGTTTATTTCCTCTTTGTTAGTTATATCGTAATGTTCCTAAATATATAATTTTCCTCGGGGGACATCGACATTTTTAGGCATTATTGATGCAATACCGATTTTTTTGTTATGCACAATTTTTGCATATTTATTATTTTCCTCATTTATGTATATCAGTATCAAACCTTTTCAGTTCGCTGCCAAGCATACGTGTCGAGGCATTACATGTTGGCCAGGCTGCTTAAATGTTCGTGATTTTAAGTTTCTACGGGATAGGATAGCCAGCCCCATGCCCAACTCTCATTATTCGCCTCTTATGACGTGACTGGTAGGTTACAATGTTACTATTTATTGCTCACCTTTTGAGCCTCGGCAACACACGGACACACTACAAAAAAAATATTCATTTCTAATTTCTTTTTGTTTTTGCGTTCCCCTTATTTCTCTATTCCCCAAAGAGGTGTGCGTTGTACTGTAGTTTTTATTTTGCGCCTGTAGGCCCAATGCATCCGACTTCAGCATTCATTTTATGTAAGGGTCTGCTTCCTCCTGCATTTTCTGGGGGTTTGCTTCCATGGGGTAACGGCCGGTGCTGTGATGGAGATCAAACCCAGCACCTTCGGTTGTGAGCCGTGTCACTTAACCACTATCCCACGCCGTTATCTCTTTCTAATTAATTTGTTTGATTGTTTAAAAATAACCCGAATGCTCTGACAAGTAAAACTTATTACACACATGACCACACCAGAGCTAATCTCATCTCGGCTGTCTGCTGCTACACTATCAAGATGGTAAACAGGTCCTGATATAACCAAAAGGACTAGACATGGAGGGGTGCCTTGCTAAAGTTAGGATCTAACTGACAACAGCTATACATCCTTATTGTCTATCACTACTGCCAATTATGGCCTACACAATTTCCCATACCTGCGGACTTCACCATGTCTAACTGCAGCCCCGTCAGCGAGGAAGACCACTGTAACAGTTCCCGCCGGAGCAAGGGGAGTTTAGGATGCCTGAACATGTTAAAGCTTAAAGCTACCTGAATGCATGTCAAGGTCACTCACCGTCTCAGCAAAGGAGAACAGAGTTGGGTTAAGGAATGTAGACAGGTAGAAACTGACCACTGGCCTTCCGATTTTGGTAGGGGGAGATTGATTGACAGACGAAATTGGCAGCGGGGCTTGCTGCGAGAGAATGAGTGACAGGTGTGCAAAGTATTTCGTTCCAATTGGGATTGAAGATGACCATACCTGAGATCGATTGGTCAAGCTCTGGCCTTGCTTGAGGATATATAACTCGAGACAAAGTTTAGATCGGGAGGCTGGAGGAGAGATGGAGAGGCTGGATAGAGAGAGGCTGTATGGAGAGTGAGAGAGAGAGAGACTGAATGTAGATAGTATGTTTAACTCACCGACTTAGATAGAGGAGCGATTGATAGACGGTTGGACAAATGTTTAGTGATAGAACAGGATCGCTCAAATAGGTGAATGAGTTTTGCATTAATAGATAATGTGAAAGTGTGTTTGTAAGCAAGGACACATTGTGAACGAGTTAATACGAGATCGCCCGCCTGAGGGGATTTCAGTGAGGAAGAGTATTTGATAAGGTGTGTTGAAGACGCAGTTAAGTGTGTGTGATGTAATTGCAAGGCAATAGAACTGGGTTTTAGATAGTTGGGAATTCCATCAATAGCTAATGCTTACAATTCCCGTTTTAGTAGAATGTTTAGTTAAGATGATATGTATTATATTGTGTTTGTAATTTCTCTACTCATTCTATGATATGAGTATGATATAATAAATATGCCACCTGCTGTGTGATATGTAATTTACTGAGTTTGGTCATGATGATGTGGATGAGTGTGAGAATGTTCTAAGTTAGATCACGGCTAGCAGAGGATCTGTTACACCACTGATCAGATCATCTAAACCAAAAAAGGAGAGAGCAAGTCGAATGAGGTATCTAATACTTCATCTTTATCTTTATCATCACCTGTAGTTCTGTCCGTGGTGTAATGATGTCGGCTGTGCTTTAAATCAATTAATAAGAGAAGACAACTAACATAGAATAACATATGTCTGTAATCATGGTATTCATTCAGACAAACGGGATCAAGACGCCGAGCTGCAGAGGTCAGTGACCCATAGCTGGCTGCTGACGTCAGGGCCAGTGAACCAGAGTTGTCAAAACACTTCTACACATCCACGCGATGATCCTGGATAACAGGCTGCAACAAAGCAGACTGACGAAAAAAAAAGGGATCGAAGAGGGAAGGCAACCCGGTACTAAAAGATTCCTGCTAAAGTCGGATGTGTCGGACAGAAAGGTGCAAATATCGCAGTGAAGCTGTAAACTACGACACA
This sequence comes from Ariolimax columbianus, assembly GCA_036924085.1. Taxonomy (NCBI): domain Eukaryota; kingdom Metazoa; phylum Mollusca; class Gastropoda; order Stylommatophora; family Arionidae; genus Ariolimax; species Ariolimax columbianus. The sequence goes on from JAVGWX010000009.1 coordinate 7,224,367, forward strand.
ACACATTCTACTACTTGCGAAGCCCTGATAAGGACTTGGTATCCGGATATTGAGAACGAACGAAGAAGAAGAAGAATCAAAAGACATGCCTAATTCCAGGTAGCCAAATGTTTTAACTCAATTCGGTCTGTTGCCCTGGAGTACAAGGTTGGGGCAAAGTTTGACTCAGGCCGCCTCTCAACCTCATTGGTGGACTTCTGAGTGGGTGCTTAGAGTTGTAGGGCCATCATGACGTCACTTTTCGTGACCATCTGATGCCCGATATACGCACCACTTGCCCCACCCACGTGCAGCGTCTGTGACGACACTGGAGGCAGTTCGGAGCCTGAATTCTGTGTTGCGATTTCGATCCCATACAGAGACTGTCAATCTGTTTCGCTCCATCTTGGTCCCGTACATAGACTAATCTGTTTCGCACCACCTAATTTGGTCCCGTATATAGACTAATCTGTTTCGCTCCACCAAATTTGGTCCCGTACAGACACAGTCAATCTGCTTTTCTATATCGCCTTCTATCACCCAGGGGTGCATAAGCCATCAACCAACCCTCACCAAGCAGCTCTGTCCTGTGCAATTTTTTCCACTTCCTTCCAGCTTTTTCCTGTTTTCTTTACTTCCCCCTCCAGATCTTGTCTCCATGTATTCCTTGGTCTGCCTATGCCTCTCCTTCCCTGGGGGTTCCATGACATGGATTGCTTGGTGATACTGGCCTGGGGCTTTCTTAAAGTATGACCCATTCATCTCCACTTTCTTCCTAAGATTTCCTGTTCCAATTGACCTTGTCCCGCTCCCTCCCACAGTCTGTCGTTTGTAACTTTGTCAAACAATTTTATACTTAGAATCTTTCTCAGACATCTGTTGACAAACCCTGCAGTCTCCTGTCATTGTCTTTAGTCATCCTCTAGGTTTCCCCTCCATCCAGCAGGACTGGCTTCACATTTGAATAGAAAATCCTTTTTTTTTGTCTTCCTTTTTATTTCCTTGAGTTCAAAATGAGTTTCAACATTCCACATGCAACTCTTGCTTTTTGAATCCTTGTTTTTAAGTCCTTGTCTGTCGCTCCTTCCTTTTTGATGATACTTCCGAGGTATGTAAATACCTCTACCTCTTCCTGTGGCGTTCCTCTCAGCCGGGGATAGTTCTATTTTTGTTGCATTGACCATCATTATTTTTATCATTTCCTCGTGGAATTTCAAACCGACTTGTTTAGAGGTATAATCCAGTCTATCCAGTTTCCTTTGCATTTGGATGTGAGACAAAAGAGCTATGTCATCCACAAAATCCAGGTCCTCCAGCTGTTTATTCAAGGTCCACTGAATTCCATTTCTCTCATTTGTTGTTACTTTCATAATCCAGGAAACGCGACAGTAGGCAATTCTGTCGTACCCCTGAGTTAATTTTTAATGGCTCTGTGAGTTGTCCTTCGTGTATAACTCTACATTGCATACTTTCATACGTCTATCTAATTATTTTAGGGAGCTTTTGAGGAGTTCCATAGTGCCTCAGTAGTTTCCAGAGTACATTTCTGTCCAAACTGTCGAAAGCTGTTTCCTAATCAACGTCTTTAATGTACAAACTCAAATTTCATTCCAATGATTGCTCCACAATTTTCCGCAATGTGGCTATCTGGTCAATGCATGATCTATTCTGTCTGAAGCAAGCCTGCTCATCCCTTATCTTGTTATCCACTGCCTTTTTCAACCTTTCTAGTATTACTCTATGAAACACCTTTCCTGGCACTGATAATAACATTATTCCTCTATGGTCTTTGCATTCCTGTAAATCTCCCTTCTCATGCAATTTCACCAGGTAGCCTTCTCTCCAATCTTTTGGTAAGCTTTCTTGCTTCCAGATGGCGCCTATCAAGTTGTGGAACATGTTAGTAGAAGTTTCAACATCTGCTTTTATGGCTTCCGGTGGTATTCAATCAGGCCCTGCTGCTTTTATGGCTTCCGGTGGTATTCAATCAGGCCCTGCTGCTTTTATGGCTTCCGGTGGTATTCAATCAGGCCCTGCTGCTTTTATGGCTTCCGGTGGTATTCAATCAGGCCCTGCTGCTTTTATGGCTTCCGGTGGTATCCCATCAGGCCCTGCTGCTTCTATGGCTTCCGGTGGTATCCCATCAGGCCCTGCTGCTTCTATGGCTTCCGGTGGTATTCAATCAGGCCCTGCTGCTTTTATGGCTTCCGGTGGTATCCCATCAGGTCCTGCTGCTTCTATGGCTTCCGGTGGTATCCCATCAGGCCCTGCTGCTTCTATGGCTTCCGGTGGTATCCCATCAGGCCCTGCTGCTTCTATGGTTTCCGGTGGTATTCAATCAGGCCCTGCTGCTTTTATGGCTTCCGGTGGTTTCCCATCAGGCCCTGCTGCTTCTATGGCTTCCGGTGGTATCCCATCAGGCCCTGCTGCTTTTCCGTTCCTAAGAAACTCTTTTGCCCTTCCAATCTCTTCTTTACTTGGATTATCACAGTTGATCGGCAGGTCCTCCTCTGCTGGTGGGATGTCTGGTGGCTAATCTGGTGCTGGTCTGTTCAAAAGCTTTTCAACGTATTTTATCCATCTTTTCTTTTGTCCCTCAAGGTTAGTTATCTTTTCCGCAAGTTTATTTTTGATTGGTCTACCTTGTTGTTGATACTTTCCAGATAGTATCTTGGTAGCTTCCTATAGACCTCTTATATTTCCCTTTTCTGCAGCCTCTTCCGCTTCCTCAGGCAGACCATCAATGTAACGTCTTTTGTCCTCCTTGATGCTCTTTTCCACCTGTTTGTTGCTCTCTACATACTCTTTCTGTGCTGTGCTTTTTGTGGCTCTCGTTCTAGTATTTAGTAAGGCCATTTTTCTTTTTCGCCTCTTCTCGACCTTCGTGTTTCTGCTGTTATCCACTTAATGCTGTCGTTTCTTCATTTCTAGCACTTCCTCGCATGCAGTTTTTCATGTACTTTGTACTTGTTCCCATTTATCCTTAATGCTGGCCTTTTCATCTAGCTGCTCCAGTGCTTGATATTTATTTCTGAGTGTTTTACGGAACTCGTTTTTCTTATCATCTTCTTTCAGGTATTGTAGGCAGTACCGTGGCCTGCTGACTTGCATCGTTCTGTTTATCCTTAACTTCAGATGTACCTTCGCAGTCACTAACAAGTGGTCTGAGGCCACATCTGCGCCATGTAGACCCTGACATCTGCCCCGTGTAGACCCTGACATCTGCCCCATGTAGACCCTGACATCTAATAATGATCGTCAAATTTGGAGATTACGTAGATATGGTCAATCTGATTCTTTCTGGGGATACCCATGTTATGAATGGTTCTGTGCGCAAACATATTTCCTCCTATGATCAGTTTGTTTCCTGCACGATCAGCTTCGCTCCAAATAGTTTGGTACCATGCAGAAGGTCAATCTGCTTCGCTCCACCGAGTTTGGTACCATACAGACAGTCAGTCTGCTTCGCTCCACCGAGTTTGGTACCGTACAGTCAGTCAATCTGCTTCGCTCCACCGAATTTGATACCGTACAGTCAGTCAATCTGCTTCGCTCCACCGAATTTGATACCGTACAGTCAGTCTGGTTTCCTCCACCGAGTTCAGCCTCCCAAAAACAGGGACTATCAATGGGTTTCCCTCCATTGCTATTTGAACGACTCAGAGTCCAGATTTCCCAGCTGCATATCATGGTTGGAATAACCATGCTGTTAAAGGTGTGGGCTCTTGGTTTACCGTTTCTCACCTGTTGAAGGTGTGGGCTCTTGGTTTACCGTTTCTCACCTGTTGAAGGTGTGGGCTCTTGTCTTACCGTTTCTCACCTGTTGAAGGTGTGGGCTCTTGTCTTACCGTTTCTCACCTGTTGAAGGTGTGGGCTCTTGGTTTACCGTTTCTCACCTGTTGAAGGTGTGGGCTCTTGGTTTACCGTTTCTCACCTGTTGAAGGTGTGGGCTCTTGTCTTACCGTTTCTCACCTGTTGAAGGTGTGGGCTCTTGTCTTACCGTTTCTCACCTGTTGAAGGTGTGGGCTCTTGGTTTACCGTTTCTCACCTGTTGAAGGTGTGGGCTCTTGTCTTACCGTTTCTCACCTGTTGAAGGTGTGGGCTCTTGTCTTACCGTTTCTCACCTGTTGAAGGTGTGGGCTCTTGGTTTACCGTTTCTCACCTGTTGAAGGTGTGGGCTCTTGTCTTACCGTTTCTCACCTGTTGAAGGTGTGGGCTCTTGTCTTACCGTTTCTCACCTGTTGAAGGTGTGGGCTCTTGGTTTACCGTTTCTCACCTGTTGAAGGTGTGGGCTCTTGTCTTACCGTTTCTCACCTGTTGAAGGTGTGGGCTCTTGTCTTACCGTTTCTCACCTGTTGAAGGTGTGTGCTCTTGGTTTACCGTTTCTCACCTGTTGAAGGTGTGGGCTCTTGTCTTATCGTTTCTCACCTGTTGAAGGTGTGGGCTCTTGTCTTACCGTTTCTCACCTGTTGAAGGTGTGGGCTCTTGTCTTACCGTTTCTCACCTGTTGAAGGTGTGGGCTCTTGGTTTACCGTTTCTCACCTGTTGAAGGTGTGGGCTCTTGTCTTACCGTTTCTCACCTGTTGAAGGTGTGGGCTCTTGTCTTACCGTTTCTCACCTGTTGAAGGTGTGGGCTCTTGGTTTACCGTTTCTCACCTGTTGAAGGTGTGGGCTCTTGTCTTATCGTTTCTCACCTGTTGAAGGTGTGGGCTCTTGGTTTACCGTTTCTCACCTGTTGAAGGTGTGGGCTCTTGTCTTACCGTTTCTCACCTGTTGAAGGTGTGGGCTCTTGGTTTACCGTTTCTCACCTGTTGAAGGTGTGGGCTCTTGTCTTACCGTTTCTCACCTGTTGAAGGTGTGGGCTCTTGGTTTACCGTTTCTCACCTGTTGAAGGTGTGGGCTCTTGTCTTACCGTTTCTCACCTGTTGAAGGTGTGGGCTCTTGGTTTACCGTTTCTCACCTGTTGAAGGTGTGGGCTCTTGTCTTACCGTTTCTCACCTGTTGAAGGTGTGGGCTCTTGTCTTACCGTTTCTCACCTGTTGAAGGTGTGGGCTCTTGTCTTACCGTTTCTCACCTGTTGAAGGTGTGGGCTCTTGGTTTACCGTTTCTCACCTGTTGAAGGTGTGGGCTCTTGTCTTACCGTTTCTCACCTGTTGAAGGTGTGGGCTCTTGTCTTACCGTTTCTCACCTGTTGAAGGTGTGGGTTCTTACCTAATCATTCCTCACCTGTCGAAGGTGTGGGCTGTTGGCTTACCACTCCTCACCTGTTGAAGGTGTGTGCTCTTGCTCTATCATCTGACCTGTTGTTGAAGGTGTGCTCCTGCCTTTCCGTTCCTCACCTGTTGAAGAAGTAGGCTCTTACCTTATCATTTCTCACCTGTTGAAGGTGTGGGTTCTTACCTAATCATTCCTCACCTGTCGAAGGTGTGGGCTGTTGGCTTACCACTCCTCACCTGTTGAAGGTGTGGGCTCTTGCCTTATTGTTTCTCACCTGTTGAAAGTGTGTGCTCCTGCCTTACCATTCCTCACCTGTTGAAGGTGTGAGCTCTTGGCGTACCATTCCTCACCTGTGCAAGGTGTGGGCTCTTGCCTTATTGTTTCTCACCTGTTAAAGGTGTGTCCTCTTGTCGTTCCTCACCTGTTGAAGATGTGGGTTTTATACGATTGAAGTTGATATCCTACATTGATATTACCAACAAATGACACAAATTTTCCAACAAGAAACAAACAAATACACGAAACAAGTCAGAAAAGTAGTTTAAAGTATGTTTATTATCACAATCGTTTTAGGATAGAAGGATTCAAGATGAAATCAGCATTATTGTATCATTCTGTTCCTTGTCTTTCTAACCTTTGTGCAACAACAAGATGCAAGAAGCCAGTGGAAAGACTAACAAACAATCTACAATAAAAACAAATAAATATATACTCTAACCAAAATGTAATTTAACGACAGCAACAGCAAAATATAGCTTTGGAAAAGAGACAAACCCAGGAGAAATATATTTATAGATTTTTAAAGTTGCACCCACAATAGCGTCAACTCATGATACTATTTATATATTTCGGGTGCCAGCTACTTGGGTGGATACATATTATAACCACAAAAATTTGATTCGCAGTACATCCAGCTATTAGTGCATACATGACGTTTAAACACACATATCGGTAGCCTTGACTTACGGCCCAAATGTGGCCCTGAACAACGTTTAACATGGTGTGTTGTAATGTAAACAATTTAATCAAAATAATGTGCACGCTTGTGCTATGTTCACAAAAATATGGTCAAATCTATTTCATTAACAAAAATATTCTTCTCATTAATATTCGTATAGTTTATTTGTGAATGGCATACAATTGTTACAATGTTAGTATTTATGTCATAGTACAAGTCACGCTATTAAATCAGGCCGGCATTCTTCTAATAGACAGCCTCCCTGAATTTATGTCCTGTCAGTTTAGATATTTAACCAGGTCAAACAAGACCAACTCTTGGAAACTGTACTCCATGATCCAGCCAGTTTATACACGTGGACCATAAAAAGTTATCTCAATTTATATTTTGTCCGTATATAGTTGCTTCTAGGTAAAACCAATGTATAAATTATCCATATAAAGTGATTCTAGTTTACATATCGGCAATATAGAATTACTACAATGGCATATAAATTTATATCTGGTTGTAAAAACATTGCTCCAAGATCATACCAGTTTATATCTTGGTCAAATAAAGTTGCTTCAAGGCCATGCTAGTTTATATCTTGGTCAACTAAAGTTGCTTCAAGGTCATGCTAGTTTATATCTTGGTCAACTAAAGTTGCTTCAAGGCCATGCTAGTTTATATCTTGGTCAACGTTGCTTCAAGGCCATGCTAGTTTATATCTTGGTCAACGTTGCTTCAAGGCCATGCTAGTTTATATCTTGGTCAACGTTGCTTCAAGGCCATGCTAGTTTATATCTTGGTCAACGTTGCTTCAAGACCATGCTAGTTTATATCTTGGTCAACGTTGCTTCAAGGCCATGCTAGTTTATATCTTGGTCAACGTTCCTTCAAGGCCATGCTAGTTTATATCTTGGTCAACTAAAGTTTCTTCAAGGCCATGCTAGTTTATATCTTGGTCAACTAAAGTTGCTTCAAGGTCATGCTAGTTTATATCTTGGTCAACTAAAGTTGCTTCAAGGTCATGCTAGTTTATATCTTGGTCAACTAAAGTTTCTTCAAGGCCATGCTAGTTTATATCTTGGTCAACTAAAGTTGCTTCAAGGCCATGCTAGTTTATATCTTGGTCAACGTTGCTTCAAGGCCATGCTAGTTTATATCTTGGTCAACTAAAGTTGCTTGAAGGTCATGCTAGTTTATATCTTGGTCAACGTTGCTTCAAGGCCATGCTAGTTTATATCTTAGTCAACTAAAGTTGCTTCAAGGTCATGAAAGTTTATATCTTGGTCAACTAAAGTTGCTTCAAGGCCATGCTAGTTTATATCTTGGTCAACTAAAGTTGCCTCAAGCCAAGCTAGTTTATATCTTGGTCAACTAAAGTTGCCTCAAGTCCAAACTTGTTTATATCTTGGTCAACTAAGGTTGCTTCAAGGCCATGCTAGTTTATATCTTGGTCAACTAAAGTTGTCTCAAGGCCATGCTAGTTTATATCTTGGTCGCATACAGTTACTTAAAGATCGTACTTGTTTATATCAATTTAATTTTTATAGCCATGCCAGTTTATATCTAGACAACATAAAGTTACTCCAAGATCATAGCAATTTATATCAATTTCAAATTTATAGCCATGCCAGGTTATATCAATTTGAAATAAAGCCATGTCAGTTTATATCAATTTCTAATTTATAGCCATGCCAGTTTCTATCAATTTGAAATAAAGCCATGCCAGTTTATATTAATTTTTAAAAAAACATGCCAGTTTATATCTAGACAATATAAAGTTAATCCAAGGTTACAGCAGTTTTTATCCAGAAAATATAAAGTTCCATAAAACCATATCGTCACTACTGTGCAGATAAAATTAGACAATTCATACCCTTCTAAAGCTTGGAAACCCAGTTTCTTAAACATGTCAAAGCTTGGAAACCCAGTTTCTTAAACATGTCAAAGCTTGGAAACCCAGTTTCTTAAACATGTCAAAGTGTGTTAACCCTACTTGGCAAAAAAATAAACTTAACCGTAACATAATATATCCAACTACAGTATCAGCTTATGCAAAAATTTTTTCCCAGACATGCCTGTGAGGCACCTGGCAGAACACTGAAGGGAAGCTAACCACCTACCTCACAACCAGATCCTACTTGTCAGTTACAAGGATGCGTGAAACACGCTTAATGACCACACTGACAATAATAACACAAATAAAAGCTTGTATTGACATAGTGTCAAAAACAAACAAACAAACCGCACAACAGCACGATAAAAAATGAAAAAAGAATAAACAAAAATATCCACCATTTCTAGCAATAAGAATGGCTCGTCAAATAAGTCAAAACAAAAAAACTCTGAAGAAATGTACCATTGTTGTGAGCAAACCATAACCAAAACACAGAAAAATGGCAAAGAATTGTCCACAATTGTAACAGAGAATGGACGAATAACCACACATTTCAGGCTTATAAACTAGCAACAACATTTTCAACTGCGGACTAGTTTATAGTGTTTACTTGTCAACTGCACCCCCCCCCCCCCCCTCCCCCCAGAAAAGTCAGTCAACTCCCCTGGGTGACAATTAGTAGGGTCAGTCAACTCTCCTGGGTGACAATTAGTAGGGTCAGTCAATTCTCCTGGGTGACAATTAGTAGGGCCAGTCAACTCTCCTGGGTGACAATTAGTAGGGTCAGTCAACTTCCCTGGGTGACAATTAGTAGGGTCAGTCAATTCTTCTGGGTGACAATTAGTAGGGTCAGTCAACTCTCCTGGGTGACAATTGGTAGGGTCAGTCAACTCTCCTGGGTGACAATTAGTAGGGTCAGTCAACTTCCCTGGGTGACAATTAGTAGGGTCAGTCAATTTCCCTGGGTGACAATTAGTAGGGTCAGTCAACTCTCCTGGGTGACAATTAGTAGGGTCAGTCAACTCTCCTGGGTGACAATTAGTAGGGTCAGTCAACTCTCCTGGGTGACAATTAGTAGGGTCAGTCAATTCTCCTGGGTGACAATTAGTAGGGTCAGTCAACTCTCCTGGGTGACAATTAGTAGGGTCAGTCAACTTCCCTGGGTGACAATTAGTAGGATCATTCAACTTCCCTGGGTGACAATTAGTAGGGTCAGTCAACTTCCCTGGGTGTCGGGCAGATTATAATATGCAACACATCAATCCTGATTTTCTGCCATTTTCTCTCTTTCCATCATTGTTCAATTTTGCTCGGGAGCACACAATTGCTCTTAATTTATATTGTTCTGTGAACAAGATTCTTGCTGTCATATTGTTCTATGGACAAAGTTATTTGTGTTATATTGTTCTATAACCAATGTTCTATCTCCTGAATGAATATGTGACCTTCCACTATATAACTACCTAGCTATCCTTTCTCTTTCTGTCCCATCATTAAGATATCACCCAATAACGACCTAGATATCACCAATAACGACCTAGATATCACCAATAACGATCTAGATATCACCCAATAACGACCTAGATATCACCCAATAACGACCTAGATATCACCCAATAACCACACAGAAATAACCCAATAACGACCTAGATATCACCCAAAAACCACACAGATTTCACCCGATAACAACCTACATATCACCCAATAATGACCTAGATATCACCCAATAACGACCTAGATATCACCCAATAACGACTTAGATATCACCAATAACCATCCAAAAATCACCCAATAATGACCTAGATATCACCCAATAACCAAGCCACAATAATAAGCATATGCAGACAACTGCTGTAAAATAACGAACGGAAAAAGGTATAAAAAACGCACACACAAAAATCAATGTCAACTTGACTAATCAGCTACAAGAACAAACAATGTTCTATTCTGTTCTCCGTGATTGTTGATCTACCCCCACAGAACTCAGTAACACCATGCCATAATGTAAAAGACACATGATAATGTTTGGCACTTTTAGGGCAACTTGTATTGATAACCTGTTCACAAGATGTAAGGTAACAAATTGAGCTGTGTTACAAGTTACTCTATTCAGGTGTAACAAAGTTACCTAGCAATAAACAGATCAATAACTTGTGTTGACAATTAGTAACAATAATATATAACAGAGCCACTGCAGGTGAGATAAACAGTAACAATTCCAGAAGAATCACTCGACAAATTACATTCATCTCTCAAAACTTTGAGAGCAGGTCAGTCTGTGTTATTTATAAAATGATACATGAATATTAATAGATATATGTGTATATGTGTATATTGATATCAAACATAAGTTGTCACAAGGCATAACTGCCACATATAATTTTCAACGAAAAATCCAGTCAACCTTAACAAAAATGACCTCTCTTGAAAACATCAACCCAGATATTCACGAGTGCCGGGTGTTTTCAATGTGGAATACAAGTCTTAGTTTTATTTGATCTGTATTTCTACAGGGTGGATGGACATGTGGAGGTCCCAGCTCTGGCGTGAGCTGAGTGTAGCCTGGAGGAAGGTTTCCTGCTTAGCGGGCCAGGCTCCCTTGCGTTGAGACAAGTGCCGCGGAGGGTGGTTAACCGATGTGGAAGTGCACTTTAATAGACTCAAACACTAGACCAAGGTAGACTCACAGCCTGTTAGGTGCCATCTATGCTGCTCTTAACAAACCCCCTAACCATAGCCAGTGTTATGACTTGTCACGCAGTCAGGTGCCTCACGCAGTCAGGTGCCTCTTACAACATGCTCTTTGTGGGGCAGTGGTGCTATTCTCATCTTTGTCCTATACAAACCACCCATTGGACCACTTGGGAATACATGTTTCAATATTAATGCTGTTATCTTCAAGACGAATGTCATGATAGTTAACATCTTGAGGCCTAGAGTTTGATTCCTGAATGCCTATTATTTCTTGTTCTTTTCTGTTATTTGGTGTATTTGCTGTTAAGAGTGTTTACAAGACACTTGTCACAGCACTGCAGTCGTTGTTCATGTCTTCACAAAATTTGTTCAATTACTCTTTCCTATGTCAACATCCGAGTGGTAAGACCAGCAGTCGCCAACCATTTTTGCCTCATGTGCCCTATGCCCCACACATAAGGTATAAAGGTTCGTAGCACCAATCTTGAATTTATTATAAAGGTGATATCTCAGGCTGTGCGTTGTCGGAAGATGATTACCTCATCTCGTCTGGAGAGTTTGTGGTAGGCGTCGTTTTCTATATGGCCATGGCCACTTTTCCCTTCTTTATACGTATGTGTTCTTGACAATTGCTTTTGTCTTGGCATATGTGGTCGCTGTGTCCTTTTGTTGCAATATTCCTCCCTCTTTGGCCAGTATGTCTGTGTCTTCGTTGCCTGCGATGTTGCAATGCAGTATAATCTCATATGTACTTTCACTACCATTTGTCTCCAACTTATGATAATAATAAGTTTGCTTTTGTGTCTGAGGCCTGCTGCGTCGATCGGCCATATCCATTGCCCACTGCTGCGGCATAGCTCCAGGTCTCATCCAGAGCAGAAGGTTAGTCTTCTATCAGCTGTAGCCATACTGTGCGAGGACGGCCTCTTCTGCGTCTCCAGATGGTCAGGGGAAATTCTTTGATGCCAAGGAACGATTTTTGAATTATCTTGTCACTAGAACAAAGAAACTTGACAGTGGCCCAATGTTTCTGAGATTGGGTGCAGGAAACATCTACATTGTGAATGTAGTCATTCCTTCGGATGCCCAGGATACGCCACCGGTTGTGCATGTGGATTTCTCATGTCTGAGGAATGTCCAGGTTTTGGAGCCGTAAAGTAGGACTGGTAGATTTTTGTTTTAAGGGAAATACTGCACTTACTCTCTATACATCGGAGGTCGTGCATCGCAGATTTAAATTCCAAAATCATATACCCCAATATTGGCTACATCAACCATTTGTTTCCCCTGAAACAGTTCTCTTCTTTTATAACTTTAGTGGACTATCCAGCTGTTTGTGTGTTGTGTACAAATCAGCACAAAAATCCACATTAGTTTTATGCAGCTATTAATATAAAAACAGTTTTTTTTATTTCCATCATTGGCGTCAACCTGTATGTTTTATACGGCTGAATAAAAGCCTCTTGCACCTGGAATCGACATGCAGCAGGTAGGCAAGGTTTTTATTTGACCACCAATAGAAGGAAAAAAACACGTTACTTTACTGGGGGATTTGAACCAGTTTCTCATCCTTTGGTGGGAGACACATCCAATCTGTTCGTACAGTTGTTCTTTACATATCCCTACATAAACGTGTTCTTAGATCAGAGGTTTGAGAAACATGTATTCAGGAGATGTGAGTATGGCAACCCAAACGAGCATGGCAACCGAAACGAGCATGGCAACCCAAACGAGCATGGCAACCCAAACGAGCATGGTAACCCAAACGAGCATGGCAACCCGAGTGAGCATGGCAACCAAAACGAGCATGGCAACCCAAACGAGCATGGCAATCTGAGTGAGCATGGCAACCCGAGTGAGCATGGCAACCCGAGCAAGCATGAGCAACCCGAGCGAGCATGAGCAACCCTAACCATTGTGTAAACCTAACAATCATAGAAACTGAAATCAGCATAGGCAACACGGATGAGCAAGGCAACGGTCATAGTAACCCAAACGCGCATTGGCAACCTGGATCTGTGTAGCCATACACAACAAAGTAAATATCCCTATCAAATGACGTATATTGCCATAACTTGGACCTCCTATAAATGTTTTCAAGAGAGGCATTCTTCTGATACTTAGTTGATTCTTTCAGCAACATCAACTATAATAACATACCTTAATAACAATTATTACAATGCAGACGTTCAAACATGGCCATTGAGAAACACAATTATTTAAAATGCACTTTTACAAGATTATAATAAAAAATAGTGACCATCAATTCGACCAACTAGTCTTTAGCAAGGACCACAGCACAGTAACACTAGCTAACTAGACTCTTCTTCTTCGGTGTTCATCCTGAAAAGGACGTTTTGTCATAGTTTACAGTGATGCTATGATGTCTGCGCCTTTCGGTCCGACACCTCTGATTTCAGAACAGCATTTTTAGAACTGGGTTTGTCTTCCCTATTTGATCCCTAATCTGTTAGCCAGGCTGCATGACTGCAGAATGTTTCCAGGGCCATCACTTGGAGGTAGAATGAGGTCTTGGTCAGTTAACTAGGTAAATGTACAATGACAGTAGGAAACTAGAAAAGTCATATCATAATTGAGAAAACTAATCACAGCAATGAGTAGATGAAAACTGTGCTAATAATAAAGAATTTCCTGGTGTTGAAAAGTGTGCTCGAGTTGGTGTCAATGAAAAGTCTAGCTTAGCTGCTGGCTTCTGTGCTGTTTTATTCGAACCTTGATAAAGAGTTAATTGTTCAAAACGTTGGTCCCCATCTGTTCTTTTGTAAAACTACATTGAAACGTTTGTAGTTTCTCATCGACCATTGGTCTCCAGTTTGACTGGGGTTCGTATTAATATTAATAGCATTCAAACATGGCAGATTCAAACAAATGCTCAGTCGTCACGAGTTTTACACTCCTGAAGAAGAACCAGGCAAAAACATGTAAGGCTGTCGTTGTGAGTAATCAAGTATTAAGTCAGAAAGGCACAGACAACAGATAAAGTAACAATGTATGAACCAGGTGTCAAACAATGGTAGAAAGTATCAACAATAACACAGACGAGGGCGATAAGGTCGATTAACAACAGCCAAATATCACGCAGACTATCAGGAAAAGGTTTCTACAGCCATAAAGAGCAAGGGGTTATAGTCTCAAGGTTGTGGTCATCTACGACATCTCCAGATGAAACGATCATTTACTGCTAATACAGGTCAAGATTAATGAAATGTCCAACAATGAATATAACTGTTCAAAAAAAAAAGGTACAATGTGTAAAACACGAGGCAGCAAAGATACTGAATATGCGTATGTATAAATGTATATGTAAACAAAATTACAGCAACATGACAAAATGTTAATAAAAAATATTAACGTTACTTTTTTACTCTTATCATGTCTGTGTATATACATATATATGTGTGTGTATGTATATATGTGTGTATATATTTGCGCGTGTATGTGTGTATATAATATTTTACTGAGGCATACGGTCACCATTGAATCTGTCCCTCTTACATTAAGTATCCATCTAAGCAGTTATTGAGTGTTTTTGCAGCGGTTAATTCTGTAATTATTCATTTCACATGAAAAGTTTGCAAGATCCATGTACAACCCACATTAGTTCCCTTTGAAGTTTGTAGGTAACAATATTCCTACTATGCCGGAAAGCTTTACGAATCGACTTTGCACGGGATTTAAATGTTTTCCACCAACGAGAACAATAATTGAGGCATTCCGTGCAAAAGTGGACTAACCCCAGAATGCACATTGAGAAAACACAATGTTGGAGTACTTTTACTGCAGTTTCTCCTTTAGATAGTATAATTACAATGCCTTACCTATTCTGACGTCACATACAGAGGTCAAACGAGCAGAAAATAGTGCGCTGACCTAAAAATGTGTGTTGGAGTGTTTTTAGCGAGACGGACAAACAGAAACATGTATTTTATGTCTTATAATATAAGTAACAAAATATAATTTTTGAAATGACAAAGTGGATCAGTTTAAGACATTCTAATCTGTTCTTATGAATCAACTTCACTGTACTCCAGGAATACCCATAGGTGCTGTGTATATAGTGAAAGATTTCTAAGCAACTAAGATAAGAAATGATGCCAATGTCTGAATGGCACTGATTAATGCTCATTTTCCCTGCTATCAATATGTATATGTGTCATATTTCAGGCTCCCTGAAGCAGGCAAGTGTTACTTCAACGGCAGTTCCCCATTGCAATTTTACTATACAAAAATCATCACAACATCATGGAACAACATACAACACACATAAAGCAGAAAAAAACTTGTCTACACTGACAATGCACAAGAACTGCCTACATCAGGAACAATGGATTGTAATAACTAGCACTATAAATGCGTAATTGCCTCACATACTTCTATTAAGTCAGCCTTCACTATTAAAAATTAGGTAAGGCTGCGGCGTACAGTGGTCTAAAATAAAGTTTCAACAAACTTTTATAGGTCTGGTCCCATTCCGTGCTAGGATGAAATCAGAGACGAAACCTATGTTACAGCCATAAAGGTCTTCATTAGGGAAAACAAAAATAGATGTTAACAAATCAGAGAGAAAGAGACGAATACATGCAATAGAGATATAGTATAAGCCAGACAAGTAACCAGTCTAGGGTAAACGGGTCAGTTCTCCTATTTGTGACATTGCATACCTCGTCCCCGAGTTTGAAGCCTCCATCTGGGTTTGAAAGAAAGCTCTAGAAGCAATACCCCAGAGGGCGAAAAATTTGTTTAGAATATGGAACACGGGTACAACATGATGAAACAATAAATAGAATTGTGCGAGTCAGTACAACACTTATAGGCCCAATGTTGACCAGGTGTCAGATCCTGTCGTGGCCCACAAAACCCCAAATGAAATATTTAAGGGTAAAAATAAATATATATAAAACTATCAACAATAAGATTATTCTCATTGCCATGATTTATAGTACTGAGGAATGAAGGACGATTGCCCTTACAGTCATCATACAGTGTGCAGGTAAGTAGTTTTATTGTATCAAACCTGGCAATGGTATGCGAATCTGTAAATGGCCCTTACACATATACAGAGAGACAGAGAGAGAGAGAGAGAGAGAGGAGAGAGGAGAGAGGAGAGAGAGAGAGAAGAGAGAGAGAGAGAAGAGAGAGAGAGAGAAAGAATAAGCAACAGCAGAACATGTTCTCCAGGTATGCCTACACAATGAGAAGAGCGGAATGACAGAAGCTGCATGGTGAGGAGGAGAACACCAGACACAGTCTGTCAGGCTTATGAAGTCAATAGATGTGGTTAATTGAGGGGGAAATTGTACGGTGATAGACAAGTTCACAGACAGTCTGACAAGTTGATGAGGGAAATAGATGTCATTATTTGAGAGAGATCAACTAAGAAAAAAGACAACATGGACAAAATATGGACAATTCATGAACAAAACAAGGACAAACCATGAACAAATTATGGACAAAACATGAACAAAACATAGGCAAACTATGAACAAAACATTTAAAAAAACATGGACAAAACATAACAAATCATTTTAAAAAACATGGGCAAAACCTGGACAAATCATGAACAAAATATGGACAACTCATGAACAAAACATGAACAAAACTAAACGTAATTAAACTAGCATGATGCCTAATGAATGGGTGTGCCATCAACAGCAGACAAAACTTCTCATTTAAAACAAATCCAATGACGTACCCACCAATTGGTACCTATAGTGAATAGAACAGCACCACTGCAACCTTAAAAGCAAGTCCTAATAAATGACTAAAGAGGGTTGTGCATGGGGCTGGCAACCCCACCATCCAAAACCGCTGCTACTGAGACCGCCCCCAAATGTAGAAGTGATTATATGCTCCACAGTGAGGTACTTGGAGAAATGTTAACACCAAAAGCAGTGAAACCCTATTATAAACATGAGAGAAATGAATTCTCCAACACTATTTTCAGGGACTCTCAAATCTAAACTAACAAGCTCTTATAGTGTGCCCAAACATAAATATTTACAATCTTCAATGCGGTTGAACTTCCAGGAACGATTACTCTGTTGTTTGAGTCAGATATGAGCATTTCCATTCTACGTAGGTGTATATTCATCTGCAAACTGTGTCAACATTATCTCCCGTGAGTGGTATAAAAACAACTATTTGAGAGGCGTTATCGGGCGAGGATCTCGGCACACAGCGTGTGCAAAAACAGTCTTATCTTTGGAAGATGGCATCAGTCTTGAGAATCTGAGAATCTAGCAGAGGCGGTGGAAGAAATGTCGCGGAAACGTGACCCATGTGTCGTGAACCCGTTAATCAAAGTGAGTCATCAAAGTGCAAAGTTAAGGATGACGTTTTAACCATATCACATTTTTGCAACAAAGCCAAACAAAACAGACAGCAGCCAAACGTGTGTATACATATTAGAAACTATTTTGGCTCGTGGTTTGACAAATAAACATGAAGGCGGGGTCGGGTATGTGTCCAGATGTTGCAGATGGAGTTGAGTCAAAGCTTCAGATATGATCACGCTACACATTTAAGTCTATTGTATACTGTCTCAAGAAAGGGGATCTCAATATTGATGTCAGTGACTACCGACTTTACTAATCACGGTCGAGTTTGCGACAAAGGACCTAAATTTGTTAGTCCTCATTTTGGCGAGGCACGCCGCTATCAGATACAGATCAAGTGCTATTTGGTTATATGATGGCGTGACTGCCATCTTGGTGATGTGACAGCCGGAAATCTGATAATATGGGTGGCTCCGGTCGAGAAGTAAGGCCCTAGCCTCTCAAAGCGATGAATAGAAACGGTGGCGGTCGAGTACCGCAGGTTTCAAGAGAAGTGGGACCAAATGAACTGCAGTCTGAGTTACTTCAAGTCGTCTTGACTTATGTCTTGCCACTGGTCTAAGATAGTCCGGGACCAGAGAGTGAGGTTGATGCCCAGCGCAGCCACCCCCTCACTATAATCCAAATACAGCTCAAGTTGTTACATCATCAAGACAAACCCATCTGTTGATATCGCCATCATCGCTTGCGACGAGCAACTGACTAACTGATAATCGAAGATATACTGCGAGTGACCCAGGCCTCCCGAGAGACGCATGGCCAGTTTAGCCTCGACAACCTGCGCATGCAGAATCTCCACAATTCGAACCAACGCTAATTAGCATTGGCCAGTCATGCAGTTGTTTATGCAAACAAGGCGGGGAGTGGTGATTCACGTCTGGTCAGGAAAACATACCGATTAGACTATATTAGTCATGGTCAGGTTAACATACCGATTAGACTATATTAGTCATGGTCAGGTGAACATACCGATTAGACTATGTTAGTCATGGTCAGGTGAACATACTGATTAGACTATGTTAGTCATGGTCAGGAAAACATACCGATTAGACTATATTAGTCATGGTCAGGTGAACATACCGATTAGACTATGTTAGTCATGGTCAGGTGAACATACTGATTAGACTATGTTAGTCATGGTCAGGTGAACATATCGATTAGACTATGTTAGTCATGGTCAGGTGAACATACTGATTAGACTATGTTAGTCATGGTCAGGTGAACATATCGATTAGACTATGTTAGTCATGGTCAGGTGAACATACTGATTAGACTATGTTAGTAATGGTCAGGTTAACATACTGATTAGACTATGTTAGTCATGGTCAGGTGAACATACCAATTAGACTAGTGTTAGTCATGGTCAGGTCAACATACCGATTAGACTACTGTTAGTCATGGTCAGGTGAACATGCTGATTATACTATGTTAGTCATGGTCAGGTGAACATACAGATTATACTATGTTAGTCATGGTCAGGTGAACATACAGATTATACTATGTTAGTCATGGTCAGGTGAACATACAGATTATACTATGTTAGTCATGGTCAGGTCAACATACTGATTAGACTACTGTTAGTCATGGTCAGGTGAACATACAGATTAGACTATGTTAGTCATGGTCAGGTCAACATACCGATTAGACTACTGATAGTCATGGTCAGGTGAACATACCGATTAGACTACTGTTAGTCATGGTCAGGTCAACATACCGATTAGACTATGTTAGTCATGGTCAGGTCAACATACCGATTAGACTATGTTAGTCATGGTCAGGTGAACATACAGATTATACTATGTTAGTCATGGTCAGGTGAACATACAGATTAGACTATGTTAGTCATGGTCAGGTGAACATACCGATTAGACTATGTTAGTCATGGTCAGGTGAACATACTGATTAGACTATGTTAGTCATGGTCAGGTGAACATACCGATTAGACTATGTTAGGCATGGTCAGGTGAACATACTGATTAGACTATGTTAGTCATGGTCAGGTGAACATACTGATTAGACTATGTTAGTCATGGTCAGGTGAACATGCTGACAAAGACCCCACCTCACTTCCACGTAATTCTCTATGGAAACAGGTTATTTCGTGGCAACCTGGCTAATGAGGTAGGAATCGACATGATTCATGTAGTAGTGAGCGACACGCTGATAAAGACAAGCATAGTACAGAAGCCTGAAGGATTTCAGTCCACCTCCATCAGCAAGCTCTGGATGTGAGGAGAGCTACTCAAACCAGACACATATCTACCCAGTCCACCTCCACCAGCAAGCTCTGGATGTGAGGAGAGCTACTCAAACCAGACACATATCTACCCAGTCCACCTAAATCAGCAAGATCTGGGTGTGAGGAGAGCTACTCAAACTAGACACATATCTACCCAGTCCACCTCCATCAGCAAGATCTGGGTGTGAGGAGAGCTACTCAAACTAGACACATATCTACCCAGTCCACCTCCACCAGCAAGCTCTGGATGTGAGGAGAGCTACTCAAACCAGACACATAGCTACCCAGTCCACCTCCATCAGCAAGCTCTGGATGTGAGGAGAGCTACTCAAACCAGACACATAGCTACCCAGTCCACCTCCATCAGCAAGCTCTGGATGTGAGGAGAGCTACTCAAACCAGACACATATCTACCCTTTTCAGGGCGCACAAAAGAGTAAACATACGCATTGTGGACATTAACAATAACGCAAAACAGCGATCGGCTAAATGCTCAGCAGAAAATATGAACGTTGGAGCATCCCGACAGCAGTCTGGCACTTAAGGCGGAAAAGGACAGCTGGGCGCACCTACACCATGATGGTAAGACTCCATTGCGCACCACTACAGCATCAAAAATACTTCAGAAGGAAAGCTTACTAAACACTAAACTTAACACACACCCCTCCCCCCTTGACCCCCTTTCCCGCAAGCCCAGGACAGAGAATCGCTGAAGACGACGTTGGGACTGGCAGCGATACACGCAGACGATGAACGGATCTTCAAGTAAGTAATGGATTATCTCATGTTTTAAACGTAAGACATCTCTCCCCTGTGCTTGGTAAGGAGCCAGACACATTTCTGGTGTCTGGTCGGGGAGGGAAGTAAAGCCCCAGAGCCACCACCAGTAATAACTATAATCTATGGAAGCTATTCGCTTAGGGATGCTGATTAAGAAAAGAAGACGAAGAATACGATGAAGAAGAATAAGATAAAGACGAATAAGATGGAAAAAAAGAATAAGAAGATAAAGAACAAGAAGAAAAATAAGAAGAAGAAGAAAAAGAATAATAATAATAAGAAGAAGAAGAAAAAGATGAAAAAATAATAAAAATATTAGGAGAAGAAGAATTACAATATTATTATTACATTCACTAATAAAGATAGCAGAGAGATTCGAACAGATTTCAGACAGCCTGTCAGTCTGTCGCAAGTCACTAATAAAGATAGGATAGAGACAACTTTCAAACAGCGTGTGAGTCTGTCGCGACATTCAAAATTAAGAGTCAATTGTTCTAGGCAATGCCAAGCCAACTCCAAACAGGCAAAGCTAACAATACACTTGGCCTAACGTTATCTGCCCTCTAATGTTGATGTCCGTAATCCCGTGAGAACTGTACATCATTAAAATAGTCAATAGTAAAGGCTTTTAATTAGCAGGCATTACGGTCCAGTTAAGTCAGGTCCCCGCCTTCCAAAGTGATGTAACTCACCACCAATCTCTTTTTTTGTTGTTGTTTTAAATGCCAGCCCAATCCTAAAAAATGCTACAGCATTTCCACTAGGTTCTCAAAATGTCGACACACAAGTCTTCGGAAATGGAAAACAAATAATTGGTGAAAATCGAATTGTAATAAGCACAAGCAGATTCACAAGTAAATATTAATGGGGGAAAAAAAACAACAACACACACACACACACGCACACCGATGTTGTCTTCCATGTTTTAGGGTTTGTTGATATCCTTGACACTAACAGAAAAATGTATTTTTAGGTATTTTCTCTAGAGTACATATGGCTATTCTCCGCTTAGTGACTAGCTTTCCTGTGTGATTTGGTCCTGTGATTCAATTGTGGTTATCAAAGCTATCAGCCGACAAACGAGTTGGGTTATGAGAGCTATCAACCGACACACGAGTGGGGTTATCAGAGCTATCAGCCGACACACGAGTGGGGTTATCAGATCTATCAACCGACACACGAGTGGGGTTATCAGAGCTATCAACCGACACACGAGCGGGGTTATCAGAGCTATCAACCGACAAACGAGTGGGGTTATCAGAGCTATCAACCGACACTCGAGCGGGGGTTATCAGAGCTATCAACCGACACACGAGCGGGGTTATCAGAGCTATCAACCGACACACGAGTGGGGTTATGAGAGCTATCAACCGACACACGAGTGGGGTTATCAGAGCTATCAACCGACACACGAGTGGGGTTATGAGAGCTATCAACCGACACACGAGTGGGGTTATCAGAGCTATCAACCGACACACGAGTGGGGTTATGAGAGCTATCAACCGACACACCAGTGGGGTTATGAGAGCTATCAACCGACACACGAGTGAGGTTATCAGAGCTATCAACCGACACACGAGTGGGGTTATCAGAGCTATCAACCGACACACGAGTGGGGTTATGAGAGCTATCAACCGACACACCAGTGGGGTTATGAGAGCTATCAACCGACACACCAGTGAGGTTATCAGGAGTTGTAGATTTCAAAAATAGAGAACAAAAGCTGGAAAGAGTGCTACAAAATGCCAGGTGTAACCTTATTTGCTTTACATAATTATTTTGCAAATCTAGGTGTTCCAATCCCCAGAGAAGATGACATAACCACGGAATACTCCTGTATCATTGATGTTGTTTTGTTTCCAGTGCATTCTTCACAACTCAGAAGGTTACTCTATTGGAAGTTTATGGACGATGTGAATGGCAAAGGCGAGAACGGATGAGTTTGAGAGTCTTCAACTAGGGAAGGTTACTACTTATCTCGCATCACCTGTTACATTATTTGACTTTAAAACATTCCACTTCTGCTATTATCAACGCTCGATTTTGATCAAATTTGTTGATTTTTCAGTTTTCCATTTCTTTCATTCCTGTATTCTTTTAGTAGCATTTGCCTCGGTATTGCATTTCCGGATTGATGATTTCCAGATTGATAGAATTTCCGGATTGACCACATTTCCGGATTAATATGATTTCCAGATTGATAGAATTTCCGGATTGATCGCATTTTTGAATTGATAGGATTCCCGGACTGACAGAATTTCAGGATAGTATTTCCGGTGTGACAACATTTCCAGATTGACAGCATTTCCGGAGTGACAACAATTCCGGATTCAAAGCATTTATACATTTCTCTAACTTGCAAGAATTATACTGAAATTATTGACCTATTTTTCCTATAAATATTTCTTCACCCAAAAATCTTAATGCTGTCCATTTGTATCTTCCTTCTGGTCGTAACTGGCAGCAGTGCCACTAAGATCGCTACATTGTCATAGAAGTGCATTATGTTTCCACAATGGACTGGACTGTAAGGTGATGGCTCTTTTTTTTCTAGCTCCAGTGGGAGTATACAGCCATTACCGCTGGCCACTTTGCAGAAGGACTTATCTGGGCAATGGTCATTTTAATAGGAATGGTTTTAAAAGACTTATCCGTGAATAAGACTAACGTCTGGTCAGGCAAAACACACTGGCCAACATAATCCCCATAGTAGTGAGCGACACGCAGATGGAGCCAAGTATAACAGAACCGCCTGGAAGACCCCGGTCCACTTTAAGCAGCATGCTCGGGATGTGAGAAAAGCTACAACAACCCGCCACTTAACGTCCTTTTCAGGGAGCACAAAAGAGTAAATCTATTCATTATGGATCTTCAACAACAACAACAACAACAACAATCTTTTTTAAACGGAAACGTGTTTGATAAGAATCGCTGCAGCCGTACAATACTCAGGATCCTAAAACAAACAAGTTAGCCATCCACTGGACAACCCGTGCCAGAGACAGAAGTTAGCCATCCACTGGACAACCCGTGCCAGAGACAGAAGTTAGCCATCCACTGGACAACCCGTGCCAGAGACAGAAGTTTGCCATCCGCTGGACAACCCGTGCCAGAGATATAAGTTAGCCATCCACTGGACAACCCGAGCCAGAGACAGAAGCTAGCCATCCACTGGACAAGCTGTGCCTGAGACAGAATCGATTGGAAACCGAGATGAGACCAGCATAAAATCCTAAAACACAGGACTGCTCGAACCCAGCCCGCTCAGCAGAGAAACGCACCTTGGCTTCTACCAACTCGCACAAGAGCTAGGACCATTCTTGTTAATGTACAGGTCGACTAAGACTAAGAAACATATTTTCACATCAACGCTTAGCAAAATCATGAGAACTGCAGAATGTACAGCGCTCTTCCTTCCTGTCGATGCTAACAGTTTTTGTTTCTACCTAAATCGAATGCCAATATTGATACAGGACCTACACCAAGGAAATCCAGTGAAGACACTGTAAAAAATGCGCGCCTTTCCTTAGGGGAACTGATGTAATAATTAACGAGGAGTAAGTGTAAGAACTGGCCATCATTTGTTAGTGTGGGGTCAGGATGGGAATATCAGGTTTACATGTTAAAAGCATGTCGGTCTGCCACGATCAGAGTTATGCTGGAATTAATCAAAATGATGGAACTGGCATTCCTTACATAAATACCGCCATGTTTTACAGCGCTTGAACAACATGCTATGTTAACAACAGAACAAAATACAGTTGCAGACATGATCATGCCGCTCAGACATACACTGTCAGAACTCGTTTTCATGTTTGAAAAGACCAAAAGACGTGTAGCTTTAAAATAAACTACTAATTTCGACAAAGAGGGTTATTCTAATATACCATGAAGATGGTGCCGGTTACAAACATCCTGTGCTTATAGATGCTATCATGTTTAAAAAATATGATACAATACTACAAAATCACATTTATCCAATGAATCAGAAATTTCAGATATATTCTAAATATGTTCCCAGAAATCGCATTTACGCCGAAAATCTATCTTGCAAAATACACATACATCTGAGCTACCCCGTAAGTCCGTGTGGAACAAAAACACAGAAATCTGAGTTATCCTTTATCTCACTCAGACAAATCCCCAGTAATCTGAGCTTTCCTCTAAATTGAAGTAAAAAAAAAACAACAGACATTCCGAAATAATATAAGCACTCTAATGGGCAATGATACAACAGTCCAGACGATTCAGTTATTCCCGAACGACGTCAGAAAAATTCTAAGACTTTGGGAAATCCCTGAACACACCCTGAAAACGTTAAGACATTTGAGAAACACATGATGACACGAACACATCTCTGCCGGCATGTACTAAACGTAGGGTGGCAGTATACTGAACAATGTTCTCGTGTGACCATCTGAAGTAATGTAAGACATTTGCCATCATCGTCCGTTACAGCTTTTCGCAATGTGTCTCATTTCATCTCAGTTGTCCTTGTATGTTGTTATGAATCATGTGATCGTGCAATCTTCTTTCGTCTGACATTTGTGTTACCTTTGATGTTTTAAATATATGTCGTTTCTGCAATATCGTCAATCCATTATTATTGTTGTTCTCCTCGATGCAAGTCACCCTCTTTGTTTGAAGCAACGATGTATAGTGCTGTGTGTTATTGAGGTAGATAGGTTATACCTGCGAAGCATGGACAATGTATGCAAATATGCCAGGTCACTCCACCATCTTCTTTGAACTGTCTCCATAGTCATCTAAGCCTCTGTCGGAACGGTGTTGTACACAAAGTCTTAGTCAGAACTATAGACATTGTTTGAGCGTGTGTATCAGGAGTCACAGTGTGGATTTGGGTCTGGACCGTGTGTATCAGGAGTCACATTGTGGATTTGGGTTTGGACCGTGTCTACCAGGAGTCACATTGTGGATTTGGGTCTGGATCGTGTGTACCAGGAGTCACAGTGTAGATTTGGGTCTGGACCGTGTGTACCATGAGTCCCAGTCTGGATTCAGGTCTGGAAGATCAACGAACTACAGGATTTTCTCTCTTTGGCAACTTCAGGAAGTCACGTGATCCGAACCAGCCTTCACCGACCTGACAAAGACATCTGATTTGGTTAGTAGGGATGGACTCTTCCAAATAATCTCTAAAATAGGCTGCCGATGCAAACCGACACGACTAATAATATCATTCCATGACAGGAACAGTCTCAATTTAATGCAGCACATCTCAACCATTTAGTATTCGCAGTTGTGGTTAAGCTAACACATTGTAGTGCCTCAATGTGATAAGGGACTCGTGTTGTGTTCTATTATTCCAAAACAAAGTATCTACAGCCAATCTGGCCACATAAGAACGTATGTATAGCATTCGATGTTGCCAGTTTGTATCAGACAACATATGTTGTCGTCGTTGTGTATGTGTTTACACATACTATATAAAAATATAACTACACATATGTCTGAGTTTCTGTGTGTGTTTGTGTGTGTGTGTGAACGTTGTCGTGCTGTCGTACTGCCATATTTATGTCAAATATGGAATGAGTTTCAGAACATGGCTTGCCAGAGAACAGGTCAACCAACAATTCAGTTTGGTGGATGATTTGACTAAAGCCCTTTCAGCTGGGTGACGTGCTTCTTAGCCCTGGGAAAGAGTTCAAGGCCGAATGCCCTATGTTTATGCATGAGTCGCAAGCACTAATATCACGAAAATGAATGTGTGTATAAGTTTGAAAGGAGAGCACATTGACCAAAATAAGGTGAAATCTGAAACAAACAACAAACAAATAGATACGTCAAACGACGAGGATTATAGCATGCACTCACGTGACTATGGCCAACCAACAGGAGCATCATTCGTCGTTGGAATGAGGTCACAGAAGCATACAAAATGACAAAAATGTTAACAGAAAACCGTCGACCATCGCAGCTGCGGTTGATCAGTGTTGCGAGAAGATTCCACAAGCGTCTTTTCTTATATATACACTGGGCTATAAGCTTGCTTTAAAGTAATGCGTTCGCTCGACTGATAGAACTTGTCAGATAAGCTAGAGGGAAGTTAACTGAAGCCATGGGTGGTGTATCTAATATTAGCTTTGGGTTGCAACCAAAAACAGAACTTGTAACACAACACAACAAGAAAGTCACACAAAATACGTTAAGTATGTATGGGCGAACATGGATAAAAGGCTGATGTATATTAAACCAGAAGGCTGTGAGCATTGCGTGCGGTCCGCGCCCTTACATCCTCGTCTGTCGTTACCACCATAGTCCGTGGCGTTGCACAACAGAAACATTTATCCAGGCTCGGTTTTGTTTTTGTAAATGGCATTCCACACACGCACGCACACACACACACACAATAACGGCAATCTGTGTCTACATGGCTCACGTCAAGAAGGAGCGACCACTCATCTCGTCCTTACCCCTACACAGCTATTTACACTGCCTGATGGAACGTCCACGTAACGCAGGTCTGAACTTGCAGCATTAGCCATGCCAATATGGTCTCATCTGTTTACTGTTTGTGAATCTTTCATTTGATATCATTTGCTGAGACTTGGGTTTTGCCAGTAGTTGAGAAAAACAAAAATTAT
This sequence comes from Ariolimax columbianus, assembly GCA_036924085.1. Taxonomy (NCBI): domain Eukaryota; kingdom Metazoa; phylum Mollusca; class Gastropoda; order Stylommatophora; family Arionidae; genus Ariolimax; species Ariolimax columbianus. The sequence goes on from JAVGWX010000009.1 coordinate 7,251,077, forward strand.
CGCCAGCACATATTGTCAGAGGCGTCGTCGAGTGAGGAGACATGGGCGTGTCCATTCATTGTCAGAGGACGGGGATAGTCCGAGTTGGGGTGGAGACCAGTCCAGGTGTGCCAAGGTTTTCCACGCCCGCACCGCTAGAGGCGGTGAACGTTCCCATGAGGGGAGAAAAGGCCAGGGGTCCGTTGAAGAAGCTTGGGAACTGGAAGGCCGAGCTTGATGAACTCAGTCGTGGACTGAGAGTTGTGACTGGGCTTAGCGAGCTCCAGAAGTGAACGGGATGCATGGGGCTTGGTAGAAAGAGAGGAGTTGGGATACCGTGGAAGGCGGACATCGGGTGTTTGGCTGAGGGGGAGATAATAGACATGTGGGATGTAACCGGGGTCAGGGGCGAGCTACCTAGGGAGCCTGGGCAAAGGGGAGGTACTCCCAGGGTTATTGGACTTGGTTTGGGTTTGGTGGCGATGGAGTTTGCTGAAGATGAACTGCCGGTCAGACGCGATGACGATGTTGTGATGGTGTTGGTGTTGTGATTTCTGCTGCTGTAAGTTGAATGTACAGGTGAGATGGATGGAGAGCGCGAAGCTGGAGGAGATGAAGATGCTGCTGTGTGGGAGGAGGGTGTGGAGGATGGGACCTTGACCAAGTTCATGGCTGTCATAGGAGGCGAGGGGTTCATGCGTTGTGGAGAGTACTCCCGCCTGTTGTGGGTTACTGTGGGACTTGAACTGCGCCCTCTTGGTGTACAGACACGAATCTCGGGGTTACCGCTGCATTTGTAGATTGAGCTGTGGGGCATGCTGAAGCTGCTGCCGCTACTGCTACCACTGCTGGATGTACGAGGTGGGTGGGCGTTCAAAGGTTCTCTATCACGGTACGACGATGCACGTTGGGAATCAGCGCCTAGATATAAAGGTTGCCAGGCACTTCTACCGACACGATCTCTCTCCTCGTCCTCCAGGCGGTGGTGATGTGGGTGGTGTCGGTGGGCGTGAGAGTGCGCAGGGTGGTGGTGAGACACGTGCAAGTGATGAGAATGGTAATGAGACTGGTGGTGGGCGTGGCTATGTGAGGGGGGAGGAGGTATTAGAGAAGGCGGAGCCAGGCTAGATGAATGGGAGACCCTGTGAGGGTCAAGATTTTCTCTCATCTCTCGATCCCGCCTCCTTTCCCTCTGAATGTACAGCTCGGGTGACTCTCTCTGCAAATCTGTAGCTATTTGTTTCGCTGCCGATGTCCTTTGATCTTTGTGGCTATCTTCGTCATTTTTGTGTGCTGTTTGTGCCTGCGGATGATGCTGCTCGTGCGACTGTTTTTGCATGGAATACTTCAATGCTGCGTCTTGGCTTGCTTTGATCTCGTGCGCGCTGTAGGACGCGAAATGTGGCAGAACTCTCTGTCCGTATTCGTGGGCAAGCGATTCCATCTTGACCTGTAGAAAACAAAACATAACACTCAAATGGATTGTTCATCAACACTTCTTTTATTACGACAATCACAAACAGATCTGTGGCACAGAACACGACAACCTATACACATTGGAATTTCGGAGAGAAAGTGGCGATCTACATGGGGGGGTTGGCGTAAGTCTTTGACCATGAATGAGTATGAGAAGAATGAGGACATTTGGCACAGTGGCTATTCCTTCACAATGTAGCCACCGCCTGAATTTATACAACTCTGCTTTCTCTGCGTGACCATGAAAAGACCTTCAGAATAAAATAACCTATTTTTGGAACTAAATCAGTTATCACAAGTCAGTGTGACATCTTCGTCACTGTCAACATGATTTCCTTTCAGCTGTTTTTTTAAGTTTTGGGAAAAGAAAAAAGTCTGATGGAGCTAAATCTGGGGAATAAGGTGGGTGTTGAAGAATTTCAATTTTCAAATTTTTGGCTGTTTGCAGCACAAGCATTGCTTTATGGGAGGGCACGTTGTCTTGAAGCAAAGGCAGAATTTCAGTGCGCGCTATCCCTCGTTTCCTGGTCACATTATTTCTTAGTTTGGTAAGGAGATCTGCATAATATTGCTCATTAACCGTGTTGCCATGAGGCAGGTAATCTTTCAATATGACACCTTTGGTGTCTCAAAAAACAGTCAGCGTCACTTTTCTTGCAGATTTCTGTGTTCTTGGCCTGACATGTGTTGGTGAGCCCGGAGTTTTCCACTGTATGCTGGAGATTGTGGATTCTGGGTCATAAAGGTGAACCCAAGTCTCATCTACTGTCACCATGGTCGGCAACATTTTTTCGACCGACACATTTTGAGCAACTGGCCACATCAATCAACCCTCGTTTGTTCCTGTTCACATGTCAGCAGACGCGGGACCCAGCGGGCACACACTGTTCACATGTCAGCAGACGCGGGACCCAGCAGGCTAACACTGTTCACATGTCAGCAGACGCGGGACCCAGCGGGCACATACTTTTCTCATGTTCAGTCTGTTGTGTAAAATTCTAAAAACTACTTCCATTCAGTTTTGCTAACCTAGATATCTCTGCAATTGTCATTTTCCTATCCTGGGCAATGATTTCTTCACTCGTGCAGCATTTTCATCGCTACACTCCGAGAATGGTCTTCCTGATCTTGGAAGTTCAGCAACATGGGAACGGCCACACTTAAACTGTCTACACCAGTTTTTTACAGGAGCATACGAAGGACAGAATTCCTCAAACACTGGTTCCATCTCCATGTGTATTTCTGTTAGTGTTTTTCCCTGCAACATCAAGAATTGTATCACAGTTCTGGCCTCTGATTCTGCATTGTTCTGACAAACCGTTAGAGTAGCAGATCCGGTCAATAAGGTGTGTTGCACAATACCAGGTAAACCCGCCGAGAAGGGAAATTCATACTTCTCAAGTCCAGTACAAATTAAATGACCTACATATGTGCCAAATTTAAACTTTCTCCTCCTATTGCTTCATATTCAGGGTAAAGACTTATGACAAGTCCATATAAAACACACCTTCTGAAAGAGGTCTGATAACATAACAAGACATTGGCAGAATTCAAACCAATATGGAGATCAAATAACATTATTGTAAAGACTGCTGGAATAGAAGGCCATTCATGTTGGAGTCTGGTGTTCGAATTCAATAAAAAGTTCACAATATGAATATATTCAGAATATCCACTGCAGCCGTATGTTCTAATGCAAGGCTCGTCAACCTCCTGATACCTGGCGACCATATTGATAACTCTCGTGACGGTACATTGTCCGTACCACCCACTAAAATCTAAATTGAAGAATATTTCGCAAGGTTCTACTGAGTCTGTATATTTTGGATGTTTTTAATACATCGTCATCATCCTGTGGTATATCTTTTGCAGAACGTCGCTCCCATCACAGCCCGTATGAAAAACGAATTTCCAGCCTGCTCCAGAGACATGTCCAAGAATTCCTTGGCATCTTGGTGCCATCACCTTCTTGGTCTGCCTCTGTCTCTCTTTCTCAGCACCATGCTACCCATCGCCGTTCTCTCAAGACGGGTGTATATTCTGATGTGGCCAAAGTATTCCAATTTTTTGTTCACGATGTATTTTATGAACCAGTTCTTCTCTATTCCTAACTCTTGTCTGTATTTTTAAAAAATGTTTGGTACATAGTATTCTGAGAAGCTTCCTATAACATTTTGACTCGAAAGACTCGACTCTCTTCCATGCAAGCTAAAATCGGCCAGGTTAAAGAGCACTGTTCAAAGACTAGACTCTCTTCCGTGCAAGCTAAAATCGGCCAGGTTACAAAGCACTGTTCAAAGACTAGACTCTCTTCCATGTAAGCTAAAATCGGCCAGGTTAAAGAGCACTGTTCAAAGACTACTCTCTCTTCCGTGCAAGCTAAAATCGGCCAGGTTACAAAGCACTGTTCAAAGACTAGACTCTCTTCCATGCAAGCTAAAATCGGCCAGGTTAAAGAGCACTGTTCAAAGACTAGACTCTCTTCCATGCAAGCTAAAATCGGCCAGGTTAAAAAGCACTGTTCAAAGACTAGACTTTCTTCCATGCAAGCTAAAATCGGCCAGGTTAAAGAGCACTGTTCTAACAGGAACCAGGCGATTCAACGAAGTGATTATACTACTCTAAGGCAGAAAGGTCACAGGTGGGACATGTACAGGGACATCTGCCGCTGTAGAAGTACAGGTGGACTGAGAACTAGGAACATGTTAAATATAACACCTTGCTAAGGACCATACCGGACAGAACAACAGAGGTCAAACCGGCAAGAGGACGGCAAGGTTATACATGGAAGGATTAGCAAGTGATGGTCAGGGTAAACCTTGTCAGACTTCCCCATCAAGGCAAAGATTGATGGCACTTGGGATCCACTGCAGTCGATTGTCCTTGAAGAAGATTGCCGCTAACCACCAGTTGCCATGCTGGTCCGTTCATTGGTTAGTGTTCCTTCAGCTTTCCAGCCCTCCCCTTCTCACATGTGTCCCAGTACAGCGCATGTTTGGTTAAACTGTTTTGTTGCTTCACGAGTCACGCCCTATCTGTGATAAAATTCTCTCCGTAACCGTCAGCAGCACGTTTTGTTTTCATTATCATCTATGTTTGTTTACCTCTGGCTATCTGCTACTCCTTTTGTTACTTCTTCTTTGTCTTTGTCTTCTTTTTTGCCTTCTTCTTCATCCTCTTCTTCTTCTTCTTCTTCCTCTTCTTCTTCAACTGAGATGCACATTTTGTTACGTTTTACGTAGCTTACAATAAAGTGCCTTCCAGCCTAACCCACCCGGTTTTAGTTAGGCTGTACGAGTTCAGTCTGTTTGCAGGGCCACCACTTGAAGGCGTTATAGCGCCACCATCAGCTCTAATTAGCTGACCTTGACTTTGACCTTGATTCACTGCCTCTTCGTCGTCTGCATCTTTCCACCAGACAGCAAATGGAAACCCTGAACCAGAAGTGAGACACTATATGAATTATGGCCACTGACTGGGCGAAGTGGAGAGGATATGATGCTACCCCGAAATGACACCATTAGGCGTGAAGGTCATTGACTGTTTCAATAGTCTATACAAACGTCTGGATCGAACTTGGTCTTTCTTCCCTATTCCCAAGTTTGACATGAAGAAATGCTTCGCCTTATTTTGTGGTGTTCAGTCCACCAAGTCCCATAACTCATTTCTGTAATGTGCCCTAGTCGTTATACTACCATTATTTTGTTGTTGTCCGTTATTTGTTTTCTGAATGCAAAGAATACTTGTCTTTCTAATGGTTGTCTCTTCAGAAATTGTATGCAAATCATCAGTCAAGAGTAAAAGAGTAAAGACAAGAAAACAGAAGACCAGTTTCGGAAACTAGAATTGCCCGTCAAATCCACAACATGTTAACAATAAGTAAAGCGGACGGACGAACACGAGGACAAATATATCCTACAATAGTTAGTAAATCTATCACAAATGGATGAAGAAAAATATGTGAACATTAACTAGTAACCTATCTTTCACAACAAAATGTAACAATATAACAATAACAGAGACTAGATACAAATTCCCTCCACAACAGAATGTAACAAGAACAGAGACTAGATACAAATTCTCTCTACAACAGAATGTAACAATATAACAAAAACAGAGACTAGATGCAAATTCTTTCTACAACAGAATGTAACAATATAACAAGAACAGAGACTAGATACAAATTCTCTCCACAACAGAATGTAACAAGAACAGAGACTAGATACAAATTCTCTCTACAACAGAATGTAACAATATAACAAGAACAGAGACTAGATACCAATTTTCTCCACGACAAAATGTAACAATATAACAAGAACAGAGACTAAATACCCCATATCTTCATAACTAACACTAACAATATAACACGAACAGAGACTAGATACCCATTCTCCCCACAACAAAATGTAACAATACAACAGAAACAGAAACTAATATCCCATATCTACCTACAACAAAATGTAGAAGAAAACATCCAGAACAGACATACATCCCCACTGCACAAATAAAGCTTAGCAAGAAAAGTCTGTTTTACCTTAAATGGCACCTTAGTCTCCGTCTTAACAATCTCTGGAAAAGAGACGAACTTGTAAACGAACTTCTGTCCCAGGGATTTTTTGATGATATTCTTGTCGTAATAATAGCGCAGAGCTCGGCTCAGCTTGTCGTAGTTCATGTTGTGCTTATTCTTTCGGAGTCCCCACAGTCTGGCTACCTCCTCGGCATTGACCAGCTTGAACTCTCCTTCTTGGCTCGTCCAATGGATAATGTTCTGGTGTTGGTTGCTTAGCAACAGCTCCAGGAGGAACTGCCACAGCGTTATATTGGAATCCATGACTGGAGAAGACAAATCAAAATATGAGTATGGCTAAATTTCCAATTTAATGTGTGGTTTATATGCAGGCAAGTAGAAGATAAACAAAGAAAGATGCAATACAAATTTATTCTTTTACTGGTAAACGAAAAATTTAATTTTTTTGAATTTCCTCTTTTTGAATTTCCCACGTTCATGGCGTTTTTGTATGATGTCGTCATTAGACCCGTCTGCTACATACTGACGTTCAATCCAGAAGAAGGATACGCGATACATTTGATTTTGGAAAACTACAAAGGATAGTTCGAGATGATTTTTAACACTTCGCAGATAAATCTTGGTTTGGACAAACTTTTGCGCAAGGTTGGTGAAACTAGTTCCGTCAAACGCCGTACCAGACTACGATATGTCCGCACTGACCGTATACCAGAGCATTGCAGCTGGTACAAGAGCTGATGCTAAACCAAAGTCAATCTCTTAGTAGCCAAAGTAAAATGTCAAAAGATGTTAAAATGTCAGCCATCAATTTGAGATATTGTAAAGAAAGATTTAAAAATACAATACCTAAACAAAATCTGAGAGATGATTCTTCTTCTTCTTCTTCTTCTTCTTCTTCTTCTTCTTCTTCTTCTGCGTACGCAGTCAGACAGTAACCATTATTTTTTCGAAAAAAGCGGCGGTCATCCTGAGGCTGTCGCCACTGCCATAGAGCTTGTCTTGCAGTTCCACTGGTGATGGCCACATCTGCTCTCTCTGATCCTCGTATGTCGGGCAGTTCTGCAGCAGATGTTCAGCGGTCATTTTACCAGTACCGCACGGGCATTCGTCGGTACACCCTATCTTCAATTTGTTGAATAGGTGGTACCTTAGTCTATTGTGGCCAGTGCGAAGTCTGAAGACAACGACCTGCTCTCTTCGGTTCAACTGGTAATAGGCATCGTTTTTGGTGTAACCAGTATGTTCGGTTTCCCATTTGGTCATGTATCTGGCTTTGATAAGCCGTTTTGACTCTTCGTACGTCATACTGGTATCTGTTTGTGGTATTCTTGCACCTTCTTTTGCCAGTCTGTCGGCCTCCTCGTTGCCTTGGATTGAGAGATGATTCAACTAATGAAAGTTAACAAAGCGGGAAGACATGAGACTGCAACGATGTCGATTGCTGTTAAATATATATTGAGGGCACAATAGTGAATTTCATTTGGTGTACATAATATTTGTTCACACTGTTGCTACCCCAATGTGTAATCAACGTATCAGGTTAAACGTCAAAATCAGAATTTACAGACAAGAAGGAAAAAGATTGCTTTGCATGCCACTAACTTTCAGCAGATAAATGATGGTCTCTGTCGACGTGTCTACCCTAGAACAAACTTCTGTTGACTTCATCGCGCCAGGTATGAGAATAAACAGTGCCTACTACCAGGATGTTCTGCTGAATCAACATCTTCTGTCAAATATTCGAGCATTTCCAGAATTGTTGATCCTTTCTTTTCGACAAACTGGTGCACCAGTTCATCGGGCACAAGGAAATGTTCAATTTCTTGAACACGACGCTCCTGTTTGTATACGACCAATACTTTGGTCACTGAACACTTCCAGTCGAAATCATGTTGACTATGCAGTTATGACACAACGATTTTAAAACGTGTATTGCTCGAATCTGAAACAGAGTTCTGGACTTTTGGAACAAACTACATAAAACCACAATCGATGCGGCTATCTAAAAATAACGCAAAATTGTGGGGTCTACAGAATAAAAGTGAAACTTTGAACGCAAAATTTAATGGTCAAATATTTATTTGACTAATGTAGAACCACACGAAATGTCATTACATTTCATCACCTAATAATCAAGCTATGATGATTTTGTATTGGTTGAGCTTTTTCTTACTCAATTGTTTTGATGCTATGAATCTTGTCGCATATATGACACGATTAGTTGTAGGCTGAAAGTAGCGTCAGGGCCAGGTGAAACATACTGATAGGGGCCTCACCTCCCGTCAGGGTCAGCTGAAACATACTGACCAAGGTCTCACCTCCCGTCAGGGCCAGGTGAAACATACTGACCAAGGCCTCACCTCCCGTCAGCGAAAGGTGAAACATACTGACCAAGGCCTCACCTCACGTCAGGGCCAGGTGAAACATACTGACCAAGACCTCACCTCACGTCAGGGCCAGGTGAAACATACTGACCAAGGCCTCACCTCCCGTCAGCGAAAGTTGAAACATACTGACCAAGCCCTAATCTAACATCAGGGCCAGCTGAAACATACTGACCAAGGCCTCACCTCACCTCACGTCAGGGCCAGGTGAAACATACTGACCAAGACCTCACCTCACGTCAGGGCCAGGTGAAACATACTGACCAAGGCCTCACCTCCTGACAGGGCCAGGTGAAACATACTGACCAAGGCCTCACCTCCTGTCAGGGCCAGGTGAAACTTACTGGCCAAGGCCTAATCTCACATCAGGGTCAGCTGAAACATACTGACCAAGGCCTAATCTCACATCAGGGTCAGCTGAAACATACTGACCAAGGCCTAATCTCACATCAGAGTCAGCTGAAATATACTGATCAAGGCCTCACCTCCTGTCAGGGCCAGGTGAAACATACTGACCAAGGCCTCACCTCCTGTCAGGGCCAGGTGAAACTTACTGGACAAGGCCTAATCTCCTATCAGGGTCAGCTAAAACATACTGACCAAGGCCTAATCTCACATCAGGGTCAGCTGAAACATACTGACCAAGGCTTAATCTCACTCCAGGGTCTAGTGTAACCTCCCAACCAAGGCCTCACCTCACACAAAGGTCTAGTGTAACCTCCAAACCAAGGCCCCACCTCACACAAAGGTCTAGTGTAGCCTCTCAACCAAGGCCTCACCTCACACAAAGGTCTAGTCTAACCTCCCAACCAAGGCCTCACCTCACACAAAGGTCTAGTGTAACCTCCCAACCAATGCCCCCACCTCACACAAAGGTCTAGTGTAGCCTCCCAACCAAGGCCTCACCTCACACAAAGGTCTAGTGTAGCCTCCCAACCAAGGCCTCACCTCACACAAAGGTCTAGTGTAACCTCCCAACCAAGGCCTCACCTCACACAAAGGTCTAGTGTAACCTCCCAACCAAGGCCTCACCTCACACAACGGTCTAGTGTAACCTCCCAACCAAGGCCCCACCTCATCTCCTAGTCATGCTCCAGTTACAGCAGCACTGCCCAAGCCATGAGCAATGAAGGTGGAATCTATACTGTCATTCCTATAGTGGAGAACATTCTATGAGATTCCTCAACACGGCTCGAGTCGAACAACATCTCTATTGGTTACGAGCGTTAATGAGAAGAATAATGAGATACCAGGTGAAAAAGAATGATATTAGGATAAGGAGAATGAGCTATCAGGAGAAGGAGATTGGAGAAGGAGAATATTAGGAGAAGGAGAATGAGCTATCAGGAGAAGGAGATTGGAGAAGGAGAATATAAGGAGAAGGAGAATATTAGGAGAAGGAGAATATAAGGAGAAGGAGAATATTAGGAGAAGGAGAATATAAGGAGAAGGAGAATATTAGGAGAAGGAGAATATAAGGAGAAGGAGAATATTAGGAGAAGGAGAATATAAGGAGAAGGAGAATATAAGGAGAAGGAGAATATTAGGAGAAGGAGAATATAAGGAGAAGGAGAATATTAGGAGAAGGAGAATATAAGGAGAAGGAGAATATTAGGAGAAGGAGAATATAAGGAGAAAGAGAATGATATATTAGAAGGAGAATGAGTTAGGAGAAAGGGAATGAGATAGGAAAATGAGATAGGAGAAGGAGAATGAGAAAGGAGAAAGAATGAGATAGGAGAAGGAGAATATCAGGAGGAGATTATTAGGAGAAGGAGAATGATATATTAGAAAAAGGAGAATGAGATAGGAGAAAGAGAATGAGACAGGAGAAGGAGAATGAGATAGGAGAAGGAGAATGAGACAGGAGAAGGAGAATGAGATAGGAGAAGGAGAATGAGATAGGAGAAGAAGAATGAGATAGGAGAAGAGATGATGAGAAATTAGGAGAAGAATAAAATATTAGGAGAAGAAGAATGAGATATTAGGAGAATGAGATAGGAGAAGGAGATAGGAGAAGGAGATAGGAGAAGGAGATAGGAGAATGAGATAGGAGAATGAGATAGGAGAAGAGATGATGAGATATTAGGAGGAGAAGAATAACATAGAAGAAGAATGAGATAATAGCAGAATGAGAATGAGATCGGATAAGGAGAATAAGATATTAGGAGGAAAATGACATAGGAGAAGAATAATTAGATATAACTAACAAGGATCATTGGTTGAACGGTTCGCGTTTCATTGTTCAAATAGCTTGAGACATACACGAGTGAGAATACAGCTAGCAGTCCAACTGTCACAGTTGAAACGGCGGATCAAAAGCCGGAACAGAAGTCTCAGAGAAGAACAACAGGCTATTCATGTTATTTTCCGAATTATCTATTGTTCTATTCGTTGTACACTAAATATATATTGTTCTATTTGTTGTACACTAAATATATATTGTTCTATTTGTTGTACACTAAATATATATTGTTCTATTTGTTGTACACTAAATATATATTGTTCTATTCGTTGTACACTAAATATATATTGTTCTATTTGTTGTACACTAAATATATATTGTTCTATTCGTTGTATACTAAATATATATTGTTCTATTTGTTGTACATTAAATATATATTGTTCTATTCGTTGTACACTAAATATATATTGTTATATTCGTTGTACACTAAATATATATTGTTATATTCGTTGTACACTAAATATATATTGTTGCATTTATTGAACACTAAATATCTATTGTTGCATTTATTGCACACTAAATATCTATTGTTACATAATAAATATATATTGTTGGATTTATTACACACTAAATATATATTATTGCATTTATTGCACACTATATATATATATTGTTCCATTAGTTGCAGATTAATTATATTTTGTTCAATTTGTTGCAAGCTAAATAACTATTGCTGAATTTATTGCACACTAAATATCTATTGTTCAATGTGTTGCACACTAAATATCTATTGTTCAATGTGTTGCACACTAAATATATTTTATTCCATTTGTTGCACGCTAAATATCTACTGTTCCATATGTTGCACACTAATTATCTACTGTTCAATTTGTAGCACACTAAATATATATTTTATATTTATTGCACTAATTTCATATTAATAACAAGTTTTAGAAGTACAAACTCCCTGGGAACGGTCGCTATAGGCGCAAGACGAACGATTGATGTATACGTCTCACGCACGGCTTACTCTGTTAATCTCCAGCTTCACAGCTAAAGGAGACGACAATACCATGTCCAGTAAGGAGGACGTGTCACCTAAACAAGCACTTAGAGTTGTCTAATTGAATGTACTGACTTTCCAACATAAAGTTTACCATTTGGGTAGAGTAACCCTTTTTACTTCCTGGTGTAAGACAAGGTTATAAATTATTGTGTCTATTTCATAGTTCGTGGTTTAAGAATATAATCGTCAACTAGGACGACGTCAGTTGTCTTCTTACATCAACTGATGCTGTGCCTCTAGCCCGGTGAGGTTCACGGTCAACTGATGCTGTGCCTCTTACCCGGTGAGGTTCACGGTCAACTGATGCTGTGCTGCTAGTATGGTGAGGTTCACGATCAACTGATGCTGTGCCTCTAACCCGGTGAGGTTCACGGTCAACTGATGCTGTGCCTCTAATTCGGTGAGGTTCACGGTCAACTGATGCTGTGCCTCTAACCCGGTGAGGTTCATGATCAACTGATGCTGTGCTGCTAGTATGGTGAGGTTCACGATAAACTGATGCTGTGCCTCTAACCCGGTGAGGTCCACGATCAACTGATGCTGTGCTGCTAGTTTGGTGAGGTGCACGATGAACTGATGATATGCTGCTAGTCTGGTGAGGTTCACGATCAACTGATGCTGTGCTGCTAGCCCGGTGAGGTTCACAAAGGAGACTGTATATTTCAGGTCTTCCCCGGTCTCCCACAGCTTTTCGTACATTGTCGCTCCACCGGGCCAGACTGCCTCTGTTTGGTCTGCATAAGTGGGGCAGTCCTGCATGATATGTTCTGGTGTTTGCTTGGTTGCAACGCAACATAAAGTCAGTCATGTTGTGTGTCATTGCAACACGGAGAACACCAAGAGCAACAAATATAAAAAACTTCCACAAAAAAGGTTCTTGCGCAGAATAAGAGAACTGGCATGACACGATGTGCCTTCATTAGCGCGGAACTGTTAATAAGAAGTAGACAAACACCGGCTTATCGAGAGGTGGTGGAGAAAAGAGGTCGGAGTTAGATAGAATGCACTTTAAGAAAACTGCACGCTGTTACAAGAAAGTCACTGTTTTGGAATCTCCCGGGTAGGAAAAACTGAGAGACTAGATACCACAAGTAGGAAATAGATTGGCACAGACATAAAATGAGTATATCAAACAGAGAGTTAGAATTCGTGTCACGGGAAATGGTGCTGTATTTATTTTCATCTATGAAGGCTTTCCAATACTCCCCGTCTTCTCAATCGTACTCTCTATACAAGGATGTCTCAACCGGTCCTCATTCTATTTATGAGAAAGGTATCGCGCCTCGTGAAATGTACCTATGCGACTCACGAACGGTATATGATCAAACCATTAACAATTTATGAACGACCCACGAAAGATATATGACCGACCCTCGAAAGATTTATGAACGATCCCCGAAAGATATATGAACGACCCACGAAAGATTTATATATGAACGACACACGAAAGATATATGAACGATCCACGTAAGATATATGAACGACCCATGAAAGATATATGAACGACCCATGAAAGATATATGAACGACCCACGAAAGATATATGACCGACCCACGAAAGATATATGACCGACCCATCAAAGGTTTATGACTAACCGATGATAGATAAATGAACGACCCATTAAAGGTTTATGACTAACCGATTAAAGATATATGACCGATCCATCAAAGATATATGAACGACCCATCAAAGGTTTATGACTAACCGATGAAAGATATATGAACGACCCGTGAAAGATATATGAACGACCCATCAAAGGTTTATGACTAACCGATGAAAGATATATGAACGACCCATGAAAGATATATGAACGACCCATCAAAGGTTTATGACTAACCGATGAAAGATATATGAACGACCCACGAAAGATATATGAACGACCCATCAACGGTTTATGACTAACCGATGAAAGATATATGAACGACCCATGAAAGATATATGAGTGATTCACCAATGATATATGAGCAATCCACGAAAGGTATACGAGCGACCCACGAAAGGTATACGAGCGACCCATGAAACATATTCGAGCGACCCAGGAAAGGTATACGAGCGACTCACAAATAACCCGCAAAAGGTTAGGATTGCAGAAAAAGAAAATATTTTTAAATAAAAAATAAAACTTAGCTCGCACTTGCGATAAATACAAATCTATCAAAATATCCTAGACACATTTGATCAGGTGTTTCTATTGATAACTATTTATCACATCAACGTACCTTGACTTGTAGATATCATCATTTGTATGCATGTATTCCTTTGAGACCTGCACATTATTTCAGAAGCAGAAGTTTCTCCAAGACAAAAAGCTCGAGGCACGCCGCTATATAGCGATCCGAAGCCATACATCAGAATGCTATTTTTAACATCGATCTCACTTAATAGTCAAACACTATTTCTGAACTGAAGGAAAAAGTGAGGTTTTAATTTGCATGACATAAAATGTCAGTGACATGCGCAGCTCCTAGAATGCAAGATCAGACGCGCGTCAAATGGTTACGTCAAATCGCGGTTTGAAAACGCAGAATGACGTCAGCAAAGGAAAGGTTGCAGCCGACAGGTTCCGATCGAAGGTAAACCGATGTGATTACAAGGAGAATCCGCTCTGCGCATTCAGAGCGTCCCGGCAGATGTAATTAGATAAAAATCGCACGCAAAGTGACGCGCAGAGCTCCTACGCGCAGAATCGTATAGGAAATCTTTACCAGGTCGCGTATTCACACATCCTTGCGCCAGAAGGGACCAGGACAGCATTAAGAGATCCATTATGATCCACGCAATTTAGGAAACTGCAGCGAGAACGATAGATTCAGCCTAAAATAACTAATATTTAAGACTGCATTTCAACTAACAACCGGAATGTGCTGGCGATGTTGTTTCCAGCAATAGAATGGTCGCACTGTGGCGTACCGTGTTTTGAGAGAGAGACAGAGAGAGTGAATAAGAGAGAGAGAGAGAGGGTGAGAGATAGGATGAGATAGATGCGTACGTTGTAGCACCCATTATGATTGGTTTACTTGTGCCATATAAACATATTATCAAATTATTGCAACTTATATAATTTTCAGACGGCTTGGAAATGAGATGTTTCCGAAACGTCTTAACATCACGTACAAAGATCGAGTTACAAATAAGGGAAATACGAGAAACAATTACAACAGCAATAGGGCCTTATGAGATCTCTTGACAACGGTCAAAAGACGGAAACTCGCTTGATATGGTCACATATCGAGATAAAATAGTCTTGTAAATACGATCCTGCATGGTAATGCGCAAGGCAGATGACGAAAAGAGGTGGGAGAACAATATAAAAGAATGGACCAATCTCCGACCCCAAGGAGCACAGTTGACAGAGGGATGGCGTGGGGTTGTGAGGATGTCGTCATGTGTGCCTCAACGATCTCACCGGTTACAGTATGACCTGATACAATCTTAGGTCGCAAATACCGGTCCATCTACTGTGCGATGGACAAAATGAATACCGATCCATCTAATGTGCGATGGACAAAATGAATATCGGTCCATCTACTGTGCGATGGACAAAATGAATACCGGTCCATCTAATGTGGGATGGACACAATGAATACCGGCCCATCTACTGTGTGATGGACACAATGAATACCTACATGTAAACATTCTCAAGTGAATATTTGGTTACTGTTAGGGACTGTTCCTGCATAATGATGATGCACGCTGTATCCAACCAAGGAAAGAGTACTTCGAGTTATATCAGGGTGTTCCCATGTCTATTTGATCCTTAAAAAGATCCCCGTCACGCCGTAGGGCGCATAGGAAATATGTATCTATGTATATGTATATGGGTGTTAGGCCAATATTATTTTGTAACCAACGGCGCATAGAAAATATGGTGTTCTATGCCGCATGCGAAAATTTTGGCCTGACCATAAATGCCAAAAAAACGGAGGTCATGTACCAACCAGCACCAGGCATGCCGTACACAAAACCAGAGACTACAGTCAGCGGGCAGACGTTGAATGCCGTAGACAAATTCACATATCTGGGCAGCACGCTGTCGAGATCTGTCAGCCTAGACGATGAGGTGGCAAGCAGAATAGCAAAGGCCAGCACAGCCTTTGGTAGAATGCGCTCGATGGTCTGGGCACGTCGTGGCATCAGCGTCAAGACCAAATTGAAAGTCTACCGTACAACCATCATTCCAACCCTACTATACGCTTGCGAAAGCTGGACTGTATACTCTGGACATGCAAGGAGGTTAAACCACTTCCACACAGGTTGCCTGAGGCGAATATTCCACATCCGATGGCAAGATCGTGTCACTGACATCGAGGTTCTCTCGAGGGCTAACATGCCCAGCAAACATGCACTGCTAGAAAAAGCACGACTAGGATGGGCCGGACACCTCGTCCGTATGTCAGACGAGCGGCTCCCAAAGAAGCTTTTCTACGGCGAGCTGAGAGACGGATGGCGCGAGAGAGGGCGCCCGAAGAAACGTTTTAAAGACGGTCTGAAGGACTCACTAAAAAGTTGCCAGATAGACTTCGACACCTGGGAATGTCTTGCGAAAAACAGATCTGACTGGAGAAGTGCAGTCAAATCGGGTGTAGCTGCCGGTGAAGATGACCGTGTTGTGAAAGCCCAGAACAGACGCGAGACGCGGAAATCCCGAGCAGCGGGAACACCATCCCCTTCTACAAACCTCGTGTGCCCGATATGTAGCAGATGTTTTCGTGCTCGCATTGGCCTGTTCAGCCACATGCGCACCCACACCCAACAGGGAAATCTGTGACAAGGATGATGTCGGCGGTCCTCATCGACAACGATGGACAGCTATTATTATTATGCCCATATTATTTTGTAGCCAAAGTAGTGCATGATACCTCTGCACCTCACAGTAGAAGAGGAGCGACTAAGTAAGTAAGGTAGAAGACTCTACACCTCACGGTAGAAGAGGAGCGACAAAGTAAGTAAGGTAGAAGACTCTACACCTCGCGGTAGAAGAGGAGCGACTAAGTAAGTAAGTAGTGCATGATGTGGCCAGCATCACGTCGACCGCCTTTACTTCCCAGGGGCCGGTTTGTGATCAGAAAACAATTCCGCACCAACTACGGTATGAACCCTGATCGCCTGATTGGGAAGCTCTAGCCACTGCGCTACAGAGATAGCTCAATTTCATCCTTACAGCAGAGAAAAGAACAAATATTGCATTTCCAATGCATGTCGTCAATGACGACTATGGAGTGTTGTACATGGTGGTAGCAACCTCAAAACACATATATGTTAATATATAATATGTAATCATGGTGTCAAACTAGACATATCAAGTGTCTAATGCCAGGTAGTCAAATATTGTTTAAACTCATTTCAGTTTTTTGCCTCGGAGTACCATGGGACAAAGGGTTTAACTCAGGTCATCTGTCCATCTGATATGTGTAAGTCCACGCGAGTGCTTAAAGTTACCGCTGAGGAGATGGAGATACGACATGACCTCGCCCTTGGATAGTCAATGACAGGCACAGATTCAAGCGGCTTGTGGCTGTCTGGCATCATGCAACCCTGCCTGGTTGAATAACAGGATTCGCGTATTCAAGACTGTCAATGACAGGCACAGATTCAAGCAGCTTTTGGCTGTCTGGCATCAGGCAACCCTGACTGGTTGAATAACAGGATTCGCGTATTCAAGACTGTCAATGTTGTTGGCTCCATTGTGCATTCACCATCTTGAATCTTCTGTCTCTGATTTGAGTAGGTTCCATACCTGAAGCAACGAATAGTGATCGCTACACCTCAATGAATTGGGAAGGTGAGGACAGCGCTGCATGAGCAACCTTGCATGTGTTCGGATTGGAGAACCAACGAGGTAGTACTTGTACAGGATATCAACACATTACCAAAATTTTTGCTGAAGTCGGACGCACTGAGTCGTAAAGCGCAAAATAATATGAAGCGTACTCTGCCCTAGGAAAAAAGTCGAATGAAAAAATGGGATCAAGATGCTGCAGTGGTCAGCGACACATAGCTGACTGCTAGCGTCAGGGCCAGCGAACCATAGCTGCCAAGACCCTTCTACACCTCCACGTGGTGATCCTGGATAACAGGCTGCAGCAGGGCAGACTGGCTAAGGAGAAGGGATCGAAGAAGGAATGCTAATCCGGTACTTAAAAAATGCTTGCTGAAGTCGAATGTGTTGGACCGAAAGGTGCAAATATCGCAGCCAAGCTGTAAACTACGACACAACGCATTCCGTTGTCTGGACTACATTCTGCTACTTAAGCCCTTTCAGGGTTTGGTAGTAGGAGATTGAGAACGAACGAAGAAGAAGAAGAAAGAAGAATGAAAAAATGTGACAGGAAAGCTGAAGTGATGTCTCTGTCTGTTCTATTATTGATGTGTGTTGTTATAACTAACTCACAAACATCTTGCGTCTGCCTGTCCTTGTCCGTATAAGCTCTTTATGGCAATCACCGCTATAAGGTTTCCTATTATATTTATATGGTTAGTGCAATCTATTTTTACTCGAGCAATTTGTTAGCGCAGTTCATTGTTATTGGTTTATTTATTAGAAAGACAATAATAATCGCTTTTAGCTTTTACTGTTAATTTGAATGAGTTAATTAACTTTCACGACTTAATTTAACTAAAAACAGTTATAAAGACGCAAGAGGGAAAACACAGATAGAGATACAGACTATATAGAGACATGTCAAACAAGAACACAGGCTTAACACCTTCCATCTACGGCGCCTGCAATCCAGTCTTGCATAGAAGGACGGAGTGACAAATGTACAGGGCGACTCTCGTACAGGTCGACTCTCCCAATGGCCGACTCTCCCACAGGCCGACTCTCGCACAGGCCGACTCTCGCACAGGCCGACTCTCCCACAGGCCGACTCTCGCACAGGTCTCCAAAGCATTTACATTTTCCTTACGCAGCGAAGACTATGATGGCTTGGTTATGTTCTCCGCAAGAAAGATAGTTTCATCCCCAAAGATATCATCTACGGACAGTTGGCGAATGGCAAAAGTACCACAGCTGATGTTCAAATATATGTGTAATAGTGACATGATGACTATGGACATGAGTCTGCCATCCTGGTAAGACGAAGCTGCACATCGATGATTAAAGTGGAATGTACCAACCAAGAGCCACCTCATTCTGAGTGAACAGAACCTGCTGTAACACGGAGAAGTGAAACGAGTGTGTCACAAGAGGAGATAATTCCCTCAAAACTCATTAGAGAGTCGCATCATCATAGTCATGACTGAAAGGGGCTACTATAGAGAGTTAGCATTCCAATGTTGCAAGATAGTATAGTCAGTCATGACTGAAATGGGATACTATAGAGAGTTAGCATTCCAATGTTGCAAGATAGTATAGTCAGTCATGACTGAAATGGGATACTATAGAGAGTTAGCATTCCAATGTTGCAAGATAGTATAGTCAGTCATGACTGAAAGGGGCTGCTATAGAGAGTTAGCATTCCAATGTTGCAAGATAGTATAGTCAGTCATGACTGAAAGGGGCTACTATAGAGAGTTAGCATTCCAATGTTGCAGGATAGTATAGTCAGTCATGACTGAAAGGGGCTACTATAGAGAGTTAGCATTCCAATGTTGCAAGATAGTATAGTCAGTCATGACTGAAGGGGGATACTATAGAGAGTTAGCATTCCAATGTTGCAGGATAGTATAGTCAGTCATGACTGAAAGGGGCTACTATAGAGAGTAAGCATTCCAATGTTGCAAGATAGTATAGTCAGTCATGTCTGAAGGGGGATACTATAGAGAGTTAGCATTCCAATGTTGCAAGATCGTATAGTCAGTCATGACTGAAAAGGGCTACTATAGAGAGTTAGCATTCCAATGTTGCAAGATAGTATAGTCAGTCATGACTGAAGGGGGATACTATAGAGAGTTAGCATTCCAATGTTGCAAGATCGTATAGTCAGTCATGACTGAAAGGGGCTACTATAGAGAGTTAGCATTCCAATGTTGCAAGATAGTATAGTCAGTCATGACTGAAGGGGGATACTATAGAGAGTTAGCATTCCAATGTTGCAAGATAGTATAGTCAGTGACTTAATGTTATAAATATCAGACATGGACCATAACTAGACATACCGACTTTATGTTATCAGTATCAGACATGGACCATAACTAGACATACCGACTTTATGTTATCAGTATCAGACATGGACCATAACTAGACATACCGACTTTATGTTATCAGTATCAGACATGGACCATAACTAGACATACCGACTTTATGTTATCAGTATCAGACATGGACCATAACTAGACATACCGACTTTATGTTATCAGTATCAGACATGGACCATAACTAGACATACCGACTTTATGTTAGCAGTATCAGACATGGACGACGATCAGGCAGACCAGTTAACTGTTACAGTATATCAAATAATTGTGAAAAGCAGTCAAGGCCAACAGAAAAGACCGTATGCATTGAAGATATCCAGCAGAAAATACAATCAATGCGATGCTTAGCTTATATTGAGAGAAATATAAATTATTCTTCTACTTCATCTTCTTCTTCGTCTGCGTTCTTTCTGAAAAAGGAGTTTTGCTGTGTTGTGTCGCAGATTACAGAGAGGCTGCAATAGACATATTTATCATTGAATGGTTTGGGCATCTATCAACAATGTCTGCAGACATATACATCTTGTGAGTACATCCGGGGTTCACGAAAACAGAAAAAATAATTAACCGATGAATGTATTATGTTAAACAAACATTACAAAAGCATGAATTGAAAAAAGAAAAATAGCAATAGCAAAATAGATGGCACATAAAAAAGGGTGCCACATAAAAAAGGATGGCCCACAAACGTGAAGAGCACCTTCACAAAGTAGCTAATAACGAAAGTAAACAGATGAGATGGTGACAGCACAGCACAAGCATACGTTAATTGCTATTGTCAGCAAGGACAAGCCTTAAAGACAAGAAGAAAAACAGTACTAATGTACACGCCTTCTATACTGACAATACACGTGAGTACAATGTACAATAAACATTGCAGAATATGTGATATTTCTGACTTAAAGATGTAACATCATTTAACCAAATTTAACAATACACGGACTATTTTATCTGACCAAAGATGTAACATCATTTAACCAGATTTAACAATACACGGACTATTTTATCTGACCAAAGATGTAACATCATTTAACCAGATTTAACAATACACGGACTATTTTATCTGACCAAAGATGTAACATCATTTAACCAGATTTAACAATACACGAACTATTTTGTAATAAGATATATCCAGTTGTGAATCAAGAAATATTCATCGCAATAATTGGCTGGTTACACGATATCTATATTTAGCATCGTATTTTCGTGATGTCTAAATCTCGTAAATAAATATTAAATGTGGTCGGAACTGCAACTTAACAGGTATTGTTCTGAGTTGAATATGGCTTTAAAAATGGACACAAATCTGATGAATTAATTGCCAGCGGTAATGGAATCAGCGTCAAATAATTAATCACTAATTGTTTTTCTTATTACCGGTATTATCGTTCCTGAAATAGTACGTAACACCGATTGGGCAAATTTGACAAAAATTAGACTCGCGTACGGCGAGTGGGAAGCTAAATGGGTTCATACAAATTGTCAAACATATTGTGTGAATTATTCTGTCATCTAGAGCTGCAGAGCCACAGCCAAAAATAAGGACAGCAGTTTCATGGGGATAAACTTCGCGTAAATACAAAATACACGTATAAGTAAAGGAAAGAATAAGTTGACCATGTTCTTGACTGTTACAACTATCATCCACGTAATATTAATTCACAATTGTTCATCTGTTATTTCACCGTTTGCTGGGGAGATTTGATTGGCAGTGGGTCAAAGTGACGACTGGCCAGGAACTATAAACACGAAGTCTGAGCTGGATAATTATGAAATGATGATGCTAGGAAAATTACAGTTATGAATTGGAAAGTAGGGGTTGAGATACGGGAAGAGATGGGCGTCTTGAGGGGGGAGGTGGTGGTTAAGGGGGAAGAAATGGGTTGTGACCTAATCTCAGTTCAACGGCGCTTGACGCAAGCCACTATAGAATGTTTAGCATACTTATGAAAGTCGTTTATACAGTTATGATTTTGAAAGTAGGGTATATGAGTTGAGATACGGGAAGAGATGGGCGTCTTGAGGGGGGTGGTGGTTAAGGGGGAAGAAATGGGTTGTGACCTAATCTCAGTTCAACGGCGCTTGACGCAAGCCACTATAGAATGTTTAGCATACTTATGAAAGTCGTTTATACAGTTATGATTTTGAAAGTAGGGTATATGAGTTGAGATACGGGAAGAGATAGGCGTCTTGAGGGAGGTGGTTAAGGGGGAAGAAATGGGTTGTGACCTAATCTGAGTTCAACGGCGCTTGACGCAAGCCACTATAGAATGTTTAGCATACTTATGAAAGTCGTTTATACAGTTATGATTTTGAAAGTAGGGTATATGAGTTGAGATACGGGAAGAGATGGGCGTCTTGAGGGGGAGGTTAAGGGGGAAGAAATGGGTTGTGACCTAATCTCAGTTCAACGGCGCTTGACGCAAGCCACTATAGAATGTTTCGCATACTTATGAAAGTCGTTTATACAGTTATGATTTTGAAAGTAGGGTATATGAGTTGAGATACGGGAAGAGATGGGCGTCTTGAGGGGGGTGGTGGTTAAGGGGGAAGAAATGGGTTGTGACCTAATCTCAGTTCAACGGCGCTTGACGCAAGCCACTATAGAATGTTTAGCATACTTATGAAAGTCGTTTATACAGTTATGATTTTGAAAGTAGGGTATATGAGTTGAGATACGGGAAGAGATGGGCGTCTTGAGGGAGGTGGTTAAGGGGGAAGAAATGGGTTGTGACCTAATCTGAGTTCAACGGCGCTTGACGCAAGCCACTATAGAATGTTTAGCATACTTATGAAAGTCGTTTATACAGTTATGATTTTGAAAGTAGGGTATATGAGTTGAGATACGGGAAGAGATGGGCGTCTTGAGGGAGGTGGTTAAGGGGGAAGAAATGGGTTGTGACCTAATCTGAGTTCAACGGCGCTTGACGCAAGCCACTATAGAATGTTTAGCATACTTATGAAAGTCGTTTATACAGTTATGATTTTGAAAGTAGGGTATATGAGTTGAGATACGGGAAGAGATGGGCGTCTTGAGGGGGAGGTTAAGGGGGAAGAAATGGGTTGTGACCTAATCTCAGTTCAACGGCGCTTGACGCAAGCCACTATAGAATGTTTAGCATACTTATGAAAGTCGTTTATACAGTTATGATTTTGAAAGTAGGGGTTGAGATACGGGAAGAGATGGGCGTCTTGAGGAGGAGGTTAAGGGGGAAGAAATGGGTTGTCACCTAATCTCAGTTCAACGGCGCTTGACGCAAGCCACTATAGAATGTTTAGCATACTTATGAAAGTCGTTTATACAGTTATGATTTTGAAAGTAGGGGTTGAGATACGGGAAGAGATGGGCGTCTTGAGGAGGAGGTTAAGGGGGGAAGAAATGGGTTGTGACCTAATCTCAGTTCAACGGCGCTTGACGCAAGCCACTATAGAATGTTTAGCATACTTATGAAAGTCGTTTATACAGTTATGAATTTGAAAGTAGGGTATATGAGTTGAGATACGGGAAGAGATGGGCGTCTTGAGGGGGGCAGGTGGTTAAGGGGGAAGAAATGGGTTGTGACCTAATCTGAGTTCAACGGCGCTTGACGCAAGCCACTATAGAATGTTTCGCATACTTATGAAAGTCGTTTATACAGTTATGAATTTGAAAGTAGGGTATATGAGTTGAGATACGGGAAGAGATGGGCGTCTTGAGGGAGGTGGTTAAGGGGGAAGAAATGGGTTGTGACCTAATCTCAGTTCAACGGCGCTTGACGCAAGCCACTATAGAATGTTTAGCATACTTATGAAAGTCGTTTATACAGTTATGAATTTGAAAGTAGGGTATATGAGTTGAGATACGGGAAGAGATGGGCGTCTTGAGGGGGGGAGGTGGTTAAGGGGGAAGAAATGGGTTGTGACCTAATCTCAGTTCAACGGCGCTTGACGCAAGCCACTATAGAATGTTTAGCATACTTATGAAAGTCGTTTATACAGTTATGAATTTGAAAGTAGGGTATATGAGTTGAGATACGGGAAGAGATGGGCGTCTTGAGGGAGGTGGTTAAGGGGGAAGAAATGGGTTGTGACCTAATCTCAGTTCAACGGCGCTTGACGCAAGCCACTATAGAATGTTTAGCATACTTATGAAAGTCGTTTATACAGTTATGAATTTGAAAGTAGGGTATATGAGTTGAGATACGGGAAGAGATGGGCGTCTTGAGGGGGGGAGGTGGTTAAGGGGGAAGAAATGGGTTGTGACCTAATCTCAGTTCAACGGCGCTTGACGCAAGCCACTATAGAATGTTTAGCATACTTATGAAAGTCGTTTATACAGTTATGAATTTGAAAGTAGGGTATATGAGTTGAGATACGGGAAGAGATGGGCGTCTTGAGGGAGGTGGTTAAGGGGGAAGAAATGGGTTGTGACCTAATCTCAGTTCAACGGCGCTTGACGCAAGCCACTATAGAATGTTTAGCATACTTATGAAAGTCGTTTATACAGTTATGAATTTGAAAGTAGGGTATATGAGTTGAGATACGGGAAGAGATGGGCGTCTTGAGGGAGGTGGTTAAGGGGGAAGAAATGGGTTGTGACCTAATCTCAGTTCAACGGCGCTTGACGCAAGCCACTATAGAATGTTTAGCATACTTATGAAAGTCGTTTATACAGTTATGAATTTGAAAGTAGGGTATATGAGTTGAGATACGGGAAGAGATGGGCGTCTTGAGGGGGGGAGGTGGTTAAGGGGGAAGAAATGGGTTGTGACCTAATCTCAGTTCAACGGCGCTTGACGCAAGCCACTATAGAATGTTTAGCATACTTATGAAAGTCGTTTATACAGTTATGAATTTGAAAGTAGGGTATATGAGTTGAGATACGGGAAGAGATGGGCGTCTTGAGGGAGGTGGTTAAGGGGGAAGAAATGGGTTGTGACCTAATCTGAGTTCAACGGCGCTTGACGCAAGCCACTATAGAATGTTTAGCATACTTATGAAAGTCGTTTATACAGTTATGATTTTGAAAGTAGGGTATATGAGTTGAGATACGGGAAGAGATGGGCGTCTTGAGGGAGGTGGTTAAGGGGGAAGAAATGGGTTGTGACCTAATCTGAGTTCAACGGCGCTTGACGCAAGCCACTATAGAATGTTTAGCATACTTATGAAAGTCGTTTATACAGTTATGAATTTGAAAGTAGGGTATATGAGTTGAGATACGGGAAGAGATGGGCGTCTTGAGGGGGGCAGGTGGTTAAGGGGGAAGAAATGGGTTGTGACCTAATCTGAGTTCAACGGCGCTTGACGCAAGCCACTATAGAATGTTTAGCATACTTATGAAAGTCGTTTATACAGTTATGAATTTGAAAGTAGGGTATATGAGTTGAGATACGGGAAGAGATGGGCGTCTTGAGGGAGGTGGTTAAGGGGGAAGAAATGGGTTGTGACCTAATCTGAGTTCAACGGCGCTTGACGCAAGCCACTATAGAATGTTTCGCATACTTATGAAAGTCGTTTATACAGTTATGAATTTGAAAGTAGGGTATATGAGTTGAGATACGGGAAGAGATGGGCGTCTTGAGGGGGGCAGGTGGTTAAGGGGGAAGAAATGGGTTGTGACCTAATCTGAGTTCAACGGCGCTTGACGCAAGCCACTATAGAATGTTTCGCATACTTATGAAAGTCGTTTATACAGTTATGAATTTGAAAGTAGGGTATATGAGTTGAGATACGGGAAGAGATGGGCGTCTTGAGGGGGGCAGGTGGTTAAGGGGGAAGAAATGGGTTGTGACCTAATCTGAGTTCAACGGCGCTTGACGCAAGCCACTATAGAATGTTTAGCATACTTATGAAAGTCGTTTATACAGTTATGAATTTGAAAGTAGGGTATATGAGTTGAGATACGGGAAGAGATGGGCGTCTTGAGGGGGGCAGGTGGTTAAGGGGGAAGAAATGGGTTGTGACCTAATCTGAGTTCAACGGCGCTTGACGCAAGCCACTATAGAATGTTTAGCATACTTATGAAAGTCGTTTATACAGTTATGAATTTGAAAGTAGGGTATATGAGTTGAGATACGGGAAGAGATGGGCGTCTTGAGGGGGGCAGGTGGTTAAGGGGGAAGAAATGGGTTGTGACCTAATCTGAGTTCAACGGCGCTTGACGCAAGCCACTATAGAATGTTTAGCATACTTATGAAAGTCGTTTATACAGTTATGAATTTGAAAGTAGGGTATATGAGTTGAGATACGGGAAGAGATGGGCGTCTTGAGGGGGGCAGGTGGTTAAGGGGGAAGAAATGGGTTGTGACCTAATCTGAGTTCAACGGCGCTTGACGCAAGCCACTATAGAATGTTTAGCATACTTATGAAAGTCGTTTATACAGTTATGAATTTGAAAGTAGGGTATATGAGTTGAGATACGGGAAGAGATGGGCGTCTTGAGGGGGGCAGGTGGTTAAGGGGGAAGAAATGGGTTGTGACCTAATCTGAGTTCAACGGCGCTTGACGCAAGCCACTATAGAATGTTTCGCATACTTATGAAAGTCGTTTATACAGTTATGATTTTGAAAGTAGGGTATATGAGTTGAGATACGGGAAGAGATGGGCGTCTTGAGGGAGGTGGTGGTTAAGGGGGAAGAAATGGGTTGTGACCTAATCTGAGTTCAACGGCGCTTGACGCAAGCCACTATAGAATGTTTAGCATACTTATGAAAGTCGTTTATACAGTTATGATTTTGAAAGTAGGGTATATGAGTTGAGATACGGGAAGAGATGGGCGTCTTGAGGGAGGTGGTGGTTAAGGGGGAAGAAATGGGTTGTGACCTAATCTGAGTTCAACGGCGCTTGACGCAAGCCACTATAGAATGTTTCGCATACTTATGAAAGTCGTTTATACAGTTATGAATTTGAAAGTAGGGTATATGAGTTGAGATACGGGAAGAGATGGGCGTCTTGAGGGAGGCAGGTGGTTAAGGGGGAAGAAATGGGTTGTGACCTAATCTGAGTTCAACGGCGCTTGACGCAAGCCACTATCGAATTTTTCGCATACTTATGAAAGTCGTTTATACAGTTATGATTTTGAAACACGCATGAGCGACTTGAGATGGGGGACAAATGTGGGGGAGAGAAAAGACCAGGAGCGGGATACGAGTTATGGGATGTTAAATGTGGTTTGGAAGGGGATTAAGGGACAAGACATGGATGGATTTGGATGGTAGGGAGAATAGTGCATTGGTGATGTTGGGTAAGGTTGTTGGAAAGGGGTAAATGGTTTTTAAATTATTAAATTATTGTTGTTTCTTTCATTTTGTGCAGTTCGCAAGCAGACTATGTTGTCATGGTAGAAGTGTTAGTGACAAGCAGACTGTGTCGTCATGGAAGAAGTGTTAGGGACAAGCAGACTGTGTCGTCATGGAAGAAGTGTTAGTGACAAGCAGACTGTGTCGTCATGGAAGAAGTGTTAGGGACAAGCAGACTGTGTCGTCATGGAAGAAGTGTTAGGGACAAGCAGACTGTGTCGTCATGGAAGAAGTGTTAGGGACAAGCAGACTGTGTCGTCATGGAAGAAGTGTTAGGGACAAGCAGACTGTGTCGTCATGGAAGAAGTGTTAGTAGCAATAACTAGCATCATCCAAACGTAAAACACATGTACACTTTTCGATATTTCTTGTGAAAACGCCGGCTTTACATGTTCAACATGAAACACAACGCCAACTATACAGGTTAAACATGAAACACAACGCCAACTATACTGCTTAAACATGAAACACATCAACACCTATACAGGTTAAACATGAAAAACAACGCCCACTATACAGGTTAAACATGAAATACAACGCCCACTATACAGGTTAAACATGAAACACAACGCCCACTATACAGGTTAAACTATACAGGAAAAACAACGCCAGCCATTGTTAAGTATGACTTGCACTGACAACATTTGGGCATCAATGTCGGCATCAGTGATTATTCCCATTGGGAGATCTGTCGGAGGGATTTATATGGCTGAGGAATAAACGCCGTATGTTTGTGCAGTCATCGCAGAATGTGCAGGTTAGGTTTTCTGTCATTATTCAAGAACAGAAAAGAACATGCCATACGGAGGTTTTGAACTCTTGTCTACTTGGTAAATTGATGTGTTACCTAACCACTTTGTCACGTGCTCTTCGTATATGATAAATTTGGCTAACGTTTGAAACGTTCATAGACGAGTTCTACAGTGGCAGCAGCATCCTCAGTCTGTTCACAGATCTATTAGGTCAATTTAATTCGACATTTCAAAGCGATAGAAGAACACACTAGGTCCCAGCTAGTCCCGATTGGCGGAGATAGCGTTCATTCAATAAACTACAGATAGGAAAAAACAATACGTGCCACCATGGCGATTGTGTAATGACTGCTTAACATATGCTGGGCATGAACAGAACAAAGCAAATATGGCCAGTGCTAGGCGAATTCTATGGAGACACCAATAACCACAGTCTGACCACTGGCTATTTCGTAATATAGATTCACGTTAATGTATGAATTTACATGATGATGATGATGATGAAGAAGAAGAAGAAGAAGAAGAAGAAGAAGAAGAAGAAGAAGAAGAAGAAGTATAGGGCAAAAAGAGGACAGGCCAAGAAGAGCTTTTTACGTAAGAGACAACCGAAAGTCAGGCGACAAACCCTGTTTGACATTGTAGGACATTGTTAGATTCATTCTCAGGACAGATCATTGCCCTGGCTAAGTTGATTCTATAGTTTCACGGACTGGCATATTGTTACGCTGACGCGAGCTGGTGCATGACATAACCAAAGACCATCAACGCAAAGAAAAAGTAGAAGATAAGAAAGTAATATTAATAACAATACGTAGGTCAACAGCAACAACGAAAAGAAGAAAAGCAGAAACCTAAGACCAATCAAATGAAGAGGAGAAAAAGAAGATGATGATACACGAAAAAAGAAGATATGTTCAAGCTATTATCTGAAACCGCACGACAATGATCAAGACAAATGATAGAAGATGATATTAACGATTATAGAAAAGGCTAAACGTGCCATCATTGACACTATCGTAATTCTACTTGGCCTTGACTTTGGGAATTTCATGTGTACTGTTTAAGGAAATGTACAGTTTCCACAAGTGTGTGAGAATGCCTTTCATGATAGATTGACAGATACATCCAGACTGACGGAATGAAATCTAGATGCATCTTATTAACACAATCATGGGTGTGCTATTTAGGTAGGTGGATGAATGTTCACATACAGACAGTGAGTCAGACAGGCAGTGAGTCAGACAGGCAGTGAGTCAGACAGACAGTGAGTCAGATAGACAGTGAGTCAGACAGACAGTGAGTCCGATAGACAGTGAGTCAGAGACAGTGAGTCAGACAGACAGTGAGTCAGACAGGCAGTGAGTCAGACAGACAGTGAGTCAGACAGACAGTGAGTCAGACAGGCAGTGAGTCAGACAGGCAGTGAGTCAGACATGCAGTGAGTCAGACAGACAGTGAGTCAGACAGGCAGTGAGTCAGACAGACAGTGAGTCAGACAGGCAGTGAGTCAGACAGGCAGTGAGTCAGACAGACAGTGAGTCAGACAGGCAGTGAGTCAGACAGGCAGTGAGTCAGACATACAGTGAGTCAGCCAGGCAGTGAGTCCGACAGACAGTCCCTGAGTCAGACAAGCAGTGAGTCAGACAGGCAGTGAGTCGGACAGACAGTGAGTCAGACAGACAGTGAGTCAGACAGGCAGTGAGTCAGACAGACAGTGAGTCATACATGCAGTGAGTCAGTCAGACAGTGAGTCAGACAGACAGTGAGTTAGACAGACAGTGAGTCAGACAGGCAGTGAGTCAGACAGGCAGTGAGTCAGACAGACAGTGAGTCAGACAGACAGTGAGTCAGACAGACAGTGAGTCATACATGCAGTGAGTCAGTCAGACAGTGAGTCAGACAGACAGTGAGTCAGACAGACAGTGAGTTAGACAGACAGTGAGTCAGACAGGCAGTGAGTCAGACAGACAGTGAGTCAGACAGGCAGTGAGTCAGACAGACAGTGAGTCAGACAGGCAGTGAGTCAGACAGACAGTGAGTCAGACAGGCTAATAGATGGATGGATGAATGAATGGATGGATTGATGTGTGGACGGATGGATGGACGGACGGATGGATGGATGGACGGATGGATGGGCGTATGGATGGACGGATATACAGACAGATAGATTAATTGTTGCTGTTGTAGAATGCCCACAATGAGTATCTTTTCTTTGTTGTGTCCCTCCGACGATACGTGACGGGTTGCAGTGGCTTTCCTCAAACCCGACCGTGCTGATAAAGGTGAACCGGGATCCTCCAAGCGGCTGTGCTAGGCTTGGCTTCATATGTGTGTCGTTCATTACTTCGGAGATCACGTCGATCCCCCATCTCGATAGCCAGACTGGGGGTTTTGGTAAATATATTTCGCCTGACCCTGACTAACATTGTCCGTTAGTCTCCTCTCCAGACAGACATACAGTCAAACAGGCAGGCAGACAGTCAAATAGGCAGACAGACAGACTTGGGCGGACAGACAGATATACAGATAGATAGATAGATAGATAGATGGATAATGGATGGATGGATGGATGGATATATAGATAGATAGATAGATAGATAGATAGATAGATAGATAGATAGATAGATAGATAGATAGATAGATAGATAGACGGATAGATAGACGGACGGAAAGACGGGCGGACGGACAGACATACAGAAGGATATAAAGATAGATAGATAGATAGATAGATAGATAGATAGATAGATAGATAGATAGATAGATAGATATACGGATGGAAAGACGGGCGGACGGACAGACAGAAGGATATAAAGATAGATAGATAGATAGATAGATAGATAGATAGATAGATAGATAGATAGATAGATAGATAGATAGATAGATAGATAGATAGATAGATAGATAGGCGGATGGAAAGACGGGCGGACGGACAGACAGAAGGATATAAAGATAGATAGATAGATAGATAGATAGATAGATAGATAGATAGATAGATAGATAGATAGATAGATAGATAGATAGATAGATAGATACAAACAAGAAATACAATAATAGTAAACAATTGATGGCTTCCTTTAAGAAATTTCCAGAAAGAAAAGCGAAGCTTCCGTCACACCTCACTGACGACGAGGTAGCCCAACCGCGAGGGAGGTTCGAATGTTTGAGCGTAAGTGTTTCCGTTCTGTCTCCGATTTGGATGTTTCACCTCCCTGCACAATGTTTGTGTCTGATCAGAGGCACTTGGCTGGGACGTGCTTGCTGGCTGGGAGGAAAAAAGGGGGTACAGCTGAGGAGGATTAGATTACTTCTGCCGTGTGCCTGTAACTCTTGGAGGCTAAACTGCTCACGCGGTACGGACTCAATACTAGAAGTAATCTGTGTCAGTTCTTCACTCTCTCTCTGCCCGTCTCTCAAACTATCTTTATGCATGGCACTCTGTCTATATGTATGCCTGTATCTCTGTCTATCTTTATGCCTTTCTCTCTGCCTATCTTTATGCCTGTCTCTGCCTATCTTTATCCCTGTCTGTCTCTGTGTAGCCCTCTTTGTCTCTATCTTTCTTTGTCAACCACTATCTTATTTGGTCTATTTATTCCTCTTTGTCTCTATCGCTCTTCGTACCTCTCTCGCTCTCTCTCTCTCTCTCTCTATATATATATATATATTTAACAATCTATATATATCGGTTACTATTTATCTCTCCCTTTCTTTATATCGTTGTCATTTTCTCTATATCTTCTTTTATATCTGTTTTCTCTATCTCTCGCTTTCTGACTCTCTACCAGATAAAAACATATTAATAACATACACTAACAAATGATACATATTTGAACATATTCCATGGCCACAAGACGGTTACCGCAAGGCTCTCTCTCTCTCTCTCTATCTTACACTCGTATACACACTCACACACACATACACACTCACACACACACACATACACCCACACTCACACACACACACACATCTCTTGTTTTAACAGTCAGACAACAACTAAGCCAAGAAGCATAAAATACCAAGACAAAAATTAAAACCATAACGTAGATTTCCAGGGCAGTATAAGATTACCACATGCATCTATCTTTCTCTCTCTCTCTTCTCTCTCTTTCTCTCTCTCTCTCTCTTTTCTCTCTCTCTCTCTCTCTCTCTCTCTCTCTCTCTATCACTTTGAATACTGTTTTAACAACGTAATGGCTATAATATTTGTTCTACCTCACCGTTCGTGTTTTAACAACTTAATAGAGAACTGAGACGCTAGTCTGGTCAGGCACAACATACTGACCAGGCACAACCTACTGACCAGGACCAACATACTGACCAGGACCAACATACTGACCAGGACCAACATACTGACCAGGCACAACCTACTGACCAGGACCAACATACTGACCAGGCACAACCTACTGACAAGGACCAACATACTGACCAGGCACAACATACTGACCAGGCACAACATACTGACCAGGACCAACATACTGACCAGGACCAACATACTGACCAGGCACAACATACTGGTCAGGCACACCATACTGACCAAGACCACAATCTCTCTTTCGTGTAGCGTTCCGGGGAAACAGGCTGTTTTCAAGGCAATCTGGCTGAAGAGATGTGGATCGACATGATTACTGTAGTATCGAGCGTCACGCAGATGGAGTCAAGGATAACACTTCAGCGACAAGAATAGCACCACTGCCAAACAGAGATCGTGTCGTAACAGGCATCTAACTGTGTCTCGTGGCATAACATCGGCCATGGGTAGGTTGTTTATTAAGAGCAGCATATATGGCGTCTAACAGGCCGCGGGCCTACTTTGTTCTAGCGTTTCTTCTTCTTCTTCTTCGTACGCAGTCAGACAGTAACCATTATTTTTTCGAAAAAAGCGGCGGTCATCCTGAGGCTGTCGATACTGCCATAGAGCTTGTCTTGCAGTTCCACTGGTGATAGCCACATCTGCTCTCTCTGATCCTCGCATAAAATACCAAGACAAAAATGAAAACCATAACGTAGATTTCCAGGGCAGTATAAGATTACCACATGCATCTATCTTTCTCTCTCTCTCTTCTCTCTCTTTCTCTCTCTCTCTCTTTTCTCTCTCTCTCTCTCTCTCTCTCTCTCTATCACTTTGAATACTGTTTTAACAACGTAATGGCTATAATATTTGTTCTACCTCACCGTTCGTGTTTTAACAACTTAATAGAGAACTGAGACGCTAGTCTGGTCAGGCACAACATACTGACCAGGCACAACCTACTGACCAGGACCAACATACTGACCAGGACCAACATACTGACCAGGACCAACATACTGACCAGGCACAACCTACTGACCAGGACCAACATACTGACCAGGCACAACCTACTGACAAGGACCAACATACTGACCAGGCACAACATACTGACAAGGCACAACATACTGACCAGGACCAACATACTGACCAGGCCCAACATACTGACCAGGCACAACATACTCACCAGGCACAACCTACTTACCAGGACCAACATACTGACCAGGCACAACATACTGACCAAGCACAACCTACTGACCAGGACCAACATACTGACCAGGCACAACATACTAACCAGGCACAACATACTGACCAGGCACAATCTACTGACCAGGCACAACATACTGAACAGGCACAATATACTGACCAGGCACAACCTACTGACCAGGACCAACATACTGACCAGGCACAACATACTGACCAGGCACAACATATTGACCAGGCACAACATACTGACCAAGCACAACCTACTGACCAGGACCAACATACTGACCAGGCACAACATACTGACCAAGCACAACCTACTGACCAGGACCAACATACTGACCAGGCACAACATACTGACCAGGCACAACATACTGACCAGGCACAACATGCTGACCAGGACCAACATACTGCCCAGGACCAACATACTGACCAGGCACAACATACTGACCAGGACCAACATACTGACCAGGACCAACATACTGACCAGGCACAACATACTGACCAAGCACAAACTACTGACCAGGACCAATATACTGACCAGGCACAACATACTGACCAGGCACAACATACTGACCAGGACCAACATACTGACCAGGACCAACATACTGACCAGGCACAACATACTGGTCAGACACACCATACTGACCAAGACCACAATCTCTCTTTCGTGTAGCGTTCCGGGGAAACAGGCTGTTTTCAAGGCAGTCTGGCTGAAGAGATGTGGATCGACATGATTACTGTAGTATCGAGCGTCACGCAGATGGAGTCAAGGATAACACTTCAGCGACAAGAATAGCACCACTGCCAAACAGAGATCGTGTCGTAACAGGCATCTAACTGTGTCTCGTGGCATAACATCGGCCATGGGTAGGTTGTTTATTAAGAGCAGCATATATGGCGTCTAACAGGCCGCGGGCCTACTTTGTTCTAGCGTTTCTTCTTCTTCTTCTTCGTACGCAGTCAGACAGTAACCATTATTTTTTCGAAAAAAGCGGCGGTCATCCTGAGGCTGTCGATACTGCCATAGAGCTTGTCTTGCAGTTCCACTGGTGATAGCCACATCTGCTCTCTCTGATCCTCGTATGTCGGGCAGTTCTGCAGCAGATGTTCAGCTGTCATTTTACCGGTACCGCACGGGCATTCGTCGGTACCACCTATCTTCAATTTGTTGAATAGGTGGTATCTCAGTCTATTGTGGCCAGTGCGAAGTCTGAAGACAACGACCTGCTCTCTTCTGTTCAACTGGTAATAGGCATCGTTTTTGGTGTAACCAGTATGTTCGGTTTCCCATTTGGTCATGTATCTGGCTTTGATAAGCTGTTTTGACTCTTCGTACGTCATACTAGTATCTGTTTGTGGTAGTCTTGCACCTTCTTTTGCC
This sequence comes from Ariolimax columbianus, assembly GCA_036924085.1. Taxonomy (NCBI): domain Eukaryota; kingdom Metazoa; phylum Mollusca; class Gastropoda; order Stylommatophora; family Arionidae; genus Ariolimax; species Ariolimax columbianus. The sequence goes on from JAVGWX010000009.1 coordinate 7,285,738, forward strand.
AGTCTGTCTGCCTCCTCGTTGCCTTGGATGTTGCAGTGTGATGGGACCCACTGTACCACTATCCTTTTTGGTGCGGACTGCTGGCACAGTTTGCAGAGTGTTGCTCTTAAGTCATTAAGCTCAGTGTTTTTCTGGCTTTTTAGCGCTGTGACTACGGCGAGAGCATCTGTAAGCAGGACTATATGGCTTTAATTTTCTTTATGCGTCACCATTTCTTCCACTGCCGCCCTCAGTGCCTCTGCCTCCGCTCTGAAATTGCTTGTATACTTACCAGTAGCGAATGACAGTGTTATTTGTCTGCCATTTGGTAGGTTCAGGAATGCTCCTGCCCCTCCGTTCTGTGTAGTGTTTGTTACAGAACCGTCGGTGTATGCATGGGTCCAGTTCATGCTTGGGTAGTTTTTCGATGTAAAGCTTAGGATAGTGTCTCTCCTTTCTTTTTCAGTCTGGCAGTTTTTGATTCCAATACCTGGTATATTTTCTACCACCTCTGGGAATATATCCTGCCTCCAGGTAGGTTTTCGTACAGTAGTGATGGGTTTTGGTGTTGTTAGTGCGTTTATGGGATCTTCGTGCATCTTTGCTTTGGCTATTTCTGCAAAGTTTCTCCGCTTTAGTTTCCCATTTCCCAAATTGTTTAGTCTCTGGTGCATTGGATGGTCGGTCAGTCTCCGGAGTTTCTCTGACTGCAGCTGGGCTCTGCAGTCTCTTCTATCGGTCATGGATTGCAGTTTTGTAATCTTTTCAAGTTCTACAATTGGCGTTGACTTCATGCCACCTGTTATAACTCTCATGGCTTGGTTTTGAAGTTTGCTAACTTTATCGAAGTTCGCCTTTGCTGCTGTTGTCCATGCCGCAATGCCATACTCGAGAACTGGTCTCACTCTTCCAGTGTACAGTTTCTTTAGTATGCTTTCGTCTGCTCCCCAGCTTGTGCCAGCAAGTTTACTCATGATTGCCATTCTTTCTCTGGCTCTCATTCGGTTTCTCTCGATCTGACTTTTCCATGTCATGCGCCGATCAAATGTGACTCCCAGATAGTTTGGGTTGTCGTTTGGCTGCAGGAATTTGCCATTTAAACTTAACTTGGTATTTTGGGGTTTGATGAAAAGCGAGAATATTGTGCATGTGGTTTTCTCCTCGTTTATTTTGACCAGCCATGAGTTCGCCCACTCTTCCAGCGTTGTTAGGGCCTGCTGCATCCGATTTCTTGCTATGGTGAGATTCTTTTCAGAGGTCCACATAGCCAGATCGTCTGCAAACATTGAGCTATGGACTCTTCTTGGTATATTCTCTGTGATGTCGTTTATATACACCAGGAAGAGTGTGGGTGACAGTACTCCCCCTTGGGGTACTCCCTGCTCTCGAGTGTCACCTTTCTGCTCATCTGCCCTTGTACTTGGACTCTGGCCGTTCTGTTTTTGAGGTAGTGGTTGATCCACTTGTACATTTTCCCACAGACATCACTTCTTCTTAGCTTGACTCTGTCCATCTTTCCAGACTTTGTCAAATGCCTTTTCCAGGTCCACCCAAACCGCTGCTGTGTGTTTCTGTGCCTGGTAGGCATCTTCTATTTCCTGGGCTATGAGGATGACCTGATCCTCAGTGGATCTGTGCTGTCTAAAGCCGGCTTGCTGTGGAATTAGTATTCGTTTTTCTTCCAGATGTTCTAGTGTTTGAGTCCATTAAGATGGACTCACACAGGGACAGCTGATCCTGTAGAAGTAGAGGTCGACTAGGCTACATACAGAGCTAGGACTCGCACAGGGACAACTGCTCCTGTAGAAGTACAGGTCGACTAGGCTACATCCAGAACTATGACCTGCACTGGGCAACTGCTCCTGTAGAAGTACATGTCGACTAGGCTACATACAGAGCTAGGACCTGCACTGGGCAACTGCTCCTGTAGAAGTACATGTCGACTAGTCTACATACAGAGCTAGGACCTGCACTGGGCAACTGCTCCTGTAGAAGTACAGGTCGACGAAGCTACATCCAGAGCTGGGACCTGCACAGGGTCAACTGCTCCTGTAGAAGTACAGGTCGACTAGGCTACATACAGAGCTAGGACCTGCACAGGGTCAACTGCTCCTGTAGAAGTACAGGTCGACTAAGACTAAGACAACAACAACAAACAACGTAATGGCTACAATATTATTTAAAAAAATTAAAAACATCCACACGAAAATCAGAAACTTGTGAGCAGCTTTCTAGTCTGGCCACTAGATGGTTATGTCATGGGTCTCTCTCTCTGTTTCTCTCCTTTGTTTTATCTCCCCCTCACCCCCCCCCCCCCCCCCACCTGTATTGTTTCACAACGTAATGGCTACACGACTTTTTTTCCACCTCATACTTCTTATTTTAACAACGTAATGGCTACACGACTTTGAAACATTACAAGCGGGTTCACATGAAATTGAAGTGAAAAACTAAACCCGAATACATAGATTTCCTGGGTAGTATTCGGTTATTAAATAGTTATCTCTCGATCTGTATTCCTCCTCTCTCTCTATATATATATATCTCTCTCTCACTTAAACAATCTCTCTCCCCATCTACCGTTTTAATAGCATGATGTATACAAAAACCTGAAAAATAAAGCTTAAAACGTGTTGCCAGTTAATTGTGATTGCTCTCTCTCTCTCGTTCTCTCTCAGCCCTCCCTCATCCATTCTATACGACTACCCCCGCCCTCCCCTAGCACTACACCAGCTCAGGTAACAGCTTGCAACAATAACAACACTAGGGTGGGGGTTATAGCTTCCACCTCTCCTATTACACGCACTCTGCCACCGAAACCCACCGCAAACCTTCCGCCTCCTGCATTTCTCGCTTCAATTATTTCAAACCTTTTCCACTAAAAACGAACTTCTCCTGCGTCGTTTTATCTTCACTTAAATCCGCGAACCCCACAATCATTGTTTGAACATCTGCTACCAGGGTCCCCAAACAACATGACGAGCAGAGAACCCATATTTGACCATCACAATACCTGGACAAACCGGTCTTTGAATATAGAGTAACCTCAGGCTAAAAACAGCTTTAAAAAGTAGATATATGCAAGCTATCTTACAGAGCAATTCCACTACATAAGTTCCTCAGTTTGTCTGCGTGTTTGTCTGGAAACATTTTTAAAAAGCCCTTTTGAGCAATATCAAAGAAGTCTGGATAATAAGACGCAGAGGGTGGTGGTGGGAAATCAACGGTTTCGGGTTGTGTAATTAGAATGATCATTTTGTATCTTTCTTTTTAATGACAAAGGATATGCCAGGTAGCTTCACAAAGTTCAAAAAAAGTACACACTTTTGTCAACGTACATACAGCCGCTGGAAACATTCGTAGAACCCATTCTTTGACATCTCTCTCAGCCGCTGGAAACATTCGTAGAACCCATTCTTTGACATCTCTCTCAGCCGCTGGAAACATTCGTAGAACCCATTCTTTGACACCTCTCTCAGCCGCTGGAAACATTCGTAGAACCCATTCTTTGACACCTCTCTCAGCCGCTGGAAACATTCGTAGAACCCATTCTTTGACATCTCTCTCAGCCGCTGGAAACATTCGTAGAACCCATTCTTTGACATCTCTCTCAGCCGCTGGAAACATTCGTAGAACCCATTCTTTGACATCTCTCTCAGCCGCTGGAAACATTCGTAGAACCCATTCTTTGACATCTCTCTCAGCCGCTGGAAACATTCGTAGAACCCATTCTTTGACATCTCTCTCAGCCGCTGGAAACATTCGTAGAACCCATTCTTTGACATCTCTCTCAGCCGCTGGAAACATTAGTAGAACCCATTCTTTGACATCTCTCTCAGCCGCTGGAAACATTCGTAGAACCCATTCTTTGACATCTCTCTCAGCCGCTGGAAACATTCGTAGAACCCATTCTTTGACACCTCTCTCAGCCGCTGGAAACATTCGTAGAACCCATTCTTTGACATCTCTCTCAGCCGCTGGAAACATTCGTAGAACCCATTCTTTGACATCTCTCTCAGCCGCTGGAAACATTCGTAGAACCCATTCTTTGACATCTCTCTCAGCCGCTGGAAACATTCGTAGAACCCATTCTTTGACATCTCTCTCAACCGCTGGAAACATTCGTAGAACCCATTCTTTGACATCTCTCTCAGCCGCTGGAAACATTCGTAGAACCCATTCTTTGACATCTCTCTCAGCTGCCTTGTCGCATTGATCATAACGTCCTCAGCATCCTTAGATCGGTGTCCTTTTAGTGAACGATTTCAGTCGAGGGAAGAAGAATATGGAGGATGTTCCAAGGTAATCACATTGTGCTTTGCGAGGTACTGCTTCACCAGTAGGGATTGATGTGCTGGACCACTGTCATGCAGCATAATCCAACTGTCTGTTCTCCATTTTTCTGGCCGTTTTCTTCTGATTGCATCTCTTAGACGACGGAAGATACCAACGTACATTTCCTTGTTAACCGTTCGGCCTTCAGGAATGAAATCATGGTACACAATACCCTGCGGGAAAAAAAACAACTTTCAACATAACTTTTCCTTTGCTCTTGTCCACACGAAATGTTTGTGTCCGGGGAGATGTGGGATATTTCCATTGAGACTACTGACGTTTTGTCTGAGGATCGTACACAAACACCAGGTCTGATCTCATGTGATTATGTTTTTGAGAAAATTGCTATCTTGATCAGCCATTGTGATTAGGTCTCTTGCCAGGGTCAATCTCGTTTCTTTCTGTTCAGGAGATAATATTTTGGGAACCATGTGTTGACAAACACGGTGCATGTGCAGTTCATTGTGGAGAATAATGTGGCAACTTCCAACTGATATTCCAACTTCTGAGTCTATTTTCTCGGCACTAAGTCTTCTGTCAGCAAACACAAGGTTTCGAACACGTTCAATGTTTTTATTGTTGATCGAGGTTGACGGTCGTCCACTACGTACATCATCATCGACACTAACACGACCTTCATGAAAATGCTTGTACCACTCAAACACTTGCGACTTCTTCATTGCGGTATCACATTATGCTTTATTAAGCAATGTTTGTATCAGAGAGTGTCTTGTCAAAGCAAAACACATAATTAAACATTTGTAAGTTGTTCAACCAAGGACATCTTCAACTCCGAAGATGAAACGAGCGCAACCCACAATCAAAATTATGTAACTTCTGTTCGAGAGTATATGAGTATATGTCTGCCATGTCATTTCGTCAAAGTCACAACCAACTTATAAAAATATATTCTCCATAATATCATCTTTCATTCAAACACGAGTCGACTATTCCGGTAACTTTTTGACGCTACCTCGTAGAGAAGTATGAGTTGTTATAGTATTATGTTATTGGAGTTCACAAGTTGGTGAAGGTGCCAAGAAAGCAAGGACATATATGAAACAATTGAAAAGAATTAGCGAAGGGAAAAATTATAGACCCAACTTAAATCCAGGACCTCGATGGGAGGGAAAAGAAGATAAACAAGGTGATGAGGCTGTTTGAAGGAGGAAGAGGAGGAGACGTTGAGAGGAAGACGGGTGGGTCGACGGATATGGGAAGAGATGGGTGGGATGTGAGGCAGACAAAGGAGTGCAGAAAAAGGGGGGGGGCGGCGGCGGCTTGTAACTGTTAATTTCATATTGTTCAGGGTCCTCCAGGTGGTTGTACAATACTGTGTGTCGCTCGCTACTACGGAGATCGTCGATCCACGTCTCGTCACACAGACTGCCTTGAAAGCAGTCTGTTTCCAGGGAATACTACATATAAGAGAGATAGTGGTCTTGGTCAGTATATTGTGCCTGTCCCTGACGTGACGTCCTGGTCAGTATATTGTGCCTGTCCCTGACTTGAAGTCCTGGTCAGTATATTGTGCCTGTCCCTGACTTGATGTCCTGGTCAGTATATTGTGCATGTCCCTGACTTGACGTCCTGGTCAGTATATTGTGCCTGTCCCTGACTTGACGTCCTGGTCAGTATATTGTGCCTGTCCCTGACTTGACGTCCTGGTCAGTATATTGTGCCTGTCCCTGACGTGACGTCCTGGTCAGTATATTGTGCCTGTCCCTGACGTGACGTCCTGGTCAGTATATTGTGCCTGTCCCTGACGTGACGTCCTTGTCAGTATATTGTGCCTGTCCCTGACGTGATGTCCTGGTCAGTATATTGTGCCTGTCCCTGACTTGAAGTCCTGGTCAGTATATTGTGCCTGTCCCTGACTTGACGTCCTGGTCAGTATATTGTGCCTGTCCCTGACTTGACGGCCTGGTCAGTATATTGTGCCTGTCCCTGACTTGACGTCCTGGTCAGTATATTGTGCCTGTCCCTGACTTGACGTCCTGGTCAGTATATTGTGCCTGTCCCTGACGTGGCGTCCTGGTCAGTATATTGTGCCTGTCCCTGAGTTGAAGTAATGGTCAGTATATTGTGCCTGTCCCTGACTTGACGTCCTGGTCAGTACGTTCAGTTCGATTGACGGATCGTTGATCTGTACGGGTATTGTTAGTAATAATAATAGTTGCCCAGCGCAAGTGAAAATGGTGAGAACATCAGACTTTTGTTGTGATAAATGCTGGTATATGGCTGCTGAGACATTTACTGAAATTATGGTATATGGCTGTAGAGACCTATCCTGCAATGATGGTATATGGCTGTAGAGACCTATCCTGAAATGATGGTATATGGCTGTAGAGACCTATCCTGAAATGATGGTATATGGCTGGAGAGACCTATCCTGAAATGATGGTATATGGCTGTAGAGACCTATCCTGAAATGATGGTATATGGCTGGAGAGACCTATCCTGAAATGATGGTATATGGCTGTAGAGACCTATCCTGAAATGATGGTATATGGCTGGAGAGACCTATCCTGAAATGATGGTATATGGCTGTAGAGATCTATCCTGAAATGACAATCCCTACTGCACGAAGGACACACGTGGGGGGATTCAGCAGTTGAGTTGATTCCTATTCAATGTTTTAAGACACTGCATTTCATCTAAGCCGCCGCAGATACTATGCTCCGCTCAGCAATTTGAGCACCTTGTGTGATGGTAGTGGGCCAAGTGGGTAGGTCCTGTGCAAGTGTCTCCAAGAATGTGGCATCAATGTTGAAACTATTCAGAGACACTTTCAATTATCCGGATATTTAGCCGCAGTTTCCGTCCCTTTTCAAGGCCTAGGTCAACTCAACAAAGGCTATGCACATGTATCGACGCTGTTCCTGACATTTCTTCATGATTTTACGAGCTGCAAGAATCATGTCGACTGTCCAGCGTCCAGTTCGGAATCTACACAGACTCTCTGGAAGTCGTTCATTCTCAAGATCATTTGTTAGCTGAGCTGATCTCGAGCCAGTGTCTGTCCAGTTATTGGCACACTTGCACTTGGACATGTGGACATTTGTGACATCTTTCGGTTTCTGCAGCATATGTACCTCGTTCAAAAATTGTCTGTGAAGCAGCATGCTTTGCAAGCTTCATCAGGAGTATCCTATGAGACCAGCGACTTTGTGAATGGGTGGAGAGTCAAGCCTATAGTTGACTTGTAGCATTCGTGCTATGGTTTGATCACTAGTAGCTGAAGGATTATGGACAAGAATGACATAATCTATGGATATATTGAAGGATTATGGACAAGAATGACATAATCTATGGATATATTGAAGGATTATGGACAAGAATGACATAATCTATGGATATATTGAAGGAGTGTGGACAAGAATGACATAATCTATGGATATATCAATAATATCAGACTCATCGCATCCCAGTGTTACCAGGATCTGAAAGGCGGTCAATAAAAGCAACACTGTAACCTGCTAGAAATGTTGTAAGATGCGACTAAGAAGAGTTGAGCTTGGGATTAGCTACTCCATCCTGTAGAAAATATAAAGAGTCTACTTCTTTGCGTTCATTATCTTCTGGTTATGCTATATCTGCAGGCCAGTCGCCATGATGAAGTCTGTAGTCTTCACCAGGTCAGAGCGGCTGCCCCACAGTTTTTTGTCTCAGCTCCGCACCCTCTGGCCAGATGATCTCATTCCAGTAGAATATGCTCAGGGTTCTGACATCCTGTTCCACATGGGCACTTATCGGTGTGTGAAATTTTCAGTCGGTATAGATGTTCTTGTAGTATGCAGTGTCCAGTTCTCATGCGAAATAAGGTAGTTTGTTGATTTCTTTTGACTTGGTGAATTCGGTATGGTGTACTGCTTATGTTTCTGTTTTCTCTCCATTGGTGTGTATACTGATTTCTGATGATGTTCTTGATTTCTCTGTATGGTACTCGATGATTAAATTGTGCCTTTTTGCTGCCATCTTTTGCCAGAGCATCAGCTCTCTTGTTTCCGGTGATTCCGCAATGGGAAGGTATCCACTGGAGCGCTATTGTTGAGGATCTCTGGAGTTTTCCCAGTTCCGCTCTGATAACAGTGGTTCGTTGTTTGTTTTTTGTATTGTCTCTAATAGTTCTCCGCAGTCTGTGAATACAGCATAAAGCCTCTAAATACTTCAACGGATTTAGACAGTCCAAAATCTGATGACTTGACGTGTATTTTTAAAGACGTGTGCTCCTTAGGGAGGTTAAAAGATTGTGATTAATTAACTAATTGATTGACTGATTGATTAGACACTGATTTCCTTAGATATTTTCTATTCTAGACGACGTATGACATAACGGGAAGCAGAACCAACATGCACGGAACAGAGGAAACATAAGTGGTCCATGTACTTCTAGATTGCCCACAGCCCACACATCTGAGAACTGAGATGTGGCCTACGCTGAATCCCCTCAATGAAAAACGACGGGGTTCAGGCTCTGAAAAGAAGCGAATTTATTGAAGAATCCGGAGAGCAATGGTCGCAGTAGCTGCGCCAATCATGGACAAGCTCTATACAAAGAGGGCAATGACTTCCGGTTGGAAGTTACTTTATGATATCTTAACAGTTAAATGAGAACGAACAGCGAAGAATAGGAAACAGATGTAGAAGAAGTAGAGCAAAAAAGAGGACAACGAGACATGGCGACTGAACTGTGAAAGTCTTGCAGTTGTCATTAACGAAAGACGAATCTTAGCGATCCCTGTGAACGTATAGCAGTGTTAGAGCAGCCGCTTTTCACGACCAAGGCACTGGACTCAACTCCCGTTACCGACACGCTCTAGTGGCTCCAGCTCTAAAACGGGTACACCACTCACTAACGGAAGGAAAGGCAGAGAGGAAGGGAACTTTTTGCCAACCAACCTCATTAACAAACTGTGCCCGTGTACAATGACGCCTTTAGCACCTTATCCCTGACAGCAATATGTGCCATGAAGCTACCTTCCCCTTTAAACAAGACCAGCTGTAGTGGTACACCTATGCGCTAGATGTAGGACAGAGGACCAAGATACAACACAACGAATGAGCCGACAAACCGCTAGAGATTCAAAGCGGGCAGCTCGAAGCAAGGTCAGCAAACCAGAGCTGACCAAGACGCTATTCTGCCTCAACGCAGTGGCCCTGGAAACAAGCTGCACCAGTGTAAACTGTCTAAGAAAATGTGGATCGCAACATGAAGCCAAGACAGTTACTCCCCCCAAAAAAACCACGTGAAACCGGATGTGTTGGTTATTAAGGCGCAGATATTGTAGCCTTGCTGTGAGCTACGACAAGTCGACCTTTTTTAGGACGAACGCAGAAGAAGAAGTAGTAGAAGAAGAAGAACAAGAAGATGATGAAGAAGAAGAAGAAGAAGAAGAAGTAGACGAAGAAGAAGAAGAAGAAAAAGAAGAAGAAGTAGACGAAGAAGAAGAAGAAGAAGAAGACGACGAAAACGAATAAGTAGATATAGGGAAGAAAAACGAGATAGCGTTCATTCAATAAACTACAGATATGAAAAACCAATAAGTGCAACCATAGTGATTGTATAATGACTGCTTAACATATGCTGGGCATGAAAAACACAGAAACCAAAAACGGCCAGTGCTGGCCGAGTTCTATAGAGACACCAATAACCCCAGTCTGACCACTGGCTATTTCATAATATAAATTAAAGTAGATGTATGAATTCACATGATGATGATGAAGAAGAAGAAGAAGAAGAAGGGCAAACAGAGGACAGGCCGAGAAGAGCTTCTTACGTAAGAGACAAAAGAAAGTCAGGCGACAAACCCTGTTTAACATTGAAGGACATTGTTAGATTCTTCTTCTTCTTCTTCTTCGTACGCTGTAAGACGTCAACCTGTATTTTTTCGAAAAAGGCAGCGGTCATCCTGAGGCTGTCGACACTGCCATAGAGCTTGTCTAGTGTTGCCACTGGTGATGGCCACATCTGCTCTCTCTGATCCTCGTATGTCTGGCAGTTTTGCAGCAAATGTTATTTTCCCGGTACCACCTATCTTCAAATTATTGAATAGGTGGTACCTCAGTCTGTTGTGGCCAGTGCGGAGTCTGAAGACCACGACCTGCTCTCTTCTGTTCAGCTGGTAATAGGCATCGTTTTTTGTGTTAGATTCATTCTCGGGACAGATCATTGCCCTGGCTAACTTGTTTCTGTGATTTCACGGCCTGGCATTTTGCTGCGCTCACCCAAGCTGATAAAGGGCGATAACTGGGTGATGTTATGCTCACCCAACCTGAGGAAGGACGATAACTGAACACGTTTGTTGCCCGCCCTCCGGGAAGAGAAATAATATATTTGATGAAAACAGCAGATGGTTCCCGCTCCAATTTTTTTCGTGCGTTAAGATGGAAAGGAAAAAAAAAAACAACAAAGAAGAAACATATATCGTTAGTTCTTCGTTTTACTGTAGCGGAAATAAGCGGAAAGAACGCCCGCTCTCCCTTCTTCCCTTTTTTTTTGTTGAGTCGCCCCATTCGGGCTCATCAGCTGTCTGAACTCACCTTGGAAATGTGAAATGTATGGCGTACAAGGGGAAGTTACCGCTAGTGACAGAGAATTTAGAAATTGAGCTATTTAGCGGGACGAAAGGGTGCAGTAAGAGATGAAGGCTTAAGGCCAGCATGTCCGTTTATTTGCGCTGTATAAGTGGCAGAGATCTTGTCTCTCCCGGGTAAGGGCACGGGTTCGACCTCCGTCTCGACACTCAACAGTTTACCCAGCTGAGCTCCTGACTAGCAGTTCGCCAGACAGACGTGAGGATTGCTGCACAGAAATGTCAAACGCACGAAGCACGAAGGCAGGATTGGGTTTGCGAGTACCTTTCAGAGTTACGACCTTATTAGCTCAGATCTATGACTAGTAAGCAGCAACACCAACAACATCATCAACAATAACAAAAAACATGATCACCTTTTTTGTATTCAGGTGAGTAAATGTAACGGCAAATATGGCACGCAACCTTTCACAGTTTTTGTATATATGTATGCATGTGTACGTATGTATGTATATGTGTTTGTGTGTGTGTCAGAGAAATCAACATTACGTCATCACACATTGTTAAGCTGACAGGTTAATCATCTAACATTACGTCATCACACATTGCTAAGCTTACAGGTTAATCATCTAACATTACGTCATCCCACATTGCTAAGCTTACAGGTTAATCATCTAACATTACGTCATCCCACATTGCTAAGCTTACAGGTTAATCATCTAACATTACGTCATCCCACATTGCTAAGCTTACAGGTTAATCATTTAGTGCTGTCTTGGATATATTACAAGAAGTGAACGACTGATGTTTTAACTAGAGAAGAACAAGTCATCATCTTCAGACTGAGAGCTGAGCATAACAGACTCATATTTACAATAAAATGAGGATTGGGACAGATGACAGGTGCCCATGTGGGGAGCATGCCATGACAGGTGCCCATGTGGGGAGCATGCTATGTCCGTGGAACTACATTCCACAAAGCTGCACGCTCACGCAGGAAGAGATATAACAATACTGGCCTCGCGAGACAAATATGAGACAAAAGTTGTATGGAGATAAAACGGCCTTAAACAACGTTGTCCTTTGTAAGAGAAAACGTGACCTTGATATGAGGATGAACGAAAAGGAAGAAGAAGATATGAAGTGAAAGAGATAAAAAGCAAACCTATGAAAAGAAAATGAAAACAAAAAAGAAATGAATAAAAATAGCTCGCTACCATTTTGACTTTTCTTAAAATTATTCCACACCCGGGTTCACATGAAAGTGTGTGTGTGTGAGAGAGAGAAGATGTGTGAGAGAGAGAGAGAGAGAGAGAGAAGTAAGAGAGAGAGAGAGAGAGAGAGAGAGTGGGTGTGTGAGTGAGTGAGTCTGAGTCTGTGTGTGTGTGAGAGAGAGAGAGAGAGTGTGTGTGTGTGAGAGAGAGAGAGAGAGAGAGTATGTGTGTGAGAGAGAGAGAAGAGAGAGAGAGTGAGTGTGAGTGTGTGTGTGAGAGAGAGAGAGAGAGAAGAGAGAGAGTGAGTGTGTGTGTGTGTGTGAGAGAGAGAGAGAAGAGAGAGAGTGAGTGTGTGAGAGAGAGAGAGAGAAGAGAGAAGAGAGAGAGTGAGTGTGAGTGTGTGTGTGTGAGAGAGAGAGAGAGAAGAGAGAAGAGAGAAGAGAGAGAGTGAGTGTGTGTGTGTGTGTGTGAGAGAGAAAAGAGAGAGAGTGAGTGTGAGAGTGTGTGTGTGTGAGAGAGAGAGAGAGAGAGAGAGAGAGAGAAGAGAGAGAGTGAGTGTGAGAGTGTGTGTGTGAGAGAGAGAGAGAGAGAGAAGAGAGAGAGTGAGTGTGAGAGTGTGTGTGTGAGAGAGAGAGAGAGAAGAGAGAAGAGAGAAGAGAGAAAGTGAGGGGTGAGTGTGTGTGTGTGAGACAGAGAGAGAGAGAGAGAGAAGAGAGAAGTTGTGTGTGTATGTTTACGATAATGTGAGAGTATGTGTGTGAGGGAGATTGAGAGGTGTGTGTGTGTGTGTGCAAGAATGTTAGAGTACGTATTTCAGTTGTATGTGTTTCAGTGTAAGAGGGTGAGGGAGAAAGTGTGTGTGCGCGCGCGCGTGTGTGCGTGCGTGCTCGAGTACTCACCCAGAGTGCATCAAACTCGAGCCAGGGAAAACAGATTAGAAATAATCTAACCGCTTCAATACTAATCTGCTTATTTATGCTAATCTCGGTATTTCGGGGTTGGGGTTTTAACGACTTTCAAAACCATCCAGTCTAGAACGATCCAGTTGTAATGTAACCTTAGAATCAGGGGTACGGGTTACTGGAAGGGATGGGTTCGGGTCTTAGAATCAGGGGTTGGCGGTTACAGGAAGGGATGGGTTCGGGTCTTAGAATCAGGGGTTGGCGGTTACAGGAAGGGATGGGTTCGGGTCTTAGAATCAGGGGTTGGCGGTTACAGGAAGGGATGGGTTCGGGTCTTAGAATCAGGGGTTGGCGGTTACAGGAAGGGATGGGTTCGGGTCTTAGAATCAGGGGTTGGCGGTTACAGGAAGGGATGGGTTCGGGTCTTAGAATCAGGGGTTGGCGGTTACAGGAAGGGATGAGTTCGGTTTGAAACCAACACGTTGTGATAAGAAAGACAACCACACGGCAAAATATAAATACAAACAAGTGTAGACACATATTCAGCTGGAACTAGTTCAAGAATGTTCCGACCGTAAGACTCATAAGTCAATAGCATCATCTCGAATATTCTTCGCGAGAAACTAAGACGGTTCAATATTGGTGGTCAGTTTTGTGGTTGTGCTCGTGGAAAAGTGGTGTAGGCTTATTTCAAGTCTGCAACAATTTAAACTCTTGCAACGATATTTCAACTGTTACAAGCATAGTTCTATTGTATGGTTCTGGAACAAGGACAAGCACCAATAACACTAACGGAAATGCACACTTTCATAAAGGGATTTTTGCACAGAATAGAATGACTCTTCTTCTTCGTCGTCTTAATCTTCTTTGTTCGTTCTCATACTCCCGCTACCAAGTCCTGAACAGGGCGTTGCAAGTAAAAGGATGTATTCCTGAGAACGGAATGCGTTGTGTCGTAGTTTACAGCTTGACTGCGATATTTGTAACTTTTGGTCCGACACATTCTTCTTCTTCTTCGTACGCTGTCAGACGTCAACTTGAATTTGTTCGAAGAAAGCAGCAGTCATCCTGAGGCTGTCGACACTGCCATAGAGCTTGTCTAGTGTTGCCACTGGTGATGGCCACAGAAAAGAACTCTAGACAAACATTAAAGGAAACTGCAAAGACGCGGACAGTGCTTAAACAGATGGTTCTGGAAAAAAGGGCGTGGTTTGCTGTTATTGAAGACATTTGCTCCATAGGGAGATGAAAAGGTTTAGATGGTCGATAAGTTGATTTAACTAGGTTTATGTTTATTGACTAAGCTAAATCTGCAGATCTGTCGCTAGGACGAAGTACGCAGTCTTTTCAGGCTTACAAAGGCAGAACCAAGAGCGGCAACTGCTTCTGCACGCCAACCACCCCATGCGTCTGGTATCGCACCTCGCTAATGGATAGACAGTTCTGAAGGACAGTTTTCAGGAATTTGTATCGGCAACACGCAAGAACTTTCACTGGTGTAAGATCTCTACAACAGACATGAGCATTATAATAATCTAGAGTGACATGATCTTAGACGAGTGAAGACAAATTATGGCCGTCTATGAGACCGCTGTATTGGGTCCCGCTTTCTCTTAACTTGGGTCTATACATCGGTGGATGAGGGTTTAGATTCTTGATATAAAAGTGTGTAACTGGGTTTCTCCATTATGCCTCCTTCTCCGGAAAATATATCTGCTCTCCTATTCCGTGAGACTTCCGTAATGGGAAAGACCACCAGCGGAGCAAACGAAAACTACCTGATTTATATTTCTCGAGCCAGGTGAAAAATACTGACCACATTTCCCATCTCACGTCAAGATCAGGTGAAATATATTGAATATGACTCTACGTCACGTACGGCCATGTGAAATATACTGACCAAGACCCCCACCTTACGACAAGGCAAGGTAAAAAAAATTGACCAAGACCCCACCTCACGACAAGGCCAGGTAAAACATACTGAATAAGACCCCACCTCACGACAAAGTCAGGTAAAACATACTGACCAAGAACCCACCTCACGACAAGGCCAGGTAAAACATACTAACCAAGACCCCACCTCACGACAAGGCCAGGTAAAACATACTGACCAAAAACCCCACCTCACGACAAGGCCAGGTAAAACATACTGTACAAGACCCCACCTCACGACAAGACTAGGTAAAACATACTTACCAAGACCCCACCTCACGACAAGGCTGGGTAAAACATACTGACCAAGACCCCCACCTCACGACAAGGCCAGGAAAAACATACTGACCAAGACCCCACCTCACGACAAGGCCAGGAAAAACATACTGACCAAAACCCCACTTCACAACAAGGCCAGGTAAAACATACTGACCAAGACCCCACCTCACGACAAGGCCATGTAAAATATACGGACCAAAAGCTCAGATCATGTCAGGGCTAGGTAAAACAGGTAAGACTCCACTGATCACCCACGTCGTCCGTCTCTAAACAGGATGTGTTACAGCAGTCTAGCCGATGTAGTGGGAATCAACAATGTGCTTCCTGTAGTGATCAGTTTATTGTGAAATCCTACATTGCACTACAGCTTGGAGGATACATATGTAAACCTTCTTCAGTACGCCCTAGTATGTAAGAAGAGCGACTACAAATCCGAAACCAGACACTATTCGCCAAGGGTTAAGAACTGAACGAATAGCTTCGGAAACAACAACTTGTCTCCCTTGCATCCTCTCTAGTGCATCATCTTCTTAACAGAGGCGTGCTCACAACCTCGTTTTGGGGTGGGGGTGGGGGTGGGGTGGTGGTGGTGGTTGGGGGGAGGGGGTGTTCAGCTCTCAGAACTATGGTGCACCACTCTAAAACAAGTCATTACCAAAGATAATTCCCGACTTTAAGTAGACTATGTATTATAGCACAGATGTAGCGCTGTGAAGAAATGCCATTACGACTAACAACTTCACGGCATCATTACAATAGTGTGTGCTCTTTACCAAAGCATATTTTCACACACACAGAAGGTACCACTTAGAGCAGGGATATCGCACTTAAATAAGTTCAGCCTCCCAAACATTAAACGCGTGGTTTTTTCAGATAAACACCTCCAACTCTTTCCAAGCCTCCCTACCTCAACGCTTATTAGCCAAACGGTTACTCTCTCACGGAGGAAAATGATGCGAATAAACTAGATAAAAAGTAAAAATAAAAACACCAGTATATATAAGGATCGGCCATGGAATTATGTATGAAACAAAAATAAAAAACGTTTTGAGATTAAAGATGAGAGATACGCGATAAAGGAGGGGAAATAGTTTTTAAAAAATAGACGCTACATGTGGCAGAAATCTCACACCACCGCTGTCTGATCTAGCGGGTGTTTGTTCTTTACGCTAAGTTTGCCCTAACCAGCAAGAGCCAAAACCAAATATACAGAGTCAGCCTCCTGAGAGGTCGTGCCGGAACAAAGCAATGTCTTAACTGCAACCAGGCTAGAAAATTTATTCCCACAAATAAACAAGGTAAATAAATAATATACAGCGGACCAACCCGAGGGGAAGGTCGTATCTTACAACTGACAGGAGCTGCTGCCGACAATCTGGATATGCTGCATTTGTGAGCCATCAAGAGTTGCTCCTCGGAGGCGCAATATGGGTTAGGTGTACTAGCCTGAGGGGGTCGAGTAGGTGGCTTTGGTGGTAGTAATAGTTACCCATTGCAAGCAAAGATGGCGACATAATGTCGCTTGTGCTGTGAGATGTGTTCTCATGTGTATAGTCCAATCCTGGCACGAGAGACTGTCACACGTGGGACACACCTGTGAGCTGTGAGGTTGTGCTGTCGTCGTACGTTTTATTCATTGGGCCACTCGCTTGCCCTGAGCCTCAGCGGTATTTTTCGCTCTGCGATCTGAGCACCTTGTGTGACGATAACGATACAGCTGGAGCGGTTCTGCGCAACCATTTTGTGGAGTGTCTTATGACAGTATTGTCATTGCAGTCTTCTGTAAATTTCCTTAGGTTTCACGCCTTCATCAAGAAACCAAGAAACTTCCTCAAAACACGCTGGCTATGCAAGCACTAACAGCGTTGTCCGCCATTTTTATTTATCTGTCACGTGACTGGGCATAGGCAAATTGGCCATCTAGCAGTAATAAGACACAAGTGCCCCTAACTAATGATAGTAGTTCCAGCACGCTATAACCCGTTCAGTTGGAACAAGAACAAAAAGTCCCGGTTTGATTTGAACGCCTCTCGTATGTTTACGGACAAATCTGTTCAATTCAATTGAAATGGGGTCTTCATATTGAAGATTGACTGCCACGGATCTGCCCCAACCTCTATGTCTCGCCCTGGTGATGCACAGACTGCTGTCAGTGTACCGTTTGATGATATCCTCCCACTAAGTATCTCGTGCTCGACTGCCTTCTACCTTTACCTTTAGTATAGTTTTACAACAGCGCCATGTCTTTTAATGGGGCCAAAATATATGATTTTAGGGCTCTTTATGTCTTTTAATGGGGCCAAAATATATGATTTTAGGGCTCTTTATGTCTTTTAATGGGGCCAAAATATATGATTTGTCGGCTCTTTATGTCTTTTAATGGGGCCAAAATATATGATTTGTCGGCTCTTTATGTCTTTTAATGGGGCCAAAATATATGATTTGTCGGCTCTTTATGTCTTTTAATGGGGCCAAAATATATGATTTGTCGGCTCTTTATGTCTTTTAATGTGGCGAAAATATATGATTTGCCGGCTCTTTATGTCTTTTAATGTGGCGAAAATATATGATTTGCCGGCTCTTTATGTCTTTTAATGGGGCCAAAATATATGATTTGTCGGCTCTTTATGTCTTTTAATGTGGCCAAAATATATAGATGTCGGCTTTTTATGTCTTTTAACGTGACCAAAATATATAGATGTCGGCTCTTTTAGCCTTTCAACATTATCTTTTTACCTGCTGCTTTTCAGGGACCACAACATGTGTTACCTTTTGTTTCCATGAAATGCGACTCATTCCTCTGTACAGCCACATCTCCAAAGACTATATGCTGTCTTCTAACTGCTTTTTTCTTGTCCAAGTTTCCATACTACAAAGTAGCGTGGAGTATTTATAACACTTGATCACTATTTCCAATTTGTAACTCCAGTTATCTATCTATTGTCTGATCCTGGTTTACCTTTCGGCGTCAGGTGTATAAGTGACATCTGGGCAGCTAATTGGTGTGCACTTGGTTTAAGATGAACTGGTTGCCTCGGAAATTCCGTCAATCCATCTTTGGCGGGGCCGGCCTCTATCTCTGGCACCGCTGTGTTTAAGTGTTAGAGCCATCTGTAGTACGCTGCTGTGTTTCTGTCGTCATATGTGGCCAAACCACTGAATTTGCTGTTTTCTAATGAAGTCTAGCACTGGCTTAGTGCCCATCTGTTTCCTGATCTCGTCGTTTCTAATTCTGTCCCATCTTCTCACATTTAGCATTCGCCTCAAGCATTTCATTTCTGTTATTTCTATTTGTTGTCTTATTTGTTGCAGTCAGTGTCCATGTTTGACACTGGTAGCACAGTGTAGGCATGAACATTGTGTTGAGCAGGGCTCTTTTTGTGCCAATCTGTACTTGCTTGTTCTTCAGTATTGTTGACTGCGCCAATCTTTACTTGCTTGTTCTTCAGTATTGTTGACTGCGCCAATCTTTACTTGCTTGTTCTTCAGTATTGTTGACTGCGCCAATCTTTACGTGCTTGTTCTTCAGTATTGTTGACTGCGCCAATCTTTACTTCCTTGTTCTTCAGTATTGTTGACTGCGCCAATCTTTACTTGCTTGTTCTTCAGTATTGTTGACTGCGCCAATCTTTACTTCCTTGTTCTTCAGTATTGTTGACTGCGCCAATCTTTACTTCCTTGTTCTTCAGTATTGTTGACATCTGGCCAATGGTTCTGTTTGCTTTAGTTCACATGTGATCGATTTCTTCTTACATTCTTTCATTAGATGATACTTTGCTTCCTAAATTTGTGAAATCTTTCACTTGCTTGAGTTGTTGCTGTTCTGTGTAGATCTTAGTGGTTGTTTCTGTTCTTGATATTGTCATTGATTCAGTTCTACTCATGTTTATTCTCATGTTGTGTCCTTCTGCAGTTAGGTTAAGGTGTTTTAAGTGTTGTTGCAGCTGTTCTTCAGTGTTTGGTCGTCGGTGAAGAGGAGTTCGCTACAGCTGTTGTCATTATTAGATTGTTCTTCTTTGCTGATTTGGACCTTGCGGGCGATGAGCAGCCGGGGAGAAAGCACACATCCCTGTCTGAACTCCGGATTTGACCAGAAACCGTACGGGCTCACGGGCACTTCCTCGTACTGAACACTGACTATTTTTATACAAACATTAACATTTCCTTATTACATATGCTAATTTGCAGCTGCGCTATCTGAATGTGAATTTTGATTCCGTTGAATTTATCCGTGGCATATTCGTCTGTTGATTTTAGTTTCACATTTGCCATCATCTCATCGGTTATCACCTGGCCAAGATATGAGAAACTTGTCATCTGTTCCAGGACCTCTCCCCAAGATATGAGAAACTTGTCATCTGTTCCAGGACCTCTCCCCAAGATATAAGATATGAGAAACTTGTCACATGTTTCAGGACCTCTCCCCCAAGATATGAGAAACATGTCACCTGTTTCAGGACCTCTCCCCAATATATGAGAAACCTGTCACCTGCTCCAGGACCTTTCCCCAAGATATGAGAAACCTGTCACCTGTTTCAGGAACTCTCCCCAAGATTTGAGAAACTTGTCACATGTTTCAGGACCTCTCCCCCAAGATATGAGAACCCTGTCACCTGTTTCAGGACCTCTCCCCAAGATATGAGAAACCTGTCACCTGTTTCAGGACCTCTCCCCAAGATATGAGAACCCTGTCACCTGTTTCAGGACCTCTCCCCAAGATACGAGAAACTTGTCACCTGTTTCAGGACCTCTCCCCAAGATATGAGAAAACCTGTCACCTGTTTCAGGACTTCTCCCCAAGATATGAGAAACTTGTCACCTATTTGAGGACCTCTCCATTTACTCTTATGTACGATTTGAGCTTCGCCTTTGTATGAATGCCTAGATCGCACTACCCACTGCACTTATTGACTTTCTCCAGAAGGTCATGTAACTTCTCTTCACTTCAGTCAATCTATACCAGTCGTAACCAGGCCTAGCGTACAGGTGTGTATTCATATTTAGCACCACCGCGAGCAAAGGATATGAGAGTTTTGGGATTGCAGGCCGGACATATTCGGAAGATGGGTCCTATCGTTGACAACGGCTGTAAGTTGGTGGTCCATCCAGGAGGGATATGAACGAAGGCACGAAATGGTGAGTGTTCTAATCCGGCAAGTTTCAAGCACAGACGATGAACTCGGAGGTCCTGAGTACATGCTGATGGCCACTGTCCGGACACGCATTATAAACGTAATGCAAGTTCTATCCCATAATGTGGCCTGTGAAAAAGCCAAAAAGAGGCCCCCATTCTATCACGAAAAGACACAACGGCCAATTATTTGTTTATTTGCACACTTACAAGTATATGCACACGAACCTCTTCATCCGCGTGATGTAGGAGAGAATAAAAGAAGAATCAAATAACACTAAGAGAATAACATGTAGAAAACGGGCCAGTCCACCACGAGGGTAGCAGGTTTCAAACTCTTGATGTAAAAAAAACTAGCCGGAAACTTAAACCACCACAAGTGCCTCATTGGGAATTTTTTATGTAGAAAGCGGGTCTGAAACTCAAACCTCCACGAGGGCAGCAACACCATTAGCTTGAATGGCCCTAACAAGCTCGGGGAGCATATAGTCGACGAAGAAAATTTGTGAGGCTAAAGGGCAGGCTACATGGGAACTATTTATTTAGCCCAAGGGCCAAAAGGTATGGCTTACTGGCCGCACCGCTTCAGACGTCTGATATTGAAGTATTTTCAGTAGTATGCACCTATGATTGACGAAAGAGAAAGGGAGAGATAGAGAGAGAGACAGAAAGGAGGAGAGAGGGGGTATGGAGAGGCAGAGAGACATTGACACACGAACACATAAAAGCGCACTCCGTTCTATGGTGCTTCGCTATTTCGGGACTACTTCCACAGCATAGTGAAACTCAGCTTACCGATGCTATAAGGCAACGAATGTATAATTTAGATTTGAGTATTAGTACATTGCTAAACTACATTATATTTATATATATATATATATATATGAGTGTGTGTGTGTATGAGGGGGGCTCGGAAAGTAATGCCTTCTATTATATAATGGTGCCGGACGATATCAGAAGTGGATTTTGGATATATGGCGGGAAAGTTTGAACTTTTCCCCCAATATCCGAAAAAAAAGTTTCCGTCCGACAGGTGGCAGTGGAGGGGCAGTCTGACAAAATGGTCAATGTCACGGAAGTGCGTTATAAACAGAGGTGCTGTATTGCATTCTTATATGCAAAAAAAAAAAAAGCTCCACCAATTGACATTCATCGACGATTGCTAAATGCTATCGGAGTCCAAATAGTGGTAGTTAAGCATAGTGAGACGGTGGGTTGTACTTTTTAGCCGTGGCGAAAGCGACATGAAGGACAAGCCACGTTCTGGACGGCAAACTGACATCTGATATACATCTGTTCGGGTCAATGAAAGACGGACTGCGTGGGCAACATTTTCTTAGCAGGTGTGAAATAGTTGGTAACCTCCGCTAGTGCAGATTTATACGAGAACGGCATATATGCTATTGTTCATCGTTCGAGAAAATGTACAGCCAAGAGTAATGACTATGATAAACAATAATTATTTTGAAGGCAGGACATTGCTCTATCAAATGGTATTATTGTGCTCTGTTATGGTTTTGATGGAATGAAAGAGTAGGCATTTCTTTCAGAGAACCCCTCGTACATAAATATATAATATATATATGCTGAAATTACTCTAAGTAACTATATTTCGCAGAGTATTGCAGATAACGACACATAAGCTCACATATATACAACTACGGGTCTCATCACACACGTTGCATTAATTATGTGAAACGTACCCAAATCCTCTCCGTTTATTACCTATAAATTGTACGTTTGATCCAGTGTGGTAAAACAAATACGGGACCAGTGGTGGGAAGCGGTGAGGAGCCTATCCTGGACGGTGTGAGCGTTGGGCGATAACAGGCTGGCTGTAAGCAACGGCTTCACCACATTATTTATGCACGTAAAACATTCTGTCTGGTTCCAATTATTCACTAGGCTGACAAGGTTCTCCGGCTAAATCTTTGATAATATCTTACACGGGTGGGAACAGTTGTCACGTTTTATAGGGGAAGTTAGTTTTTCTCGTTTTGAAAGTACCAGAAACGTAACTTCTTGTCGCGAGTTAGTTTTTCTCGTTTTGAAAGTACCAGAAACGTAACTTCTTGTCGCGAGTTAGTTTTTCTCGTTTTGAAAGTACCAGAAACGTAACTTCTTGTCACGAGTTAGTTTTTCTCGTTTTGAAAGTACCAGAAACGTAACTTCTTGTCGCGAGTTAGTTTTTCTCGTTTTGAAAGTACCAGAAACGTAACTTCTTGTCGCGAGTTAGTTTTTCTCGTTTTGAAAGTACCAGAAACGTAACTTCTTGTCGCGAGTTAGTTTTTCTCGTTTTGAAAGTACCAGAAACGTAACTTCTTATCGCGAGTTAGTTTTTCTCGTTTTGAAAGTACCAGAAATGTAACTTCTTGTCGCGAGTTAGTTTTTCTCGTTTTGAAAGTACCAGAAACGTAACTTCTCGTACTCGTTCTGCGTGTCTTCTACACAGTGTTTGCGACCAACGTCTGAGACTGACTATAGGCAGACATAAATGGAAATATGCAGACATACGAGGAAAGAGAGGCATGAGTAGAAACAGACAAGAAGAAGAGGAAACAGAGACAGGTGTAACAGTTCCCGCCGGAGCAAGGGGAGTTTAGGATGCCTGAACATGTTAAAGCTTAAAGCTACCTGAATGCATGTCAAGGTTACTCACGTCTCAGCAAAGGAGAACAGAGTTGGGTTAAGGAATGTGGACAGATAGAAACTGACCACTGGCCTTCCGATTTTGGTAGGGGGAGATTGATTGACAGACGAAATTGGCAACGGGGCTTGCTGCGAGAGAATGAGTGACAGGTGTGCAAAGTGTTTCGTTCCAATTGGGATTGAAGATGACCAAACCTGAGATCGTTTGGTCAAGCTCTGGCCTTGCTTGAGGATATATAACTCGAGACAAAGTTTAGCTCGAGAGGCTGGAGGAGAGATGGAGAGTGAGGGAGAAAGTGAGGCTGTATGGAGGAGAGAGAGAGAGAGACTGAATGTGGATAGTATGTTTAACTCACCGACTTAGGTAGAGGAGCGATTGATAGACTGTTGGACGAATGTTTAGTGATAGAACAGGATCGCTCAAATAGGTGTGTGAGTTTTGCATTAATAGATAATGTGAAAGTGTGTTTGTAAGCAAGGACACATTGTGAACGAGTTATGTCGAGATCGCTCGCCTGAGGGGATTTCAGTGAGGAAGAGTATTTGATAAGGTGTGTTGAAGACGCAGTTAAGGTGATATGTGTGTGATGTATATGCAAGGCAATAGAACTGGGTTTTTTAGTTAGTTGGGAATTCCATCAATAGCTAATGCTTACAATTCCCGTTTCAGTAGAATGTTTAGTTAAGATATGTATTATATTGTGTTTGTAATTTCTCTACTCATTCTATGATATGAGTATGATATAATAAATATGCCACCTGCTGTGTGATATGCCATTTACTGAGTATGGTCATGATGATGTGGATGAGTGTGAGAATGTTCTAAGATAGATTACGGCCAGGGAAAACAGTGGGATCTGCTACACGTTATTATTATTTTGGTGCCTGTTGACCACGGATAGTCGTGGTAGATTTATAAATATAGTTCGTGTGTAGCTATAGATCTTGATTTGCATGTTTAACTCAAGTGTCGCAGTTATATATAACGTGTGTGCGTAGTTGGGAACAGAGGAGTAGCTAGTGGTTAGAGTGTTAGTACCATAGACAGTTTTTCCAATCATCTGACTGGTACGTGTGACATTTTTCTTCCACTTATTGTTGTATTATTGACAAGACTTTGTGCGTACTTGACAGTCTTATAAATTTTTTTGGTGGGCCAGACGGGTTTATTCAGTATGTCGAGGTTGGACAATGTTAAACAATGTTATCATTGTCTAGCTTTTGTACATTTGTCTATAGGATGCCCAAATATATTTCGGAATACGAACATTGTCTGGAGAAAAGGACATATGTTGTCAAACATCGTTTTTGTGGGAAACATAAAGAATTTTGCTGTTTTATTTGAGAGGGGATAGCTGTCAAGAGAGACAATATTAACTAGCCCGAGGATAACCCACGTACATTCGTGGCCTCACAGGAGTTAGTATGAAGTGAATCGTCGGCCAGGCGTGTAATGAGACCGCCTGAGAAAATTGACCTGACCTGGTCGACTGGAACAATGAAGGTTCGTGTCCTTAGAGGAAGGCACGGAAATAGGGCGAGGTATGTTGACCTCAATGAGTAAGGAGAATTCCTTAAGGTGTTTCTGTTTTGATGAGTTAAAAGTCCCGCAGGGACAGACTTGGGTGTATTTGACTGCAAAACGATGTAAAAGTGGTGGCTTGTATTGTAAAAACGACCAGCCACAGTGTTTTTCTTCTGCGTGTATTGATTGTGTATGTATTACAAAAAGTTTATATGTGTCAAATGACATGTCTTTTTATGCATGTACGATGTGAGTGAAGTTGTAAACAGGAGTGGTGTTTACATTATGGGTAGTGGAGACGAAAATTGTGTGACAGTGTTTTCTTTTCAAGGCAGGTACAATTTGAGTGGAGTTGTAAACAGGAGTAGTGTTTACATTTTGGATAGTGGAGACGAAAATTATGGTCCTTTGCCAGATGAAAAAAAATAACCATCCATGTTTCGGTCTGTAGTTTAGGGAGGTAATGTAACAGTTCCCGCCGGAGCAAGGGGAGTTTAGGATGCCTGAACATGTTAAAGCTTAAAGCTACCTGAATGCATGTCAAGGTCACTCACCGTCTCAGCAAAGGAGAACAGAGTTGGGTTAAGGAATGTGGACAGATAGAAACTGACCACTGGCCTTCCGATTTTGGTAGGGGGAGATTGATTGACAGACGAAATTGGCAACGGGGCTTGCTGCGACAGAATGAGTGACAGGTGTGCAAAGTGTTTCGTTCCAATTGGGATTGAAGATGACCATACCTGAGATCGATTGGTCAAGCTCTGGCCTTGCTTGAGGATATATAACTCGAGACAAAGTTTAGCTCGAGAGGCTGGAGGAGAGATGGAGAGTGAGGGAGAGAGTGAGGCTGTATGGGAGAGAGAGAGACTGAATGTGGATAGTATGTTTAACTCACCGACTTAGGTAGAGGAGCGATTGATAGACTGTTGGACGAATGTTTAGTGATAGAACAGGATCGCTCAAATAGGTGTGTGAGTTTTGCATTAATAGATAATGTGAAAGTGTGTTTGTAAGCAAGGACACATTGTGAACGAGTTATGTCGAGATCGCCCACCTGAGGGGATTTCAGTGAGGAAGAGTATTTGATAAGGTGTGTTGAAGACGCAGTTAAGGCGATGTGTGTGTGATGTAATTGCAAGGCAATAGAACTGGGTTTTTTAGTTAGTTGGGAATTCCATCAATAGCTAATGCTTACAATTCCCGTTTTAGTAGAATGTTTAGTTAAGATATGTATTATATTGTGTTTGTAATTTCTCTACTCATTCTATGATATGAGTATGATATAATAAATATGCCACCTGCTGTGTGATATGCCATTTACTGAGTATGGTCATGATGATGTGGATGAGTGTGAGATGTTCTAAGATAGATTACGGCCAGGGAAAACAGTGGGATCTGCTACACAGGTAGAAATAAATGCAGATGTGAAAACAGCAGCAACAATATCAACAACAGCAGCAACAACATCAACTACAGCATCAACATCAACAACAGCATCAACAACAGCAACAACAACATCAACAACAGCAGCAACAACAGCACCAACAATATCAACAACAGCAACAACATCAACAGCATCAACAACAGCAGCAACAGCATCAACAACAGCAACAATAAAAGCCGCAACAACATCAACAACAGCAGCAACAACATCAACAACATCTTCAACATTTGCATTTGTTGAAACCCTTTCCTTGATTATTCATCGGCGTGCATGATGAAAAGGACGTCGTGTCGTAGTTTATAGCAAGGCTGCGATTACTGCGCCTTTCGGTCCGACACATCCTATTTGAGCTGCTCTTATGGGTACCGCGTTTGCCTTCCCACAGCGACCCCTATACTCCAATAGCACTTACAATAGTGCAGCTGGTTTCCAAGAATGCTACTTGGAGGCGGAAAAGAGTCTTGCTCAGTCCTGGTTCGCTGGACCTGATGCAAACAGCCACCTTTGAGTCGCTGGCTGCTGTCAGCTCATTCCCTGCAGAATCATCTATATATCTATCAATCTATTTGTCTGTCTGTCTGTCTTTCTATCTATCTTTCTTCAGTCCACTGAATTTAGACGTCGTGGGGAGATGTGACCTCTTTTTTCATAATTTTTGGCAGGCGATAATCCGTTGGTGACTTACGGGGTCAATTCCAGTATCTGTTAGCGCCTAGAATATACGATCGACCATTTGTGGGACTGTTGGTGGTACAAGCGCAAATTAGAGCAAACTAAGCCCGCAGCCTGTCATGCCCCATCTATGCCGTTCCGCTAATCACATAACCAAGACCTTAAATTATATTTTTGCGAAATATTTTTCTGTGGGGCAAGAATCCCTAGAATAATTTGAGTAGATTTGTAATTTGAATTTTGCCCGAGCAGCGGTCGTTAGGCCTAATCTTTTCGATTTCCAACTGCCAGGGAATTGTTAACGTGCACGCCACTGCACACGGGTGTCTGATCTCACTACTCAGAGATCAGGGAAAATTTGTTACAGAATGATCCACGTGAAAAAAATCCCAGTCTGTACCATGATTTAAACCCGTGACCTCCAGCACCAGAGACGAACACCTTATCTTGAGACCACTGCGGCATCTTAGACCCCAATAAAACGCTTTTGACCGTGACAGAAACAAACTCAACCTTTTCCTAGGAGATTTTATAACTCGATAACCAAGGCACCATAAAAAAAGTCCGGAATATGATCAACATAGACACTTCCTTTCTGATCTATAATAACCACGCCTAGTTATCTTATTTACTAATGAAATGAGATAGAACGTTTTGCAAATTCTTTAATGGGCGTTGAGTCCTTGATACTGAATAATGAAAATACGAGAACCATTGCCACAACAGGTATGTGGTTCCTGGATAGAACGTACACCTGGGACAGGTAAGTTCCTGGATAGAACGTACACCTGGGACCGTAAGTTCCTGGATAGAACGTACACCTGGGACAGGTAAGTTCCTGGATAGAACGCACGTTCACCTTGGACAGGTAAGTTCCTGGATAGAACGCACGTACACCTTGGACAGGTAAGTTCCTGGATAGAACGTACGTATACCTTGGACAGGTAAGTTCCTGGATAGAACGTACGTACACCTTGGACAGGTAAGTTCCTGGATAGAACGTACGTACACCTTGGACAGGTAAGTTCCTGAATAGCACGTACGTACACCTTGAACAGGTAAGTTCCTGGATAGAACACTAGATATGCCTCTATAGACAGCTAAGTACTTGAATATAACACTACATACACCTCTACAGACAGGTAAGCTCCTGGACAGAACACTACATACACCTCTATAGACAGGTGAGCTCCTGAATAGAACACATGTACATCTTGGACAGGTAAGTTCCTGGATAGAACCCTTCATGCATATCTATAGACAGGTAGCTTCGTGGAATGGACATTGACACAACCGGAGAGATTTATGGGAAGTGAGGTTAGGAAGACAAAGAAGAAATGAAAGAATATCTGGAATGACAAGCTGGATAGGATATGGTACAGCATACAAGG
This sequence comes from Ariolimax columbianus, assembly GCA_036924085.1. Lineage (NCBI taxonomy): Eukaryota > Metazoa > Mollusca > Gastropoda > Stylommatophora > Arionidae > Ariolimax > Ariolimax columbianus. The sequence continues at coordinate 7,313,727 of JAVGWX010000009.1, forward strand.
TGTTCAATACTCAAATGGGGACCAAGATGCTAAGAAATGCATGAGCTGCAGCGGTTAGTGACCCACAGCTGACTGCTAGCGCCAGGGACAGCGAAAAAGAGCTGTCAAGACCCTTCTACACCCCCACGTGGTGATCCTGGATACCAGGCTGCAACAGAGCCGACTGGCTGAGGAAAATGGGTCGAAGAGGGAAGGCTAACCGGGCACTCAAAAATTCCCGCTGAAGTCGGATGTGTCGGACCGAAATGTGCAAATATTGTAGTCAAGCTGTAAGCTACGACACAACGCATTCCGTTCCCCGGACAACATCATGCTACTTGCAAAGCTCTATTCAGAGATTGATAGCGGAAGATTGAGAACGAAGAAGAAGAAGAAGAAGAAGAAGAAGAAGAAGAAGAAGAAGAAGAAGAAGAAGAAGAAGAATGAGAGGAAGAATGCTCAAATGATGTAAGGCTGTAGACAGAATTGATCGTAAACCGCCCAGTGATACGGCACTTGAGAAGTATTTTTGGGGGAGGTTTTTTTTCTTCTGCGTTCGTCGTATTTTTCATTTTGTAAGGCTGCGTGCGTTGCACTGCGATTTTTATTTTGCGCCTGTCGGATCAGTGAATCCGACTTCGAGATGCATTTTATGTAAGGGTCTGTTTCCTCCTGCATTTGTTAAGGGTTTGCGTCCCCGGGGTAACGCCGGTGTTGTGATGGGGATCGAACCCAACACCTTCGACTTGTGAGCAGTGTCACTTAACCACTAGCCCACGCCGTCCTCTCAGAGAATGATTATGATGAAGTCCGTAATATAATCGGCGTGTTGTGGTTGAACTGACCATGCATCGAAGCAATATGGCTTAAGTTTTACTTTTAAAAAGTATGAATGAAGGAAAAAGACACGCTCTTGATAGTGTTGTACTCACTAGATCATTTTCAAAATGGCAATTAATTAATTTAATTAATTTGTTTAATAAGCACTGCTTACCTGTCGACCGTGTGGTTAAACGATGTCGTCGATGTAGATGGTGATGAGAGGAGGCAGGTTGTAGATTTTAACCAGGGGCAGGGTACAGCAGATCTGCAAAGATATGCAGAGAGAAACTTAATAACACAACTAGATACATCAACACCATGACGAAGAATTGTTTAATATATTTGTTGTTGTTGTTGTTGAATGCCAACAAAGGAGTTGGATTACTCTTGTGAGCGTCCTGAAAAGGATGTTTAGTGGCGGGTTGTCGTATCTTTCCTGACATCCAGAGCGTGCTAATGAAGGTGGACCGGGGTTCTCCAGGCGGTTGTGCTATACTTGACTTCATCTGAGTGTCGCTGACTACTACGGGGATCACCCGATCGCTGCCCTCGTTAGCCAGGCTACCATGAATCTGACTAACATGTCTCATCAGTAAAAATAGATTGATAACAAATATATATATAAAATAAACAATAAAACAGGATTTAATAAATGCTGAGGAAACTAGACACTTTAAAACATAACACATTAATGAAAAGCCTATTGATCAAATCATGACACTAAAACATAAGACTAGATATTAAAAAGCATTGATAATGTTGAGAAAAACATACAAGATTGATAATAACTTGAAAAAACGCTGTCAATATTTGTTTTTTTATTTTTAATTACTGGAGCACGCCGAGTTGATATATAACGCTGCGGAATAAAGGTCGTTGGATCTAGAAGTCACAGCAAAGTGTGCTGGTCAAGTTATTTTATTTTATAACTTCAGAAAAAAGCGCGTCCTTAAAGGGGTTCAAATCCGTGTCCTTCTGACTATGAGGCAGCTATTGTAACTGCACTCCTACTCTTTGTAAAATTATACGTTAAAAGTATAACAGAGGATTTGTCAAACATACCGATAAAACTGAACATTTGAAACAAAAACAAGGATGACAGATTATCATTTTAAGATGAGGCAATTGAGAAAAACAATTAACGAAAATGCTAATAAAACTAAACAAAAGTAAATTGCAACCAAGTATTTGACTCCAGGTGTAATTGTTACCGATCGCTTTTTCAGTCATTAATTAAGAATATTATGTCCCCATGTGTTAATTTACAATGAAAGACCCCTAAGGAGCAGGTAGTTACAAGTCCTAGTCATTAACCAAGAATAGTATGTCTCTATGTGCTAATTTACAATGAAAGTCCCTTAAGGAGCAGGTAGTTACAAGTCCCACTCATTAACCAAGAATCTTATGTCTCCATGTGTTAATTTACAATGAAAGTCCTCTAAGGAACAGAGTCATTAACCAAGAATCGTATGTCTCCATGTGTTAATTTACAATGAAAGTCCTCTAAGGAGCAGGTAGTTACAAGTCCCAGTCATTAACCAAGAATCGTATGTCTCCATGTGTTAATTTACAATGAAAGTCCTCTAAGGAGCAGGTAGTTACAAGTCCCAGTCATTAACCAAGAATCGTATGTCTCCATGTGTTAATTTACAATGAAAGTCCTCTAAGGAGCAGGTAGTTACAAGTCCCAGTCATTAACCAAGAATCGTATGTCTCCATGTGTTAATTTACAATGAAAGTCCCCTAAGGAGCAGGTAGTTACAAGAAGACGAAGCACCGAGTAACAGATAAGCATAAGAACAGCAAAGAAGTTATAAGCATGCACATGTGTTGATTGCAATCTTCCTTCTAGAAGTTCTCGTCTGACTGAAACCTGACACATAAAACATCCAATTAATACTTACATGATTTCTTTTCACAATACTCGTCCACAAACTATTCAAAAATCCGTAAGAAATTTGCGCAGCTAGATATTGCACCATTTCTCAGACAGCTATTAATGCTGTACCAATTAAGCACATCACGTTGCGGTGTTTCTAGTTGCTTTTGAAGTTAAATTGTCTGGGCGACCGAAAACTGCATTTAATAACTCAAACCAAACCAGCAGACACGAGAAATAACGATTTTTATCAAACCCGGTTAAGCGTCTCCAGAAGCATATTTAGATGTATGATATCCATTGACGAGAGAGTGCAGCGATAGAGGAGGTACAACAACAGAAACAGGTGTACTAGCTTCGATTGTTGTGGAAAATCAGAGTAAATGAATTATCAGAGCACGACCGACGGCGCGTGCGACGACCTGGGGGAACTGTCACAGATGCCGGAATATCGCGGGTGGAAATGGCAACAGAATGGCGGTGATTGGCCGATACTCATGGACAAGCTCCAATTATCGGCTTGCACAGAGCAGGGATTCGATTCCGATGGGATTACGTGCATACAGGAGTTGATGACGTGTGTAGTGCCGTGCTGGCGTCAAGCATGATGTCCTACGTGGCAACAGCCTTAAGTATACTTTTTATTAATCCTATTTGTGTTCGTAATGATAGCTTGCTGTTGTGATTTCTTTTTTAGACTGATTTGTACTTCATTGAAGTCCAAATCTGGCTCTTTTTTGTTCAGCTAATATTTCAAACTAGTTTCTGTTGAAGTTTTCGCTTCATTTCTGTTGTTTATGGCGATGACTCGTTTTGTTGTGGTATCAACATCTAATTGTGTTGTTGTCTTTATTAAGACGTGCATTTGTTGCGCTTTGAAAATGGTATGTACGCACTGCATTACTATGTTTCTTAGTGGTGAGTTGCCATAAGCTTATACATCTTTCTTGTTTACCTTCATTCATGCAACCTAGGATGTAGTCCAGGCATCAAACTCTCACTGAATTATGAATTGTATGTTTCTACATCTGTCTATTCATAGCCAGTAGTTTTGTCCCCTTCAAAAATCCCCCCCCCCCCCCCCCCCAACCCGGATTTCTGGACATTATCTGTGCAGTGACCCCTGATCTTCATTAAATGAAGTTGTTTGTGAATTCCCACCATGAGTATATTACTCTTTTGTGCGCCCTGAAAAGGACTTTAAGTGTCAGGTTGCAGTAGATTTCCTCACATTCTGATGAAGGTGGACCGAGGTCCTCCAGGCGGTTGTGCTATGCTTGGCTGCATCTGCGCGTCACTCACTACCACGTGGAGCACGTCGATCCCTCACCTCGTTTGCCAGGCTGCCATGAACAGCCCGTTTCCAAAGAGGGCTACTAGGAAGCCGATGTGAGGGTCTTGGCCAGTACGTTGTGCCTGACCCTAACTAACATGTCTGATAAGTATATTTTTCCTGACCAGACCTTAGTCTTCCTCGCACACTAAATGAAGTAATTCTTCTTCTTCGTACGCTGTCAGACGTCAACTTGAATTTGTTCGAAGAAAGCAGCTGTCATCCTGAGGTTGTCGACACTGCCATAGAGCTTGTCTAGTGTTGCCACTAGTGATGGCCACATGTGCTTTCTCTGGTCCTCGTATGTCGGGCAGTTTTGCAGCAGATGTTCAGCGGTCATTTTTCCTGTGCCACAGGTGCATTCGTCAGTGCCATCTATCTTCAGTTTATTGAATAGATGGTACCTCAGTCTCTGGTGGCCTGTGCGGAGTCTGAAGACCACGACCTGCTCTTCTGTTCAGCTGGTAGTAGGCATCATTTTTTCTGTAGCCAGTATGTTCTGTTTCCCATTTGGCCATATATCTGGCCCTAATAAACCTTTTGGACTCTTCGTATGTCACACTAAAATATGGTTGTAGTAGTCTTGCACCTTCTTCTTCCAGTCTGTCTGCCTCCTCGTTGCCTTGGATGTTACAGTGGGATGGAACCCACTGTACCACTACTCTTTTTGGTGCGGACTGCTGACATAGTTGACAGAGTACTGCTCTTAAATGATTTATTTCAGTATTTGTCTGGCTTTTTAGTGCTCTAACCACGCCCAGGCATCTGTAAACAGGACTATCTGGTTTTCATTGCTTTCGCCTGTCAGCATTGCTTCTACTTCAGTGCCTCTGCCTCCGCTTTGAAATTGCTTGAGTATTTTCCAGTTGCCACTGACAGTGTTATTTTTCTACCATTTGTTAGGCTCAGGAATACCCCTCCCCCTCAAATGAAGTAATCCAAAGCATGGTCACAGAAACGGTGGCTGGAAAACCATAGACAAAAACGCAGATTCACTGAACACATGCAGCGGACAATGTTCACATCATGTTAGGAGACCACTTACTCCAATAGGTCGACCTGTTTGGGCAGCAACAAGGGCAAGATGGGGGGGGGCGGGGTGGGGTTATAATTTTGGGCAGTTTTATTCATCCTGACACCTAGTGAATGATTGGAATGCATTGCCACAGGAAATAGTGGAGGCAGGGTCAATTTATGCATTCAAAACTAAGTGTTTTTAGATCAAGTGAATTAAAAAGAAACTGATTGTAGAACGACTCTGCAGAGTCTTCTAAACCAGTTTAAAGATGTTGAGTTAAGTTAAGACACGTGACCGAATCATTTGAATTTGATAGCTTTTACAATAGGCAGTAAGTCTTGGTTTGGTCAGGTATTCTAAGGATTTTAGTTTGTTCGTTATTAATTGTTTGTTATTCCAGAACGTTTTAGTGGCAGAGCAATGGAGTGCTCGCTTCTCACAGGACAAGTACCGGGTTCGTTCGCCGCTATCGACAAGCCCTAGCCAATCCAGTGGTAAACGGGTATATGCCTTTGTATAGGGAAGGAAAGGCAGCGAGGATGAGAATTGTCCACCAGCACCTCACAGAATACTGAGGTCTAGTACAATGACGCCTCTAACACTTCATCCCCGACAGCAGTGTATGATATAAGACGACATTTCAATAGTTAGTTTTCTTTCCACCTATATCGTTTTGCGGCGTGGGGAGCTAACGTCATATGTCCTGCGCCAAGTGTGTTGCGCCGATCAATGTGAGCCCGAGTCGTTGCACAATCACTCTAATATAATCTATCCACCTGCCAAGCTACTGTCCCCTTGCCCTGTAGCCATATCTACCAGTTCTGTAAGCAATCAGTGGAATTTGATGAGGGTGTATTCTCATAAGATGACCCAACCAGCTATTCTGTGCTTGGAAATGTATCGGCACAAGCCCTAGTGCCGTCAATACTTCGAATGTCGTCGATCCGCATTCTGTCTCTCCTGGTAACATCGACCTTCCTCAAACACTTCATTTTACACCTTTCAATCATTCACCCGATTGCATCAATGCCAAGCCCAAGCAATCATTGCACCCGGCTCATTAACAACAAAAATATGTTATCACGCATTTGCAATCATACAACATTTCGCTCGAAAGTGAAGCTTATCCATCAACGGCATCCACCCCTTTAGCATAAACCTGTATACCAACTTTGTGGAGTGGCTGATTGTGAAAGTAACGCGTTTTTTTCGCACATGATGTTGCTAATCCCAAACACAACCCTCTTTAGACGGCTTTTACGACATTCTTAGAAGGTGACAGCGGCTCTATTGTCAGTCCCACTAAGGTAAGGACTACCTTACCTGTATGTTACTGCACGAAGGTTCTGCATGAAGCAGCTTACCTGCATTACCTGGATCATCTGTTTGAGTTCAGCATTTAATGTCCATGTTTCACAGGCATAAATGTATTCAGAAAGACTCAATGTGTCAATGTGATATATACGCGTCAGATGTAAGTGAACATATTCTGATACAACCAAAACATATGTTGTATGTGAGCGCGCGTGAAATACTCGTACGTGACTAGATGAGCATCTAGACCCTACAACTGTCATAGGGCGGTAGGATCAAGGGGATTGTATAAGTGAGACGGATCTGTTACGTCTAACGATACTATGGAGCCAAATCTGCGATAGAGACAATGATGATGATGATGATATAATCTCTTTAGCTGTGAGCTGGCGGCTCTTGACAGCCCAATGTCTCCCCTTTAGCTGTGAGCTAGAAGCTCTTGACAGTCCAATGTCTCCCCTTTAGCTGTGAGCTAGAAGCTCTTAACAGCGCAATGCCTCCCCTTTAGCTGTGAGCTAGAAGCTCTTGACAGTCCAATGTCTCCCCTTTAGCTGGCAGCTCTTGACAACCCAATGCCTCCCCTTTAGCTGTGAGCTGGCAGCTCTTGACAACCCAATGTCTCCCCTTTAGCTGTGAGCTCTTTACAGTCCAATGCCTCCCCTTTAGCTGTGAGCTGGCGGCTCTTGACAGCCCAATGTCTCCCCTTTAGCTGTGAGCTCTTGACAGCCCAATGTCTCCCCTTTAGCTGTGAGCTCTTGACAGCCCAATGTCTCCCCTTTAGCTGTGAGCTCTTGATAGCCCAATGTCTCCCCTTTAGCTGTGAGCTCTTGACAGCCCAATGTCTCCCCTTTAGCTGTGAGCTCTTGACAGCCCAATGTCTCCCCTTTAGCTGTGAGCTCTTGACAGCCCAATGTCTCCTCTTTAGCTGTGAGCTCTTGACAGTCCAATGCCTCCCCTTTAGCTGTGAGCTGGCGGCTCTTGACAGCCCAATGTCTCCCCTTTAGCTGTGAGCTCTTGACAGCCCAATGTCTCCCCTTTAGCTGTGAGCTCTTGACAGCCCAATGTCTCCCCTTTAGCTGTGAGCTCTTGACAGCCCAATGTCTCCCCTTTAGCTGTGAGCTGGCGGCTCTTGACAGCCCAATGTCTCCCCTTTAGCTGTGAGCTCTTGACAGCCCAATGTCTCCCCTTTAGCTGTGAGCTCTTGACAGCTCAATGTCTCCCCTTTAGCTGTGAGCTCTTGACAGCCCAATGTCTCCCCTTTAGCTGTGAGCTGGCGGCTCTTGACAGCCCAATGTCTCCCCTTTAGCTGTGAGCTGGCGGCTCTTGACAGCCCGATGTCTCCCCTTTAGCTGTGAGCTGGCGGCTCTTGACAGCCCAATGTCTCCCCTTTAGCTGTGAGCTGGCGGCTCTTGACAGCCCAATGTCTCCCCTTTAGCTGTGAGCTCTTGACAGCGCAATGCCTCCCCTTTAGCTGTGAGCTCTTGACAGCCCAATGTCTCCCGGACAAAAGCATATGTCCTCCTCAATTTTTGTAGTGGTGTGCATAGTGTGTTATGTATGATGGTAGCAGCAGGTTCCGCAGATCGGCCAGCCCTGGGCACAAAGTCAAGAGGTGCTCGACTGACTCCTCGTGGTCGTAACGGAATCTGCAGCTTGGTTCACGTAGTGGGTCTAATCTATTCAGATGTTTGTTGAGACGGGCATGGTCTGTTCTCAGTTTGCAGAACAAACTCTGGTCTCTTGGTTTCAATTTCTTAGCTGGGTCCTTGTGATTTGGTTTTGCTTGGTGTTTGAAATATACTCAACCCGTCGGATGTGGCCCACTGAACTAGCCACTCCTGTCTATAGTTATTTTTTAGGATTTACTTGCAGGAATCCGATATAGATAACGGGTAAAGTTGCGTTGGTGGTCATTATCTGAGTGGTCAAGTCTGTGAGAAAGAATGGTTTGAGACAACCATGCCCGTCCCTAGACATAGTGATATTTTTCTTTATGAAAGGAGTCACCATTGCGACACTAGCCTCTTGGTTCAGACACCGTCAGACACACCAATTCAACGTCTATGTAAACTCATGAAAGTGCCCAGCACAGGACCGCCAGGCATGGCGTATAACCAGAGCGCATAGCACTGGACCTCCAGGCATGGCGTAGAGCTGGACCTCCAGACATGGCGTAGAACTGGACCTCCAGGCATGGCGTAGAGCTGGACCTCCAGGCATGGCGTAGAGCTGGACCTCCAGGCATGGCGTAAAGCTGGACCTCCAGGCATGACGTAGAGCTGGACCTCCAGGCATGGCGTAGAGCTAGACCTCCAGGCATGGCGTAGACCAGAGCGCCTAGGTGAGGTGAGGGAGGTGAGGAGAGAGACGAGGGAGGGGAGGAGAGGGAGAGGGAGGAGAGGGAGAGGGAGGAGAGGGAGAGGGAGAGGGAGGAGAGGGAGAGGGAGGAGGGGGATGGTAGAGAGGGGGTAGGGAGGGGAGGAGAGGGAGGGAGGGGGAGGAGAGGGAGGGGGGACTCTGGAGTATATGTTGGACAGCCTATTTCATCTTAAGACATGGCTCGAAGGTCTAAGTCCTAGCATGTCCTGGTTGGTTGTTCCTACCATAAGGAGAAGGGGGCAGATGCAAGTGTATGGTACCCTAAAACCAGAGTGTTCCAGGTACATAGAGCCCGTTAGAAACAGGTAGTCATTTTCCAAGGAGAAGAAAACCTGCCTGGCAGTTTGTGAGAGTTAACGCGAGTAAAGGGACATGTCGAAAGGGGGTGTGTGACGAACCGTGAGAGGATGTGACGGGTAAAAGGGAATGTGATGAACCGAAATGGGATGCGACGGTCCGTGAGGGGATGTGACGGGTAAAAGTGGGTGTGACGAGCCAAAATGGGAAGTGACGGGTAAAATTTTGTGTGACGGGTAAAAGTAGGTGTGACGGGTAAAAGTGGGTGTGATGAGCCAAAATGGGATGTGACGGGTAAAAGGGGATGTGACGGACCAAAAGGGGATGTGGCGGGCTGTAAGGGGATGTGACGGACTAAAAGGGTATGTGACGGGCATTAAGCGAATATGACGGACCAAATGGGGATGTGACGGGCTACAAGGGGATGTGACCGATAAAAGAGAATTTGACGGATAAAAGGGGATGCGACGGACCAAAGTGGATGTGACGAGCCGTAAGGCGATGTGACGACCAAAAACCGCAGATGTCGCAGTTCAGCTGCCAAATGTGACCTCGCGTATTACGCTGTTAACAAAAGATTGAACAAAACAACTTTTTATTCAGCGCGAAGAAGAGGAAAAAGATTAAGAATTTGGATTTAATTTTTGAGTCTATGACAAGCTTAGCATTAGCTTCAAGTACAGAGCCTCTCCCACCCACGACAGAGATTGCTGGCCGATACTGGCTTGGAGCTTTCGCAATGTGTGGCTTTTCCAACGCCGATATGAACAAAAACTGGAAGAAACTGGTAAGAACTGGTGAAAATGGCACAGGACAGGTCTGCTTAGAGCGGATCGGTTGACAAACTAAGCATCAGAAGGTGATAAGGGTAACGAAAAAAACTGACATAAACTGCTAACCCCGTACCCTTGATGCCACGAGCCTCAAAGAATTAGCCCCGCATTCAATTTCAAACAAAAACATTCACAGAACTCACAATACGCACGCATCACTCGCGTCTCGCAGTTTTTACCTTTGTCAAACAAAGGCCAGGCCATGAGATTATACAACTGAAACAATACATGAACAAGCCACGTGACACAGACGAGACCATAACCACTGCCATACCGAAAACATGTCGTAAGAGCCGGTCCATACTTCTATGGTAAAAGGCTCTACAACGCTTGGGTTCAAGGTTTGAAAAAATAAAAATAGAAACAATACATGAATGGCACCATACATGAGTTAGTATGAACGTTTCCCAGGGATTTGAAACAGAATACAAATAATGCAGAAATGGTATCACTGCACCCTGGGCAGATCAGACGAGATTATTCTATTTTATCAAACGACAAATGCGTTGTGAAAGTGGCCGTTCAAGCCAAGTGTAAATATTCCACCTCCCCTGACGAGTGCCTTTCTGTATCAGACTAGTGCCGTCTATCTTTTCCATGTCAAACTCGTGCCATCTATCTTGTCTATATCAAACTCGTGCCGTCTATCTTGTCTATGACAAACTCGTGACATCTATCTTGCCCATGTCAAACCCATCCGTCTATCTTGTTCATGACAAACTCGTGACATCTATCTTGCCCATGTCAAACCCATCCGTCTATCTTGTTCATGACAAACTCGTGACATCTATCTTGCCCATGTCAAACCCATCCGTCTATCTTGTTCATGACAAACTCGTGACATCTATCTTGCCCATGACAAACTCGTGACATCTATCTTGCCCATGTCAAACCCATCCGTCTATCTTGTTCATGACAAACTCGTGACATATATATTGCCCATGTCAAACCCATCCATCTATCTTGTCCATGTCAAACTCGTGCCATCTATCTTGCCCATGTCAAACTCGTGCCATCTATCTTGTCCATGTCAAACTCGTGTCGCCAATCTTGACCATGTCAAACTCGTGCCATCTATCTTGTCCATGACAAACACGTGACATCTATCTTGTCCATGACAAACTCGTGACATCTATTTTGTCCATGTCAAACCCATCCGTCTATCTTGTTCATGACAAACTCCTACCGTCTATCTTGTCCATGACAAACTCCTACCGTCTATCTTGTCCATGACAAACTCATGCCGTCTATTTTGTCCATGACAAACTCCTACCGTCTATCTTGTCCATGACAAACTCATGCCGTCTATTTTGTCTATGCGAACTCGTGCCAACGTCAAGGACGCTTACAGCATCAAGGACACACTACAATTTTTGTTTTAATGGATGATTTTGAGAAAAAATGATAAACATAAAACCTTATCAAGATGTTTTGTGGGTGACTGAAATCAGCACTTTCACCTACCTTACCAAGATGTGGTTGGCTGAGCCCAGCTCTTTCACCTACCTTACCAAGATGTGGTTGGCTGAGCCCAGCTCTTTCACCTACCTTACCAAGATGTGGTTGGCTGAGCCCAGCTCTTTCACCTACCTTACCAAGATGTGGTTGGCTGAGCCCAGCTCTTTCATCTACCTTACCAAGATGTGATTGGCTGAGCCCAGCACTTTCACCTACCTTACCAAGATGTTTTGTGGGTAGCTGAGACACAGTGTTTACTCCCAAAATGTTACACCTAGCCTACTTGTTGGGGCTAGTTAGGGTTACTACTGTTGGGGCTACGACTTTTGCAGTACACCAATATGTTTATATCTTTGCATGCAGGTATGTTTCTCATTTAATGTTTCATTAAAGTCAGGGTCCTTTGTGGAGAGTGAAAGTATTGGTAATATTGATACACAATGTGTCAATGCTTGCTAGACCATTTGCTCGGCTACCCTAGTCTGTCGATTTAGGAATTATTTTTGGTGATTATGTATATATTTTAAAATAAATGTTATTATATTGTATTTACTATTTTAACTAAATATAATGTATACATCTATTTTAGGCGTAACCGCGAGGGCTGGGCATCCGTATCGTCCATTAACACGACCCTGGACGGTGGCCAATACCACAAACTTCGAGCCTCTCTCTTTAATTCCCCTGTCCTCCTTGCGATTTACCACGGTGCTGAGACAATAATCACTAACTAAATCACTGGAGGACAAATTGAGAGTCCCCCAGGCCTTCCTTGAGAGACACTTGGTCGGAATCACTCCCCAGAACCAACGTAGGCAAAATCGCCACAATTATATACATACGACGATTGGTGAATTATTCGGTAATCTATGCAGAAAGACAAAGCATAGATGGGCAAGTCACGTGTTGCGACGAAACGATGGTCGATGGAGCAATCTGGTATTTCCGACGTAAAAAGAGACCACAGGGAAACCCCTAAACAAAATATTCTAAAATGCGTCGGTAAGCTGCCCTTGCTGTTTGCAACAACATCCGAGACGCCTCTGGATGTGTGCTAACCATCCCCTGGATTTCAGTGGCCCAAAACAGGGTCAGATGGAGAGGAAGCTCTGACCCGTAGCTACGCTGGGGAACGGGTCATAAAAAACAATATCAATATAATTTAGACATTCAGAGGTCGGATCTAGAAGTTCCTTTTACCATGGAGTACAGGTAACCGTTCTCACGGGGTATCACATAAGCTACGAACCACGTCACCTTCTGTCTCCAGAACGCGCGGTCAATTTTCGAAACTTATGTCACACAAAAAATTGCGTCCATGACGTAAAGTACGGTACTTAATTAAGTATATCATTTTTATTCATATCTCGGAGGAGAAAAAATGTCCCTTGTTTTGTTCTTGTATCATATTTTGGACACATAAAGAGACGTTGAAAACAATACGGGAAGGGGGGGGGGGGGGGCGTTTGAGGGGAGGTGAGCAAGAGGAAGTAAGGTATTCGAACTGGCAACTAGAACCCTTCGAGCTGACATCCCTTGAACATGGTTGGTGGTGGAGGCCATGTGTCTGGGCCAGGCGCGGGCGGCACTGAGGTCTTTTGTTGCTTCTGGTTTCCAGGGACATGTGTAAAAGATGTCGAGGCGGAATGTGCTGAGAGGTGAGTCCTTTAGCCGAAAATAGAGAGGCGGCGCCTATGCAGCTTCATAAATTGCTGTCGAGCTGTGTCGATCGAGCGACCTCGATGTTAGTGGCTAAGTTTTGCAAAGCGAACTCCAAGAAAGAAGACAGGGCTGTAAGTGAGAGAGAGCATGAAGAGATGGTCCAAAAATAGTCTGTCGGAGTGTACAATCAAGGCAAGAGAATATGTAACAATTCTCTAGTTGATTGTCTTTAGTGGCACGATGTATGTCTAAATATTCCCTAGTTTTTCTATTCTCATAACATATCAGCAGCGCTAGATAGGAAATGTCTCAGTGGCTTCCATGATGAATACGTATGTGGCACTATAGAGCAGTGTCTCCCAACCTTTTTACACATGGGTACCGGTAAAAATGGGAAACATTTTTCGCGGACCGATGAAAATTGGAAACATTTGAAGAAGGTTAAAAATTGTTGCTGTTTGACTTTATTTTGTCTCCATCTTGTAGGTAATCAAATTTTACAACTCAATAACACACACAAAACTCTTGCCTTCCAAAATAGCACAACACAGTATTACCAGATAAATTAACCTCTAAAAATTGTCTACCAATGGTTGAATGACCTAATTTACGTATCGCGATATTTGTAGGCATCCCCCGCCAAAACCCTCATTTTCTTACATAAACAAATACACCAAATATAGGCGACCTCTTGGGTTCTAAAAGTACGGATACTTGTGTAGCTCACGTCATTTCAGTTGAAACATTAGCCAATTAGAGCTAAGATCACCTCAAGCCGACCCACCCAGTTTGTGGTTTAAGCCGGAATCACTTTTTCGCGGACCGATAGGAAATTTCTGCGGGCTGGCACCGGTCCGGGGAAAACACTGCTATAGAGAATAGAAACATCAGCAATTCGAGAGCGTGTGGGGTAACAGACGATTAACAATGCAATCTAAACCAGAGTCATTCAAGTGAGACCGCCAGCAATGTGTAACAGACGATTAACAATGCAATCTAAACCAGAGTCATTCAAGTGAGACCGCCAGCAATGTGTAACAGACGATTAACAATGCAATCTAAACCAGAGTCATTCAAGTGAGACCGCCAGCAATGTGTAACAGACGATTAACATTGCAATTTAAACCAGAGTCATTCTTCTTCTTCTTCTTCGTACGCAGACAGTAACCATTATTTTTTCGAAAAAAGCGGCGGTCATCCTGAGGCTGTCGCCACTGCCATAGAGCTTGTCTTGCAGTTCCACTGGTGATGGCCACATCTGCTCTCTCTGATCCTCGTATGTCGGGCAGTTCTGCAGCAGATGTTCAGCGGTCATTTTACCAGTACCGCACGGTCATTCGTCGGTACACCCTATCTTCAATTTGTTGAATAGGTGGTACCTCAGTCTATTGTGGCCAGTGCGAAGTCTGAAGACAACGACCTGCTCTCTTCGGTTCAACTGGTAATAGGCATCGTTTTTGGTGTAACCAGTATGTTCGGTTTCCCATTTGGTCATGTATCTGGCTTTGATAAGCCGTTTTGACTCTTCGTACGTCATACCCAGAGTCATTCAAATGAGACCGGCAACAATGTGCACAGTGTGCGAGGAGCAGTGAAAACACTTTCAACCATCACCGATACCATTTAAAGACATGCTCGGTGTCGATACCAATTGATTCAGGTTGAGCCTTTCTTTTTTTATGTATCTGAAAACGTGCGAAAGAAACGCTCTTTGTAGATACCGGTACTCTTAAAGGCTGACCGCTGCTATATTTAGATATATTGATGTTGTCTAAAATAATAATAAGGTTCGCGTGGGCGTCAAAGGCCCGTTACGTCGATCGACCACTACCATGTCCAACTGCTGAGGCTGTGTCCATGCGTAGCGTGTCGACCAAAATCCCTACAGACTCCCCAGGTGGATCCGTGTACTCCGCAGCCTTGGGATGAGGGCCGCGAGGAGTGTGTTAGACCAATGTTTGTGTCAAGCTTTCCGTGTCTGACCGTATCAAATTCCGTTCCCACGTGTCCTGCCGCCAAGGATTCTGTGTCCACCTGTTGGTCAGCGTGAACCTTGCTGTGCTGAGAATACGACATTGGGAGAGATATCGTGTAACCTCTGGTGAAGGGAGGGGCGGGTAGGAGGAAGTGGGCTTCATTCCGAGCAGAAATGTCATTGAGTAGTGATAATCTGAATTGAATTTTGGTGTGCAGTGAAGCAGAACGTTGCACTCCGTCATGGACTGGTTTCCCACGGCTTGAGTCATTCATGAAATGCAGCGAAATGCAGCATAACAAACAGGATAACCGATCGAAAGCACATCATATATTTTGAATACGTATTATATAAAAATACAAACTTAATTGGGATACCCCTGACCCCAGGCTGACCTTTGCTATATATATATACACAGTTTCTGCATGTGACCGCACGAAGAAGAAAGACAAGTTTTATAGACACACTTAATCATGGCTGGTCACTGCTACCTTCAGATATAATCAAGTTCTCATCTCAAACACGATGATGGAGGATGGAATATGAAGGGATACCATGAACCTCCGTTTGATTGATCACTGATATCTATAGATGTAGAGAGGAAGACTTACGTCTGTACAGGTACAACATACTGATCAGACATGTTAGTCAGGGTCAGGTACAACATACTGATCAGACATATTAGTCAGGGTCGGGCAAAATATACTGGCCAAGACCATCACCTACGTTTCCTCGTAGCTCTCCCTGAAAACGGGCTGTTTTCATGGCAACCTGGCTAACGGGGTAATGGATCAAAGTGATCCCCGTAGTAGTGTCCGACATGCATATGAAGCCAATAATTGCAGATTCGTCTTGAGGAACCCTTTATCAGCACGCTCGGGATGTGAGGAAAGTTACGACAACCCGCCACTTAACGTCCTTTTTAGGGCGCACAAAAGAGTAATCCTACTCATTGTGGGCATTCAACAACAACAACAACAACAACAGCCCATTTGTAAACTCTTTCTTGTCCCGAGAACACAGACTGGGACTAAACGAAATATCACGAAAATTAACTGCAACGAGTATCAATTTCTCACGCTCTGAAAACAAACAATAGCGTTTGTGCCCTTTCTTATTCTCTGAGAACCTATACAGATGTTCTCAAACTCTTGAGCATTTATATTTCGAACTATTTTTACATTTCAACACTCTCAGTACAGATCATATCTCCTAATAAAGATAGATTTGTTTGCTTTGCCCGAATAGGAATCAAATTAGCCTGGCTGGAATATAATTGACGTCACAACTTATACATAGTAACCTACGTCATAAAGATGCTCGTCTATAGCTTCGATTGACTTCCCTTTTCGTTCAACACTAATCTATTCGCCCTTGCGTGTTCCTCATTATCTGAAGGATTTCGTTTATTCCATTCCCAATCCTTCTCCGTCTGGATCTTTTATTTTTTAAACACCTTTTAAAATAAACACTGCGCACTCGTGGTCTTGGCGTAGGATCTACTTTGCTCGCAAGCGAATGTTTGCGTCAGGACTTCGTCAATACCAGGTAATGACAGTGATTTTCTCGGCTGCAGATAGCAGGTGTGCGGTATTTTTGGCGGGACATCTCTCACTGACGGAGTTCCCAATACTTTGCTTGAACTCTGTTGCGCATATTTTTTTTGTTTTTGTGTGTTGGGGTCCTTTATGTCATCTTGGTGACTCCTGCGTCAGCACGGTAGCTTCTGTGGTACTTTGCTTTGTTTCACTAACGAGATCAGCTGCATAGACAACCCTCAACGATTGACTTTTACTATTGACATATTTGTTGTTGTCAAAGGCTCTCTTTCCATACCTCTTCTTGGAGATTGTCATCAAGCAGCAGTTTTTGTATTTTCTTCAATTATGTGGGGAGCTGAAGAGAGTAGGTCGTATCCTCGCTGTAGTGAACAGCAAGATACCTTATCCCTTCACAGTGGTGTTCTACAACTGCTGTAGCTCAGCATGTGTATCACGTGTATCCTGTATATCATGTGGACGCTCGTGTGGCAGAGGTTTGGTCAGTATCTTGCACCTGATTATATCGCAAATAGTAGGTATCGAATGTGCATATTTGGTGAAATTGCTCTTTTCTTTGCTCCTTAATAAGGGATATAGGGATTCACATTGGACATGTATACATTCTCTATTTCAGCGATCATTGCTCATTTAGACTGAGACTGGATTCTTCCCTCCATCAATCATTGCTCATTTAGACTGGGTCGCACGATTCTCCACATTAGGAATCATTGCTCATTTTGACTGACTGCATTCTTCAATTCAGCAATTATTCCCAATTTAGACTAGGACTGGATTAACCCTTCAGCAATCATTGCTCATTTAGACTGGGACTCTGGATTCAACCGTTCAGCAATCATTCCTCATTTAGATTGGGACTCTGGATTCAACCCTCCAGCAGTCATTGCTAATTTAGACCGGGACTCTGGATTCAATCCTTCAGCAATCATTGCTCATTTAGACTGGGACTGGATACTCAAATACAATCTGCAGTTTCTTTCAGTGTCTCGAAACCACGGTGCAGTTTCTTCCCGAGAAGAGTCGGCGTGGGTCACATCCTTGTACTGAAGTCTGTATGCTGGGGTCAGTCTTGAAGTACACGTGCTGCTGTCATGTCTGTCAGGCCCCAGTAACATCGTCTGGTGGTACCTATCTGGATTAGGTGTACAGGTGGTGCCTCATTCTGGTGTGGCCAGCAGAGACGAAGCATGCATGATGACCAGGTCTTTTCTGGACAGTTGGCAGTATCCGTCATTTACTTGTTTGAGGGCTATTTTTCTACCGCTATGTTACACTGTACTGTATTTCTATTATGGCTTTTGCTTCTTAGTAGCTGACCAGACATTCTTACTGTATCTGTTTATCTCCCTCTTTGGATAGACTGTCGGCCTTCTCGTTTCCTTTGATGTTCCAGTGTGATCATATCCATCGATCAACTGTTCTTCACAACCGACCAGGTATCTCCCCAAAGGTTTCCCTCAGTTCGATCAGGTCAGTGTTCGTGTGGGATTTGAGTGACGTGTGGCAATAGCTGTATGGAGCAGGGACCTTGACCCTCACACAAAACTGGAGAAGAGTATGAAAGCTTTGAAATGTGGGTCGTCAGAAGACTTGGATGAGTTTATTGGAAAGATAAAGAAACAAATAGTGAGGTTCTGGAATAAATCATGGTGAAAAAGACACTATTGAAAGAAATTTTTAAACAACAGAAAAACAAAATATGCTGGTCATGTCAAGAGACATGACAGCCTGTTGAAGATTATACCGGTATTGAAAGAGTGGAGGACAAGAGGGCGGCACATACAGGACATACAACATCAAGATGTAGTAGGGGCACAGGGCGCCACATACAAGACAGACATCAAGATAAGCTCTATGGCAGTGTCGACAGCCTCAGGATGAACACTTCTTTTTTCGAAAAAATAAAGGTTGACGTCTGACAGCGTACGAAGAAGAAGAAGAAGAAATCAAGATGTGGTAGGAGCACATTACTACTATCATTAGTTAGGGGCACATGTGTCCTATTACTGCTAGGTGGCCTACTTGCCATGGGCCTGTTACGTGACAGACATACAACAATGGCGGACAACACTGTTAGTGCTTGCATGGAAGTGCGTGTTGTGATGAGGTTTCTAGCTAAATTGACAGAAGACTGCAGTCACAATACGGTGATAAGACACTCAGCCGCAGTCATATATGTGAATGGTGTAAACGTTTTAGAGAAAGCCGTACATCCGTGAGCGATGATCCTGGTCGTGGTGGCTTTCAACCTACCACAGTCATTCCTGTCAATATCCAGATTGTACAACGTCTTATCCTGGAATCGATGCATAACTTGTTGCAAAATTGCAGAAGAGGCATGTCTTTCTCTGGGTACGTAGAACACTATTACTCATGGAACATTTGCATTTTTGGAAGGTTAGTGTACGGTGGGTACTAAGACAGCTTTCCGCTTTTGGCCGGCAGAGAAGAGTTCAAACCTGCACTCAATTGAAGGAACGTTTTGACATGAAAAGGCATGACTTTTTGAATCGTTTTATTACATGTGTCGAAACCAGGGCGTATCATTACATGTCGAAATCTGGGCGCATCATTACATGTGTCGACACTTGGGCGTATCATTACATGTGTCGACACTTGGACGTATCACTATACTTCCGAATCAAAACAAGCATCCGAACAGTGGAAGCATACACAATCATCACCACCGAAACAATTTCGGACAATTGCATCTGCAGGTAAAGTGATTGGAAGTGTATTCTGGGACAAACTTGGCATCATTCATGTTGATTTTTTACCCCGTGGTGTCACTATCAACAGTGAACAGCACATACGCATTTTTAATCATGTGCATAACCGTCTGCGAAAAAAAAACGGCCTGGTTTGATCACAAAGGGTGTCCTGCTCCTGCAAGATAACGCTCGACCTAATTCAACTCACAGCACTATGTGCCATATGCAGCAACTCGGCTAGGAGGTATCGCCATATGCACCTTACAGTTCAGACCTCGCTCCAAGCGATTTTCACATGTTTGGACCTCTCAAATCTTTCCTGGTAGGTCAGATTTCAGCACTGGAGACGAAGTGAAAAAGGCTGTCCTGGATTGGTTCAGACATGCTGACATATCTTTTTACGCTGAAGCTTTTCAAGCATTCCTTAAACGCTGGGATAAGAGTATAGATGTTGCAGGAGATAATAACGACAAATAAATGACATTTTGGCTACTTAAAAAAAGAGTTTTTTTCGTACAACAAAGTCCCGGTTTGACTTAACCGCCCCTCGTAGTTTCTACAGGATTGGGTAGATGACCTTTTGTGGAAACCTCCTTAGCTTGGATTGATTAAGTTCATGACATTGTACAGTGGAGTGAAGAAACCCTGAGCTGCTCGTTCTGCCTGGCTCTAGGTGTAAGCCTTTAATCGTAGTCCCCTCTCACATTCTCTTCTCCGTGTATTTCTGTCCACTCGAGGGTTCCACGTGAGAGCCTGCCTGGTAATGTTATACGGTGGCATCCTTGATGTATGTCCTATTAGCATCAATTGCTTCTCTTAATTTGTTGTTCCAGTGGCTGTTGGCTCCTTTTCAACAGGTCTTCATTCCTCACTATGTCCTGCCACGTTCTGTTCTTTATCATTTGGAGGCATTGTGATTGTCTGATACACAGAACATTTTCAGAAATAGACAGGAAAATAAATGAGAGCAGAAATACCAGAGGTTTAAAGATCAACAGAAGTGAAAACAAACAACCCATAACACAATAAGTTGTGATGCCCCAACGATCTCTCAAGTTACAGACACAGAAGAAGACACCATTTTCCTCAGCTCCTTAAAGCGCTGCAATCATGGCCTTCATATAACCATGGCGGCGAGATGAACATTATGAAGAAAAACAGAAGCCAAACACTGGCACCAAAAAAGTCCAAAAAAAGCCAAGCACCACCCGAACTTTTTGGCCATAAGATACAATAAAAAGTCAAACGAATATCCTGACGCCAAGAAACATTTTTGTAAATTGAAAAAACAAAATAACTGGAATTTCGCTTTCCAAAAATCATAATGTATAGCAACCCTTCCCATAACGAAGATCCAAGTCGCATATTTTTCCGAGATTATTTTTAAGAGGAGATGAAACACTCAGATAGCTGTCATCGACAGGCTAAAAGGGGAACAAACTTATGCATCCAAGTTCATACTGCAGGGGAAAATGGTACTGACCCGCAGAATTGTCCCCTATCACCGATGTTCAAGGACGGATTATCGGACATTTTTGCACCTATTGCCTGTTTTATATATAAACAGGAAAGCGATCAACACTTTTACTATCCGGACTAAAAAAAAAATTATAATTAATTACATTCATAATTTCGTTCGAACTGAAACACGCCAAAAAATTTGTATTTACAAAAAATGCGTTCTTTACGAGAAAATGAATATATAAATATGTATTTATTTATATAGTTTTGTTCAACAAACTAATTTTTAACACAAACAAAACATATGTTTATAGATTTGCTCAAGGATACGGTTTTTATGTATATTTATAGTTCTGTTCATCGAGAATGGTTTATAAATATATATATATGTATAGTTTTTGTCCAAGGAGACTAGTTTATACAAAATATCTAACATATTTATTGTTCCGTCCAAGAACTATGGTTCATAATACAAATATAAATATAATTATAGTTTTGTATTGACAATTGTGAGGCATTTACAAAGATTTATTTAGTTTTTTTCAAAGACAATTGTAAAATATATTTAAATATTCACATAGTTTTGTTCATTGACAATTGTAAAATATTTGTAACATATACACACATAAATTTATAGTTTTCTTCAATAAGAAAAAAACCTTAAAAAACACCTGAAAGAAAATAATTTTGACAGTGACGAAGATGTCATTCTGGCTTGTGATAACTGGTTTAATTCAAAAAATTGGTTATTTAATTATGAAGATGATTCAAGGTCATTCAAGGTCACGTAGAGATGGCAGAAATGTATAAATTCAGGTGGTGGCTACATTGAGAAGGAATAAGCACTGTGCCAAATTTCAACTTTCTCCTCCTACTTCTTCATGGTCAGGGTTAAGACTTATGAGAAGTGCCTTGTATGTATGTATGTATGTATGTATATGTACATATATATATATATATATATGTGTGTGATGTATGTTCAATATGGTAGATTTATAATGTCCATGAAGATAATTTATATTTATTAGTTTGTGCAATATTAGGGTCCATAATAAACATCTTTCAAATGATATACATTGGAAGGGAAAAGATATTTTTAAAACTTGAATCCTGAAAGAATATTCAAATCGCAATCTGCGTTCCACTGAAAAAGTACAGAAAGCATAAAACCATCTCCAAATGACAGATAAGAAGGTGAAGAAATTCGCAATTCTGAATCAAAGCAAGCCTACATGTGACTCGATTTACTGAAAGGGAGGGAGAAAGAATTCGATCAGTTGTTTTCCCGATTAGTCGAAAAGCAGGGATACGACCTGGGCTGGATTACCTCGCCTACAGGTGGCGCTGCAGGGAAAAGGTCAAACACAGATCTCTCTCTCGCTCGCCCTCTCTCTCGCTCGCCCTCTCTCTCTCTCTCTCTCTCTCTCTCTGTACATGTTTGTGTGTGTGTGTGTATATATATATATATATATATATATGTGTGGGTGTGTGTGTACGTGTACGTACGTATGTAAGTATAATGTGTGTATGTATGTATTCATGCCCGTATGTATGTATGCATATATATTTAAACACAACTGCTGTTATAGACTAGCGTAGCACATTATGCAAAGATAAATATGAATAATTTAAAAAGACCATTGACATAAATAAAAAGATTGATTTAAAAAAAAAAGAGATCATTATTGTGATTTGTAAACTGTATCAATGTGTTAGACATGTCATAGAATTAACACGCACAACACCAGTGAAAGCAACAGGTAACAAGTGAAGGGAACACGTAACAAGTAAAGGCAACATGTAACAAGTAAAGGTAACATGTGACAAGTAAAGGTAACATGTAACAAGTAAAGACAACATGTAACAAGTATTACACAAGTAAAGGCAATATGTAACAAGTAAAGGTAACATGTGACAAGTAAAGGCAACATGTGACAAGTAAAGACAACATGTAACAAGTATTACACAAGTAAAGGCAATATGTAACAAGTAAAGGCAACATGTAACAAGTAAAGGTAACATGTGACAAGTAAAGGTAACATGTAACAAGTAAAGACAACATGTAACAAGTATTACACAAGTAAAGGCAATATGTAACAAGTAAAGGTAACATGTGACAAGTAAAGGCAACATGTAACAAGTAAAGGCAACATCTAACAAGTAAAGGCAACATATAACAAGTAAAGGCAACATGTTAGAAGTAAAGGCAACATGTAACAAATACAACACCAAGACAAGATATCCTAAATGAAAAGGAATATATCTATCAAAGTCTTCCACAAAGATCAGATGAGTCGCCATCTTCCCATTGACGGTTGGGGACGACGTGGCTAGTGGATAAGTAACACATTTGCCATCTATTTTTCCTTTTTTGCGCAGTTGTCCACAAGGTCTTGTATTTGATATGGTCAAAAACATCTTGACTTATTCACACCATAATATGTTGGCCTCTAGACATGATTAATTGTGCACTGTGCACTGTAGGAAGTACAGCAGAAGAAGTACAGTACGGTTATCAGCAGACCGTTGTAAACATGGCGTGTGTGATACGGGATCCGTCCAGAGTTGATCAGCGAGCGGTGATTCTGTTCCTAACAGCTGAAGGATGCCGACCAGTTAACACTCATCGCAGAATGCAGGCAGTGTATGGTGACAAAAGTTTGTCGAAGACAACAGTGGAAAAACTGGACAACGATGTTTAAAGAAGGACGTGAGTTAACGAAAGATCTTCCGAGACCAGGCCAGGCACATATTGCTGCGTCAGAAACATCACCAAAATTCGAGTCACCACACACTGCCTCCATTATGTGATGAATATTAACTGGTCAACATCCTTCAGCTGTTAGAAACCGAATCACCACTCGCTGATCAACTCTGGACGGATTCCGTATCACACCCGCCATGTTTACAACGGTCTGCTGTGGAAACTTTGAGTCAGACCATAATTAATTTTTGCAAACTTGACGGTTGGTATGTGCTGTTTACATCAGAAGTAACGTCATCATGCGCATGGTACGTATGTTCACTTGGGGCAGTTAGGTCTGGTTTCATTTGAACACGCCTCCTGTGTGAGTGTGTGTGTGCGTGCGTGCGAGCGTGCGTGCGTGTGTGTGTGTGTGTGTGTTATATATATAAGATTTATTTCCAAGATATCATACATTTCACTGCTTTGTCCAAGTTTCACGTCCAACCTAAAGTAAAACGTGAGATATGTGAAAGATTACATTAAACGGATATCAATCCTCATACCGGTATCTGCCATTTGCACGTGACCATCATATCCGCCACTAATGACAAAACATCGTGTCCCTCTCCCAAAGTTCCTCGACATTTCCATGCACCCACCCACCTCCTATCAAAACATGAGATCCGCCACTGAAGACAACACAGGTTATTTCCCTCCTGTTGTTTCACTTCCCCAAATTCGACGCGCCCTCCTAAAGTCAACAGATAAGGTCCGCCAATGATGACTACACAAGTTATCGTCCTCCCCCCCCCCCCAACACAAACCCTAGTTTTACCCCCATTTCAACGTATCCACCTTCAGTCAAATTATAATCTCTGTCCCTGATGACAAAGCAGCGTATTCCTTCTCCAACTAACCATTTCCACGCACCCACCTCTCAGTCAAAACGTGAGATCCGCCAATGACAACTGAGCAGCAGTCGTGTATAGGTCCAGACCGCCTGCACTGCAGACTCGTTTTGGCACTACGTACAACAAATCTCGTGGCTTAGTTTACAATGAGTAGATTGATTTCTTGTTGGCTACGGGCATTCCTCGTGAAAACACGGCCATCCAGGCATACTTGACGTCCTCTACGTACACGTGAGAACAATACCGGAGATAACAGAATATGGTGAGCTGAGTAGCAGCACAGGCGGGGAGGGAATGGAATGTGGAAGCAGGTCCGTACTTCGTCCATCTTTTTGTAGTTAGAAAATGGCGTATGAGAGCTCTTACAAATATAGGGCGAGTATTAGGTCATGTGTTTAGTTTATATATATATATAATATATATATATATATATATATATGTATGTATGTTCGTTATATATATATACGTATGTATGTTCGTATGTACACATGTCTTTTGTATGTATATATTTGTGTGTGTGTCTGAAGACGCCATAGCTCGCGAACGGAAAGATATACCGAGCTGAAATTTTCACAAAACATTATATGGGCTATTTCTGAATCAGTTCAACCTATTTCACGACGCTGAAATATTCCCTTTACCAGTTATGACCAGAAGGTTATGTATACTGTTTATCGGCAAAGATAACAATGGTGATTTCATTACCCAATTTGTTTGACATGCGTGAGATACCATGTGACATTACAATCCCGGGCAACGGTGTTACCGGATGACTGATTCAATTTAGACAGGAGCATGTAGGTCGTTTGACTTCGATGATTGCCTGATGACAAAGAGGGCAGCAAATCGAATCTCCTGTTGATTTTTTTTTTATTAAATTTAAAAAAACTGACACGATAATTTCAATTGACTACAGAATTGTGAATTTTAAAATAAGATGTTCTTTCAGGGGAAATTGCCCTAATTTTTCAGAGCGGATGGAATCAGCGAAATTCTTGGAATTAAAACATTTTTCCATGGTGTAGGGATCGGCGGCTGGAGTGTGGTAGAGATGGGTCCTAGGTTGAGAATTTAATGAACAGGCGAAAAGATTATTAACGCGATGCTTGAAGTGGCACAGACACAAAGGCCGTTTACGGCAAAAATCAGAGCAAGGCTTCCAAAAGCATCCTTTTTCGGATATGTCATGAGCAGAGGTGGATTGGAATACGCGATGACAATAGGCAGAACCGCAGGGAAAAAAGGACAGAGGAAGACAGAAGATATTGGACAGCTCGAAGATATGGCATAAGTGACGGTCAACAGAAGAACTGATAAACGACACGTGTGAGGCACATATCCATCAATCATGGATGATCATATAATTAGTAGATTGGGAAAAGGGGGGGGGGCAGGTGTTACATTCGAGTAATTGAGTGGACCCAGTGGTCTCGAGGTAAGGTGTTCTATATATTTATAATAGTAATAGTTGTTCATCACAAGTGATGAAGACCACTCTCTTTGTTCAGCCGTGTGGACAGTCGTATCTCTTGCTGTGTCCATCCATCACAAGTGATGAAGACCACTCTCTTTGTTCCGCCGTGTGGACAGTCGTATCTCTTGCTGTGTCCATCCATCACAAGTGAGGAAGACCACTCTCTTTGTTCCGCCGTGTGGACAGTCGTATCTCTTGCTGTGTCCATCCATCACAAGTGATGAAGACCACTCTCTTTGTTCAGCCGTGTGGACAGTCGTATCTCTTGCTGTGTCCGCTGAAATGGGTGACGCGCGGTGATTTGGATTAAAGTGAGGAAGAAACTGCGCCTTTTGTCAATCTCACTCACAGAGCCTAAGCTACCTTTTGCCAGTGGCAAGACATTCATCGAGACGACTGGAGATAGCATAGGATGCAGATTTTGCCTCAGGGTTACCACCGAAGCCTTTCCGTAAACATGTAACCCGCAGGGTAGAAAGGTGGGATGGCATCTAACGCAGTTTGTCGTGCCTTTTCGATAACCACAAGAGGTCGTATGGACAACACTCAGCGTGTGAGTGAGTCTGGCATCTCTCCCCAGCTGTATTCATCTCATCATAGTAGCATCTAAAATTACCACACGCCAAATTCGTGAAGGTGAACCGGCAGAACTAACCCGTGAAATACGTCACAGGTATAAGCGTAGTGCCATTCAGCTGGCGTCCAGACCAGGATAAACGGATGGAAAAAATCATAAAAAAAGAACGAAATAACAAGTCCCGGCGGAAAACAACACCACGTTTTTGTGAACACAAGTGTAAGTCGTCGACTAGTGTGAATTCCAGGCAAATCCGTGGTCTGGCGGCATCCATAATGATCCAAAACAGTAGAGAAATGTAGACTCGCAGCCAGTTATGGCGCCATCTTTGCCATATCATATATATATATATATATATATATATATATATATATATATATATATATATACATATATATATGTATATATATATAATTCTTATATTTCTTGACTGAACCCATTGAACGCGAGTTATAACTATCTAGTATTTTGATTTAAATATTCAAACATCACCTGGAGGCTTTCATGAAATGACAGGTGTCTACTCCACATGAGACGAGGTCAGCGATAACATGGATTGGAGATCATGTTACTTTTGGATGAATACATTGCAAGCGACGAGTAGGCAATGTGCAAACTGCAAAGTTTTCAAACATACGCCCTTCCAAGAGAGAGGGACGTATAAGAGGAAGGATTTAGCACTAGTGAATTACAGAACCTCAGTATCTACACTATTCGCCATTTTCTGAGAGAGACTGGCCAACTGTGGGTGAAATGTCGTGGATTTTAATAGGAGAAACAATAATTATTATTATATTAGCATTAGGGGGACAGCGTGGCCTAGTGGTTATGTGACACGGCTCACAACCATAAGGTGCTGGGTTCGATCCCCATCTCAGCACCGGCCGTTACCCCGGGGAAGCAAACCCTTAGAAAATGCAGGAGGAAGCAGACCCTTACATAAAATGCATGCTGAAGTCGGATGCACTGGGCCGACAGGCGCAAAATAAAAACGCAGTGCAATGCACACCGCCTTGGGGATTAGAGAAATAAGGCGAACGAAAAAAAAATAAAAAATTAAAAAAAAATTAAAATAAATATTAGCATTATTATTTTATTAATGTTATTTTGATTCATGTATTACTATTGTTACACCTAAAACATTATTCTCATATGATTTGTATTTGTAAAGTAGTATTCCTATTTTTTTTATTGTTCCCCCTTCATCATTATTCTAACGTTTCTTTTATTATTCATATATTAATGTGTGTATTTCTATTTCATTAAAACCATGTTTTTGCTATTATTCCTATATCATTGCTATACTTATTTATTATTCTTACATTATTGCTATAACTATAATATTTTAGTCATTCCTATTTTGTTTTTCCAATATTAATATTATTCCTATATTATTATTATTCCTCTTTTAATGTCGATGGTAAACATATCAAATCTCATGTGGATTTAATTTACATTGGCCATCAAACAAAACTGAGACGCAGTAAGCCACTCGGACATCTTTCGAAGAGTCGATCTGGCTGTATCGGGTCTGAAACCAGCAGAGCCGTTCACCGAAAACTAATCTCCGAATCTACATAACCTGCTGTATGGCTTGGAAACCTAAACTATTCTGTAGGGTCAACAGAAGCACACTGACGTCTTCCACGTGGACAGCCAGAGACGAATGCTTACGTCCCACTGGTATGACCGGAACGACGAAGTCGCCCGATGTACAGGCCTTGAAAGCACACTTATGCTAAACCGTCGCCGTTTGGTTTTATTTGGACATGTGGCGCCATTTTCCCAGGATGACATGTGGCCCGTTTTACCGATGATGTGACATGTGGCTCGGCTTGACGAGGATGTGACATGTGGCCCGTTTTGTCGAGGATGTGACATGTGGCCCGGCTTGACGAGGATGTGACATGTGGCCCGGCCTGACGAAGATGTGACATGTAGCCCGTCTAGTGGAGTATATTCTTGTCTTCCAGATCTTAAATCACGCCATGAGCATCATTGATGGGAAGCGACCATCTCCACCATGAACTCGCCCACGCACCACCCGGCTATATTAAATCGAAAAGATAGCATCCTCATTGTATGCAGCCTAAGACTCAACCACTCATCTCTCTCGTGGATGGTTGGCACGACAAGCTCTTGTTACCTAGTAGACTACAAACCTATCTACCTACCTACGTATTCTATTATTGTTATATTATTCCTTTATTACTAACATTATTTTTAACACTATAATTATTCCTTTATTATAATAATTATTCATAAAATCCTAAAATTATTATTCTTTTACCATTATTATTCCTATATTACTAAAATTATTAATATTACTTCAATTACTCGTAGATTACTATAATTATTCCTATAATCCAAAAATTATTCCTATTTTAATATAATTATTCCCATATTACTATAACTATTCATATTTTCTATAATTATTTATATACTATAATTATTTCTATACTACCCTAAGTATCCCCACATTACTATAATTATTTCTATACTACTCTATTTCTATATTAGTATAATTATTCCTATACTACTATAATTATTCCAATACTACTGTCATTATTACTATAGCTGTTTCTATATATTACAACCATTCCTATTTAATTATTCTTATATTGTTTTTGTTATTCCTATAATAATATTATTCCTAGATATTTGTATTATTATTTCTACATTATTGTTATTTCGGCATTATTATTATTTTAATTAGTATTCTATTACTTTTACTAACATTATTTCTGTACTACTATTTTTATTATTATACTAATATTATTGCTATTCCTATATTATTTTTGTTATTCCTAAATTATTTTTGTTAATCCTATATATTATTTTTGTTATTCCTATATTATTATTGCTATTGCTATATTATTATTGTTATTCCTAAATTATTTTTGTTAATCCTATATATTATTTTTGTTATTCCTATATTATTATTGCTATTGCTATATTATCATTGTTATTCCTAAATTATTTTTGTTAATCCTATATATTATTTTTGTTATTCCTATATTATTATTGCTATTGCTATATTATTATTGTTATTCCTAAATTATTATTGTTAATCCTATATTAATATCTCAGTGTGACGCCGCAGCCAAGTGGAACGTAATGAAGTGTGCCATCTATAATGCAGCATTAGCTACATTTACCATCAAGGGACTGGCCAATCACGACTGGTTCAATGCACATCTCGCAAGGGTGGAACCACTAATTGAGGTCAAACGAGAATCAATTATTAAAAATGCCCAAATGAGAGGTCAGTTGCTGCCCTCAGGAATGTCAGAGGCACTAATCAACTAATCGCTAGACAATGCGCGAACGAGTGCTGGCAGAAACTGTGTGAAGACATTTACCTGCATGCAGAGACGGTTAATATCCTGGGTATGTATCAAGGCATAAAGACAGCCCTGGGTCCCACAGCGAGAAGGTGCTGACAGGTGTCAGAGTCATGGACCATGATCGCCAGATGGGTAGAGCACTGCTCTGAGCTCTACTCTTGGGAAACAGTGGTCACTGATGAAGCCGTGTGCAGGTGCAGGTCCTGCCCATTATGGAGAAACTTGACAAACCACATACTCGGGATGAGCTCGGCAAAGCTATCAACTATCTATGAAGCGGCAAAAAACCAGGGGGAGATGGTATCCCACCCGAAATCATCAAATGTGGAAATCAAAACTAGCTGAGCCGTAAGTTTGACCTTCTATGCCTCTGCTGGGAGGAAGGTGCAGTCGCCCAAGATATGCGTGACGCCATCATTGTGTCCATTTACAAAAACAACGAGTGACTGTGAAGACCGCACTAATTATAGAGAGATCTCGCTCCTGGGCACTGTAGACAAAGTTTATGTCAGCATACTACTTACCAGGTTGAGATTGCTCGCGGATAGGGTGTACCCAGAATCCCAGTGTGGCTTTAAAGTAGGGAGATCGACAACGGACATGATCTTCTCTCTTCGCCATATCCAGGAGACGTGAAGAGAACAGGACTATGTGCTCTATATGATGTTTATAGAGTTTACCAAAGCATTTGACTTGATTTGTAGAAAGGATATATTCGAACTCCTTGAGAAGATCAGTTACCCTCAAAATTGCGTTGCATTATAATTTACTTACAAACAAAAGGGATCAGTCTTATACGATGGATCATCTTCAAACTCTTTTTCGATCAAGAGTGAAGTGAAGCAAGGATGCGTGCTTGCGCCAATCTTCTTTAATGGATCGTCTTCTTCATGCTCCTATTGTACGCTTCTGGCATCTGTGGACGGTGTTTATTTGCACACACGGTCATGATGGTTGGTTGTTTAACCTGTCCCGACTGCGTGCGAGGACCAAGGCGATGGCGGTACTCATTACGGA
Source organism: Ariolimax columbianus (assembly GCA_036924085.1). Taxonomy (NCBI): domain Eukaryota; kingdom Metazoa; phylum Mollusca; class Gastropoda; order Stylommatophora; family Arionidae; genus Ariolimax; species Ariolimax columbianus. The sequence continues at coordinate 7,344,419 of JAVGWX010000009.1, forward strand.
CATGTTATTTGCGGATAATGCAGTTCTAGCGACCAAGAGTGAGGAGGCCCTACAGAGACTGGGAGACAGATTCGTCGAATGGGACAAGCAGTTTCGGCACGCCATAAGCCCGGAAAATACGAAGATCTGCGCAAAGGGTAATACCTCTCCCCCCCCCCCCTCCCCCCCCCCCCTCCCCTTCACATAGATTACTGGCGTCATTCTGGAGGTCGTCAACAGTTTCACTTATCTGGGATCTGCCACCAGCAACACTCTCTCGCTTGAGAAGGACATAGACAGTCGGCATGGCAGGCGAGTACCATCATCGCCCGTCTGACGCAGAGGCATGGAGAACAATGTGCTGTCTCACTACACCAAGGTCCGGGTCTATCAAACCTCCGTTCTTGGCACTCTCATGTATGGAAGCGAGACTTGGAGAACTAACACTAAGCAGGAAGGACGGTTCAGCACCTTTCACGTGAAGAAACTACGGCGTTTTGGGGGGACTGGGTAACAAGAGAGAGTGACACATAAATGTGATCATACAATGAGCAAAACACTCAAAGCATGTACTCACTTTTGAGCAAACGACGTCTTCGACAGATATAGCATGTGTACAACATGGAAGATGAGAGGCTACCAAAGAAAATCCTCTATGGACAGCTGGTGATTGGAGCTAAAAATCCAGAAAAGGCAATCAGACTGGCAAAAGAAGGTGCAAGACTACCACAACCAGATACTAGTATGACATACGAAGAGTCAAAAAGGCTTATTAGAGCTAGATACATGATCAAATGGGAAACCGAACATACTGGCTACACAAAAAACGATGCCTATTACCAGTTGAACAGAAGAGAGCAGGTCGTGGTCTTCAGACTTCGCACTGGCCACAATAGACTTAGGTACCACCTATTCAATAAATTGAAGATAGGTGGCACAGACGAATGCACGTGCGGTACTGGGAAAATGAACGCTGAACATTTGCTGCAAAACTGCCCGACATACGAGGATCAGAGAAAGCAACACTAGACAAGCTCTATGGCAGTGGCGACAGCCTCAGGATGACCGCCGCTTTTTTCGAAAAAATAAAGGTTGACGTCTGACTACGTACGAAGAAGAAGAAGAGCTAGAAGAACTGGTCGTCCAACACTGCGATTCAAGGATATATGCAAGAAAGACATGAAGGCATGCAACATCCCATCCGTGGGCTGAGAAACAATTGCTCATGATCGAGGCTGTTTAGTGGTAGTCAGTTGGAAAGGGCATAGTGGCTACCAACGCTCGTAGAGGCCTACTGGCAGCAAAAAAAAAGAGAAAGACTGAAGAGATCGAGGAACACACTGGCCAGCCTCCTCAACATGGTTGTATGATCTGTGGCAGAGACTGTCACACCCCGGCAAGCCAGCCTCCTCAGCATCGTTGTACGATCTGTGGCAGGTACTGTCCCTCGCGGATCCGCCTTTACAGTAATAGCAGACAGTGTCGAAATACAGGACACAGCTGGACAAAACTCACAGTGCGCCACGCGCATAGTCTACAGAGACTGAGACACCAATGAGATGCAACTATTATATTATTATTATTGTTATTCATTTATTAATATTATTAATATTTACTACTATTCCTATTTTATTATTCATATTGAAGTAATATTATTAGTATAATACTATACATCTTTCATTACTATTCAGTTATTATTATTGTTATTCCTAAAGTATTATTACAATACTATACTACTATTATTATATTATTATTACTATTCCTACATTACTATTCTTATTTTCATATTATTATTGTTATTCCTCTATTATTATAATTGCTGTACTTTTATTTCCAACAGTCGTGCCCTGATTTCAATGAATAGAATCACTGTACTGTACCAAGCACGTCGCAATTCATAGCTATACTACTTCGTGGGGTTAGCAAACTCATCATGCATTAAACTGACAACATTCGCATGAAGACATCCTGCTTCAAGTGGTATGCAGTGGTGCTTTACTTCACTTGGGAAGGGCAATCATCACCAACGTATTATTTTCTACAGCACCCCCCACCTCTACCCACATTTCCTCAACCATAGTAACGAAAACAGCGTTCGGCTGTGGTGGTAGTGGTGGAGGAGTGGTGATTGGATAGATTATTTAACAATAACAACCAAACAACATGTCAAAGAGATTCGCAAGATGGTAAGAAACGTAAACAAAACCCACACGACTTGCTACAACACTTTCAACTTTGCAGCTTCCTCTACGTAAACGATGTTATCCCGTGAGAATTATTCACTCCCAAACCGGCACTGCATGGCAAATATCTGGCGCGGGGAAATATCCCAACAGCAAAACAGTCCACGCCTTAATCCCATAGCTTTCAGGTTGGCATCTGTAATGCCGGTATCTTAAAGGGCGGGCTCTTGTATGCACCGAGTGCCCCTGCCACAGGAGAGAATTGGGAGGCCTGTAATAACAATTGGGGCCATCCCAAATGGTGTCAGTAGTGAATGTAGCTCCAGATACTTACTTCCTTCTTAAGTCAACCACGGTAGGTCTTTTTATTTTGGAAAATGTTAGTAGCGTGTCCTTTAGATAACGTTGTTTCTGACAAAAGTCAACACATTTGGCTTTTATATGTTTACTGGCAGGTATGGTAGGTTTCCGAACAGGGAGTAGCAATCGCTCCTCTTATACCCTGGAGTGTAGAGACTTCTACCTTACTTGGTGTCTCCTCTTCTACCCTGGAGTGTAGAGACTTCTACTTTACTGACTTAGTCCCTCCACTTCTACAATGAAGTGCAGAGTCTTCTACCTTACTTAGTGCCTCTCTTCTACCCTGGAGTGTAGAGACTTCTACCTTACTTGGTGCCTCCTCTTCTACCCTAGAGTGTAGAAACTTCTACCTTACTTGGTGCCTCTTCTTCTACCTTGGAGTGTAGAGACCTCTACCTTACTTGGTGCCTCCTCTTCTACCTTGGAGTGTAAAGTCTTCTACCTTACTTGGTCGCTGCTATTGTACCCTGAAGTGTAGAGTCTTCTACCTTACTTGGTTGCTCCTCTTCTACCCTGAAGTGTAGAGTCTTCTACCTTACTTGGTTGCTCCTCTTCTACCCTGCAGTGTAGATGTTTGTCAGAGATATCACCAGGCTGTTCTACCCGCCGTCACTCTCCTGGCCTAGTTCCAGCCCATGGACTGTCGTATGTTGCTTTACCATCGTACTTTAGAACGTTCTCGGGAGCTCTGGACCCATGTCTCTTGGCCCGCCATGATGACCTGGAATCAAATTCTCTCTCATTCTTCAGACATGATAGCTGATACTAAGGTCTGCATAGGTTGGGGTCAGAGTCTACCCGGGTTGGGGTCGGCGTCTGCACAGATTGGGGTCTGCACGGGTTGGGGTCTGCACGGGTTGGGTCTGCACGGGTTGGGTCTGCACGGGTTGGGTCTGCACGGGTTGGATCTGCACGGGTTGGGGTTGTGGTCTGCACGGGTTGGTGTCTGCACGTGTCGGGGTCTGCACAGGTTGGAGTTGTGGTCTGCACGGGTTGGGGTCTGCACGGGTTGGGGTCTGCACGTGTTGGGGTCTGCACGGGTTGGGGTCGGGGTCTGCACTGGTCTGGGTCTGCACGGGTTTGGGTCGGTACTGGTTGGGGTCGGGGTCTGCACGGGTTGGTCTGGGTCTGCATATGTTGAGATCGGAATCTGCACGGGTTTGGGTCGGGGTTTGCACAGGTTGGGGTTGCACGAGTTGGGATCGGGGTATGCACAGATTGGGGTTGGGGTCTGCCCGAGTTGGGGTCGGGGTCTGCACGGGTTTGGGTCGGGGTCTACACGGTTTGGGATCGGGGTCTGCACGGGTTGGGGTTGGGGTCTGCACGGGTTGAGGTCTGCACGGGTTGAAATTCGTCTGGTTGTGGGAACTCATACGCGGAGCTCCACAAGACTGTTCAAACAGGCATCGAAACCTCATAACTGTTGCAGCACTATGGTTTGAAGATACACACAGACTTGCGCAGCGGCAGCGGCAGCGAAAGCAGCAGCATCAGTAGTAGTAGTATATCAGATCCCGAGTTCCACAAGCTATTGCAGATGCCCCATGTCAGGTGGGTTGGCTACATGTCAAATAATAACATGTGCAAACAACGAATGTATGGCAAGCTGAAAGATGGCCGAGTCTGGTCGGTGGGCAAAAAGAAGCGTTTCAAAGACTCCCTAAATCTATCTCTGACACGCTTCAATGTAGATGTAAACTCGTGGAAGTACCTGACAAAGGATCGTCAGACTTGGCGCAGTAGCACCACCAGATGATCTGAGAAAAAGTACCACGTAGACAGACAAAACAACTGAAACACGCATGTCCTTCTTCTTCTTCTTCTTCGTACGCTGTCAGACGTCGACTTGAATTTGTTCGAAGAAAGCAGCTGTCATCCTGAGGCTGTCGACACTGCCATAGAGCTTGTCTAGTGTTGCCACTGGTGATGGCCACATGTGCTTTCTCTGGTCCTCGTTTGTCGGGCAATTTTGCAGCAGTTGTTCAGCGGTCATTTTCCCGGTACCTCACGTGCATTCGTCAGTGCCACCTATCTTCAGTTTATTGAATAGATGGCACCTCAGTCTGTTGTGGCCTGTGCGGAGTCTGGAGACCACGACCTGCTCTCTTCTGTTCAACTGGTAATATGCATAATTTTGTGTGTAGCCAGTATGCTTTGTTTCCCATTTGGCCATGTATTTGGCCCTAATAAACCTTTTGGACTCTTTGTAGGTCACACTAGAATCTGGTTGTGGTAGTCTTGCACCTTCTTTTGCCAGTCTGTCTGCCTCCTCGTTGCCTTGGATGCTACAGTTGGATGGAACCCACTGTACCACTACTCTTTTTGGTGCGGACTGCTGGCATAGTTGACAGAGTACTGCACTTAAATCATTAAGGTCTGTATTTTTCTGGCAAACACGCATGTCCGATCCTGATCTTTCACCATGTGTATGTGGAAGGGCATTATGTGCTACAGCCACATCTGGACACACCGCTGAGGTGCAGCTGAATATGTATGACTGATGTTACCATCCTCGCTTGTGATAGACGATTATTATTCTATCTATCTATCTTCTATCCTTCTATCTTCAGTCCACTTATGTCGTTAGACGTCGTGGGGAGGTACGACCTCCTTTGTTTCATAATTTTTGGCAGGTGAGAATCCACTGGTGACTTGCTAGATCAATCCCAGCATCTGTTAATCCCTGGAATATGCGATCGCCTATATTTTAGACTGGTGGAGGTGGAAGCGTAAAGTATAGGAAGTTAGACCCGCAGCCTGTCAAGCGCCCTCTAAGCCGCTCCGCTAACCATATAACCAAGACCTGTTGTTATGGACACCCATCCCTCTTTTTTTGCGACATAGTCTCTGTTGGGCGAGAATCCCCAGAATAATTTGCGTAGATTTGTAATTTGAATTTTGCCCGAGCAGCCACTCTTTATTTCCAACTGCTAAAGGTATTTTTAACGTGCGCGCCACTGCACACGGGTGTCTGATCTCACTACTCAGAGATCAGGGAAATATTTACCGGATGATCCACGTGAAAAAAATCCCGGTGTCACCACGGGAATTTGAACCCGCGACCTCCAGCACCCGAGGCGAACACCCTACCTCGAGACCACTGGGTCCCCCACCCGAGGCGAAAACCTTACCTCAACATAACTGGATCCGCCACCCGAGGCGAACACCTTACCCCGAGACCACTTGTGCCCCCACCCCCGCCCACCCGAGAAGGACACCTTATCTCGAGTCCACTGGATCCCCACCCGAAGCGAACACCTTACCTCGAGACCACAAGGTCCTCCACCTGAGGCGAACACCTTACCGAGACCAGTTGGTCCCCCACGCGAGGCGGACACCTTACCTCTAGGCCACTAGGCCCCCCACCCGAGGCGAACACCTTACCTCGAGACCACTAGGTCCCCCACCCGAGGCGAACACCTTACCTGGAGACCACTGGGTCCCCAACCCGAGGCGAACACCTTACCTCGATACCAATGGGTCCTCCACCCGAGGCGAACCCCTTACCTCGAGACCACTGGGTCCCCCATCCGAGGCGAACACCTTACCTCGAGACCACTGTGTCCCCCACCCGAGGTGAACACCTTACCTCGAGACCACTGGGTCCCCCACCCGAGGCGAACACCTTACCTGGAGACCACTGGGTCCCCAACCCGAGACGAATACCTTACCTCGAGACCACTGGGTCCTCCACCCGAGGCGAACCCCTTACCTCGAGACCACTGGGTCCCCCACCCGAGGCGAACATCTTACCTCGAGACCACTGGGTTTATTATTATTAGTTATAATATTTTTGGTATTAGAAGTAATAGTAAACAGTTTTACAATTTTGTAAGGTACATTTTGTAATTTTGTTTTTGTTTCCCTAATTGCTATTGTTCACTCGGGCCACATTTCTAAGTACATCATTTCTGAATACTCTTTTAAGCTGCAAGTTCTCTGCTGCTTACCGTTTTGCCCAATGTTGGTCTTGGTAAACTTCTTCTCTTCTTCTGCTGCGTTCATTCTCAATCCCCCTCTACCAAGCCCTGAACTGGGCTTTGCAAGTAGCAGGATGTAGTCCGAAGAACGGATTTGCGTCGTGTCGCTAGTTTACAGTTTGACTGCGATATTTGCACCTTTCGGTCCGACACATCCATCTTCGGCAGGACAGGTAAAGTTCTATATCCCCGTGCCTTCCGGACAAAACATGCCTGGTTATTCAACACTGTGTGCTCACATCCAACACAATTACGATCGGCCTATCACGACCAAGGAAGGAGATAGACGTCCCTGTATCGTTACGTTCCCGTGCACCTAATATGCAAATTGTTACAGAACGTATAGTTAGAGCCGACAATGCAACGAGGAAGGAAACTGGTAACCTGACATAAAAATGGTTGTCAGCTAATACAATAAAGTCTCTAACACTTCATCTCCGACTACATTGTCTGCTATGGATCTACTACAACCTACTTTGATAAACCAACAAAACCAGGTCCAGTAAAGCCTCTAAGACTTAGCCACGCTGGTTAGCAATAACCCAAACTTATACCCGCTGGTTAACAATAACCTAAACTAATCCGCGCTGGTTAACAATAACCTAAACTTATCCGCGCTGGTTAACAATAACCTAGGCTTAGCTACGTTGGCTAACTAAAATCGACTTGTTCACGCTGGTGAACAATAACTTAGACTTAGCCACCCCTAGTTAACAATAACCAAGATTTAGCCACCCTAGTTAACAATACTTAGACTTGGCCACGCTAGTTAAAAATAACCTTGACTTAGCCAGGCTGGTTAACTAACTCAACTTAGCCATGCTAGTTAACAATAACCCTGACTTAGCCAGGCTGGTTAACTAACTCAACTTAGCCACGCTAGTTAACAATAACCTTGACTTAGCCAGGCTGGTTAACTAACTCAACTTAACCAGGCTAGTTAACAATAACCTTGACTTAGCCACGGGCGGTTAACTAACTCAACTTAGCCACGCTAGTTAACACTAACCTTGACTTAGCCAGGCTGGCTAACTAACTCAACTTAGCCACGCTAGTTAACAATAACCTTGACTTAGCCAGGCTGGTTAACTAGCTCAACTTAGCCACGCTGGTTAACAATAACCTTGACTTAGCCAGGCTGATTAACTAACTCAACTTAGCCACGCTAGTTAACAATAACCTTGACTTAGCCACGGGCGGTTAACTAACTCAACTTAGCCACGCTGGTTAACAATACCTATTTATCTTACTTGCACTCCGTGAATGACTTAAACAAAACCATCTCGTTCTACGGATTATGACTCCAATTCTGCAAATATTCAGATTCCAGAGGTTCCAGTTTTGCCAATTTTAGAACATGGAAAACCTTTCAACACCTCCTCCCCCCCCTCCCCCCCCCCCCCCCCCCATGTAACGCCAGACACAGGAAGCAAACCCAAAATTAAAGATTGACTTCCCAAAAAGTAAAACTGTGTTAACTTCTTCTACTAGTACTAGAAAAATCATGACTAAAAATAATAGTCGCCCATCGCAAACGATGGTGCAAGTGAAATTAGATAAGTAAGGTTACTTCTCATTGGTCAAGTTTTGAAGTGGCAGTTCAACTCCAGCACATAATCCCCTTCCCCGTACCCATCGTGTGATTTGCATTGTAAGGTCAGGGTTGGACATGTGACTGTCAGTTGTTTTGTTTTTTCTGCACAGTAGGGTTTCTCCGAGCCTCGGAGATCCGAGGTGCTTCCCTTCTCTCCGAGCCACATCATTGGAGGCGCCTCTCGTGGTGGTACTACGCCATGTCTGACGATCCTGTGCCAGGCACTTCCACAAGTTTACATCTACGTTAAAGCGTGTCAGAGATATATTTAGCTTTGAAGCGCTTCTTTTGTTCACCGATCAGACTCAGACCAGCTTTTAGAGATGTGGTTGTTTGACATGTGCACAACGTGGCCAACCCACCTGATCTGGGTCATCTACAATAGCGTTTGGATCTCGTCATCAAATATACTACTACTACTGCTACTACTACTACTGCTATTGCTACTACTACTACAACTACTACTACTGCTATTGCTACTACTAATGCTACTGCTATTGCTACTACTACTACAACTACTACTACTGCTCAAGTCTGGGTTTCTTCAGACCATACTCCTGCAAGAGTCATCAGCTATGGATTCCTTCTTGAATCGTCTTCAAGACCTTCACGCATGAGTCTCCAATACTTCTGGTTGCCTCTGCCAGTGGTCTTCGCTCCAAACTCTTCTCTTCCCGAGCGAGCGTGTTCCAGTACAGCGCACGCAGGTTTACTGTGTTTACTACAACAAGGTTAATAACAGATATATGCCAACTTACAGCCAGAGAATTCTACATTCGACAAAGTTTCAGTCTATTTAACCTGCGCACAAACACACAAATCTACAGAACGACCAAATGATCATGGCTAATGACAAAGAACAGCATTCATATTTAAATGTGTTGCGTTGTTTGTTTGTTTTTTTGCGTTGGGGGTGGTGTGTGTGTGTATGAGTGAGTGAGTGAATGAGTGAGTGAGAAAGAGAGAGAGAGAGAGAGTGTGTGTGTGAGTGTGTTTTTGTTATTTTATTGTTGTAGCTTAGTGCACGAAAAAAGTACACCTAATATAAAACATGCTTAGAATATTCGGAATCCTGGTGTTCAAACATACAGGTTATTCCTACTACCAGGTAGCCGAAGGCTAACTGTAGTAAGCTCTTTAATTTGCCATGTTGACTTCCTGTAGCTTACCAGGCCTAGGAGATGGTAGATTGAGTATTGAGCCGGAATGTTATTAGTATTTAGATTTTTGCCCCGGGCAACGGCTCATCGATTTTCAACGACTAATGTTCTGTTTTTTTAATGTACACAGGGTGTACGCGGGATCTCCGTATTTTCATCAATCTCTTATATGGCTAGACGTTGATCTCATCTTCTTTGAGATGAGGGAACACTTGAAATGTGTTGGGTTGGAAACCCTACCGTTTCTCGCTTTCGTTTCTTGATACCCACAGGCCTTTACCTCTCAGTTGCAGCGACCCATCTCTCGTTTGTGAGCATATACACAGAAGGACCTATACTCCCCCAGGAGTAGAAGAGAAGGGACTAAGTTGATGAAGAAGCTATCCATTCCTCCACGAGTGTCACTTGGACACCTACTTATCTTATAATACATTAATTATTACGTTGTTTCTGTGAGGGAGTCGCGTAGCGCAGTGGTTAGCGCGCTGAGTGGTTAGCGCATCTGAGTGGTCCTGGGTTCATTCCTCAGTTGAGGCGGTATTGTTTTTCAGACCCCAATGGCTCTGGGGTCGACCCAGTCTTAAATGGGTACCGGTTCAGTCCGGGAAGTAAAAGCGGCGAGGGAGAGGAGATGGCTACGACCCTCATATAGCCGAGCCTTTCAAATGTGCGATCGCTAACACCTCACACCTCTACGGCAGTATTGCCATGAGTTACTTTACTTTACTTTACTTTACTTCTGTTAAGGCCGTAGTTATTGCAGTTCTTGAAAAGCTCTCCTGCACCGGAGACGAAGATTCTGCCCAAGGGAATAGACTCTCCAAGGTCGAGCACCACGTGGTCCAGGAATGAGCGCACGCAAGCGCTGGATCACGAGTGGAATTAAATAGCGTGCGTTGTCGTGCTACAGACATGGCCCAGATATGAGAACACCCCACCATCCTGGCTGCAACTCTACACCAGCTGATCTGTATCAGTTTGAACGTAAATATTGCATAATTTACATACACATATTTTTGTACATCCGAGTCCGGCGAATCAAATGTTTTCTTCTTTCTCTTCTTCTTCCTCAACTTCCTCATGTTTCATTTCCTTGGAGTTTTTGTGTGTGTTAAATTACCAGTTTTACAAGGAAGGGACACATTAATTGTAGGCAATGTATATCTGTTAGTGGGTCGGACTAGGAGCCTCACGTAAAATAAGTGAGGCTAGCAGCATCGTGTAAAATAAGTAGGTTAGCAACCTCACGTAAAATGAGTGAGGCTAACAACCTCCCATAAAATGAGTAGGGCTAGCAGCCTCGTGTATAATGAATGGGGAAAGCGTGGTTCGCTAGTCCTCATTTTCGTGAGGTTCGCTAGTCCTCATTTTCGTGAGGTTCGCTAGTCCTCATTTTCGTGAGGCTCGCTAGTCCTCATTTTCGTGAGGTTCGCTAGTCCTCATTTTCGTGAGGTTCGCTAGTCCCACTTATCTTACCTGAATATTACTAACCCTCTTCTGTTACATTTGTCTCTGGTTATTTGTGATAAGTGTTGCTACATCTCCAAAGTTATAAATAAACTCTCACAATAGATCTGAGACCTTTTCGCGCAGCCTTAATCACGTAGTGGTAACTGGTAATACACATTTTCTCATTGTGCGCCTATCAGTTCAGTTCATCCCGTAACCCTTCAGGTCGTTGGCGCACACTTAAAGACACTCCCACAAACCCACGCCATCTCTCTCTGTCCGCTGCGACCAGTCGTGCCTCACCGTGACGAAGGTTTGACCAGCGATGTTGTCTGCCCATCTCTTCCTTGGACGGCCTTGCCTTCCTTCCCGGTACGGAACTACGCAGTATCGAATTTGTAATTCCCCTGGACCTCGTGACGTGCCCATACCAAGTCATCTTTCGTCTTTTGATAGCCGGGAACAGATCATCAAAAGGCCTTATTGCGTTTTCAACTCTTCGTTGTATTTCTACGTTCGTGACACGATCCTGATATCTAACATTTAAGAGTCTTCTAAAGCACCTCATTTCTATTACATGTATTCTGTCCTGGATATCCGCAGTAACGATCAAAGTCTCACAGACATACACAAATATTGAGAGCACAAATGGTCCAAGTCTCACAGGCATACACAAATATTGAGAGCACCAATGGTCCAAGTCTCACAGGCATACACAAATATTGATATCACACATGAGCACATTAGTCTAACTTTTTTGCTGAGGGCGAGCCGCTATTCTTGCCATATGGGCCTCACGCGCGCGAGCGCCGCTGTTGTCTGTCCTATTCTGACAATTATCTCAGGCTGCGAGCCCTCGTCACTGATCAGTGATTCCAGATACTTTAACCGGTGTACAACTTCGAGTTCCTGACCATTATTTTTTATCAGAGATGTAAACCCTTCCGTGTTATTAGTCATCAGCTTTGTTTTCTCCTCATTTATCTCCATGCCATACATCTGTGCCGCTCTGTCCAATCTACTAATCAGCTACTGGAGTTCCGTTTCCGTGCCTGCCAGACCATCTATATCATCTGCAAATCGTAGGTTTGTAATCGTCTTGTCACCTATTCTGAGCGTACCAACATGTCCCTCCGCCTCCATTATTCTTTTAAGAAAACATCGAAGAGTGTTGGAGAGAGTATACAATCTTGTCTCACGCCAACAGATGTGCGGAACCATTCGCCTAGTATTCCGTCTACAGAAACTGCACTTGACTCTTTCTCATACAGGTTCTCACTCACCTTCACAATATTACTATCTTAGTCTTAGTCTGAGTCTAAATGTACTTCTACAGGAGTAAATGCTCCTGTGCAGGTCCCAGCTCTGGTGTGAGCTGGATGTAGCCGGGAGAAGGGTTTCCTGCTTAGCGGGCTAGGCTCGAGCAGCTTAATACTCCGCTGTGTTGGGACAAGCTCTTACGGAGGGTGGTTAACTGATGTGCGAGTCCATCTTAATAGACTCAAACACTAGAGCAAAGTAGCCCCGCAGCCTGTTAGGCGCCATCTATGCTGCTCTAATCAAAACACCTAACCATGGCCAGTGTTATGCCATGCCACACAGTTAGTCGCCTCTTAAGACATGCTCTCTTTGGGGCAATATTACTATTGATCTTGTAATGCTTCATTATTGTCCATAGCGCCGGGTGCCATAATCTGTCGAACGCCTTTTTTAAATCGATGAAGGCATTATATATGTGCGCCTATATGCTGAAGAAAATAGATATAGAAGAAAACGCTTTTTTTACATTTTATAATGTAAATTATTTATTATTGATATTATATAATGATACACGTTGAACATAAACCTAACCGAAATTTGATATGCATATAAATGTGATTGTCTAAAACAATAAACGACTGTTAGGTGCTAGCAAGTCAAAGACTGAGTGGTCTCGAGGTAAGGCGTCAGCCTCAAGTCCTGGAGGTCGTGGGTTCAAATCACGATGGAGAACGGGGTTTTTTCACGTGGACTTTCTGGTATTGCGCCGGATCTCTGAGTAGTAGAGATCGGATGTCCACGCTCAGTATCCACACGTTAGAAAATCCTTCGGCAGTTGTAAATCGAAAAGAGTAGATTTAACGGCCGCTGCCTAGGCAAAATTAAAATTTGTTAAAAATCTACTAAATCCATTAAGTATCCTCGTCAGTGCTACAGAGTTCGTGCATTGTGCTGAGATTCTTCCAAAAAAAAATAAAGATGAACAGAGCACATAAGGGCTAATTCGTGTGCACTGACGCTGATTCTTCGACTAAATTAAATGTAGCTAAGGCAAATACTATCGACAAATAAAGGAAACTCTTCTCGAAACGTAATTTAAACGTTCATTCCCACAGGCGTAGAAAACAGCAGGAAATCAAATCACAAAAAGGAATGTGCTATGATAGCCTCGGCTATCTGGAAGAAGGCAAAATCTACCTGGCAAAAGGCATAGGGTACTTGTCAGAAGGCATAAACTACCTGGCAGAAGGCATAGACTACCTGGCAGAAGGTGTACACTCCCTGGCAGAAGGTATTGGACTCTTTGTTTGAGTGCCAGGTTTCTAAGTATGTTTATGTTCAGTTTGAGGTGTGTTCTCCCCTCCTTTTCCACCTGGCCACTCGTGTCGATGTACGACGGGTGTTCGAATCAAACCGGGACGTTTTGTTCTAGTTCTACCTGAATGGGTTATAGCGTGCTGGAACTACTATCATTAGTTAGGGGCATGTGCGTCCTATTACTGCTAGGTGGCCGACTTGCCACGAGTCAGTCACGCGACAGATAAATCAAAATGGCGGATAACACTGTTAGTGCTTGCATGGAACAGCGTGTTGTGATGACACATCTTGTAAAAGAAGGCCTGAAACCTACGGAAATTTACAGAAGACTGCAATCACAATACGGGGATGAGACACCCAGATGCAGTAAGACGTCTGAATGGTGTAAGCGTTTTAGAGAAGACGTACATCCGTGAGTGATCCTCCCGGCTGTAGTGGCTCTCAACCCACATGTCATTCATGTGAATATCCAGATTGTGGAACGCCTTTTCCTGGATGTTTATCTTCTACACCTTGGTGCCACTATCAACAGAACATACTCATATTGAGGAGAAACGACTTGGTTTATCTTCTACACCTTGGTGCCACTATCAACAGTTAACAGAACATACTCATATTGAGGAGAAACGACTTGGTTTATCTTCTACACCTTATTGTTTTCTTCTTGTGAACATACCTTTTAGATTTACACTGTCAGATGAGCTCTCGTGGTGGGCGCGACCTTTGTTTGTAGCACCTCTTTAGCTCCTTACTGATTTGAGTTTAGTCCTGAAGTGTTGGGTCAGTGGTTCTTCCTTATCTGGCCGTCCTGAAATACAAGCTCACAAGTTTGTCCGTTTAGTCCACATGTGCAGCACATAGGTGAGGCAGATCCTGTAACACAAGCTCCCCAGTTTGTCCGTTTAGTCCACATGTGCAGCACAGAGGTGAGGCAGACCCTGTAACACAAGCTCACCAGTTTGTCCGTTTAGTCCACATGTGCAGCACAGAGGTGAAGCAGACCCTGTAACACAAGCTCACCAGTTTGTCCGTTTAGTCCACATGTGCAGCACAGAGGTGAGGCAGACCCTGTAACACAATCTCACCAGTGTGTCCGTTTAGTCCACATGTGCAGCACAGAGGTGAGGCAGACCCTGTAACACAAGCTCACCAGTTTGTTCGTTTAGTCCACATGTGCAGCACAGAGGTGAGGCAGACCCTGTAACACAATCTCACCAGTGTGTTCGTTTAGTCCACATGTGCAGCACAGAGGTGAGGCAGACAGTCGAGTCTTGTACGTGTGTTTGTTCAGTTGTTTGTGCCTGTTCTCAAGGACAGAATAGTGATCTATCCCTGTCAATCAAGATTGCGGTTTCCGTCATTGTGTTGGTTCTGTTCTCTTCTGACAGTCCGAATGGCTCTCTTTTTCTCCAAGTGTATGACTTCAAAGTCTTCTTGTTCACAATCTCCAACTCTTGTTGCAAGCATATATGCCTTCTCGTCTTTCGGTCCTGCACAATCATTTCCACTTCCCAATCTTTCCTTTCGTTAACAGGTTTCTTCCCCCCCCCCCCCTTTCCTGTCTCCTAAGAATTGTTTACGTATGCCCCTTACGTCTCTTGTCCCGAGGATTCCAAAAACAGTGACTGTCTTGCAATGCAATCAGTTGATTTTCATAATGTGTGTGTGTCCCATACATCACCTAAGCCTACTCTTGACGTCTAGTCCCGCTGTCACCTGTCCGGTTCTTTCCAACACTTATATTTTAGTGACTTCATCCCACGATTATATTCACTAAATTCAGCGCGAGCATCCATTGATGAAAGTTTAAGCCTTTTTTAGTTGTACTTTTCTTTGTTCCCCACGTCACAGATTCACATTACTACGAAGATTTATGAATGAATCTACATCTTATAATACAATATCTCCCACTACAATCGGATTGTCGATAAGCGCAGGGATCATTAGAGGCGATGAACATGTGGGTTTACAGAAACATGCTCAGAACACGACGGACTTTGCTGCGCCTGTTGATTGTCAGTAATGGTAGTGGATACAAATATACTTGAAATAAATTCGAAGTCCGTTACCAACATGAACGTTTCTTTGTATTGCGATGAGTCTATAGCTTGGGCTACGTCTAGACTGTAAGATATGCTAGACTTTCTAGCCAGCTAGACCAATTGGGAACTTACGTTTATCAAAGAGAACAAGGTAAGCTGTTTATTTGAGTTTCATGTCGTCGTTATACGGCTAGCGTTATTGCGTAATTCATATACGAGAGAGCAAATATGGTTTTGGATTTCTAAACATGCGCGAATGAAAAAGGCTAGTGCTTCGATTTACGAACATTTTCAATTAACGCCCCCCTCCTTTCCCTCCCCGAGATGAAGGAGACTGCGGGATATGCATGCATGCATGAAAGATGTTTGCTTACCATTTAGGATCAGGGACTGGCCATAGCTGTAAGGTCGAAATAGCGCCGATGCTGCGATAGAAAGAAAAACAAACACGTAAGTCAGCGAATGGTAATAAAGATGCAAGAAATAATTAATTAATTAATCGTCGTTGTCAGTCAATGCACAGTTGGTATAATCAGTCAACTTACAGTTGAAATAATCAGTCGATTTACAGTTGAAATAATCATACAATTTACAGTTGATATATTCAGTCAAGTTATAGTTGATATAATCAGTCAATTTATAGTTGCTATAATCATTCAATGTATAGTTATTATAATCAGTCAATTTAAAGTTCTTATAATCAGTCAATTTAAAGTTGTCATAATCAGTCAATTTACAGTTGCTATTATCAGTCAATTTACAGTTGCTATAATCAGTCAAATTACAGTTGCTATGATCAGCCAATTTACAGTTGCTATAATCATCCAATTTACGGATGTATCAATCAATGTACAGTGATATAACAGATGACTGCTGATAAATATACAAATGATAACAGGCAAGATTAAGAGGACATTAAGAACCGAGCGGCAACAAGAAACGTTGAAAACAAGGGAATATAGAGCAACATAGAGTAGTGAAATACTCGATATACGAACAAACTGAATAGGACATTATTGTTTGTACACATCTGAGGTAACGATTTTGTGTCAAAGGACAAATCATTTGTAATTGATCAGCACCATGAGGCAAGGCACATGATGATAACTATTTTCTTAATGATTCACTTCGTTCATTGTGTTTATTGATTCCCTTTTGTACATGGATATGTTGTCACTAATATATTGATCTTATCTTTAGCATTTATTATCAGTCTCATATGTCATATTAAGTGATACATCCACGCATTGATATTCCTTTTGATCAGTAATCGATTGATTACCAGTCAATCTTCTTCTTCTCTGTGTTCGTTCTCAATCTCCCGCTACCAAGCCCTGAACAGGGCTTTGTAAGTAGCAGGATATGGTCCGGAGAATGGAATACATTGTGTCACTAGTTTACAGCATGACTGCGATATTTGCACCTTTGGGTCCGACACAACCGTCTTTGGCAGCTTCAGTGAATATAATACCCCTGTGTATGAATTATTAAGTGGAATTAATACATATTTGGGCAATATAGCTCCGGTACATGTTTGGGCAATATAGCTCCGGTACATGTTTGGGCAATATAGCTCCGGTACATGTTTGGGCAATATAGCTCCGGTACATGTTTGGGCAATATAGCTCCGGTACATGTACCCAATATCCCCCTTATATGTTACACGTGTGACATGGAACAGTAGTTTGTTAAGCGCAGCACAGATGGTGCCTAACAGGTTGCGGGTCTACATTGGTCTAGTGCTTGAGTCTATTAAGATGGACTCGCATTTCGGTTAACCACCCTCCGTGGCACTTGTCCCAATCTCAGTAGAGTAATAAGCTGCTCGAGGATAGCCCGCTAAACAGGAAATCTTCCTCCCGGGTACATATAGCTCACACCAGAGCTGCCTGCGTTCGGATCCATGAAACAGCAAGTCGAGGTCCTTTGGAAATACAATAATTTATAAAAATCGTGTCGACGTCGGGCGGACTGGATCGTTATACTTAGAAAATAATACTGACCCTCCTGAAAAAAGAACATATAGAAGAAGAGAAAACGAGGGGGAAACCCCCATATAATTCTTGAAGGTCTCCTTGTTAGGTTTATCCCACAGACAACAGAGAATCATTTCCGTAACATTCCTGCCACGATAAATCATGATACTGCCTTCCCTTCTTGCCATGAAGGTCTGCCATCTATTTTTGGCATCTATCTCCCGTTTTACCAACCATCTTATCCGCTCCAAACCACGAAACATGATCTCTGAGGTTTTCCAGATGCTTTTCAGCGGTGAACGGATTTCAACAATATTTGAGTATGTCTTTTTTTTTTCTTTAACTCGTCATCCGCTCGTGTAGCTTTTGGAGGCGATGAGATTAACTGAAGTTTGTGAAAGGTTTCATGTTGCCAACTGAAGATACTTGTGACACCTTATCTGTTTGATTATTTTAATGGTGATTAGAATGATATTTCAACATCAACTTGAACTTTAGAGGCGAGGAGAGAGAGAGAGAGAGAGAGAGAGAGAGAGAGAGAAAGAGAGAAATATATATATATATATATAGAGAGAGATATATGGATACGTTTGGAAGGACCAGCAGACACGTGCAAATCATCTACCAATCAGTCGACAGAACATCTACCAATCAGTCGACAGAACATAGGCCCATCAGTCGACAGAACATAGGCCCATCAGTCGACAGAACATCTACCCATCCGTCAACAGGACACCTGCCCATGCGTCGACAGAACATCTGCCCATCAGTCGACAGAACACCTGCCTATGCGTCGACAGAACATCTGCCCATCAGTCGACAGAACACCTGCCTATGCGTCGACAGAACATAGGCCCATCAGTCGACAGAACATCTACCAATCAGTCGACAGAACATCTACCCATCAGTCGACAGAACACCTGCCTATGCGTCGACAGAACATAGGCCCATCAGTCGACAGAACATCTACCAATCAGTCGACAGAACATCTACCCATCAGTCGACAGAACACCTGCCCATCAGTCGACACAACACCTGCCTATGCGTCGACAGAACACCTGCCTATGCGTCGACAGAACATAGGCCCATCAGTCGACAGAACATCTACCCATCCGTCAACAGGATACCTGCCCATGCGTCGACAGAACACCTGCCCATCAGTCGACACAACACCTGCCTATGCGTCGACAGAACACCTGCCTATGCGTCGACAGAACATAGGCCCATCAGTCGACAGAACATCTACCCATCCGTCAACAGGACACCTGCCCATGCGTCGACAGAACATCTGCCCATCAGTCGACACAACACCTGCCTATGCGTCGACAGAACACCTGCCTATGCGTCGACAGAACATAGGCCCATCAGTCGACAGAACATCTACCAATCAGTCGACAGAACATCTACCCATCAGTCGACAGAACACCTGCCTATGCGTCGACAGAACATCTGCCCATCAGTCGACACAACACCTGCCTATGCGTCGACAGAACACCTGCCTATGCGTCGACAGAACATAGGCCCATCAGTCGACAGAACACCTGCCCATCAGTCGACAGAAAACATGCCCATGCGTCAACAGAACATCTACCCATCCGTCAACAGAACACCTGCCCAACAGTCGACAGAACACCTGCCCATCAATCGACAGAACACCTGCCCATCAGTCGACAGAACACCTGCCCATCAATCGACAGAACACCTGCCCATCAATCGACAGAACATCTGCCCATCAGTCGACAGATCCCAACCTAGGTTTCCTTTGTGCTTTCGTCTCAATGTGGTATCTGACCATACCTTTTTATTTATCTTTTTAATTTTATCTTTTCTTAACCATTTCGTCCAACACCATGCCTGAATACTACACTTTGTGCCTGGCTTAACAAATGTGTCACCCCCTGCCTAAGAGCATCCGGAAGGTAGAAGGCCACACTCTTCTCGACCGGGAGGAATGCCTTCCGGCGATCACATTGCTTCCTCTAGCATAACATTTTCTATCACCTATCTGAGCATCGAAAGTCTCCTAACTGTTAATGATGTAGGCGAGAATGTGTCGCTATTAAGGACACTCCCAGTACATATGTCGACAGACGCAAGTGCTCTAGTCATTCTGCAACTCAGACGCTCGTTAGTGTATCTCTCTCTCGCTCTCTCTCTCTCTCTCTCTCTCTTTGTGTGTGTGTTTGTGCGTGTGTGTGTACACGCGCGTGGAAACGGAAAATGGTTTATTACGCCAACAGCATTGCACCTAGATGCACCCACATGAGTTCAATCCCTTTTATTACTGAAAGCACAGAGAACAGAGCACAAAAAACAAAGCTACCGCGGAATGTATATATATGGGGAGGAAGACTAACGTCCGGTAAGGCACAACATACTGATCAGACATGTTAGTCAGGATCAGGCACAACATACTGATCAGACATGTTAGTCAGGGTCAGGCACAACATACTGATCAGACATGTTAGTCAGGGTCAGGCACAACATACTGATCAGACATGTTAGTCAGGGTCAGGCACAACATACTGATCAGACATGTTAGTCAGGGTCAGGCACAACATACTGATCAGACATGTTAGTCAAGGTCAGGCACAACATACTGATCAGACATGTTAGTCAGGGTCAGGCACAACATACTGATCAGACATGTTAGTCAGGGTCAGGCACAACATACTGATCAGACATGTTAGTCAGGGTCAGGCACAACATACTGATCAGACATGTTAGTCAGGGTCAGGCACAACATACTGATCAGACATGTTAGTCAGGGTCAGGCACAACATACTGATTAGACATGTTAGTCAGGGTCAGGCACAACATACTGATCAGACATGTTAGTCAGGGTCAGGCACAACATACTGATCAGACATGTTAGTCAGGGTCAGGCACAACATACTGATCAGACATGTTAGTCAGGGCCAGGCACAACATACTGATCAGACATGTTAGTCAGAGTCAGGCACAACATACTGGTAAAACATGTTACTCAGGGTCAGGCACAACATACTGATCAAACATGTTTGTCAGAGTCAGGCAAAATAATACTGGCCAAGACCCTCGACTTCCTCGCAGTCCTCCCTGGAAACGGGATGTTTTCATGGCAGCCAGGCTAACGAGGTAGGGGATCGACGTGATCCTCCACAGCAGTGAACGACAGGCAGATGAAGCGTAGCATAGCACAACAGCTTTTAGGACCCCGTCCTACCTTCATCAGCACGCTCATGATGTGAGGAAAGTTACAACAACCCGCCACTCAATGTCCTTTCCATGGCGCACAAAAGAGTAATCCTACTTATTCATAAGTACCTTCAGTCGACAACATGAAACCACTGACAAACTTGAGTTCAGCTCAGCACCTCCATGACACGACACATATCCTGGGCGCTAGGTCGCCATGAAACACTATATACACACACATATACACACATCTCGATATCACTGTGTTATGTATCATTGCTCTCTGGGGCAGACGCTCAGATTCTCAGTCTCATTAAGCAGATGACAAAGTGCACGTATGCTTGTAGTTCTTTTAGCTCATATCTATACAAAATGTTTGTGTACATTGCATAATGCACACATCAGCCAAAGAAATACCCCTCCGGCTATTAAAAAGAACAGTTAACATAAATGAATACGCCTCAAGTGACATGTAAGCAAAAGATGGATAAGAAATGCAGGGTTATAATAGAGAAGAAAAGAAGAAGAAAAACACAGCATTATAAAAAACACCTATCTACTATTTTGAGATCAGAACATCCGGGTTGCTATCTTAGACACGCCCATCAGTGCAGCCATTTAATGACACAGTTTCTGGTATAATGCAGCAAGCGTGTTAGCAGGCCCGTCTGTTCTCCATGCGCACCGTTAATATAGTCTCATAGCGGATACTGCTGTTGGGGATAAGGTGGTAGAGATTGGCTTGTTCTAAGTCTCAGGTGTATTAATCAGGTTTTCGCTTCCCTAATATTAGTTTTACCCATTTTCAGCTGGATAGACTGGAACTTTAAGCGATTTACGGATTGAATCCAGGACCTTTGTCAAGAGAAACCGGCGTTGCAACAACTCCCCGAGTTGGGCACTGAAGATATGGTTGAAGTGGTCAACACAAACCAGTGGAGTATGTAGGCTCAACACAAATTAGCAACATTCCATTTGTTGAAGCATTGGTCCAACAATACATTTGTCTCCACAACCAACCATCTTTTAGAAAAGCCTTATTCCAACCATTTGTTGAAGCATTGGTCCAACAATACATTTGTCTCCACAACCAACCATCTTTTAGAAAAGCCTTATTCCAACCATTTGTTGAAGCATTGGTCCAACAATACATTTGTCTCCACAACCAACCATCTTTTAGAAAAGCCTTATTTAAACCATTTGTTGAAGCATTGGTCCAACAATACATTTGTCTCCACAACCAACCATCTTTTAGAAAAGCCTTATTCCAACCATTTGTTGAAGCATTGGTCCAACAATACATTTGTCTCCACAACCAACCATCTTTTAGAAAAGCCTTATTCCAACCATTTGTTGAAGCATTGGTCCAACAATACATTTGTCTCCACAACCAACCATCTTTTAGAAAAGCCTTATTCCAACCATTTGTTGAAGCATTGGTCCAACAATACATTTGTCTCCACAACCAACCATCTTTTAGAAAAGCCTTATTCCAACCATTTGTTGAAGCATTGGTCCAACAATACATTTGTCTCCACAACCAACCATCTTTTAGAAAAGCCTTATTCCAATCATTTGTTGTGCTGCATGTAATTGTATCTGAGTGGTGTAGTGATCCAGTACTCGTTTTTCACGCAAAGGTACGGGGGTTCAACTTCCACGAACGTGACGTTCCAATTGATCCAGCTGGAAATTTGAATCTGTCGCATAACTAGAGAAGTAAAAGGCACCAAGGAAAGGATATGGCAACCCTAGGCACACAAGCTGTCACTTAATATACTGGTCTCTAACATCTTCATTTCACGACAGTAGTGTAACTACTATGGGACAAACCTTTTACTTTTATGTAGATGACATTCTGAGTGGCTGGAATATGATGTTAATGACGTATTGTGAAGAAGTTAGGCACGTGGTTACGGAGGGTCCACACTTAAATAAGTAGAAACCTTGTACCAAGAAACTTCAAACACCTCACCCCTGACGCCAGTGACCGGAACGGCACGACATGTCCCTTTACCTGGGGATTGGACAGTCCCCTCTCTTATAAACGCACCCTGTTACTTCTCATTTAATTGTAACTAGTTTTAATGCAGTGTCAAGGTCAACGAGGGAGGGAATTAAGACAAGGGCACGTGTTTAAATTATCTTATGGGAGATAAGATGCAATTATGACATAAGGAGCATAATAGCTCAGGTAGAATCGGTCTCCCTGTGCATGAAGGGAACTTGTGCAACACAGCACTATCGATGGGACTGAGTTCGTGGATTTTATGTGGAACTAGTACTCATATACGGCAGTAAATCGTGGATAATCAGGAAACACTGACAGATATCACTAGAAACGGCAAAAATGTATTTTTACAGAAGAATGTTAAGAATTCCATTGACTGCAAAGAAGACCAACTTGAAGTAGCACAGACACAAAGAAGCATAGACACAAAGAAGCATAGACACAAAGAAACACAGCAGCTCAGACAAAAAAGAACCTCAGACACAAAGAAGCACATACACAATGAAGCACAGACACAAAGAAGCACATACACAATGAAGCACAGACACAAAGAACCTCAGACACAAAGAAGCACAGACACAAAGAACCTCAGACACAAAGAAGCTCAGACACAAAGCAGCTCAGACACAAAGCAGCCCAGACACAAATAAGCACATACACAAAGAAGCACAGACACAAAGAAGCACAGACACAAAGAAGCACAGACAAAAAGCAGCCCAGACACAAATAAGCACATACACAAAGAGGCACAGACACAAATACGCACAGACACAAAGCAGCCCAGACACAAATAAGCACATACACAAAGAAGCACAGACACAAAGAAGCACAGACAAAAAGAAGCCCAGACAAAAAGAAGCTCAGACACAAAAAAGCACAGACACAAAGAAGCAGTGACACACAAAGAAGCACAGACACGAAGAAGCCCAGACACAAAGCAGCTCTACACAAATAAGCACAGACACAATGAGGCACAGACACAAAGAAGCACAGACACAAAGACAAGACATTGCAATAGTCGGGTCAAGGCAGTCATCATCTTTAAGGCATGTCGTGAGAACAAGCGGGTCGGAACATACTGTGACAAACAGGTAAAATAGCAGGTAAGGAGATATACAGAGAGGCAAGGAACATACTGTGAAAAACAGGTAAAATAGCAGTGAAGGAGATATACAGAGAGGCAAGGAACATACTGTGACAAACAGGTAAAATAGCAGGTAAGGAGATATACAGAGAGGCA
The DNA here is from genome assembly GCA_036924085.1 of Ariolimax columbianus. Classification (NCBI taxonomy): domain Eukaryota; kingdom Metazoa; phylum Mollusca; class Gastropoda; order Stylommatophora; family Arionidae; genus Ariolimax; species Ariolimax columbianus. The sequence continues at coordinate 7,368,147 of JAVGWX010000009.1, forward strand.
AGGAACATACTGTGACAAACAGGTAAAATAGCAGGTAAGGAGATATACAGAGAGGCAAGGAACATACTGTGACAAACAGGTAAAATAGCAGGTAAGGAGATATACAGAGAGGCAAGGAGCGACAATACTTGACAGCCTGGAGGAATGGCACGGGAGACTATCAACAAAAGAGTTTATACACGACATGTGATAGTAGTGGATGTAGATCCACGAACGTCAACACCAATCGGCAAGGCACACGATGATCATGCGTTTTAGGGGAACAATTTTCTTTTTCAATAGATCTGTCTTTCTTCGGGCGTCTAAACCTTTTCAAGCAGTCGAGTAACCAAAACTTTTGTTTGTTTGGTAAGTGTTATCGATATCATCTCGCTCCAGTTTACCATGCTGTAAACTAGTTGCTGATTAACAATATGGAATCGAGATCAGCAAAGAAGGTAACACATCACTCCACTCACAAAACGCTAAGACCGTGTAATGAAACCTATAACACTTCATCCCCGACGCAGTGTTTCTGATAGGGCAGTTACTTTTACCTGTTTATTTAATGCCCCTGGATATTATCTGTTGTAGTTCAGCACGTACTTCGTGCATAGTGCCTCCACCAACGGAACATCTGTTAACACAGAACTATATTTAACTCGCCTGGATTCGGACAAGATTAGACTTGCTAGGAAAGACGCCAGACAAGGTACGGGTGGCAGTTCATTATGACTCATGGTCTTGGCGAAACCACTGAACCGGGTGGCCTTTATAGGGATAACCGGGTGTGCTATCAACGAGAACGAGACATACTCTCGAGTGACAGACGTTGATAAAGGATTCAGGACCACGCTGAGCGAGCCCTTAGAATTGTGGTCGTTGTTCTATGGCTGAGTAATATCCGGAAATTCTTGGCAGTCTCATTTCTATATTTAATACATATTTTATATTTATGTTTCTCCTCTACAATCGGCGGATACAAGATCCCAGAGCTATGATACGCTGACGATACTGTGATACTATCAAATAGTACAGAGAGGTTAGAGTAACTAATTGCAGCCGTAAACAAAAACAATTAAGATTGAAACGTCTTCGTAAACATAAGACAAAGCAAAGATAATGGCCACCGACTAAACAAGAAGTTACTTCAATTCAAATGCAAGGGTGTGAAGCCGGCGAAGACGGATGTATCGGACCGAAAGGTGCAAATATCGTAGTCAAGCTGTAAACTAGCGACACAACGCATTCCGTTCTCCGGAGTACATCCTGCTACTTGGGAAACCCTGTTCAGAGCTTGGTTGTGGGAGATTGAGAACGAATGCAGAAGAAGAAGAAGGGGTGTGGAAAATAGAACACATCACGAACGAGTACCTGTGATTCAGAACTGGCAACAATGGCTACTGGTCAAAGGCAAATACAAGGAGTTTGGCATTGGCTACTGGTCAAAGAAAATCACAAGGAGATTGCCAATGATAATACAGAGGCTACACAACCTGAGTAAACTGGCAAAATACCAGCAAACCAACACAAGCGAACATTTTAAGAACCAATGTTTTTCCTGCGGCAGCATACGAAAGCGAAGCATGGACAGTTACCCAAACCTCAAGGAAGAGAATCGAGTAACTCGAGTCTAAAGGTCCTCAGAATACAGTGGACCAAAAAAAAGAAGAATGCAGACATTCAACAAGAGTTAGGAATAAAGGACTGGTTCATATATTCCATCGTGAAAAGAAAATTTAAATACTTTGGCCACATCCACAGACACAACGGTCTTAATAGAACGGTAATGGATGGCAAAGTGTCGTGTAGAGAGGCAGACCAAGATAGCATAAAGTTAGAAGAGAATGATTGGGCATGACTCTGGAGATTTGGCAAGATATCGAATTTCTTTCAGACCGGCTGTGATGGGAGCGACGTTGTGCAAAGGACATGCTACATCATGATGATATATATATATACAGAGAGAGAGAAAGAGAGGACGGTGTTTACTGTACACCAGGTCGAAGGACGGCTGGTTAACCTGTCCAGGCTAAGTGTGAGGACCAAGGTGAAGACGGTACCGATTCGGGAGACCTACAGATACTAAGAAACATATTCCCCGAGAGGTTTCAGCAATTTGGGCTCACAATAAGCCTGGAATATACGAAGGTCTGCGCACAGGGTATTACCACTTCCCTCTCAATAACGATTGATGGAGGTCGTCAACAGATTCTCTTATATGAGTCTGCCATCAGCAACACTCTCTCGCGCGAGTAGGAGATAGACAGTAAGCTTGGCAGGGCGAGTATCGTCATGGCCCGCCTGACGAAAAGAGTCTGGGAGAACACTGACCTGTCTCACTACACTAAGGTCCGCGTCTATCAGACCTGTGTTCTTGGCATTCTCATGTATGGAATCGAGGCTTGGTGCAGGAACGACCACTCAACAATTTTAACATGTGGTACCAAATAACGTGGCCATCACAGTATGTCCTCACTGTTCAGCCACCGACGTCTTCGATGGTTGGGGCATGTTTACCGAATGGACGATTAGAGACTGCTAAAGAATATCCTCTATGGACAGCTAGCCAATGGAGCTAGAAGAATCGGCCGTCCCACACTGCGATTGAAGGACGTATGCAAGAGGGATCTAAAGTCAACCGACATCTCATCCGACAGCTGGGAAACAATTGCTCAGGATCGAGCACTTTGGAGACAGTCAGTTGGAAGGGGCATAGTGGCTGCCGACGCTCGTAGAGGCCTTCTGGCTGCAGAGAAAAGATAAAGACAAGAGATCGTGGAACACCACGACAAACCAGACACCTCAGCATGCTTGTACTATCTGTTGCAGAGACTGCCACTCGCAGATCAATCTTTACAGTTATAGCAGACTGTGTCGAAATACAAGAGACAGAGTTGGACAAACCGCACAAACAAACATATATGTGTATGTGCATGCACACAGGGGCTAGTCGGTAAATAGATCACAAATGAGAACTTTTAATTTTTTTTTAACAACTAGATTAGATACAAACTTGACAATCATTTGTTACTAAGGTGACATTGTGCTTATCTGTCAACATAGTTTCTCCCAACATCCATACACTTTTCCCATCGCTTTATTAGTCCACCAAGATTGATACACTTTTCCCATCGCTTTATCACTCCACCAACATTGATACTTTTCCCATCGCTTTATCACTCCACCAACATTGATACACTTTTTCCATCGCTTTATCACTCCACCAACATTGATATACTTTTCCCATCGCTTTATCAGTCCACCAACATTGATACACTTTTTCCATCGCTTTATCAGTGCACCAAAACCTGCAGCATATAAGTATTTGGTCTGCTGTCTCAGCCACATTTGGTCTGCTGTCTCAGCCACATTTGGCCTGCTTTCTCAGCCACATTTGGTCTGCTGTCTCAGCCACATTTGGCCTGCTTTCTCAGCTACATTTGGTCTGCTGTCTCAGCCACATTTGGCCTGCTTTCTCAGCCATATTTGCACTTTACGTTGACCCTCTTGGCCATTCGCGAAACCTCTTCTGTTAAGGTGAGTTTTAGTGCACCGAACAGGTTGGAAATTACTCGGTGCTAAATCGCGAGTTGAAGACGTTGACATCCTAGCTGGCGCCTATATCTCCTGGGATAATTGAACCTTATACAGCCTGATATTGTCATGACGGAGCTGGGATAATTGAACCGTATGCAGCCTGATATTGTCATGACGGAGCTGGGATAATTGAACCGTATGCAGCCTGATATTGTCATGACGGAGCTGGGATAATTGAACCGTATACAGCCTGATATTGTCATGACGGAGCTGGGATAATTGAACCGTATACAGCCTGATATTGTCATGACGTAGCTGGGATAATTGAACCGCGTGCAACCTGATTTTATAATGACAGAGCTGGGATAATTTAACCGTAAGCAGCCTGATATTGTAATGACGGAGCTGGGATAATTGAACCGCGGGCAACCTGATATTCTAATGACAGAGGTGGGATAATTTAACCGTATGCAGCCTGATATTGTAATGACGGAGCTGGGATAATTGAACCGCGTGCAACCTGATATTCTAATGACAGAGCTGGGATAATTTAACCGTATGCAGCCTGATATTGTAATGACGGAGCTGGGATAATTGAACCGTATGCAGCCTGATATTTTCATGACGGAGCTCAAGTCAGCAGGCTAGGATGTTTTCTCAAAAATGCATCCAGAAGCATAAACGGAACTTCACAATGAAACGTTTCCTTTTGTCCCTACCCCCCCCCCCCTCCCCCATCTGTTCTGTGACAGCGTATGCTCTATGAGCACTAGCGCTATTTTATATCTTAGCTTGGCACGTGCATGCGCCCTTAGCGTCTACTTTCTACAGTAATCACACTATATTTTTAAGTTAACCAATATCATTTTGTGATTTAATTACTGGCTACCCATATTTACATACAAACATACAATTATATTACCTTAGTCCGTTTTCTTCTAACCTGCAACATTTTATATCAGCATCAAAACTGTTTAGATCTCAGTGGAGCATAGATCTTCAACAAATTTCCGCCAAGTCATCAAATGTTGACCTGCCCATATATATTGCAGTTTCTGTGGCTTAACGTTTCTATTCGACGAGATAGCCAACCTCACGCACAACCCTCCTTAGTCGCCTCCTGCAACATGTGGTGTCTGCTTGGAATGCATTGCCAGGGGAGGTAGTGGAGGCAGGGACAGTTAATGCATTTAAGAATAAACTGGATGCGCATAGCTTTTAGAGCAAGGTGATGTAAATGTAACTGGTTGTATACAGACTCTGCAGGGTCTTCTAAACCAGTATAAAGACGTTAAGTTAAGTTAAGTATGTCGGGCAGGTTACAGTATTAGTATGCTTTGCTCCTATTTCAGACCCTGGTAACATGCAGGTGGGTACTATCAATGCATACCTTTACCTCCACTACTCGAGCGAGTGTTCAAACTCCATTTATGACGAGAGATAGCATTACGTGTAGTGTATGATCGCTTGATTATGCATGAACGCGTGCACATACATAACATCAATAACTGCTTTCTGACCCCGACTGTGTGGGTGAACTGTGTAATGTATGTACATACCATCTAGATAGTTCCGGGTTCAATTCCAACCGAGCAGCTATTCTTCACATCGCGTTCTTAAAATTGGTGTTTAACATCCCGGATGTCTCATCATCATGTGCAATGCCGATCACGTATCTCCACAATGTGTGTCTCGAACAGTAACCTTCAGAATGTTTTGTCACGTTATATTTAACATCTATCATATGTTTAGTTATGTCCATTTTCCTAGCGATGTTGTCAGGTGTTATATTACAGAATCACACATAACAGATGTCTACAGAAGAGGAGGTTAAGGAGATGTATGCAAAAAGTGGATAAATCCGAGCATAGGGCGAAGATGGAACTGAAGTTGAAATTCACAAGGCACTCTTTCTCTCTCTCTCTCTCTCTCTCTCTCTCTCACACACACACACACACACACACCTATCAAGAATAACAACTCTCCCTCACATACAAATCTACCAAGAGTAACAACTCTCCCTGACATACAAATCTACCAAGAGTAACAACTCTCCCTCACATACAAATCTACCAAGAGTAACAACTCTCCCTGACATACAAATCTTCCAAGAGTAACAACTCTCTCTCACATACAAATCTACCAAGAGTAACAACTCTCCCTCACATACAAATCTATCAAGGGTAACAACTCTCTTGTATTGTTGAAAGTTTCTTACTATCCAGGAAAACCAAAATAAACCTTCGGATTATGCCCACACTAACAGTGCGTTCAATATTTCAAGACAAAATATTTATAATCAATCAATCAAAGTCCGTTGCTCCTCTTGACAGGTAAACCATTCACACCATCCTGTCAGCATAGAAGGTCTTGTGCTGCTCTGCCTGCCTCTCTCCAGGTGTAATCATTTAATCTTAGTTCCTTCTGTCTCTCTCCAGGTGTAATCATTTAATCTTAGTTCCTTCTGTCTCTCTCCAGGTGTAATCATTTAATCTTAGTTCCTTCTGTCTCTCTCCAGGTGTAATCATTTAATCTTAGTTCCTTCTGTCTCTCTCTATGTGTAATCATTTAATCTTAGTTCCTTCTGTCTCTCTCCAGGTGTAATCATTTAATCTTAGTTCCTTCTGTCTCTCTCCAGGTGTAATCATTTAATCTTAGTTCCTTCTGTCTCTCTCCAGGTGTAATCATTTAATCTTAGTTCCTTCTGTCTCTCTCTAGGTGTAATCATTTAATCTTAGTTCCTTCTGTCTCTCTCCAGGTGTAATCATTTAATCTTAGTTCCTTCTGTCTCTCTCCAGGTGTAATCATTTAATCTTAGTTCCTTCTTCCTCTCTCCAGGTGTAATCATTTAATCTTAGTTCCTTCTGTCTCTCTCCAGGTGTAATCATTTAATCTTAGTTCCTTCTGTCTCTCTCCAGGTGTAATCATTTAATCTTAGTTCCTTCTTCCTCTCTCCAGGTGTAATCATTTAATCTTAGTTCCTTCTGTCTCTCTCCAGGTGTAATCATTTAATCTTAGTTCCTTCTGTCTCTCTCCAGGTGTAATCATTTAATCTTAGTCCTTGCTTCCATTTTCTTCTCCATATATTTTTGGTTCTACACCTCCCTCTCTCTCTCTCTTTCCTTGCGGATTCCACGTAAGAACTTATCAGGTAATCTTCGACGGTGCCTTAAGTTCGTCCCATCGATCGTTATTTTCTTCGCTTAGTTTGTAACTTTGTAATGCAAGATGATTAAACGTATTTGCTTTTAGTATGTGGAAAAACAACCTTAATAGTATGTATATTAACTCTCTGGCGGCAACCTTCACAACAGTTCTGGTTCCATTTGTTGTATATTAACTCTCTGGCGGCAACCTTCACAACAGTTCTGGTTCCATTTGTTGTATATTAACTCTCTGGCGGCAACCTTCACAACAGTTCTGGTTCCATTTGTTGTATATTAACTCTCTGGCGGCAACCTTCACAACAGTTCTGGTTCCATTTGTTGTATATTAACTCTCTGGCGGCAACCTTCACAACAGTTCTGGTTCCATTTGTTGTATATTAACTCTCTGGCGCCAACCTTCACAACAGTTATGGTTCCATTTGTTGTATATTAACTCTCTGGTGGCAACCTTCACAACAGTTCTGGTTCCATTTGTTGTATATTAACTCTCTGGCGCCAACCTTCACAACAGTTCTGGTTCCATTTGTTGTATATTAACTCTCTGGCGCCAACCTTCACAACAGCTCTGGTTCCATTTGTTGTATATTAACTCTCCGGCGCCAACCTTCACAACAGCTCTGGTTCCATTTGTTGTATATTAACTCTCTGGCGCCAACCTTCACAACAGCTCTGGTTCCATTTGTTCTATATTAACTCTCTGGCGCCAACCTTCACAACAGTTCTGGTGCCATTTGTTGTATATTAACTCTCTGGTGCAAATCTTCACAACAGTTCTGGTTCCATTTATTGTAAAACTATTATTACAACGAACTAACCAACGTCTGACGACTACGTGGGGGATTATAACATGTAAAGTTTTACGAGTATGTGGGGGATTATAACATGTAAGGTTGTACGAGCATGTTACATCAAGGGAATGTGAAGTGGACGTCTGCAATAAGGGAAGGGTGAAACAATAGTTGGCAGATGAAGGCATCAGGAAGGAGAGAGTAAAAAACATGCCCGAATTGTGTGGACGTCTTTATGAGTGACCCATGCGTTCCAACCCTTATACTTAACACAATCAAAAATGATTCGGTCAGGTCGTGAGGCTGAAACGAAATTAACTACCGCTGCGTGCCTATAAAGACAAGATATAAGTTACATGGAATAAGAGTGGCATGTTTTGAGTGCCGGAGAGGCTACAACACATGTTTACTGCAGGCTTTGTATCGTGTTCAGTTTCCAGTCTTCAGATGATTCAATTTACCCAGCTGTAAACTGATACTTGATTAATATTTATGAAAGGACAGCCGGCGATTATTGGAACTGGTTAGAATAAAAGCTGAGATCTGATACAATGACACTGTGCACCCCATAGAGGTGATCATACTGAAGAGCTTTGGAAGAGGAGACTAACGTCTGGTCAGACAAAAAATATCAATCAAACTATGTTAGTCAGATTCAGGTGAATACTAACCAAAGCCAGACCTCACTTCCATACAGTTCTCCGTGGAAACAAGCTGTCTCATGACAGTTCTGCAAACGAGGTGGGAATCGACTTGATCCCCGTAGTAATGCGCGATACGGAGATGAAGCCAAGCATAACATACCAGCCTCGAAGAGCCCGTCCACCTTCATCAGCAGGCTCGGGATGTGAAGAAAGCTACTGTAACTGGCCACTTAACGCCCTATTCAGGGTGCCCAAATAGAGCAAACTTACCCACTGTAGGCATTCAGGCACTGAAAAGCTCTGTATAGTACTACAGGAAGACCTAAGCCCACCGACACAATTACGCATCTGGGTGCAGGAAGAGCCACTGTAACCTACTTCTAATGAAGCGTCGTCAGGAGTGATGAACTCTATAAGAACAGTTTACAAAACAAACAAAACGGTACCTCGTTGGAACCTACATTGTTTATTAAGTAAGCCGTTCTATAAACATATAAACCTGAAATAATCCAGCTCTGAATGCTTGCTTATTGTTCTTGTCGCTTCCTTGTATATACTAAGTGCACTTTTATTTAAGCTTATTATCTGATTGCTCTCTTAGTAAGAAAGTTTGTCGCTTGTTTTTGTTTGCTGGGTTGAATGCTTCAATCCGCGTCCTATCTAATCATCGTTCCGTGGACCTGAAAACTTGTTTCATGTTCCCATCTGATCCCTGTATACGCCTCTGCCTCAGTGTTTATTGTTTTTACAACAAATCTAACCACCACATCTAGAGCTGGATGCTAGTGTGACGCCTTTATCAGATAGCCTTACTCTGGGCGGATGATTTGTTTCACTTGGTGAAGACTGCACACGTATCAATGAGTCAGACTGCTTTCTTTGTGCCAGATCAAGATCTTCAATAGAAATATCTCTCTTCATAAATATACATTTATATATATATATATATATATATATATATATATATATATATATATATATATATATATATATATATATATATATGAAGATCACCAACTGATAGGAGAAATGAACAAATGCTAATGGAGGAGCAAACGATGGATAGGCTACGCATTACGGAGACCAGTTGAAAACGTTAACAGGCTATCTCTGTTCTAGAATCCACAGGGCAAGCGAAATAGAGGAAGATCGAGACACTCGTCGAAGAGGGAGCTGCATACAAATGTCAAGAAAGCAGGCATGACGTGGACAGAACTGGCCGAGATGGCTCATTATAGGAAGACTTGGCGAGTATTTGTTCAGGTCATACGTTCAAGCAGGGAGCTTACAACTTTTTTAATTATTTGAAAACGGATATGTGCACATGCATTGATATGCTTTAAATCAACTTGTGACCACATCTTTCCACATAAAGGAACATACAAAAAAGATAGGTGTCAAAGAACAACACAGAACAGAAAGCCAGATATGCCATTTATGTATAAATAATAAAATCAGATCATAGTTACACGATGTAGAGATTTGTAGAGGCTCAGACGTGACATCAGATACAATCCTCTGACAGTCAAAATAAAGATGGAACTTTCAAAATATAAAATATAGCTCACAAACAGTACTTTCAGACGGGAACATTTCTGATCGAGTAGGGAACCATGAGAAACAAGTAGTCTAACCCCACGGCTTCTCACAGTGATCATCATCATCAAATGCGTCTCAGTCTCTATATACCATGCGCGTGGCGCCCTAAAAGTTTTGTCCAGCTCGGTTTTCTGTATTTCGACAGTGTCTGCTATGGCTGTGAAGGCCGATCCAGGAGTGACAGTCCCTGCCGCATATCGTACAACCATATTGTGGAGGCTGGCTTGAGTAGCTGTTCCTTGATCTCTTCAGGCTTTCCCTTTTCTTTGCAGCCAGAAGACCTCCACGAGCGTCAGCAGTTACTATGCCCCCTCCAACTGTCTCCAGATAGCTCGATCCTGAGCAATTTTTTCCCAGTCCTCGGATGGGATGTTCGCATGACTTCATGTCCCTCTTGTATACGTCCTTGAATCGTAGTGTGGGACCGCCGATTCTTCTAACTCCAATGGCTAGCTGCCCATCAAAGATATCCCAACCACCGTAGACCTCGATGGCTCAACATCGAGTACATGCTGTGAGTGTTTGTTCTCTGCAAAACCGTATTATGTGCCACTGTCTCTAGCTACCCAATCCCCAATATACGTAGTAGACACCTCATACAATTATTACATCGCTTTATCACTCCACCAACATTGATACACTTTTCCCATCGCTTTATCAATGCACCAAAACCTGCAGCATATAAGTATTTGGTCTGCTGTCTCAGCCACATTTGGTCTACTGTCTCAGCCACATTTGGTCTGCTGTCTCAGCCACATTTGGTCTGCTGTCTCAGCCACATTTGGTCTACTGTCTCAGCCACATTTGGTCTGCTGTCTCAGCCACATTTGGTCTGCTGTCTCAGCCACATTTGGTCTGCTGTCTCAGCCACATTTGGTCTGCTGTCTCAGCCACATTTGGTCTACTGTCTCAGCCACATTTGGCCTGCTGTCTCAGCCACTTTTGGCCTGCTGTCTCAGCCACATTAGGTCGGCTGTTTCAGCAACATTTGGTCTGCTGTCTCAGCTCACCGTCTCTAGCCACCCAATCCCCAATATACGCAGTAGACACCTCATCACGAGGTATCACAATAGTAGCCACCAGCAAAACCCATGCAGCAGTAGTACGCATTTCTAAACTCACAAATTGTGACACGCTAATGATACCAGATAATAACAAATAACAACCAGATAACACCAATTTAAAAGACAATACTTGGAAACCTGCTATTAAACAGGCAGGTCACGCCTGCTACCAGGTGGCCGAGGGCTATCTTTAATATGTTTTTTTTTGTGTGATTTACTTCCTGCAGATTACTATGATATCCGTTTCAACTCTGCTGACGTCTTCCACGTTTCATGCAGGTTTTTCTCTAGTTCTCTTGCATTATCAGTTTCTTTCAACGTTTCATCTATGTTGTTTGCCTCAAGTTCTCTTTGTATGCTCTTGCACTATTAATTCCTGCATAATTTTTTTTATTTTATATAATGAAGTTGCGTATTGGGTAGACATTTCTTATTTATCCGAATGTTTTTGCTTGAACAGAGTGAGGCAGCCTGCTCTTTTCGATGTTGAGCTACCAATGGGTCTTTTACGTGTGCAACGTGTACGTGTGACCTTCGAGTTTATTTGTACGTCTTCGAAAGGACTAGGTGTCCGATCTCATCTGATTTGAGATGAAGGAACGTTTGAAACTTGCAAGATTCGAACACCCCACCGTTCCGTTTCTTGAGAGCTGATCTCCGATGTAACGGCTCTCAGAAATAATACATTAGAACAAAATGCATTAAAAACAAAAACAAAAAACAAGTGGATCTCTGAAACAAAGAACAGGGCGACACAACATTAAAAACGTGTCGTAAAAGGCTACTAAATGGATTTTACCAAGGGGCTAGCAACATCATAGTGTAATAAAAACGTCTACATAGACTTATAATGCAAGAGCATGTAAAGATAGCTTCTGACAAATACAGAGGATACATGGAATGTGCGAACAGAGCTTAAACAGATGGCTCAGGACAAGATGACATGGTACGGTTATTTATTAAGTGTTGAACAGGGAGTAGAAAGGTTTTTATAATGATGATACAAAGTTCTTCGAAACATACTTCATGTAGATGTACAACTAAGGTAGTGGACGGAAAACTTCATGTAGAGGTACAACAAAGGTCGTGGACGGAAAACTTCATGTAGTGGTACAACTAAGGTCGTGGACGAACAAGAGACGAGAAATCAAAATGACAAAGAAAGATTTGTAAAACACATACAGTGAAATGAGGACGATCGAAAAAGAGAATACACATACAGAAAATAGACATTACGCAAGGAAAAAACACAAACAGAATGGTGGAGACAAAGGAAAAGGAATGATGCCTATGAGAAGTAGATACTGCGATATGGAAAACACATTCACACACAAATGTGGCGACAAAGAAAGAAAATGCATACAGAAAGTAGACATTACGACCGGGAAAACACATTCACACGTAGATGGTGGCGACAAAGAAAGAGAAGATAACTACAGGAAACTTTAAATATGTAGAATGACAAGAGTCAGTCAACAAGAGATATGATAGCGGACCTTAGACGCTGGGAATTCTGGGGCAGATAATGACACCTAAGCGAATAAATATCGAATGAGGCCTTGTAGATATGTACACCTGCACGTACACAGCTTGAAATTTTCATGTTATTTTTGTCATTACAAGAAAATTGTTTCACCATCCTTCCTGATCACGTTTTGCAGTTGCTTTTAATTTATCATCAATGTATTAGCATGGTAAACTTCTGTAGTAATTGCATTTACTATTCCTGCAAGATTGTTGGATATTTTGTTGCCGTAAATTTATGTACTATTCTTGAACTCGTTCTTAAGCCTGTGTAGTCTGTTTCTAGACATGTAAATCTGGTTTGTTTTGGTTTTTTTTTCTTTCAAAGTATAATCAATGTTAGTGCAATCCATCGCAAACACGATAAAGTAAGCGTTTTCACAGAACCGTTCTCTATAGTTGTGTGCTATGTCGTTTATCATTTCATTAATGGCAGCCACTCGCATCATAATGTGCATCGGGTTATTTGCAACCCGAGTGGTACGCCGAGGCCTTTGTGTTTGACAAGGGCACGAATAACACCACTACCTTACAGAGAACATGTCGTAAGTGACGACAAACTGTGTGACATGGCATACCACCGGACATGATTAAGTGGTTTGTTAAGAGCAGCATAGATGCGCATAACAGGCTGCTGGCCTACTTTGCTCTAGTGTTTGGGTCTATTAAGATGGACTCGCAAATCGGTTAACCACCTTCCGCGGCACTAGGTCCAACTTAACGGAGTAATAAGCTGCTCGAGCCTAGTCCGCTAAGCAGGTAATTCTTCTCCCAGCTCTCACCCAGCTCAAGCCAGAGCTGGGACCTCCACAAGAGCATCCACCACTGTCGAAGTACAGGTCGACTAAGACTAATAAAACAAGGATGTTATATATGACTAGGATGGAAAACACAAGTGGGTTCCCCTTACATATTTTTTAATCTGTGTTTCCAAAAATATAGCCTTTGGTCAAATTACACTGGACAGCAGCCAAAACGTATCTGTGACAAACGTAGGTTCTATTAACTGTTTTGACTACGTTTATATGAACTAAAATTTTGCGGATTAATTAAGTTTTCAAGATTAGGTTACAGTGGGAACCGAAGGTCTGCTTCTACAGTCCGAGCTGTCGAGTGTGTGATTCCCCACGAGACGTAAAACTTTGAGCGCCTATCTGGGGCAACTATTGTAACCAGATTTCCTTCTTCTCACCATTTTCGTTATGGATTATGTGAGTGTGGACGTATAGTTGAATATGTCTCGTAAATGTGTGAACGGTGCGTATTAGTTTTACGAACAAATTACTTTGCTATCACAAAGGTGATCTATTACAATGGATTATAGATGAAACTTGCAGCCTTTACTTTGGATGTGCGATCGGTGACCAAGACTAGTATTGGACCACACACATATGTTGTCAAATCTGTGCAACGAATCAGTGCTGCGAGTCGAACCGAAAAAGACGATTGGTGCGTTTGACAGTTCCAATAGCGAGAAAATAACTTTAATAATCTTTACTTTTCCATGACTCCTCCAAATGAGGAGGTATTTCAAAGATATATCCAAATATTCCTTCTGCTATTCGTCGAGAGAATCAGAGGAAAGGCCTTCCTATTTCTGATCCCCCAGATTCTGATCATCACATGGAAGGCCTTCCTATTTCTAATCCACCAGATTCTTATACTCTGGAATATTATGACAAAAGCAATACTTATAAACATCCGTCACCTGCGAAAGCATCTACATTAAAAATATCTGGATTTCGTATCTATTAAAAAGTCTGCACAGTCATATACAATTACCGACAATTAATGATCCACTGAGAAATACGGAATCGTCAAATTGTAGAACAGCGGATTTAGGATTCAGACATCAAGAATTGAATCTTCTAGGAGAAAATGTGCATGTTTCGCGATCGGTACAAAATGAAAAAACTGCATTTATTATTCCAAATAACGGATAACCTCACTGTGTTTATACAGTGGGTCTGACGGTAGCGCTGAAAATCGACCACAAAGATGAAAATCTGAGACTGGTCATTGATTCGTCCAAATTGAGTTTAAAAGCTGTGTTTCTCCATAATGGTAACATTTCATCATATATTCTACTCGGTATGCAGTCCACTTTATAGAAATCTACAGCAAAACAACTGTTGCACATCATCAACCATCACAAAAACAAGCAGCAAATGTGCAGTGACCTGAAGTTCAATGCCATCTTGCTGAGGCTACAACAGAGTTATATAGTTTTGATATTTCCTCTGTCTCTGGAACAGCCGTGACAGGAATTCCCAATAAATGAAAAATGTTTGGTCCCAGTGATAATCACTTAAACAGGAGAAAATGAAAATTGTTTACAAGCCCCTTGTAGAATTCAGTAAGATCTTGATAGCTGCTCTCCACAAGAAATGTGAACTAACGAAGAATTATGTCATGTTCGTGAATCAAAATGGGGCAGGATTTGTGTACTTCCATGAGAAACGTTAAAGACTTTGTGACGTAAAATCAAGAATGTTGTATTTATCGGTCCACAGAATCCTCAGCTCTTTGAGATTAAGCGGTTTGATGTTATCCTCATGGGTGATCAAAAGTTAGCTTGGAGGTGATCAAAAGTTAGCTTGGAGAAGATCAAAAGTTAGCTTGGAGGTGATCAAAAGTTAGCTTGGAGGTGATCAAAAGTTAGCTTGGAGAAGATCAAAAGTTAGCTTGGAGATGATCAAAAGTTAGCTTGGAGGTGATCAAAATTTAGCTTGGAGGTGATCAAAATTTAGCTTTGAGGTGATCAAAAGTTAGCTTTGAGGTGATCAAAAGTTAGCTTTGAGGTGATCAAAAGTTAGCTTGGAGGTGATCAAAAGTTAGCTTGGAGGTGATCAAAAGTTAGCTTGGAGAAGATCAAAAGTTAGCTTGGAGAAGATCAAAAGTTAGCTTGGAGAAGATCAAAAGTTAGCTTGAAGATTATCAAATGTTAGCTTGGAGAAAATCAAAAGTTAGCTTGGAGAAGATCAAAAGTTAGCTTGGAGGTGATCAAAGTTAGCTTGGAGAAGATCAAAAGTTAGCTTGGAAAAGATTAAGATGTTTGCTTGGAGAAGATCAAAAGTTAGCTTGGAGGTGATCAAAAGTTAGCTTGAAGATGATGAAAAGTTAGCTTGGAGGTGATCAAAAGTTAGCTTGGAGGTGATCAAAAGTTAGCTTGAAGATGATCAAAAGTTAGCTTGGAGAAGATCAAAAGTTAGCTTGGAAAAGATCAAAAGTTAGCTTGGAGAAGATAAAGATAAGTTTGCTTGGAGAAGATCAAAAGTTAGCTTGGAGAAGATCAAAAGGTAGCTTGGAGGTGATCAAAATTTAGCTTGGAGGTGATCAAAATTTAGCTTTGAGGTGATCAAAAGTTAGCTTGGAGGTGATCAAACGTTAGCTTGGAGGTGATCAAAAGTTAGCTTGGAGGTGATCAAAAGTTAGCTTGGAGAAGATCAAAAGTTAGCTTGGAAAAGGTCAAAAGTTAGCTTGGAGAAGATCAAAAGTTAGCTTGGAGAAGATCAAAAGTTAGCTTGGAGAAGATCAAAAGTTAGCTTGGAGGTGATCAAAAGTTAGCTTGAAGATGATCAAAAGTTAGCTTGGAGAAGATCAAAAGTTAGCTAGGAAAAGATCAAAAGTTAGCTTGGAGAAGATAAAAATAAGTTTGCTTGGAGAAGATCAAAAGTTAGCTTGGAGGTGATCAAAGTTAGCTTGGAGAAGATCAAAAGTTAGCTTGGAGAAGATTAAGATGTTTGCTTGGAGAAGATCAAAAGTTAGCTTGGAGGTGATCAAAACTTAGCTTGAAGATGATGAAAAGTTAGCTTGGAGGTGATCAAAAGTTAGCTTGGAGGTGATCAAAAGTTAGCTTGAAAATGATCAAAAGTTAGCTTGGAGAAGATCAAAAGTTAGCTTGGAAAAGATCAAAAGTTAGCTTGGAGAAGATAAAGATAAGTTTGCTTGGAGAAGATCAAAAGTTAGCTTGGAGAAGATCAAAAGTTAGCTTGGAGGTGATCAAAGTTAGCTTGGAGATGATCAAAAGTTAGCTTGGAAGTGATCAAAGTTAGCTTGGAGAAGATCAAAAGTTAGCTTGGAGATGATCAAAAGTTAGCTTGGAGGTGATCAAAAGTTAGCTTGGAGGTGATCAAAAGTTAGCTTGGAGGTGATCAAAAGTTAGCTTGAAGATGATTAAAAGTTAGCTTGGAGAAGAACAAAAGTTAGCTTGGAAAAGATCAAAAGTTAGCTTGGAGAAGATAAAGATAAGTTTGCTTGGAGAAGATCAAAAGTTAGCTTGGAGAAGATCAAAAGGTAGCTTGGAGGTGATCAAAATTTAGCTTGGAGGTGATAAAAATTTAGCTTTGAGGTGATCAAAAGTTAGCTTGGAGGTGATCAAAAGTTAGCTTGGAGGTGATCAAAAGTTAGCTTGGAGGTGATCAAAAGTTAGCTTGGAGATTATCAAAAGTTTGCTTGTAGAAGATGAAAAGTTAGCTTGGAGGTGATCAAAAGTTAGCTTGGAGAAGATCAAAAGTTAGCTTGGAGGTGATCAAAAGTTAGCTTGGAGAAGATCAAAAGTTAGCTTGGAGAAGATCAAAACTTAGCTTGGAGGTGATCAAAAGTTAGCTTGGAGGTGATCAAAAGTTAGCTTGGAGAAGATCAAAAGTTAGCTTGGAGGTGATCAAAAGTTAGCTTGGAAAGCAAGTGGCCATAAACCACTAGGACGCAATAAGCCTGAGAATTGCCAGGAGCTTCTAGAAACCATTATGCAGTGCCGCGAGAGACTAACATGCAAAATATCTTTTAAAATACACTTTCTGCATTCTCACTTGAGTTTGTTCCTGGCTTTACTGCGGTGCTATCAATGACGATCACAGAAAACAGGTCAATCACAGAAAACAGTTCCATCACAGAAAACAGTTCCATCACAGAAAACAGGTCCATCACAGAAAACAGTTCCATCACAGAAAACAGGTCCATCACAGAAAACAGTTCCATCACAGAAAACAGGTCCATCACAGAAAACAGTTCCATCACAGAAAACAGTTCCATCACAGAAAACAGTTCCATCACAGAAAACAGGTCCATCACAGAAAACAGTTCCATCACAGAAAACAGTTCCATCACAGAAAACAGTTCCATCACAGAAAACAGTTCCATCACAGAAAACAGGTCCGTCACAGAAAACAGTTCCATCACAGAAAACAGGTCCATCGCAGAAAACAGTTCCATCACAGAAAACAGGTCCATCACAGAAAACAGTTCCATCACAGAAAACAGTTCCATCACAGAAAACAGTTCCATCACAGAAAACAGTTCCATCATAGAAAACAGTTCCATCACAGAAAACAGTTCCATCACAGAAAACAGTTCCGACACAGGAAACAATACCATCAAGACATTTCTACCTCAAAAAAAGGTCCCAAGGGAAATGGAATGCAGCAATGCTACCAGACTATTATTGTACCCTTATTAGAGATGATCCAGAAACTAATTAGAAACGACAGACAAAATTGTGTTCATTTTAATGATTTCCTCTATGAAGAATATCGTAGGTGACCTACATGAATATATTTAATGTATATAGAAAATATTTAAAAACAAGAGCTGATCTGACGTTTTAACGCTCATTTTCAAATTCAGCAGCACGAACATTATAAACATAACTTTTAGTTTAATCTCACATACACGTTATCAGGTAGCTTGTCCTTTGCAGAATGTCGCTCTCATAACAGCCGATCTGTAGGACTCTCAATATATGGCCAGAATGTCGCTCTCACAACAGCCGATCTGTAAGACTCTCGATCTCTGGCCAGAACGTCGCTATCACAGAAGCCGATCTGTAGGACTCTCGATATCTGTCCAGAATGTCGCTCTCACAACAGCCGATCTGTAAGACTCTAGATCTTTGGCCAGAACGTCGCTCTCACAACAGCCGATCTGTCCTTGTATAACTCTTCATGTTGTCTGACATGCGTGAGCGTCATTGCACAGTTCTGACTGACTCACGACATTGTGTCTAATATGCTTGGATGTCCTTGACTAGCTCCTGTTGCCTCATCGTGTTTTATGACACGTCTGGATGTCCTTGGCTAGTTCCTGTTGCCTCATCATGTTTTATGACACGCCTGGATGTCATTGACTAGCTCCTGTTGCCTCATGATGTTTTACGACACGTCTGGATGTCCTTGACTAGCTCCTGTTGCCTCATCATGGTTTACGACACGTCTGGATGTCCTTGACTAGCTCCTGTTGCCTCATCATGGTTTACGAAACGTCTGAATGTCCTTATTTAGCTCCTGATGACGTATCATGTTTTCTAACACACGTCTTTTATCTCCTGAAAGCAGAGACTAATGACGGTTGACATGGACTGGCTACCTAATCATATAGAAACTTAACACCCCTCCCCCCCCCCCCCCCCGCCCACTCAAAGATATGTGGACAGGCCAACATATCATGTTTTGGCATGTAGATTTGAAGACATGTGCTCCACAGGGAACAGACAAGTTTTTCATTGATTCACGTAGAAGTCTACCATGCATAGCGCTGTTCCATTTTTCTATTGTATTTCTTTATCTCACACTTTTCTAGTGACCATGACCGCCATTTTGCAGGTATCACATTTCCCACGCTGTGACCTTTCGTTCGTGAGCATTGGTTAGACTCCATGTCTGACACTGATAACATATACATGGTAAGAATATACGGTTGATCATCGAGCGTTTTGTCACCACTGGGACGTTTGGGTGATTTATTCATGGTGAGAACTGGTATGTAGCAGCATTTGAATGATAATATCTCTCTGCTATCTGTACCCACATTCTAACGTTGCCTGCAGGGGGTCGCTTCGGCCGAGGGGTAAGGCACTGGCCTCTCTAAAGCGATGCATGAAATGATGGGCGATTGAATCCTGCAAGTTTTAAGCGATCCCTGGTCTCAAGAGAGGTGACACCAGAATGTCTACGTCCTGAGTTACCTCCAGTCATCTTGACGTATGTCTTTCTACTGGTTCTAGGCAGCTCGGGACCAGAGAGTGATGTTGATGACCAGTGCAGTTTCTTCTTCAAAATAATCAAAATATAGCGCAGGTTACAACATTAAGACTAAAAAAACATCTGATGACATCACCATTATCACTTGCGATGGGCAGTTAACTAACTGGTGGAACTGAGACGTTAGTCCGGTCAGGTACAACATACTGACCAGGACGTTAGTCCGGTCAGGCACAACATGGTGACCAGGACGTCGAGTCAGGGTCTGGCACAACATACTGACCATGACGCCGTGTCAGGCACAACATACTGACCATGACGCCGTGTCAGGGTCAGGCACAACATACTGACCTGGACGTCGAGTCAGGGTCTGGCACAAAATACTGACCATGACTTCGAGTCAGGGTCTGGCACAACATACTGACCATGACGCCGCGTCAGGGTCAGGCACAACATACTGACCATGACGCCGTGTCAGGGTCAGGCACAACATACTGACCATGACGCCGTGTCAGGGTCAGGCACAACATACTGACCATGACGCCGTGTCAGGGTCAGGCACAACATACTGACCATGACGCCGTGTCAGGGTCAGGCACAACATACTGACCAGGACGTCGAGTCAGGGTCTGGCACAACATACTGACCATGACGCCGCGTCAGGGTCAGGCACAACATACTGACCATGACTTCGAGTCAGGGTCTGGCACAACATACTGACCAGGACGCCACGTCAGGGTCAGGCACAACATACTGACCATGCCGTCGAGTCAGGGTCTGGCACAACATACTTAACAGGACATCGCGTCAGGGTCTGGCACAACATACTGACCAGGACGTCGAGTCAGGGTCAGGCACAACATACTGACCATGACGTCGAGTTAGGGTCAGGCACAACATACTGATCAAGATGTCGCGTCAGGGTCAGGCACAATATAACTGACCCCAATCTCTCCGCCATGTAGCGCTCCCTGAAAACAGGCAGTCTGACTGATGAAATGTAGAACGAGCGTCACGCAGATGAAGTCAAACATAGCACAACAGCCTGAAAGACCCCGCTCCACCTTCATCAGTACGCTGGATGTGTGAGGAAGGCTACTACAACTCGCCACTTATTAGGGCGCACAAATGAGTGAACTTACTCATCATGAGCATTAAACACCAACCTCGTCCACAGACAAGCTTCCCAGATATCTGACTTCTCAACCCTGATGGCGGTCTGTGTTTCTGACCTGGAAATGCTGTGACCTTTCTGTTCCAAAGAACATGATGATGATGATGATATAATCCCTTTATCTGTGAGCTGGCAGATCTTGACAGTCCAACACCTCCCGGACATCAAGACAGGTCCTCATCAACCATTGCAGTTCTGTTGTTTTGGGGTTGTTGTTTTTTTGCGTTAGCCTTATCTCTCTATTCCCCAAGGCGGTGTGCTTTGTACTATGTTGTTATTTTGCGCCTGTCGGCCCAATGCATCCGACTTCAGCATTCATGTTATGTAAAGGTCTGCTCCTTCTATATTTTCTAAGGGTTTGCTTCCCCGGGGTAGCGGCCAGGGCTGTCCTCTAAACTGTTGTAGTGATCTGTAGAGTGGGTTGTGTATGGTGGAGTGGAGTGTAGAGTGGGTTGTGTATGGTGTAGTGGAGTGGGTTGTGTATGGTGAGTGGAGTGTAGAGTGGGTTGTGTATGGTGGAGTGGAGTGTAGAGTGGGTTGTGTATGGTGGAGTGGAGTGGGGTGTGTATGGTTAATGGAGTGTAGAGTGGGTTGTGTATGGTGGAGTGGAGTGTAGAGTGGGTTGTGTATGGTGGAGTGGAGTGTAGAGTGGGTTGTGTGTGGTGGAGTGGAGTGTAGAGTGGGTTGTGTATGGTGGAGTGTAGAGTGGGTTGTGTATCGTGGAGTGTAGAGTGGGTTGTGTATGGTGGAGTGTATGGTGGAGTGGAGTGTAGAGTGGGTTGTGTATGGTGGAGTGTAGAGTGGGTTGTGTATGGTGGAGTGGAGTGTAGAGTGGGTTGTGATGGTGGAGTGGAGTGTTGAGGGAGCAGTAGATTTTGCAGTGCGGTCAGCCCTGAACACAAAGTCAGGAGGTGCTCGACTCACTCCTAGTGGTCGTGGCAGAATCTGCAGTGTGGTTCGCGTAGTGAGTCTGATCTATTCAGATCTTTGTTCAGATAGGCATAATTTGTTCTCAGCTTGAAGGTTAAACTGTGGTCCTATCGTTTCAGTTCCTTGGCTGGGTCCTGGAGATCTGTTTATCCGTGGTGTTTGAAATATATTCTGCCTGTCTGGGGATGTGGCCGACTAATCTAACCACTCTTGTATATTGCTGTTTCGCAGAATGTGCCCGCAGGTCTGTAGCGTGATACTATGTAGTGGATGTGATAGCGTTGCCCTGCTTCTGACAAGCTCATCAGCCTTCACATATCTTGAGACTCCGACATGACCAAGTATCCACTGGAGCACCTCTTCCGCTCCATACGGTGAATAATTGGTGAATTAATTCGTAGGTATCCAAATAACATAACATTAATCATACTTGATACGTATTTCATTTGATTATTCTGTCTTTATTTCTATCACAACTTGCATCAATTGATTTTTACATACAGGAAATGTCCAAAACGTAGTGCCATTACAGAGACTGTCATTGGAATGAATTGTTAGAAATTTCATTATGTGAAACCTCCAGGTTTGTGGAGAGGATGACTAACTGTAATCCCTTATATCTAACTTTTCCCTAACTCTAATATAACCGTCAACCAAATCTCAACTGAACTGTCACATGCTGATGTACTTAAATGATTTCCCAGTTTACGTCTGGGCTCTAGGAACTGTAGTGGTATTTAAGGTTTCGTGTTGTAGAGCGCATGGCCGAATGGTTTCGAGGCCTGCCTGTCGACAAGGAGGGCAGCGGTTCGAATCCCCGGAATGTTTGTTTGTTTTTATTGTTGGGGTGAATTAAACAAACATAGCCATCATGCGACATGACGACAGCAGTGGCCTGTAGTCCTCAGCCTTTAAAACCAATCGACTACCCCAGCAATGGGAAAAATGTCGTATGACTTTCTTTCCCCCCCCCCCCTTTTGTTTTGTTCCACCATCAGCAAGGGGATTTAATGATAACTTTATAATTGAGATATAAATTCGAAATACCTTGCCATCGGCATGCACATTGCTAAGGATGTCAATGGTGCCTTTTAAATGGTATCCAGGTGTAGACGAGTCACATGACGCCCTAGCATCCGTTTAAAGACAGATGGACCCCATGCCCAACAGGGGAGGGGCGCTCTGTTATTCGTGAGTTGTTAGTACTGAAGTCGTGAAACTTATCGACATTCATTTACGAATGAAGGTCCAGTAATAGTGGCCCTGTAGTAGTGAGCGACAAGCAGATGAAGCCAAGCATAGCACAGCCGCCTGGAGGGCCCCTGTCCACCTCCAGCAGCACGCTCGGGATATGTGGGGAAAGCTACAACAACCCGGCATTTAACGTCATTTTTAGGGCACATAAAAGAGTAATCCTACTCATTGTAGGCATTCAACAACATCAGTGTCTGCAAGGTGGGTGCCACGACAGCTGATCCTAGCGTTGAAACAACGTGGTGGTGTGCGCGTAGCTACACATACAACCAAGAGACCGTTATATGTGCGCTGTGTGGACGCTTGGGGATTTGTGTCGAACGCAATGGAGACTTCGTGGGCGCTTGGGGATTTGTATCGAACGCAATGGAGACTACGTGGTCAAATGTACAGATGCGTATCAGTTTTTCTTACATTTTAAAGAAAACACAAATTTAAGGTTTTAATCTGAAGCACCCTGGTATCAACATGAAACAGTCTCGCGGCAATAACTTGTGAACTTTTTTTTGTATCGGTGAATTGTGTTACGGGGCTCGAATTGGGAGCAAAGTATAGAAACACTGTAAGATGTTAGTTAAGTTACACGAGACGATTAAGGAAACGCTTCTATCAGGACATTTCAACCCTCGAAAAAAGGTCCCGAAGGAAATTGAACTAGCCTCCTCATTCTGTGGAAACTATAAGACGTAAGATATAGAAAAGAAGACCTTTACATCACACGGTAGAAGACTCTACACCCTATGGTGGAAGAGGAGTCAGATTAAGACAGGTGGAGGGTGTGACTGTAGTAACTGTAAACTACACAGGCAAATAGGACCACTACGAACCAAGGTAGAAGACTCTACACCCCCTGGTGAAAGGGGTGCGACTAAATCAAGACGAACTAGTTTCCAATCTTTCTCAACAGGTACGCTCACCAGTGATCAAACCGGCCTTGCAATTTAAGCTGTAGAAGACAGATACAGAGGGTTGTGTGTGAGGTTGGCAAACTAGTCTTCTCAAACAAAGCGATGCTGAAATGATCACGGAATGGGTACACATCCACTCTTAGAGACACACTTCATAAAAGGATCACATCCATTCTTAGAGACACACTTCATAATAGGATCACATCCATTCTTAGAGACACACTTCATAATAGGATCACATCCATTCTTAGAGACACACTTCATAACAGAATCACATCCATTCTTAGAGACACACTTCATAACAGGATCACATCCATTCTTAGAGACACACTTCATAACAGGATCACATCCATTCTTAGAGACACACTTCATAACAGGATCACATCCATTCTTAAAGCCACACTTCCTAAAAAGTCTACATCCACTCTTAAAGCCACACTTCCTAAAAAGTCTACATCCACTCTTAAAGCCACACTTCCTAAAAAGTCTACATCCACTCTTAAAGCCACACTTCCTAAAAAGTCTACATCCACTCTTAAAGCCACACTTCCTAAAAAGTCTACATCCACTCTTAAAGCCACACTTCCTAAAAAGTCTACATCCATTCTTGGAGCCCCTTTTCCTAAAAAGTCTACATCCATTCTTGGAGCCCCATTTCCTGAAAGTGACCCAGCTACAGTTGTGGCCATTGTATCATATGGAACATCAAGAAGGTACGCTGATCAGAACCCGACACGGACAGACACAACTCTCCTTTCCTGGTGTTATTATGTACATCATCACTCCTTTTGTGAAGTATGCATCTTTTGTGACATACATCCCTTTCGAGAGGTACATGACTTTCGCGAGGTATGCCTCTTTCGCGAGGGACACCGCTTTCGCGAGGTATGCCTCTTTTAACCACAGACACGTCCTTTCGACTGTATCAGGGCATTTGATAGAGCAGATACTGGCCTCAGATTAGCCCTTATAAATGCAGATTAACTGTGTATGAAGTATACAAGCCAGACTATATGGGTTTTAATACAACTTAATTATACACTATTGTAATGGCAAATATTTACTCGATAAGTCCGGATCTACATCAACAACTCGGGGAAGGTACTTTATCTAAGGGATCACCCCAGCATGGCCCGCCCGGATGTGGGTATTACCAGAACGAGGGTAAAGGTAAACAGACCAGAAGGCTTATAAACACAGTGGAGTAATTTTCTTTTTTCGACGGAGAAGGGAAAATTTCACGTTTCCGTTATTTAGGGGTCTGCATGGAGCCATATGTCAGTGCTATAATGGTCTGAAATAGATGCACGCATTTCCGGTATCGTTCCAGTTACATCCGGTTGAGTACACGTGTATTTACATCACAATTTGGGTATTTTTAAAGATGGGTGGGTATTTTTAGGTGGAGCGAGAGAACGGATTGTGTGGATGGGAAAACTAGAATGAGAGACAGGGTAACATTGAGAGTAGAGTGTTCGTACTCGTGACAGCAGAGAGAGGTTATTGTTGTTGTTGAATGCTCCCAATGGGTACGTTTACTCTTTTGTGCGCCCTGAAAGGGGCGATAAGTGGCGGGTTTCAGTAGATTTCCTGACATTTCAAGCGTGCTGATGAAGGTGGATCGGTGTCCACCAGTCAGTTGTGCTATGCTTGGCTTCATCTGTGTGTCGCTCACTACTACGTCGATTCCACACCTCGTTAGTCCTCGTCTTTCATAAAACAATCTGCCTTTATGGAAAATTGCATGGAAGTGAGGTGGTAGTCTTGGATGAAATGACACCAGCCAGCGACTCATATTAGGATAGGCGAACCAGAACTGACAGTCCCTATTCTTTCTCAGCGTGACGGTCCTGCAAACAGGCTGCACATATCGCTAGAGCAGTCTGGCCAAGGGATATGGATCACATGGGATAAGACAAGCCAGGAATTCAAAACAGTCGGACTGAAATTTGATATGTCGGGCTGAAAGAGAAAGATATCGCAGCCAAGCTGTAAACTACGACACGTCATTTTCAGAAAGAACGCCGAAGAAGAAAGAACGGAGTGGAAACAACGTATGTGGTTTGGATACGTCTGCAGAACGAAGGGCACATCGGATATAACGGCAGGCATGGTAAGCAAAGAGCCAAGGATCCAGACCCCGAGAACGACCCATTATCAAATGGCGACAAAAGACAGCCTATGAGAGACAGAGGACCTTACTCGAGCCAGGACAAGAGAAAGACAGCGGATAGAATTGTCTGACGATTCTCCTGGAAAACCTCTGCACATCAGGGGGGCTACATAAGTAAGAATAGATGAAAGGTTGGGAAGATTAGATGAAATGTTGGGGAGATTAGATGAACGGTTGGGGAGATTAGATGAAATGGTGGGGAGATTAGATGAAAGGTTGGGGAGATTAGATGAAATGGTGGGGAGATTAGATGACATGTTGGGGAGATTAGATGAAAGGTTGGGGAGATTAGATGAAAGGTTGGGGAGATTAGATGACATGCTGGGGAGATTAGATGAAATGGTGGGGAGATTATATGAAAGGTTGGGGAGATTAGATGACAGGTTGGGGAGATTAGATGAAAGGTTGGGGAGATTAGATGAAAGGTTGGGAAGATTATATGACAGGTTGGGGAGATCAGCGCACCCATGAAAGACGAGAATATGGAAGAATCGATGAGGTAAAATCATGAACATGCTGGAATACAGATTGTGGAGTACAACAAAAACATGATCATCATGAGTCACGCACCCCCTCAACTTCCTGTCTAGAGTGATACGTATCCATTACGCCACTGCCTTGTCTTCCCTGCTAATTTCCCAGTGTATTCCATCTTTACGGCACTCTGCCCGCACCCCCCCCCCTTTCCAGTCTGTCCATTGTAGCAGTGGGCTCCAGCTCTGCTAGTCTCATATCATGTGATATTCAGATAACAGAACATGTATATAACACAGTGTACAAAGTAACAATGATGTACAGCGATGTAAAGCGTGCTACCAACGATAATGGTTGGTCTTTTAGCTCAAAGTGAACCACAGACCTCCTGCAACTGCAGCTGGCCCCCTTTCAGGGAGCATGTATCCAAGCATTTGCAAAGGCGGTTTCATAACAATGATATTATAATTTATATTGGCAATGTTTTCACATTATGAGTTTGCCAGCGTCACACACAATCCCTTTTATCGCCTTTTCCAAAATGCTTAGAAGGTAATAGTTGTTGCTTTCAACTCGGCACAACTACGGTGCAGTTAACACGTACGCCAATGTTTTTTTTGTTTTAATTAATAAACAACATGTCACAATGGCTTTTAGTTCTTCAAACAGAAACAACATAAGATAAGATACTTCGACAAAACAATTCAAAGTGTTAGGATAAATATTCACACGAAAAAGTCTCATGCCAAATTGTAGGTCTCTGCAAAAGTATTCCAGAAATGCGAGCGTCTAAAAGTTCTCTGAATAAAAGAAACGAAAAGTAACACACACAGAGACAATATACGCACATATCTCCGACCCGCCAGCTCACAGACTGCTGACTTGCCGAACCTCTGTAAACCTCGTCTCTCACACTTCACAAAACCGCACGGCACTGCCCGAGCAGCGAGCATGTCTGAGCTGGGAACCATTCTACTGGGGGCGTGCAAGAAAAATGCCACGGATGCCAATCACGCAAGCAAAACTGGAGCAGGCAACCCTCGACACCCGGGCTGTAATCTCAAGTTTAGTGTTTCCGGTTCTGGGATCTTGCCCTAGCATCCGTCTGCCTTGACTTGAGGTACAGCCCCGATGACCTCCAGTGGGAAGTTTGCCAAAACGTTGCTGCGATTACCAGGCATCTAGCTTTTTTGGATTTAACTGGCGTCCATGATGAATCTTCTTTATCAATTTTTCTTCTGATACCCGGCTAAACTAGCTGTGCACTATTATATTCCTTTAGAAAATAGTAAAGTACCTAAGGCAAAACTGTTTGCTCTCTTCGTTTTACAAATACTGTAGGGAGGTTGCTACAGCTGTGAGAGGCACTAGCATTTTAATTCAGCCTAAACAAAAGAAATACATATTTTTAGCACCCATTGTGAGGTTGTGGCGTCACAGAAAAGTCGAATTTGTAACTGTTGAGGGTGTCAAACATTTTGCCAGAATAGACGATAATGTTTGCTTCCGCTTATTTCTACCGTCTTAGCGATGAATTTCTTGAATCTGTCAACGTTGGTCCATGACACGGAGAGCAGCATCAAGTTTCTACAGCGGCATGGCGTTATCCATGCTGTCAGGCAATGTAATAACAACCATGTTATCTAACCATAACCTTTATCCTAACCCTAACCATAACCTTTACACTAAACCTAACCATGACCCCAACCCTTCACAAAACCAAATATAACCATCTAGCTTACACTTCTATCTTTTATCTTAGTATTAATTATTTATTTAAAATAAAATTATATCGACCTGTCGTCCCCTTACCCCAAAATTGAATGGCCCGTTACGTAAGGGAACACGTGGGCTCTGTTTTGGGTGAATTTAGACGCAAGAATTATGATAGGTAGTGCGATCGCCTCTCAAATAACAATGAACGGGAACGCAATAACGTGGGTGGTTCGAATACTGTATGTTGTAAACGTTCCTTTGGCCTCAAGCGTGGTGAGCCTAGTCGCATCGGAGTAGACGATAAACATGGAGGTACTGTGTACACGCGAAAATGTCGGAGCCGCCGTGAAGCAACGGAATCCGTCTGTGCTCTGTCGTGGGCAATAAAAAGGCTTTAAAAGAACTAAAACTAAACTGTAGACGAACTAAAATCCAAGGAAAGGGTAGTTGTACAGTGGATCATCACACTGTGGCATACCAGGAAATGAGACAGCAGACATGTTGGGAAAGGAGGTGGCAACACAAGAACAAAACGAACAAACAATCACCTTCCAAGAAAAGAAGACACTTATCAAAGCAATACGGAAAATTGACCAAACAAGAGACAACTATCACTGTCTTGATCGAGCAGAACAAGTGACCATGTTCCGCTTGAGAATGGGACATAACAGAATGAATAACCACTTAAATTGGCTTGATCGCCAATGTGTATGTGTGGGCAGGTAGCACAGAAATCCGAATATATCCTACAAGACTGTTATATGCTTACCCAATTGCGTACTGAACACTGACGCCCATGGAGACCCTTAAAGAACTCTCCACTACAAATACCTTTATGCAGAGAACTGGACTGCACATGTAGACGTAACAAGAAAAAGCACGGCAATCCAGGAAAAGAAGAAGAATATACAGTATATCTTGGTAAAAACTAGGAAGATGACAAGTGTAGATAGGAAGGTGAAATGATATATTAAAATGGCAGGCAGGCAAGCTTGCGTCATGGAAAGATGTGTAAAAGCATAATTTAGCTATTACTAGATATATATTGATTTGTCTTCAGGTGAATCAGTCAAGATTGTTGCTGGAAACGCTAGGAGATCTAGGAGTCTCCAATCCCAGCCCGATTAGATCAGCCATAGCGCTAAAAAGCCAGAAAAACACTGAGCTTAATGACTTAAGAGCAGCACTCTGCAAACTGTGCCAGCAGTCCGCACCAAAAAGGGTAGTGGTACAGTGGGTCCCATCACACTGCAACATCCAAGGCAACGAGGAGGCAGACAGACTGGCAAAAGAAGGTGCAAGACTACCACAAACAGATACTAGTATGACGTACGAAGAGTCAAAACGGCTTATTAAAGCCAGATACATGACCAAATTGGAAACCGAACATACTGGTTACACCAAAAACGATGCCTATTACCAGTTGAACAGAAGAGAGCAGGTCGTTGTCTTCAGACTTCGCACTGGCCACAATAGACTGAGGTACCACCTATTCAACAAATTGAAGATAGGTGGTACCGACGAATGCCCGTGCGGTACCGGTAAAATGACCGCTGAACATCTGCTGCAGAACTGCCCGACATACGAGGATCAGAGAGAACAGATGTGGCCATCACCAGTGGAACTGCAAGACAAGCTCTATGGCAGTGTCGACAGCCTCAGGATGACCGCCGCTTTTTTCGAAAAAGTAATGGTTACTGTCTGACTGCGTACGAAGAAGAAGATCAGCCATTACTAATAGTGACATACTCTCAGAGTGGCAGTGGCCCAATTCTTCACAACTCGGAAACCACACAGACAGCGCCCGTGAGCTGAAACTCAACTTCTTGCTTACAAATAACTTGCCTCGTATGTTATTCTCCAATATGAGATTGATTAATGGCTGAAGTGCTTTGTTTTTTTTCCCCCTCAAAGTTTCACCCACCTCGTCCAAGATTGTGCTTGTTTTTTTCAGATTATTTAGCTTATTAGATCTTCACATTCTGTTACAGTTCATCTCTAATTATAGTTTATTTTGAACTGGCATTTATTTAAGATTCTAAACTCAACAAGTAAACTGACGTTATTAGTTTAATAAATGGCATTATTTTGTGTTGTTATCATCTGTCCAATCTTTTCTACTTCCTTTTCGGTGATCGTTCTGAAGAAAAAAAACTTTGTGATGATGTGTCGTAGTTTACAGCGAGAATATCTGAAACCGTCACATCCGGTTTCAACACGCATTTTTTAGTCCAGGTTTGCCTTCCCTATTCAGTCCACATTATCTTAGCTAGGTTAAATTATCTTTTACCGTTTGGCTTTTCAGCAACAATATTTAGTGAATTGTAACTATTAAGCTTGACTTCAACCCCAGTTTGTACATGCGGACATGTAGCTGAACATATCCTACAAGAATGTTATATGCTTAGGCAATTGCATACAGAGCAATGGCCCGCAGAACGAACCACACAATGTTATATCGAGCCTTGACTAACGCTTGTCCACAAAAACTGAATTTCGCGTGCAGACATCATCAAACAATGGCGAACGAGAGGAGAAAGAAAAAGTTAGTTTTTGTTTCTGTCGCTTTCATGTGCTCTGCTCTGCGAGGAAGACTTTTTCATGCAAAAATGACCACCTTTATAAAGCAATAGTATTGTTGTTTCACCCATACTTAGCAGTCCTACATATTGCTCCTAACGTTCGATAGCATTTAAGTATTTTATTGACTTCATTACGCCATTCTAGTTTTCTATAAAACATTACTTTTAACAAAAATAGACATTCACAATAACTTATTTGAACCTAGCAGTAGTGATATTCTGACTAACTTTTCATCCAGTCTGTGATGTAGGCTGACATCAGGATGTGCTCGTGCATCCTTCACTTTATCCTTATTAATAAGATACTGATTGCATTGGGACTCAATATGTTTCATTCACTCTGTCTTTCGTTGGTCCTGAAACTAGTTATGCTACAGAGAACTGGTATTGTTAGCTGACAACTACTTTATAATAAACGGGACAAAGTTAGTTTCTCGATGACACTTGACGAGGCTGCTTCAACGCCCTCCCATGTAAATCTGTTTCACATTCTTGTACACGTGAAAGAGTTTTTCCTCGACAGCTGATCTGCAGCACTGCGATCTGCTTTCCTCTCTCGAGTGTATACACAACAACCATACTTGACACTGCAGTTGGCACGCCAACGCTATTTTATGTAATCGGATTTGTTTCCATGGAGATAAATTAGTCTCACAGCAGCAGCATCAGTCGATAAGCTCGGTATTACCACAATCATATGGTTGGTCAGCCATAAGACCGGTTGTAAGGTTGTCTGAGTTTGTCTGTCCATTTGACCCTATCCTCTGGTTGGTCATCCCTAAGATCGGTTGTAAGGTTGTCTGTCCATTTGACCCTATCCTCTGGTTAGTCAGCCCTAAGACCGGCTGTAAGGTTGTCTGAGTTTGTCTCTCCATTTGACCCTATCCTCTGGTTGGTCATCCATAAGATCGGTTGTAAGGTTGTCTGTCCATTTGACCCTATCCTCTGGTTAGTCAGCCCTAAGACCGGCTGTAAGGTTGTCTGAGTTTGTCTCTCCATTTGACCCTATCCTCTGATTGGTCAGCCCTAAGACTGGTTGTACTGTTGTCTGAGTTTGTCTCTCCATTTGACCCTATCCTCTAGTTGGTCAGCCCTAAGACTGGTTGTACTGTTGTCTGAGTGTCTTTCCATTTGACCCTATCATCTACAGTTCTCTTCATTTCAGCATAGGCTCATACTTTAATGTCCCTGCATGCCTGAGATGTAAAGGTGTGTCTTGATCGTTCTATTTTCCCCTGAACCTGGCCTTCTAGTTAGTATACACTGTAGAAAAATTTCATATCGCATGTTGTGTCCCAGATAACTCAGTCTTCACTTCTGTATCATGTTCAAAATTTTTCGTTGTGCGCCTACCTCAGTAAGGTTATTGTTATTGGATCATCTTATTTCTTTCCAACTCACTCTTTGCATTCTACGATAGTACTACATTAAAAACCCTAAGCTTTGTCCATCCTTCTATGCTACAGTCCACCTCATAGACTGCAATTGGTTATACATGGGAAGTGACTATTCTTGTCCTCAGTTCCTTCTAAACTCAGTTCTATCCGAATATTCTTTGAAGTTTGCATTTTCGGTTGTTCTCTGAAGGCCTCTTTTGTGATATCCATGTTGTTATTTATACATGTTCTCCCATCCTTGAGAGCAAGCTTATGATGTGCATGCCATATCGTTGATTTCACTGGACATGTTACGGACAGGTAAATAAAAGTGGCCTGTTTAGCCCTATCTAGCTCTCCAGCAAGTTATAATTTATGTACGTGTTCCTACAGTTGATGTACGTACTTCCCCCTACAGTTGACGTACGTACGTGTTCCTACAGTTGATGTACGTACTTCCCCCTAAAGTTGATGTACGTACTTCCCCCTACAGTTGATGTACGTACTTCCCCCTACAGATGATGTATATACTTCCCCCTACAGTTGATGTATGTACTTCCCCCTTCAGTTGAT
Organism: Ariolimax columbianus; assembly: GCA_036924085.1. Classification (NCBI taxonomy): domain Eukaryota; kingdom Metazoa; phylum Mollusca; class Gastropoda; order Stylommatophora; family Arionidae; genus Ariolimax; species Ariolimax columbianus. Next base: position 7,400,589 of record JAVGWX010000009.1, read on the forward strand.
GTATGTACTTCCCCATACAGTTGATGTATGTACTTCCTCCTACAGTTGATATACGTACGTCCCCCCCCCCCCCAGTTGATGAACGTACGTCCCCCTACAGTTGATGTTTGTACTTCCCCCTACAGTTGATGTACGTATGTCCCCCTACAATTGATGTGTGTAATCGTGTAGCAGCATATGAAAGCATGCAGTAAGTTATGTTACCTTCAATACCAGGTTTGTATCTTGTGTCGTCTAGTACCATAACTGTTGATTAACAGTACTTATACCCCACTATGATTAACTGTACTCATTCCTCACTATGATTAACTGTACTTATACCCCACTATTATGATCTGTACTCACACCACACTATGATTAACTGTACTTATACCTCACTATGATTAACTGTACTCACACCCCACTATTCTGTCAAATTCTCGTGTTGGTCTTTATTATGCATGTGAGCTCAATCAATTTCCTTATTGAACCCAGTGTGACATTAAGTTGAAAATGTAATGTTTAGCATTTCCTTTTTTTTTTTTTATGTCATTTCCAAATGTACTGCCACTCAGACTATGCACATTTAAACAGATTTACTGTTCCAAAGATATGTTTTTACCCACTCTCTACAATGTGTCAGGCCTGACCATTATCCAAGAAACAAAGAAGTTAAATTACAAAATATAAAATGAAATGTCTGAAGAAAGTTATGAATGTTGCCAGTAAAGATGAAATAATGAACGATGACATTAGAATTAAGGTGAGAAGTAACCATTTTGCTGAATAATAAGTAGACTTAAATAAGATGTTTCGATCATCTGATGAGAATGCCGCCTGATCAACTACCACTGCACTCATATAACACAAAATGACCTGGCTACACCATCAGATGGATAATTTGTCCTGATGATGTAAACTTGCGCTGTATTTGGATTATATTGAGGAAGAAACATCAACCTCACCCTCTCATCTCTAGCTATCTTGGACCAGTGGAAGTTCACTTGCCATATGTAAAGATGACATAATAGAAATCCTACAACATAACAGACCTACAGCAAAAGAAAGCAACACACTTGACCCAAAAGAAGAATCTTCAGCTTTCCATGGAGCTGCTTAGTAGCACGTGTATTGTAAAAAGTCAAGTAAATACTTGCATGCTTCTCAATGAATAACTAAATATTGACTGTACTTGACTCATGACTGTTTGTAAATACAATACTATGTCAATTAATATTCTTTTTCTTCTTGTCACCTTTTCAGCCCTTTGGAAATTGACTCCAACCCCTGCATTGAAGAATGTCCCTTTTTTAGCTCCTTGGAAATTAACTCCAATCCATGCATCAAAGAATGTCCCCTTTTCAGCTCCTTGGAAAGTAATTCCAACCCCTGCATCAAAGAATGTCCCCTTTTCAGCTCATTGGAAAGTAACTCCAACCCATGCATCAAAGAATGTTTAATCTATTGATAACTTCTTCTTCTTCATCTGCCTTTGTTCTCAATCTTCCATTACCAAGCCCTGAACAGGGCTTTGGTGTAAATGGGCTTCTTGACAGAAGGGAGTGTCAAAATAGTTCCTTTCTCATTTCACATAAGGCTACCAGTCTAGTGTACAACTCTCATTAGAGACTTTTTTTTACATGTAAAACACAGTGCATGCAGTAGCTATCAAAGTTTGGGCCAAAGAGTTCCACAAAAACATTGCATGTAACAGTTATCAAAGTTTGGGTCAAAGAGGTCCACAAAAACACATTGCATGCAGTAGCTATCAAAGTTTGGGCCAAAGAGGTCCACAAAAACACTGCATGTAACAGTTATCAAAGTGTGGGCCAAAGAGGTCCACAAAAACACATTGCATGCAGTAGCTATCAAAGTTTGGGCCAAAGAGGTCCACAAAAACATTGCATGTAACAGTTATCAAAGTTTGGGTCAAAGAAGTCCACCAAAACACATTGCATGTAACAGTTATCAATGGCACACACTCGGCGAATCCCCAATGCCCAAATTGTTGTAATAATAATGTAAATGCTATAATATTGTTCTAATAATTATGTTTTTTTCTGAGAACATATATATGTATATATTTTATAATGATATTATTTATGATAGTATGTTATATTATTAATTGCTATTTTTAATTGATTTATTTATATTTTTGTGTGTGTCAATTGTAATGTTTAATAAATAAAATATATAAATATGTAACCCACATAAAAGGAAGCTCTTGGGAGTAAAGGGTGTTTCTCAATAGTTTATTCAAGTGTAAAGGGGTCCTGAGAACAACAAGTTTGAGAATAGTTGAGTTATTGTTTATAATCTTACTTTCCTCCAACTGGAACCCCCAGCCCTGTTCCAAATATACCGGATTCCCTGACACGCACTTCTCCTGATGTTGATAAATACATATCAAGTCATTTATTAAATTAGTCCATCCGATTCTACACCTGGGGTGTAGAGAGGCCTTTTCTTATTCTCGTGTCTAAGAGTTTCTACAGGATATGGTGCTGGCACCATGCCCACGATTCCGTAGTCGTCTCTTACGTTAATGTCTATTCGTTTAGGTTACAGTGCTACTATTCTTAGCTCCCTTTCGGACCCTGGTAACACTCAGGAGCAGTCATTTATTATCAGTATAACCGTTGTAATCATCTTACTGCACTGCAAGTCATCAATGTGTGTATCAAACTTGTATCAGTATGATGCAACCAGAAATGTTACTAATAAATCCCCCGAAAATGTAAGAACTCATCAAACAACTGCATGGACACGACGACTTACAACAAAGTGTCAGAATATTCTCAATCACTCAATCATCATGACATAATATTTATTTAGTTTTGGCTTGTCAACTTCTCGCTCGCTAGCTAGGCAACAAGAAAATGTGTACACATTATCAATTCCATTTTAAAAGTGGTAATTATGCCTGACTACACAAACACTAGATAGAAGACGCAAAGAACGGTAGATGTGATTTTGAGTGCTGGAAGCCGGACATGTGTTTTATATCCAGCACAAACAACAAGAAGCGGGTGATCATGGCTCTACACAGGTGACCTACTTAGGACAAAACTTCATTCTTCCTCTCGCCATTTCAACATTCCATCGTATTTACCCGCTTCTACGTAAACTGCCAAACTTTACTGAGCATCTAATTCGGTGTAGTGATAAAATATAAGCTTAATGTAGGAAATTAATGACTTGTATGTGATAAAATATCCGTACCTACCTGATTTATATGTTCACAGCTCCCGAAAGTGTTCGCTGCCGCCTACCAACATTTCACTAAAGGCAACAAGAATTGAACCCGGAAGTTATCATACAGGGGTCATGACTTTGGGAACTCCCTACTGGCGTCATGTGACGACCTGGAAATAATAGCCCGGTGTATCCCCGGGGTTACACGGAACTCTCCAAATTTTATTACAATGTAAATATTTTAGACAAATATAAATTTTAATTGCAAAAAATAAGAAGAAATATTTAAATTAGTAAGCGCTGGTTTTTTTTTCAGAACCTCAATTATCAAACTAAAATTATCAAAATATACTTCGAGTGAATTTACCAGACATAATGAAGAGACAGTCGAGCAAGCCGTACTTCGTAAAGTACAGAAGGGATGGCTTAGATACGAGTGGAAAGCAGCTGTTGATGTCTCAAACTTCCAGGCGTTGAAGTGGATCTACTGTCCTGCTCATGCCGGGAAATCCGTTTCCCGGCTACATCCAGATCATACCAGAGATGGAATCTGCACAGTGGCATCTTTCCCTGTAGAAGTACAGGTCGACTAGGCTACATCCAGCTCCTACCAGAGATGGAATCTGCACAGTGGCATCTTTCCCTGTAGAAGTACAGGTCGACTAGGCTACATCCAGCTCCTACCAGAGATGGAATCTGCACAGTGGCATCTTTCCCTGTAGAAGTACAGGTCGACTAGGCTACATCCAGCTCATACCAGAGATGGAATCTGCACAGTGGCATCTGCCCCTGTAGAAGTACAGATCGTTTAAGTACTAAGTAGAAGAAGTAGCCTCTTTTCAGTCATGACTAACTTTAGATTGATCTCATCTTGAAGTAGCGACACTCTACTGAGTTTTTGGTTTTCCTTTCCTTTGTGGTGTTGTCTTGTCACTTCTCTGAGTTCCAAGAGCTTATTTTCGCCAAGTAGCAGGAAGCATTTCAAGACAGATCTCAATTTGGATCGGTCTGCACCTATGTCTTCCCAAGATGTCAGCTCCATATCCAAAGCCTTCATGTCCCGCTCACATTCATCTTTGAACCTCAGCTTAGTCGTCCAACTGTTCATTTATCACACTCCAGCTACTCATATAGAATATATGTGGGAATGCGACCGTCTTCCATGCGGCACACATGACCAAGCCAATGACGTCTTCGTTGTTGAAGGAGGGTATATATACCTGAAATACCGATCCCATAATGCATATCTGCATTTGTCAGAGAAGGGAAGTAACACTACCTAGGGAAATTCGGAGACAAATACAGAGAATCAGGAATGGTTACAGACTGCTTGAATTCTGTAGTCAGGACTATTTTTTCATAACCAACACCTTTTGTTCAACATAGACAGTCACTAGTACTTACATGGTACAGATGGCATGATGTGCGTTGTAGAATTCAGATAAATGTTTTTCTAATGAGAAGCAAAAAAATATCAGTAGTAGATTCAAGAGCCATACCAAGCTTATGTGTATATACTGATCACAAAGCGGTAATGAAAGTTCAAGACAAAAAGCATTCAAAACGAAAGGGCGTGCTAGCTAAAGAATCAACCAATACAAACAAACTTGAAGAAAAATTCCCCTATAAAGCCTATGTTTAAAAAACAATTTGACGACAGTTTTGCTAGACTGTCCACATATATTAAATCAATCGAAAAAGAATGGGCCACGTTTAAAAGTGATTTAATAAAAGCAGCTAAAGAAACAGGGAGCACTGTAAAGTCAAGAGGTTTCAGACAGCAGTGGAGCGACGAAGTCAAAACAGCTACCAAAGAAAAAAAGAATGCATGCGAAGTGTGGGCTAAAAGCAAAAAGGAGCAAGATTATATCGACTAAGGCAGCGAGAAAGCACGTAAAATTGGTAATAAAGAAGGCTACATTCTTCTAAGTTATTGGACTGGTGATGATGATACATATGACGAAATTATCACAACGATTATGTGGCTCAGTAAACACGTGGAGAAAAAAGGCAAATGCAATGTTAGGGATGATAAAAAGAAATATTAAACATAGGAGCAAGGAAGTGATAGTCAAACTGTATAAAGCATTAGTTAGACCTAGATTGGAGTAGTGTACAGGTGTGGAGTCCTTATCAGAGAGGGGATATAGACATGCTGGAGAGAATACAAAAAAAGAGCGACAAAGCTGATAATGGGATTCCAGAATTACAGTTATAAGGAAAGATTTTAAAACCGGCTTTCAGTGTCTGGAAGAGAGAAGAATTCGTGGTGACTTAATACAGGTGTATAAGATGATCAGAACCAGAAGGTGCTGGGTTCGATCCCATCACAGCACCGACCGTTACCCCGGGGAAGCAAACCCTTAGAAAATGCAGGAGGAAGCAGACCCTTACATAAAATGCATGCTGAAGTCGGATACACTGGGCCGACAGGGGCAAAATAAAAACCACAGTGTAACGCACACACGCCTTTGGGGAATAGATAAATAAAGCGAACGCAAAAAAAAATAAAAAAATCAGAGGAATGGATAAGTTAGACTATAACAAGTTTTTAAAAATACAACCACCAACAATAACAAGAGGGCACAGCTACAAGTTGACTAAGGAGAGGTCCAGATTAGATACTAGGAAGTATTTTTTTAGCCAGAGAGTTGTGAATGCTTGGAATGCATTGCCAAGTGATGTGACGGAGGCTGGGACGGTTAATGCATTTAAGAATAGATTGGATGCGTACAGCTCCTAGAGCAAGGTGATGTAAATGGAACTGGTTGTATACAGACTCTGCAGAGTCTTCTAAGCCAGTATAAAGACGTTAAGTTAAGTTAAGTTAAGTGTGTCCAAATATTCTGCTCCTTGCCAAAAGGAAATCAATTGTCAATATTCGAAACCAAACCAGCCACCGCAGACTACAGGGACATATGTTCAATGCATAATAAATCTCTGACACACAGACATGTGTCTTAAAAGGGTTTTGCAATTAGCAGGTTGTTGCCCAGAGAACGGAATGCGTTGTGTCGTAGTGTATATATTGACTGCGATATTGGCACCTTTCGGTCCTACACATTGGACTTCAGCATAGCCTTTCTAGGATCCGGACTCGCCTTCTTTCTTTGATCCTATCTCTTCAGCCAGTCTGTCTAGTTGGGATCCGAACTAGCTTTCTCTCTTCGATCCCTTCCCTTCAGTCAGTCTGTCCAGTTGGGATCCGAACTAGCTTTCTCTCTTCGATCCTTTCTCTTCAGCCAGTCTGTCCAGTTGGGATCTGAACTAGCTTTCTCTCTTCGATCCCTTCTCTTCAGCCAGTCTGTCCAGTTGGGATCCAGACTCACCTTCTCTCTTCGATCCCTTCTCTTCAGTCAGTCTGTCCAGTTGGGATCCAGACTCACCTTCTCTCTTCGATCTCTTCTCTTCAGTCAGTCTGTCCAGTTGGGATCCGGACTCGCCTTCTTTCTTCGATCCCTTCTCTTCAGTCAGTCTGTCCAGTTGGAATCCGGACTCGCCTTCCCTCTTCGATCCCTTCTCTTCAGCCGGTCTGTCCAGTGGCAGCCTGTTTTAAACAGAATCAATGTTCACTTTGTGATCAAATTATAAAAGAAATCAGTTCCAATGTGTGAAGGATAGATCCTCAACAAATCCACAAAAAGTTATCAAATGTTAATCTACTTATAATTGTTAACACTTTTCTGGCATTGCTTCTACAGGAGGGGATAGCCTTCCCTATCCCCACCATTCTTTAGAAGCTTATTACGACATTCTTGGCAGGCTGTGGTGCTACTATTCTTTTCACCAGTGTCTGACATCAGAAACACTTGGATGAATTAAAATATACACAATCATAGTTAGACCAAACTCGCATCGCGACTTAGCATGTATGTCAATTAACGTTACAAAATCAACAGCGGACTACAAGATTCAGAATTTCAGGAGTTCATTACCATACATTCTACAACTAAGCTCTTAAGGCGACTTCGGGTCATTATTGCCATGGCTAACGATTATGGCGGTCTGTAACTGCCTGTAAACCGATATATCGTTGATGACATCGGTTGAACTAACAGGGTCTCATTCCCATCTTATACCTGTTACATCTGTCATGACTGTAGGGGATTGGGTGTTAAGTGCATCCATCAAGCCTAAGGGATACAGCACCTGATAGGAGAACCTGAGTTGCTCCCTTATCAATTTGCCAGTTCCTTCCTGCCCTTTGGTGTCAAATGCTATCAAACCTTCCTCCTCATACCTTTAAAAATGTCGATCAAGAATTCAGGGCCGTGCCAAGCCAGCACAGCGATACCATTTTATTACATGATACCATCTACTGCTGTTTCTATTAATACTACTACTACTACTACTACTACTACTACTACTACTACTACTTCTACTACTACTAATACTACTACTACTTCTACTACTACTAATACTACTACTACTACTACTACTACTACTATTACTACTTCTACTACTACTACTACTACTACTACTACTACTACTACTTCTACTACTACTACTACTACTTCTACTACTACTACTACTACTACTACTACTTCTACTACTAATACTACTACTACTACTACTACTACTACTACTACTTCTACAACTACTACTTGTACTGCTACTATTGCTACTACTACTGCTACTACTACTACTAATACTACTACTACTACTACTACTACTACTACTACTACTATTACTGCTACAACTACTACTTGTACTGCTACTACTTGTACTACTACTACTGCTACTACTACTACTACTACTACTACTGCTACTACTACTACTACTACTATTACTGCTACAACAACTACTACTACTACTACTACTACTGCTACTTCTACTACTACTTCTACTACTACTACTACTACTACTACTACTACTACTATTACTGCTACAACTACTACTTGTACTGCTACTACTGCTACTACTACTACTACTACTACTACTACTACTACTTCTACTACTACTACTACTACTACTACTACTACTACTACTACTATTACTGCTACAACTACTACTTGTACTGCTACTACTGCTACTACTACTGCTACTACAACTACTACTACTACTACTACTACTACTACTACTACTATTACTGCTAAAACAACAACAACTACTACTACTACTACTACTACTTCTACTACTACTACTACTTCTACTACTACTACGACTACCACTACTACTACTATTACTGCTACAACTACTACTTGCACTGCTATTACTACTACTACTACTTCTACTACTACTACTACTACTACTACTTCTACTACTACTACTACTTCTACTACTACTACTACTACTACCACCACTACTACTACTATTACTGCTACAACTACTACTTGTACTGCTACTACTGCTACTACTACTACTATCTCTACTTCTGCTCCAGCTACTACTACTACCGGTTATGCTACTACTGCTACTACTATTACAGCTGTTGCTACCACAACTACGACTACTATTACAACACAACTATAAAATACTAACTAATAAAAGTTCAGATCTGCTTGTTGTTCCCTGTTCGTGTGAGATAGTACTGTGCCGATTAAGAATTTACTGCAGACATTATATACTTCTCTATGTATTTCTCTTCTTCGTTATTATTCTTCTTTCTCTTTTATTAAATTCTTCTTCCTTTTCTTCTTGTTCATCTTTATTGTGTCTGCTTTTTTCGTTTTTCTTTTCCTTTTTTTCTTTATCTTCTACTTTTTATTCCGCTTCTTCGTTGTGCTCTTTTTCTCGTTCGCCTAGTTTCTTAAGGCGGAGTACATTGTACTGTGATTTGCGCCTTACATCCCATCACAGTCGACGTTAGCACTTAATTTATCATGTGTTCGCATCCGGTTAGGGTATGACTTAGCTTGTTCATCAACCCAAACACATCATCATCAAGTGATGGCTCCGCAGCGTAGATCGGTGGTAATGTATATCCAGCAATCTCTGTCTGGTGCCAGATCGGCCCACTCCGACAGACTGTTCCTCGACCACATCTTGGTGTTCTCTATCCATCTGTACTTCTGACGCCCTCTTACTCTCGTGCTGTCCACTTGTCCCTCCAATATAACCTCCAGTGGACTGTCAAATGTCTTGTCATGACCAAATTAGATGTTTTGTGAGTCATCCCACTAACAACTTGGCTACAACCCACCCCACCCCTCCCCCATCCATTTTCCTCTTCTTCTTCTTCTTCTTCTTCTTCTTCTTCTTCTTCTTCTTCATCTTCTTCTTCGTTCTCAATCTCCCGCTACCAAACCCTGAAAGGGGTTAAGTAGCAGAATGTAGTCCAGAGAACGGAATGCGTTGTGTCGTAGTTTACAGCTTGACTGCGATATTTGCACCTATCGGTCCAACAAATCCGACTTCAGCAAGCATTTTTTCAGTACCGGGTTAGCATTCCCTCTTCGATCCCTTCTCCTTAGCCAGTCTGTTATCCAGGATCACCGCGTGGAGGTGTAGAAGGGTCTTGGCAGCTCTGGTTCGCTGGCCCTGGCGCTAGCAGTCAACTATGGGTCGCTGACCACTGCATATGATCGAAAGAAGAATGTTTTCGATAAGGTTACTACCACAAAAGAGTGACTGACCGAACGGTTTGGGTGTCAGTTCTTTGACCACTAGGAACCGGGATCAAGCTACATACCCCGTGACCTTCGCTCTGTTTTTAACACATGCAGTGTTTTCACAAATGTATATTGTGTGCATGTTTTTTTCCATTAGGATAAGTTTGCGTGTGATGAACAGAATGGGGACTGCTTGGAGTGCATTATCACAAGAAATAGTGGAGGCAGTGTCAATTAATACATTCAAGAATACGTTGGATTATTGAATTGGTTATGTTTAGATTAAGTGAAGTAAAATAAACTGGTTTTATACAGATTCTGCAGAGTCTTCTAAACCAGTATAAAGACGTTAAGTTAAATTAGAAAATATCTCAATGCAAAACTGTCAGGTCCTGTTTCTCAACTTATCTAGCAGTAAATGGGCACCCCACTAAGTTAGAGCTAACGATTGAAATGCAATAAATAAATGAGCAGGTAACGTCACATAACTAAAACAGAGATCGCCTGCAATATGGTCTTGATAATGTCCTTAGTGCCGAATTTAAGAGATTAATAAACATCTCTGGACATGTATCTAGTCTGTGGCACTGAAGGGATGTGAGACATGGGCTATGAACAAGAGATAGCAGAGGTGTTTGGAAACGTTTCAGATGTGGTGATAACGAAGGATAGGAAAGATCAGCTGGACAGAGAAAGTCGAGTAAAAGGGTAATAGAGGCATTGGACGAGAACAGAAAATGTATGATAATAACAAGCAGACGATGACTGTCTTGGCTTGGCCCACAATCTGAGTCAGGCTGGTCCAGTACAAGACAGAAAACGATCATTGTATTAGCTTGGTCCACAATCTGAGAGGCTGGTCCAGTAAAAGACAGAAAACGATCATTGTATTAGCTTGGCCCACAATCTGAGTCAGGCTGGTCCAGTACAAGACAGAAAACGATCATTGTATTAGCTTGGCCCACAATCTGAGTCAGGCTGGTCCAATACAAGACAGAAGATGATAATTGTATTCGCTTGGCCCACATTCTGAGTCATGAAAGTCCAGTACAAGACATCCTTACAGACTCCAAAACAGGCCAAGAGAAGGAGTCGGCAGCAAGGAATACCTTCATTAGGCCGGTTTACATGGATATGGTATCCTACCCAGAACTCAGAAGAACAGTAGAGAACAGATGGAAATGGGATGAGGTAGTCATGAGTCTGCAAAACCAGTCCGAGGACTCAACAACCAACGAGAGTGGTTGTGTAACATTGCAATCAACCACTGATAAAGCTCATATACAGACTTCCTGTAAAGGGGTCAGCTACAGTTAACACATCTGCTTCACAATGAAATACAAAGGTGAACGATTGGAAATGCTTAAAAACAGGCTTCCGTTACAAGGGCTCAGGTGCAGGGGTAGCCTTCGTTTCACATTATAGCAAAAAAAGCTTACTGATTAAATTAATTGTGTATTTGTCAAAAGATTGAGTACTTTTTGAAGCTACAAAACTTTAATTTAATTATTTTTTAGCGGACTCCCAACATTGGTGTACGATTTTGATAAAGTGTATTTTTCAACTGGTGTTTAATTTATTTTCGTTTTTTCGTTTTCAATCTCGTCCAGTCTCATTAAAACTGAGGTATCTCTTTTTGATGAAGTTTGGAGGGCATTCATTGTGTCCAGGTGTTATGCTTCACCCTGCTGGACACATTTATTAAAGAATCACAGAGAAGGGACCGAAAAAGACGCCATGACTCTGTCATAAAACATGACTGTGAAAACTCGCTATGGTCTCGCGGTAGTGTCACAGTCAACACGTGACTTGTTTATGTGACACGAATGGCTTGGCTTGGCTTCGCCCGTTCTCTCGCTACCAGAACCTGAAAAGGGCTCAAGTAGCAGAATGTAGTCCAGAGAACAGAATGCATTGTGTCGTAGTTTACAGCTTGACTGCGATATTTGAACATTTCGGTCCAACACATCCGACTTCAGCAACTATTTGTTGTAGTACCGGGTTAGCATTCCCTCTTCGATCCCTTCTCCCTAGCCAGTCTGTTCTGTTGCAGCCTGTTATCCAGTATCACCCTGTGGAAGTGTAGAAGGGTCTTGGCAAGATCTGGTTCGCTGGCACTGACGCTAGCAGTCAGCTATGGGTCGCTAACCACTGCAGCTCATGCGCTGATCAGCTCTGGTTCGCTGGCCCTGAGGCTAGCAGTCAGCTATGGGTCACTGACCGCTGCAGCTCATGCGCTGCTTAGCTCCGGTTCGCTGACTCTGAGGCTAGCAGTCAGCTATGGGTCACTGACCACTGCAGCTCATGCGCTGCTCAACATCCGGATCCTTGTGACACGGATGAATATTTAATGCATGCACGCCAGAAGACAAACGAAAACGGTGTTTTCAAATGTTTGATGAATGAATGCCTAACTTAATAGCGAACATGGTAGCAGGTCGTCAAAGTGACATCCCGGGCGTGAAAGACTGGCTGCAGGTGCAATATCTTGTCAATCAAACAAGCCTGGCGGAAAGAACGATGGCGCGTGACGGTGATGTCAGGTGTCTCAGTAAATATGAGCTGCGTTTTTTTTTCCGGAGATGGCACAATCATATGAAAACCTGACATGAAAATTGTGCAGTAAGAGAGAGATTGAGGGGGGGGGGGGGGGGGAGGGAAGAGGATGAGAAAGGGAAGCAGAGAGCGAAAGGGAGAGAGGGAAAGAGGGAGTGGGAGAGAGACAGTGAGAGTTAAAGTTAAGTTAGTCAGTACATGCAGTCCCAATTAAAATATAACATCCAGAAACAAATGTTTTGTGTTCCATCTATGAATGAAAGTCTTCCATTTCCCTGCCTGTATCATCGGGTCTATGAACACAGCATGGCATGAAATTAGGCTACAACAAGTTTTTTTTCGAAATAAAACTACCTACAAGAACAAGAGGACATAGCTACAAATTAACTAAAGAAAGGTCCAGATTAAATATTAGGAAATATTTTTTTAGTCAGAGAGAGGTGAATGCTTGAAATGCATTGCCACAGGAAGTAGTGGAAGCAGGGACAATTAATGCATTTAAGAATATATTGGATGCGCATAGCTTTTGGAGGAAAGAAATGTAAAAGAAACTGGTTGTATACAGTCTTCTAAGTGTGAACTGTAGTTACCCGTTCTGCCGTTCTCTCTGCCTGTACCGTCCACGACACCTATCTCATGATTCGTGTTCCCCTGATCTCTGCAGTGGTTCGCATTTAAGTTCTGGGAAGTGCCATTTTATGTATGGATATCACATACAAAAGTCCCAGCCTGTTCTTCATCTTTATAATATGGGTATCATAAGTGCAGCCAAGAACCAGTCCCGTCCCTATATTCTAGATGGTTCTAACCTTTTATAGTGTCATCTTAACAGGGAGTGGATTCCAAGTCCATAATCAACAACTGACAGAACTACTAACAACAGAGGACGACACGCAGTCGCTGCTCCAAGCTTACAGTTGATGTTGTCCCAACCCATGCCTACATCATTGTCCCAACCCTTGCCTACATCATTGTCCAAACCCTCGCCTACATCATTGTCCAAACCCTCGCCTACATCATTGTCCCAACCCTCGCCTACATCATTGTCCCAACCCTTGCCTACATCATTGTCCCAACCCTCGCCTACATCATTTTCCCAACCCTTGCCTACATCATTGTCCCAACCCTCGCCTACATCATTGTCCCAACCCTCGCCTACATCATTGTCCCAACCCTTGCCTACATCATTGTCCCAACCCTTGCCTATATCATTGTCCCAACCCTCGCCTACATCATTGTCCCAACCCTCGCCTACATCATTGTCCCAACCCTCGCCTACATCATTGTCCCAACCCTCGCCTACATCATTGTCCAAACCCACGCCTACATCATTGTCCAAACCCTCGCCTACATCATTGTCCAAACCCTCGCCTACATCATTGTCCCAACCCTCGCCTACATCATTGTCCCAACCCTTGCCTACATCATTGTCCCAACCCTCGCCTACATCATTTTCCCAACCCTCGCCTACATCATTGTCCCAACCCTCGCCTACATCATTGTCCCAACCCTTGCCTACATCATTGTCCCAACCCTTGCCTACATCATTGTCCCAACCCTCACCTACATCATTGTCCCAACCCTCGCCTACATCATTGTCCCAACCCTCGCCTACATCATTGTCCAAACCCTCGCCTACATCATTGTCCAAACCCTCGCCTACATCATTGTCCCAACCCTCGCCTACATCATTGTCCAAACCCTCGCCTACATCATTGTCCAAACTCTCGCCTACATCATTGTCCCAACCCTCGCCTACATCATTGTCCCAACCCATGCCTACATCATTGTCCCAACCCTCGCCTACATCATTGTCCAAACCCTCGCCTACATCATTGTCCAAACTCTCGCCTACATCATTGTCCCAACCCTCGCCTACATCATTGTCCCAACCCATGCCTACATCATTGTCCCAACCCTCGCCTACATCATTGTCCCAACCCTCGCCTACATCATTGTCCCAACCCTCGCCTACATCATTGTCCCAACCCTCGCCTACATCATTGTCCCAACCCTTGCCTACATCATTGTCCCAACCCTCACCTACATCATTGTCCCAACCCTTGCCTACATCATTGTCCCAACCCTCGCCTACATCATTGTCCCAACCCTCGCCTACATCATTGTCCCAACCCTCGCCTACATCATTGTCCCAACCCTCACCTACATCATTGTCCCAACCCTCGCCTACATCATTGTCCAAACCCTCGCCTACATCATTGTCCCAACCCTCGCCTACATCATTGTCCCAACCCTCGCCTACATCATTGTCCCAACCCTCGCCTACATCATTGTCCCAACCCTCGCCTACATCATTGTCCAAACCCTCGCCTATATCATTGTCCCAACCCTCGCCTACATCATTGTCCCAACCCTCGCCTACATCATTGTCCCAACCCTCGCCTACATCATTGTCCAAACCCTCGCCTACATCATTGTATGGTTTGATCGAGACGGTACCTTTATAACAGACTGCGATTACATGTTACTACCAGGTATTTAACCATGCCACACCTGTCCATCACATCACCATTAAATGTCGTTCCAGACAAGTCAGCCAACACTAGAGTGTTATTCAAAGAGAACCACGAAGGTCTTGTAACTGATCCGATAGCGAGAATCCCAATACGACTGTGAGGTTCGTTACAAGGTCTCCTCGATGTGTCTCATACCTATCCAAGCCAGTCCTATCTGCCATGATATCATCCACAAATGTTAATGTTCGCTCTGGTGTAAACTAGCGACACAGCGGTTTCCGTTCTCCGGACTACATCCTGCTTCTTGCAAAGCGTTGTACAGGGCTTTGTAGCGATGTATTGCAAACGAATACACAGAAGAAGAAGAAGAAGAAGAAGAAGAAGAAGAAGAAGGAGAAGAAGGAGAAGAAGAAAAAGAAGAAGAAGAAGAAGAAGAAGAAGAAGAAGAAGAAGAAGAAGAAGTTGAACAGAACTCATGAGAAAGGAGAACCTTGAAGTAATCATTGATATAATTCTCATCGATCTTGATGTCCACCATCTCTGGCGTAGTAATGTACAGTTGACATCCAGCTCCCCAGTCATGGCTTGAGTCCACAATCCTTGAAACAGCACATTATGTTACCAAAGGTTAGACGATGCATACAACCGGTTGATACACCTTACACTTATAGTTAGCGGACTTTGTGTTCTGTTAATCCTCATGTCTGTCTTCGATGTGCGAATCTTCATAACAAATCTTTCAATGTCGGTCTGTGCCTAGCCAATTCTGTGGCTCGATTACAATCTAATTATAACGGTTATAAGTGTTGGTTGTTACGGCTGCTTAATGATATCAATTATAAGTGTTGGTTGTTACGGCTGTTTAATGATATCAGTTATAAGTGTTGGTTGTTACGGCTGTTTAATGATATCAGTTATAAGTGTTGGTTGTTACGGCTGTTTAATGATATCAGTTATAAGTGTTGGTTGTTACGGCTGTTTAATGATATCAGTTATAAGTGTTGGTTGTTACGGCTGTTTAATGATATCAGTTATAAGTGTTGGTTGTTACGGCTGTTTAATGATATCAGTTATAAGTGTTGGTTGTTACGGCTGTTTAATGATATCAGTTATAAGTGTTGGTTATTACGGCTGTTTTTTCGTCGACACTGTTCGCAGACCGGCGTCTGATGATCATTTCTATGGGCGATTTGTGTGTCTGGATATTATTTCTTTCCTATATTTACTCGACTCCAGCATTCTTCGTTAGAGATTTCGATTGCTCGTTTGCTATTCCGTCTTGCTAATTGGTTAAGTTATAAAATCTTAGATATGTCCTGCCGAGTTTATCATTAGTCTATTGATTCTTCAAACATTAGCATTTTACAAAGTTGGTTCTTTTCTTTCTTTGCCCTGATTCAAGTTTTTTGTTCCACATTTCGTATTTCATGAAATCCGTCGTGGCTCAATTAAGGGGGAAGTTTATTTAACCAGAGGCACGATAGATTTTTGAAAAATTAATTAATAAAAAATCCAATTGATAAGATAGAGGTCCAAAGTTTTCACGCGAAAGACAAATGATTCAACTATCCCGGTAAATTAATGTGTCTCGAATTGAATTACACATGTAGTGAATGAGACTTTTGAAACTGAAAGTGATTTTACACATGTATGAAATAAGAATGCTATTGTTTTACACATATGTAAGTTATGTACAGTGATTCATTCAAATGTAAAGATGGTCCGTTCTCTGCATTTATCTTCAGTTTCTCTATTTAGTGTCCCAATAGTTGTCTCATGTGTCGTATTTAATTTATGTTAGCTTGCTCTTCTTTCTATGTTTGGATATGTGATGAGTGTTGGCTTTTCTCATTTCTGACTTTTCCTCTGTGATGTTGCTTGAGGCATCACTAATGTAGATGATCAGCATCTATACATATGTTAGTGGAACCAGTACTGTCATTTGACCGTGAATCATGGACGATCAGCAAGCAGGCGCATAGATCTTCGGAAGCAACGGAAATGTGGTTTTACAGAAGAATGTAGCGGATTCCATTGACTGGAAGAAAGACTAAAGATACAGAGCTAAAAGTGGAACAAACACAAGGACAGCTCATTGCAAGGACTAGTCATTCTTTTTCGGGCATGTTATGAGAAGAGACAGTTTGGAGAACGTTTGATTGACCATGACTAACATGTCTGATCGGTACGTTGTGACTGACCAGAAGCTAATCTTCTCCTCTACCTTCCTCGGTCAATTACGACAATTATCGTTAAAACAATAGGTTCTAATGAGCTAAACACCAAGTATGAGTGCCTGGCTAGTGTGAATCCCAAACACCATGATTATGGTACCTTTCTAAATGAATGCAAACGTCTCAAGCGCTATATGGTTCTTGATGACAAATGTCAGACTTTCCTAGAGTTGTATGTACAGCAAACTAATTTCAGGTAATTTGAAGTCTGTTTCCTAATGTTGGAATCTGTGTTTCCCAATGTTCATCTATGTTTCTCGATGTTCAAATCTGTGTTTCTCAATGTTGAAATATGTGTTTCTCAATGTTCAAATCTGTGTTTCTCAATGTTCAAATATGTGTTTCTCACTGTTCAAATCTGTGTTTCTCAATGTTCAAATCTGTGTTTCTCACTTGAAATCTGTGTTTCTCACTGTTGAAATCTGTGTTTCTCACTGTTGAAATCTGTGTTTCTCACTGTTGAAATCTGTATTTCTCACTGTTGAAATCTGTGTTTCTCAATGTTCAAATCTGTGTTTCTCAATGTTCAAATCTATGTTTCTCAATGTTCAAATCTGTGTTTCTCAATGTTCAAATCTATGTTTCTCAATGTTCAAATCTGTGTTTCTCAATGTTGAAATCGCTCCCATATTGTTCATTCGCTTGTGCTGACTGACGGTCCACTATTTGTCAACATTGAAACTTATAATGTAAAAAAGGAAATAGCATGTCCTTTGCAGAACGTTGCTTCTTACAACCGCCAAACTATTTGACTGTTAAAAGCTTCTTGGCAGGTGTGCAATACGGTAGGCTGTCATTACTTTCTGATGACCGAGGAGCGATCACTCAGAAGAAAAACTCCGTGTCTGAAGTAATGTAGCCCTATAATTTTCTAGGCATGAATTGGACATTATATTATGATATTGAGCACGTAATTGCATCTAATAAAGTGATAATATGTGAGGAAAGAACATACATATTTTAACATTCGTCTTCTTCTTCGTTCGTTCTCAATTTCCTGCTATTAAGCCCTAAAACGGGATTTGCAATTAGCAGGATGTTGTCTGGAGAACGGAATGCGTTGTGTCGTAGTTTACAGATTGACTGCGATGTTTGCACATTTCGTTCCAACACATCCGACTTCAGCAGGCATTTTTGGGTACCGGATTAATCTTCCCTTTTCGATCCCTTTACCTTAGCCAGTCTGTTCTGTTCTAGCCTGTTATCCTGGATCAACCCGTGGAGGTGTAGAAGGTCTTGGCTGCTCTGTGTTCCTGGTCCTGACGCTAGCAGTCAGCTCTGTGTTCCTGGTCCTGACGCTAACAGTCAGCTCTGTGTTCCTGGTCCTGACGTTAACAGTCAGCTCTGTGTTCCTGGTCCTGACGCTAGCAGTCAGCTATGGGTCGCTGACCCTGATGCTAGCAGTCAGCTATAGGTCGCTGACCCTGAGGCTAGCAGTCAGCTATGGGTCGCTGACCCTGAGGCTAGCAGTCAGCTATGGGTCGCTGACCCTGACGCTAGAAGTCAGCTATAGGTCGCTGACCCTGACGCTAGCAGTCAGCTATGGGTCGCTGACCCTGACTCTAGTAGTCAGCTATGGGTCGCTGACCAAGACGCTAGCAGTAAGCTGTGGGTCGCTGACCCTGACGCTAGCAGTCAGCTATGGGTCTCTGACCCTGACGCTAGCAGTCAGCTATTGGTCGCTGGTCTTGACGCTAGCAGTCAGCTATGATTCGCTGACCCTGACGCTAGCAGTCAAATATGGGTTGTCGGCCCTGACGCTAGCAGTCAGCTATGGGTCGCTGGCCCTAACGCTAGCAGTCAGCTCTGTGTTCCTGGTCCTGACGCTAACAGTTAGCTATGTATTCCTGGTCCTGACGCTAGCAGTTAGCTCTGTGTTCCTGGTCCTGACGCTAGCAGTCAGCTCTGTGTTCCTGGTCCTTACGCTAACAGTTAGCTCTGTGTTCCTGGTCCTGACGCTAGCAGTTAGCTATGGGTCGCTGGCCCTGACGTTAGCAGTCAGCTATGGGTCACTGACCCTGACGCTAGCAGTCAGCTATGAGTCCCTGGCCCTGACGTTAGCAGTCAAATATGGGTTGTCAGCCCTGACGCTAGCAGTCAGCTATGGGTCGCTGGCTCTGACGCTAGCGGTCAGCTATGTGTTCCTGGTCCTGACGCTAGCAGTCAGCTCTGTGTTCCTGGTCCTGACGCTAGCAGTCAGCTCTGTGTTCCTGGTCCTGACGCTAACAGTTAGCTCTGTGTTCCTGGTCCTGACGCTAGCAGTTAGCTATGGGTCGCTGGTCCTGACGCTAGCAGTAAGCTATGGGTCGCTGGTCCTGACGCTAGCAGTCAGCTCTGTGTTCCTGGTCCTGACGCTAGCAGTTAGATATGGGTCGCTGGTCTTGACGCTAGCAGTCAGCTATGGGTCGCTGACCCTGACGCTAGCAGTCAGCTATGGGTCGCTGACCCTGACGCTGGCAGTCAGCTATGGGTCGCTGGCCCTGACGCTAGCAGTCAGCTATGGGTCGCTGGCCCTGACCCTATCAGTCAGCTATGGGTCGCTGGTCCTGACGCTAGCAGTCAGCTATGGGTCGCTGGTCCTGACGCTAGAAAGTCAGCTATGGCTCGTTGGTCCTGACGCTAGCAGTCCGCTATGGGTCGCTGACCCTGACGCTAGTGGTCAGCTATGGGTGGCTGACCCTGACGCTAGCAGTCAGCTATGGGTCGCTGGCCCTGACGCTAGCAGTCAGCTATTGGTCGCTGGCCCTGACGCTAGCAGTCAGCTATGGGTCGCTGACCCTGACGCTAGCAGTCAGCTATGGGTCGCTGACCCTGACGCTAGCAGTCAGCTATGGGTCGCTGACCCTGACGCTAGCAGTCAGCTATGGGTCGCTGGCCCTGACGCTAGCAGTCAGCTATGGGTCGCTGGCCCTGACGCTAGCAGTCAAATATGGGTTGTCGGCCCTGATGCTAGCAGTCAGCTATGGGTCGCTGGCCCTAACGCTAGCAGTCAGCTATGTATTCCTGGTCCTGACGCTAGCAGTTAGCTCTGTGTTCTTGGTCCTGACGCTAGCAGTCAGCTCTGTGTTCCTGGTCCTGACGCTAACAGTTAGCTCTGTGTTCTTGGTCCTGACGCTAGCAGATAGCTATGGGTCGCTGACCCTGAGGCTAGCAGTCAGCTATGGGTCGCTCACCCTGACGCTAGAAGTCAGCTATAGGTCGCTGACCCTGACGCTAGCAGTCAGCTATGGGTCGCTGACCCTGACGCTAGAAGTCAGCTATAGGTCGCTGACCCTGACGCTAGCAGTCAGCTATTGCTCGCTGGCCCTGACGCTAGCAGTCAGCTATGGGTCGCTGACCCTGACGCTAACAGTCAGCTATGGGTCGCTGACCCTGACGCTAGCAGTCAGCTATGGGTCGCTGACCCTGACGCTAGCAGTCAGCTATGGGTCGCTGGCCCTGACGCTAGCAGTCAGCTATGGGTCGCTGGCCCTGACGCTAACAGTCAGCTATAGGTCGCTGACCCTGACGCTAGCAGTCAAATATGGGTTGTCGGCCCTGATGCTAGCAGTCAGCTATGGGTCGCTGGCCCTAACGCTAGCAGTCAGCTATGTATTCCTGGTCCTGACGCTAGCAGTTAGCTCTGTGTTCCTGGTCCTGACGCTAGCAGTCAGCTCTGTGTTCCTGGTCCTGACGCTAACAGTTAGCTCTGTGTTCTTGGTCCTGACGCTAGCAGTTAGCTATGGGTCGCTGACCCTGAGGCTAGCAGTCAGCTATGGGTCGCTGACCCTGACGCTAGAAGTCAGCTATAGGTCGCTGACCCTGACGCTAGCAGTCAGCTATGGGTCGCTGGCCCTGACGCTAGCAGTCAGCTATGTGTTCCTAATCCTGATGCTAGCAGTCAGCTCTGTGTTCCTGGTCCTGACGCTAGCAGTCAGCTATGGGTCGCTGACCCTGACGCTAGTAGTCAGCTATGGGTCGCTGACCAAGACGCTAGCAGTCAGCTGTGGGTCGCTGACCCTGACGCTAGCAGTCAGCTATGGGTCTCTGACCCTGACGCTAGCAGTCAGCTATTGGTTGTCAGTCCTGACGCTGGCAGTCAGCTATGGGTCGCTGGCCCTGACGCTAGCAGTCAGCTATGTGTTCCTGGTCCTGACGCTAGCAGTCAGCTCTGTGTTCCTTGTCCTGACGCTAGCAGTCAGCTCTGTGTTCCTGGTCCTGACGCTAACAGTTAGCTCTGTGTTCCTGGTCCTGACGTTGGCAGTCAGGTATGGGTCGCTGGTCCTGACGCTAGCAGTCAGCTCTGTGTTCCTGGTCCTGACGCTAGCAGTTAGATATGGGTCACTGGTCCTGACGCTAGCAGTCAGCTATGGGTCGCTGACCCTGACGTTAGCAGTCAGCTATGGGTCGCTGACCCTGACGCTGGCAGTCAGCTATGGGTCGCTGGCCCTGACGCTAGCAGTCAGCTATGGGTCGCTGGCCCTGACGCTAGCAGTCAGCTATGGGTCGCTGGCCCTGACGCTAGCAGTCAGCTATGGGTCGCTGGCCCTGACGCTAGCAGTCAGCTATAGGTCGCTGACCCTGACGCTAGCAGTCAGCTATGGGTCGCTGGCTCTGACGCTAGCAGTCAGCTATGTGTCGTTGACCTTGACGCTAGCAGTCAGATATGGGTCGCTGACCCTGACGCTAGCAGTCAGCTATGGGTCGCTGATTGCTGCTACTCGTGCGCTGCTCAGCATCTTGATCCCGTTCTAACATTCAGTGCATGTCATAAGTGATGACTAAAGAGCGATGTCATTTGAGACTACCATCCTCATCACGTTAATCGATTCACTACAACAACCACTAGAGCATAAGTAAGTATTCTGACCGGACGTCCAACCGGACGTCAAGCGGCAGGCTCCACTCATGGTAGTCCCCTTCCGCCAATTCCTTTGTCGAACACTGAATGCGGGCCAATCGAGCCACATGGATCTTAGCCCCAGATTTCCGTGGATCTAATTCCAGCACATGTTCCATATTAGACCCAACGAAAGTGCTCTCGGCCTGTTCATCATTTCAGTGTTGGCCGTGTTGAGTCATATTAAGCCGCAGGCTCCACTCCTGGTGGTGCCCTTCCGTCAATTCCTTTAAGTTTCAGCTTTGCAACCATACTTCCCCCGGAACCCAAACACTTTGGTTTCCCGGAAGCTGCCCGCAGAGTCATCGAAGCAACTCATGCGGATCGCTAGTCGGCATCGTTTATGGTCAGAACTACGACGGTATCTGATCGTCTCTGACCGGACGTCCAACCCCTAGACCGTAAGTAAGTGTTCTGACCGGACGTCCAACCACTAGGCCATAAGTAAGTGTTCTGACCGGACGTCCAACCACTAGACCGTAAGTAAGTGTTCTGACCGGACGTCCAACCACTAGGGCATAAGTAAGTGTTCTGACCGAACGTCCAACCACTGAAGGATTAGTAAGTGTTCTGACCGGACGTCCAACCACTGAAGGATAAGTAAGTGTTCTGACCGGACGTCCAACCACTGAAGGATAAGTAAGTGTTCTGACCGGACGTCCAGCCACTAGAGCATAAGTAAGTATTCTGACCGGACGTCCAACCACTAGAGCATAAGTAAGTGTTCTGACCGGACGTCCAACCACTAGAGCATAAGTAAGTGTTCTGACCGGACGTCCAACCACTAGAGCATAAGTAAGTGTTCTGACCGGACTTCCTGCATGCAAAAGATAATCAGCTATAATAATCACGATATGCTTCATAACGATCTAAACGGAAAGCAGAAGTTATGGAGACCGTTAATATAAAAAATAACAAGTACAATGTTATCAGTCTGTGGCAGCGTGACGAACCTACTTCTCACAGAAAATCAACATAATACACGCAGTGTAACGCAAGTAAGTAAACACAGCACGCATAAACGACAATAAACGAAAGTACTTGTAACATGTACATAAACAAAAACGACACGAAACATGGAAGTTGCCAGCTTGCAAGTTGCTATTTTCTTGCCAAGTTTTTCTCATCTAAAGAAAACATACGTTTCATAACTGATCCGCCATGTTGGGGAACATGGCCAGGAGCAGGTAAACTGATTCCCTCTTCCCACGCTGAGACACAGGCATTATATTACTAAAATTCTAACAATCCATGAATTCCTTCCCATGCATTTCTGTACTATTATTTTTATTTTACTAATTTTTGTATTCAATTTTTTTTTATGTTCTAATAGGTACTTTCTATTTGTTTAATCAGACCTCATCATGAAATTTTCTTCTTCTTCTTACGCTGTCAGACGTCGACTTGAATTTGTTCAAAGAAAGCAGAGCGGTCATCCAGAGGCTGTTGACGCTGCCGTAGAGCTTGTCTAGTGTTGACACTGATGATGGCCACATCTGCTTTCTCTGGTCCTCGTATGTCGGGCAATTTTGCAGCAGATGATAAGGGGTCATTTTCCCAGTACCACAGGTGCATTCGTCAGTAGTACCTATCTTCAGTTTATTGAATATATGGTACCTCAGTCTGTTGTGGTCTGTGCGGAGTCTGAAGACCACCACCTGCTCTCTTCTGTTCAACTGGTAATATGCATCATTTTGTGTGTGTGTAGCCAGTATGCTCTGTTTCCTATTTATCCATGTAACATGCCATAATAAACCATAATAAATCCAACGTTGGCCGCCACACATCAAGATGACATAATGTAACCAAAATGACTTAATGTAGTTAAAATGAGCGTACTTTGACAAATAGATACAAACCCCAAACGAAGAAAATGGTATCTCAACCGAATGCTTGTGTGATTGTATAACTTCACATTTCTTATTGACTGCATAGAATCACAGGTCTACAACGCTCACTCTTCACCAATTCCCATTTTGGACTGTCTTCTTGAGTTCAACTCAAACCCCTCAATGCGCTTTCGTTTTCTCCTAATGTGTCCGTAACCATGTGTTCTATGATCTCCGTTTCACTTTCTAACTCGAGGGTTCCAATCTAGTGTATAGATGTCTACATTTGTTGGTTTATTCGTGAGAAGATATCCTATCCATGTTTCTGACTTTGTTTAATCTGGTCAAGGTCAGATTCCAACATACTGACCACATTCACACCTCTCGGGGGAGAAGAAACTAACATATGGTCAGGCAAAACATGCTGATCAAACGTTAGTCAGAGTCAGGTAGGTAAATATGCTGATCAGACAATGTTAATCAGGGTCAGGTAAATATACTGACCACAATCACACCTCTCGAGGGAGAAGAAACTAATGTCTTATCAGGCAAGACATACTGACCAAACGTTAGTCAGGGTCAGGTAGGTAAATATACTGATCAGACGTTAGATAGATGAAAATAGCCAATTTGAGTTGATAATACTGCGTACTTGTTTTGTTGATGTTCACTGCTATGTATGAAAGGAAGTCCTCGTCTCAAATCACACGGTGTAGATGGGCATAAATAGCGGAAACATTCTAATGTCGACCAATGACCGCCTCTAGGATATTCATACTGCCATTCAATGAACCAGCAACACGCAGACTGCAGATATTTGAAATCGAACAAGAGTCGAGAAGGGATGGAGGCTCCTGAGAGGGCAGGGCAGGAGTTTTTCTAACCTTGCTGTGCCACTGATGAAATGCTTTTAATTCAATTATCTAAAAATTGATATTTTATAGCAGTATCAAGTTTTATGATATTGTCTTAAAAAATTACAAGACGTCATCAAACTTATTTTTGTGGTTACCAGGTGAGCGTGTAGTCGTCAATGTTTAAAAACCTCACTTAATTTGATAAACACATTGAAATATATTTTTAGAAGAAATGTGATGAAGCATTTATCAATATACAGCAAATATGAGTGGATGTGTCGGGAAATAAGTGAGTCCGTCGACAAATGGGTGAATGTGTTGGCAAATAAATGTCTGTCTACAAATGGATGAATGTGTTAGCAAATAAATGTATGTCTACAAATGGGTGAATGTGTTTGCAAATAAATGTCTGTCTACAAATGGAGGAATGTGTTGGCAAATAAATGTCTGTCGACGAATGGGTGAATGTGTTGGCAAATAAATGTCTGTCTACAAATGGGTGAATGTGTTGGCAAATAAATGTCTGTCTACAAATGGGTGAATGTGTTGGCAAATAAATGTCTGTCTACAAATGGGTGAATGTGTTGGCAAATAAATGTCTGTCGACGAATGGGTGAATGTGTTGGCAAATAAATGTCTGTCTACAAATGGGTGAATGTGTTGGCAAATAAATGTATGTTTACAAATGGGTGAATGTGTTGGCAAATAAGTGAGTCTGTCGACAAATGGGTGAATGTGTTGGCAAATAAATGTATGTTTACAAATGGGTGAATGTGTTGGCAAATAAGTGAGTCTGTCGACAAATGGGTGAATGTGTTCGCAAATAAATGTATGTTTACAAAATGGTGAATGTGTTGGCAAATAAATGAGTCTGTCGACAAATGGGTGAATGTGTTTGCAAATAAGTGAGTCTGTCGACAAATGGGTGAATGTGTGGGCAAATAAATGTATGTTTACAAATGGGTGAATGTGTTTGCAAATAAGTGAGTCTGTCGACAAATGGGTGAATGTGTTGGCAAATAAATGTATGTTTACAAATGGGTGAATGTGTTGGCAAATAAATGTCTGTCTACAAATGGGTAAATCTGTTGATAAGTGGTCAAATTTATCGATAACTTATTGAATCTGTTAATAAATGGAAGAATCCATCGATAAATTGCTGTCTATCTGTAAATTGGGATAGGAATTGAAAGTAAAGGGGAATCTAATGAGAAAACAGAACACATGTCAGATAGGTCATCAGAGAAGTGTAAGAGATTGCTCAGTGTTAGGGGGTTCATTGGTGAGAGAGGGTGGCAAAAATTTGTCAAAACATTATAAAATCTTTGATAAAATACATATTGGAGGAGCTAAAATTGAGGATATAGAGGAGAAAATATCGATAATAGGGGACAAAGCGAACAGTCATGTCGTGGTAATGGTAGGAACGGATAATCTAAAGAAAGGTGGTACATAAATAATTATGCAAAGCTAATAGAATCCTATGAGAACACTTGAAGAACAAAAGCACAGGAAGGTCACCATGATGGGTATTTTAGACAGACCAGATGGGTCAGAATATTTAAACAGTAAGAAAATAGATATCAACCTCAGATTGCAGGTGATGTGTGCAAATATGGGAATAGAGTTTATTGATATGAAAATAAACAAAAGCAAAATGCTACAGGAAATGATTACATCTAAATGAGATAGGGCAGCATGCGGTAGCAAAGTATATGTTTATTAAAAATATTAATTAGTAAGGCCTATGAAGTATGAGGCTAAATATATGCATAAAACAGGGAGCTATAGAAGGATGTAGTTAAATGGGGGGATCAAGGAAATGTGAAATTAGTAGTGGAAAAATAAAAATAAAAATGATAAAGCAAAAGCATACATTTGAAAAAAAATAAACTAAAATATTTTAATGCAAATGTGTAAAGCATTTTGATAAAAGAGAGGAATTGGAACTGTATGAAGAAGAACAATAACCAGATATAAAAGGGTTAACATTATCATGGACATATGGCATTGCAGATAGTGAACTTGAAATATACGGATATACAAAGTTAAGGGAAAATATGATAGTTGGAGACAATGCTAAGGGAGGTGGCGTTTTATTATACTGCATAAATTTGGTTAATATAACGATCAAACATGATTTATCATGTGGTAACAAAAATGAAAGTGTATTGGGAGAAATAGAAAGTGGGGGTGAAAAAACAGTGATTTGAGTGTGCTATAGATGTCCATCAAGTCAAAAAGAGGACGGCGAGAAGCTGATTAGTAGCATAGAAGAGCCATGTGCGGAGAAATTATTATTAATGGGGGATTTCAACTTTCCAAACATAAAAAGGGATATGACAGAAGCACTTGTAGAGTCAAAACCTTTTGTTAAGTGCATAACTGACAATGTTTTTGAATCAACATGTAGAAGGAACTACCAGAGGCAAAAACATACTCGACCTAGTTTTTCCTACAGAGGAAAATATAATTGAAAATGTTACCGTTGGGGAACTGTTTGGCTCAAGTGACCATCAGATCATCCGTTGGGATGTTATAACAAGGAAAGAAGTAAACATAAACACACGAACATACGACTATTCTAAGACATATGTTAAGAAGATGAAAGAGGCAGCAAACCACATAATCTGGAAAGATATTGTGGGAGGAACAGATGCTGAACAAGAGTGGGAGAGTTTCAAAACAGTTCTAGGAAAGCTAAAAGAGGAACGTGTTCCGTGTAGGGAGGAAAACCCAAATCGTAAAAAGTTTATAACTGTAACTGTGTAGTTAAATGTAAAAGGGCTAAAAATAAAGCATGGCAAAAAATATATGGAGGCAGGTAAATAAAAAAAAAA
Organism: Ariolimax columbianus; assembly: GCA_036924085.1. Classification (NCBI taxonomy): domain Eukaryota; kingdom Metazoa; phylum Mollusca; class Gastropoda; order Stylommatophora; family Arionidae; genus Ariolimax; species Ariolimax columbianus. The sequence continues at coordinate 7,427,986 of JAVGWX010000009.1, forward strand.
AACATTTAAGATATTGGACAAGGAAAATCTAGCTCAGAAAATAAATAAAGCAGCAAAAGTAGACTTCGAAAATAAAAAGACTTACTCAAAATATCAAGACTGATAGTAACAGCTTCTTTTCTTATGTTGTTGTTTCGAATACCCACAAAGAGTTGGTATACTCTTTTGTGAGCCATCAAAGGGACGTTACGTTACGGGTTGCAGTAGCTTTCGCCACATCCCGAGCGTGCTGATGAAAATGGGCTGGGGTCCTACAGGTGGCTGTGATATGCTTGGCTTCATTTGCGTGTCACTCGCTATTATGGGGATCACGTCGATCCCTAAGTATATTTTGCCTGGCCAGGCGTTAGTCCTTCTCATCTTTTTCTTATTTTAGAATTAACAAAGAACGAAAGACAAAGTAGGCCCTCTCATAGACAGTACAGGGAGAATAATAAGTGAGAATAAGGAGGCAGCTAGTCTACTCAATCAGTACTTTGACACAGTCTACACAAAAGAAGACTGCCACAAGGTCCCAGAGCCTATAGATATTTCCAAAGAAACATTGGTACATCGGGATTAAGATCAAACTGTATTACAGAAGAAAAGTGTTTTTTTTTAATTGGAGGGGTTGAAAAGGGATAAATGTCCAGGTCAAGATGGTATTCGTCCAAAATTGCTTTTTGAAATTAGAGACCAGCTAGCAAAACCATTGGCTATATTATGTTCTTAATCACTTGAAAAATGGATTGTTCCAGAGGATTGGAAAAATGCATGGGTGATGTCCTTATTCAAAAAGGGCAAAAAGTAAGATCCAGTAAAGTATAGACCGGTGAGTTTAACGAGCATAGTATGTAAAGTGTTAGAGTCAATAATCAAAGAAAATATTGTCATGCATTTAGACAAATTTAATCTAATCAGAAATAGTCAGCTTTGGTATACTATAGAGAGATCATGCTTAACAAATCTATTAGAATTCATGGAGAAGATTACTAAAATAAATGGGAGTTGAAGGAGAGCCACTGGATATTATTTATCTAGATTTTGCAAAGGCCTTTGATAGAGTACCTACTCAAATATTATTTAGGAAGTTAAAATCACATGGAATAGATAGGGAAGTTGCCAAATGGATTACAAATTGGTTAAAGGAAAGAAGGCAGAGTGGATGTAAATAAGGAGTACTCTGAGCGGTGTGAAGTAACAATTGGAGTGCCAAAGGGCTAAGTTTTAGGACCAATTTTGTTCTGGATATATATAAACGATTTGGACATTGATATTGGATCCATGATTGCTAAATTCGTGGATGACACAAAACTGCAGTAGTGTCTCATCTAAAGCAGAAATGGATATATTGAGGTCGGATTTAGATACAATTCGAGAATGGTCTGTTAGCTGGCAAATAGAGTTTAATGTAGATAAATGTACAGTCATCCACATGGGTAGATCCAATATGGAACATATTTAATGAATGAGTGAGAACTGTATTAGAAAGATAGAAAAGGAAAGGGACCTAGGGGTTATAATAGATCACACGGGTAAAGTGAGGGAACAAGTCCAGGTAGCAGTAAAAAAGGCAAATCAATGTTAGGTATGATAAAAAGAAATATTATACATAGGAGCAGGGAAGTGATTGTCAAACTGCGTAAAGTATTAGTTAGACTTAGATTGGAGTACTGTGTACAGGTGTGGAGTCCTTATCGTAAGGACGTAAGAAACCCATCAGTAAATTGGTGTCTCAGTAAATGGATAAATATATCATTGAATTGGCAAATATATCGGTGAGTGGGAGAAACTGAATAGAAGCGTATTTTGGTAAATGGGTGACTTTGTTGGCATGTAGATGAATCTGTCGATAAAGTGGTAAATATGTTGGTGTATGATTGAATCTGTCAATACATTTTTTAATATGTTGGTGTATGAGTGAATCTGTTGGTAAATTGATGAATGTGTTGGTAAATGGATTACTATATCGATATATATGGGAGAATATGTTGGTAAATGGATTACTATGCCGATATATATGGTTGAATATGTTGGTAAATGGATTACTATGCCGATATATATGGGTGAATATGTTGGTAAATGGATTACTATGCCGATATATATGGGAGAATATGTTGGTAAATGGATCACTATGCCGATATAAATGGGAGAATATGTTGGTAAATGGATTACTATGCCGATATATATGGGTGAATATGTTGGTAAATGGATTACTATGCCGATATATATGGGAGAATATGTTGGTAAATGGATTACTTTATCGATATATATGGGAGAATATGTTGGTAAATGGATTACTATGCCGATATATATGGGAGAATATGTTGGTAAATGGATTACTATGCCGATATATATGGGAGAATATGTTGGTAAATGGATTACTATGCCGATATATATGGGTGAATATGTCACTAAATGGCTGAAATGTAGATACACAACGCTACGATATGTGCAGCACAGCTGAGATGGACTGGCCATGTGGTACGCAAGTCGGATCAACATCTACCAAAATGGCTCAAGTTGGCAAGAGATCAAAAGGTGGTTAGCGGAAACAGTTCAAGGACACGCTTAAGAAATCCCTGATCTAGTGCTATATTAACCATCAAGTCTGTAAAAGAATTTCCACCAATCGTACAGACTTTCGCAGCACTATTGCTGAGGGTGTTCAGAGACATTAAGCAACAAGAATAAATGAGGCTATACAGAGACGATTGCTTCGCAAGTCGGCTCACATCAACCGTTCTTCAACCCTGGTGATAGTGGGTGTCTTATTTCCTTGTACTAAATGTGACAGACAATCCCGGGTTCCGATTGGCTTATTTAGCCGTCTTCCAAACCATGTGATCAATGAATGTTGACAAAGTAGTCCGCATGGATTACGATGGACGAACAACAAAACAAAAATGTCGATACACTGATGAATCTGTCCATAAATGGGTGAACCTGTCCATAAATGGCAGAATATGCAGGTTTCTGTTTCTGTTTCTGTGAATCGACGTCACTGCAATCCGGGCATGATCATAGGTGCTCAGTCTCTCTGGTCAAATGGCGTAAGATATGGATGCTGATGGTCCCTGTAGCTTGCTGGTTGTACACTTTCCTGCGCTGTCCTCTCATACGTCCCATTCCGCTCGAATCTCGTTTAATGTCGAAACTTTGCAGTCTGTGGATTGCTACTTTATCTATTGCGATGTACTCATCCAGCAGGCGGTCATTGATTGATTTCAAAATGTCACTTCTATCCATAACTGATGTGCCCATCATGGGAGCTTGTGAAGCCAAGATGTCAGCTCTTTCATTGACCTGAATATGCAGGTATATTCATGAATATGTTGTCATCGAACGAGTCTGTTGATAAATTAGTAAATATGTCGGTAAATACGTAAGTCTGAGGATAGATAGATCAATATTTTTGGTAGATGAACAGATCTTCGTCTTTGTTTGTTCTCACTCTCCCTCTACCAAGCCCTGAACGTTCTCAAACTCCGGCTACCAAGTTTTGAAAGTTCTCAAACTCCCGCTATCAAGTCCTCAACGTTCTCAAACTCCCGCTACCAAGCCCTGAACGTTCTCACTCTTCCGCTACCAAGCCCTGAACGTTCTCAAACTCCGGCTACCAAGTTTTGAAAGTTCTCAAACTCCCGCTATCAAGTCCTCAACGTTCTCAAACTCCCGCTACCAAGCCCTGAACGTTCTCAAACTCCCGCTACCAAGCCCTGAACGTTCTCACTCTTCCGCTACCAAGCCCTGAACGTTCTCAAACTCCCGCTACCAAGCCCTGAACGTTCTCAAACTCCCGCTACCAAGCCCTGAACGTTCTCAAACTCCCGCTACCAAGCCCTGAACGAGCTTTGCAAGAAACTATGTTTTCCGGAGAACGAAATTGGTTTGTCATAGTTTACAGCTTGACTGCAATATTTGCACATTTCGATCCGACACTTCCGACTTCAGCAGGCATTTTTTGGTACCGTTTTATCCTTCTCTCTTCGATCCCTTCTTCTTAGTCTGCCATGTTGTATACAGGATCACCACGTAGAGGCGGAGAAGAGTCTTCCCAGCCCTGGGTCGCTGGCCTTGAAGCAACCATTCAGCTCTGGGTCTCTGGCCTTAAAGCAAATATTCAGCTTTGGGTCGCTGGCCTTGAAGCAAATATTCAGCTCTGGGTCGCTGGCCTTAAAGCAACCACTCAGCTCTGGGTCGCTGGCCTTAAAGCAACCACTCAGCTCTGGGTCGCTGGCCTTGAAGCAAGGATTCATTTCTGGGTCGCTGGCCTTGAAGCAAGGATTCATTTCTGGGTCGCTGGCCTTGAAGCAAGGATTCAGCTCTGGGTCGCTGGCCTTAAAGCAAGGATTTAGCTCTGGGTCGCTGGCCTTAAAGCAAGGATTCAGCTCTGGGTCGCTGGCCTTGAAGCAAGGATTCATTTCTGGGTCGCTGGCCTTGAAGCAAAAATTCAGCTCTGGGTCGCTGGCCTTGAAGCAACCATTCAGCTCTGGGTCGCTGGCCTTGAAGCAAATATTCAGCTCTGGGTCGCTGGCCTTAAAGCAAATATTCAGCTCTGGGTCGCTGGCCTTAAAGCAAGGATTCAGCTCTGGGTCGCTGACTGCTGCAACTGATGATATGAACAGATCTGACGGTAAATGGATGAATCTGTCGCTAGAATGACGAATCTCTTGGTAGAAGAATACATCGTAATCAGGTTAATGTGTTGAAGGTCGGATCTGACGATAAATGGATGAATCTATCGGCAAAGTAGCTTTTTATGAAACTCTGTCACTGCTTTGGAAAGCACAGATGTTCCCTCTTTCGACATTATTGTATTCACTCTAATGTCATCTATCCACTTGCCTCGCTGTCGCGCCCTTACCACGTAGCCAGATCTACCAGCGTTGTAAGTCATCAGTAGAAGTTAATGACGGCGCATTCTCGCAAGATGATCAAACCAACGTATGTTGTGTCTGGAAATGTATTCGGCACAAGGTGTAGTGCTGACCATAATACGAAAGTCGTTCCGCATTATGTCTTTCCTGGTAACACCGATGACTTTCCTCAAACACTTCATTTCACTCGTCGAAATTATGCTCTCACGCGCCCTGGGCAAGGGGCCATGTTTGGCACTGGTAACACAGAGTCGGCATAAATATACTGTTTATCACTATCAGCTGTTGCTGTGTTGCCAAACTAAAAGTTGGATGCCCAAGTCAAAGTAATCTGTGGCGAAGTGGTCAAGCCGTTTGCATCGTGTTCAGATGGTCGGGGTTCGATTTCGAGCTGCGACGGTCGGTCCATGATGTCAATTTTTTTCCGGAGATCCCTGGGTTCATCGCTGTAGCTACGGAGTTCGAGCTTTGTGCTAAAAATGGGGAAAAAACCCCGAGGCAATGAAGTCGAGCCCCCGCTTTAAAAAAAAGAGAAAAAAGTCGTGACTTCTGATACGTTGCTGCAGATATTTTTCTGACACCTATTCTAAATTTCCCTGTCGATCCTGCCGTCTGCTGAAAAAAAACATTACCCAAATACTTGAAATCATGGGCCTGTTGAAGAGCAATATCAAATATACTTATGTTGAGTGGCTCAGGTGTTCTACTGGACCTCACACACCAAGTTTATGTTTGCTTCTCTTCAATTCGCACATAGTATTTTGACACAGGTAGTCGCTGAGACGTTAGCGCTCTCTTGTTATTTTGCATTTTATTTTCATTGTCGTACGTCAGACATTGATCATCTACAAAGAGTAAAGCGTATATTGAGTTTGTTCTGCTTCAGATGTCTCAATTTGGCTGGTCTCTGGTGCGAGTTTTTCCATCATTTCAAGTTATACTTTTATATATACAGAAATTTGGGACCCGTATACTTTTTATATATATTCCCATCACTAAAAGTGATGACGTAGAGAGATTTCCGTTTCTTGTTGATGCTGTAAAACAGAGGTGATTATGTCCTGCTGGATTGTCCACGGACACATCCGGGAAATTATATGTACATTGATATAAACCTAATGTTGGAGATCTAATTAAACCAAAGAAAGTGCATATGCAGTAAATAAAACAATTTATATCACATAAGTTTTTCTCCCTACATCTATCAGGTTCATGTTTTGATTGAATTTGATAATTTTGTGTTTTTATCAGTTTCTCTTTGATCTTGATGATTCTCAGCTCTAGTTTATTCCTTTCTTTCTTTCGTTTTCTCAATTTTTGTTGACGCTTTTATCTTACAGTATTTTAAATTGATTTTACCTGTCGTGAGAAGTTTGGTAACCCTGAAGATATTCTTTATATTTGCCATATTTATACAGATTTAATCTGAGATTACACTTTAAAACAAGAAATGGGAATGGCTTTGCTTTAGTTTACTTCTGTCATCGAGTGTCAACAAATATTTCAAATGAAAAAACCGTAGACTGTAGACCAGTAGTAGTACTACCAGTAGTTAAACTAGTTTGTCTTAGACGGACTTAGAATTAGTTAGAGGAGGGCGATATACTTATTACTTGTGCTACTCAAAAGTGAACACAGATTGCACGAAGTGAGATAGAAATTGAAGAAAAAAAGCACGATAGATCATAGAAAATGTAATGATTGGATATTGTAATTGACACTCAGAAAACAAAACACCTGATAATTAGTAAGGCCTAGAAGAATCAGCTCAACAAATAGGAATACTATTTATAAACAAGGAAAAGGTACTAGAACAAACCAGAGTTCTGCAATATTGAACATATATTTGAAACAAAATTCAAGAAGAGAATAAGAATGGTGAAATGTGTTTTCAGCAACATGAGATAAGTTTTGACATCCTAACAAATAACTAGATTAAATTAGAGTAATCTGGAGTTTTGTAAAACTCATTAACTGTCATTACTATGACTATATGATAAAGCTGAGAGACATGAACAGTTGAAAGAGATAGATTGTGAAAAACAATAAAACATCTAAGGATACCTTGCAGAGAGATTCGGGAGGGAAAGATAAATAGTTAACAAGATCAGAGTCATACAGTTTAGTTTGTATATTTTGTTCATGTAAAATAATTTAATAATATTATTGTAAAAACCACACTATAAGAACAAGTAAATGACAAATATGCTAGAGCAAGACAACACTAAAGGGGTTTACCAAGAGATGATGTTTCGAATGCCCTCAATGAGTAGGTTTACTCTTTTGTGAGTCCTGAAAGGACGTTAAGTGGTGGGTTGCAGTAGCTTTCCTCACATCTCGAGCATGCTGATGAAGGTGGGCCTCAGTCCTCCAGGCAGTTGTGCTATGCTTGGCTCCATCTGCATGTTGCTTACTACTACAGGGATCACGGCAATTCCTTACCTCGTTAGCCAGGATGCCTTGAAAACAGCCCGTTTCCAGGGAGGGCTATGAGAAAGCTGAGGTGAGGGTCTTCGCCAGTATATTTTGTCTGACCCTGACAAACATGTCTGATGAGTATATTTTGCCTGACCAGATATTGGTCTTCCTTCCCTACAACTATGCTAATCAGATGTTCACTTTATGACTATCATCAGTATATTTTGCCTGACCAGACATTGGTCTTCCTTCCCAACAACTATGCTAATCAGATGTTCACTTTGCAAGACAAGCTCTATGGCAGTGCTGACAGCCTCAGGATGACCGCCGCTTTTTTCGAAAAAATAATGGTTACTGTCTGACTGCGTACGAAGAAGAAGAAGAAGAAGATGTTCACTTTATGACTATCATCAGTATATTTTGCCTGACCGGACATTGGTCTTCCTTCCCTACAACTATGCTAATCAGATGTTCACTTTATGACTATCATCAGTATATTTTGCCTGACCAGACATTGGTCTTCCTTCCCTACAACTATGCTAATCAGATGTTCACTTTATGACTATCATCAGTATATTTTGCCTGACCAGACATTGGTCTTCCTTCCCTACAACTATGCTAATCAGATGTTCACTTTATGACTATCATCAGTATATTTTGCCTGACCAGACATTGGTCTTCCTGCCCTTTATCAAGAGATAAACACAGAAATTCTTGTTCTTTCTTTTGCTTGAAAATATAGTGTTTATATCTGCAATGTCTCTTGTATATAAACTTCACTGTCTTTTGTAGTTCACATATAGGTCCATAAAGTTCCTCTTCCTGTGTTGTTTCTTTGGATCAGTAGGTTTTTCTCTGTTTATCGTATTCGGAGTAGTTGTGTAGCATAGGCTCTGTAGTCTGGGGCACCTGTCTGCATGCTCACATTACAAAATTGCCAATCTTCAACTTTGTATACATGTGACTATTGAGTCAGTTGTGTCCTGTTCTGAGGCACAAAACAATAGTTTGTCCTTGTCTGTTTATTTTATGATAGTTGTCTTGTGTCAATGTTGGTGGTTCTCTGATTAATTTGATCATCCTTTTCTTTTGTTGGTATGCAACTGGCACTTTCGGCTGCTCGTTTGCTCTCTCTTGTTCTGAAATACTTATTTATGAAATTATTACAAATGTTGAGACAAAGTGTTTTACTGTTTCTAAGCAGCACATGTTTAAGAATATCACAGGAGAATCTAATATTTCATTCTGTCCCATTAATTGCTGAAATTGATCAATATTTTGTCATTTGCATATATAAAAAGAGTCACTGTAACCCACTACCAAATAAATATCAGCACGAGTATGTTCAAACAAGATCTTAAATCTTGTATGTTCATAATACTAGCCCATTTAATAGTTTGGTTTAGTTAACCATTTTCAAGAGTAAATACCCTTAAAAAGTCCAAGCTTTCTAATAGTTACTACGATATTCATTTTGTAGTTTAGGCTCATCTCTTGCTGCTTGCTCATGTTTTGAACTTAAAAAAAGTCTTCTACTCACATGTGTAGTCTTTCATTTACCACCCACTGAACTTCTTCATTGACCTTGAACGTATTTTCTCCCACCTTTTTTTTTACATAGTCTAAAGACATGGTAATCTCTAGGACCAATGTCTGGCGCTCATGTTGGTTATGGAAGACACTCAAAGTGTACATACTTAATGGCTGAAACCGTTGTAATGGGCAGTATGAGACCAAGCACTGTCATGTTGTAACATTAAACTAGTACTCAGAGCTCCCTGTCATTTGGATTTGATAGCTGGTTGAAGATGACTCCTCAGTAGTTCTGTGTACATGACAACACTCTCCCTGGATATGTAAAGGAAAAAATAAAGTAAAGGTCCCATCATGCCATGCGGCGCAAAGGAAATATGATGTTAGGTCCATATTATTTTGTAACCCACGGTACGCTGACCGAATTTAATTCCCAGATTTTTCTGGAGCCAACTTTCTGTGGCTGGCTCGACCACAGTAGCCGGTTTGCGATCAGAAAAAAAAATCCAATACCAACTGGGGATTGAACCCAAATCACCTGACTAGGAAGTCAGTGCACTAACCACTGCTCTCAAATAATGCCATATTTCTCCCAAAAAAGTCAGCATAACCTTCCCTGCAAATGTCCATGTGTGGAACTTCTTCAGTTTTGATGAGGAATGATGGCACCATTCATTGTTATCTTGAGTTGTGGCTATAATCATTAATTACATCAGTCTGGACCACCGGACAGATTTCTTCTGCATGGAACAACAGAATTATCATATCCCTATACAAGGGAAGGGACCCTTATTCTAATAGCCAATCAAGATGCCATTACAATGCATGGTTCCTCAGGGCAATACAATCTCATCCAAACTCTTCACAGTGGCCCTTGAGAAAGTTTGTAGAAAACTAAATTGGGAAGACGCAGGTATCAACATAGATGAAGAAATGCTCAACCACCTAACGTTTGCTGATGACATCCCTATTCTCTCAGCCAGACTACATTAGTGCAGCCTGTTTCCAGGACCACCATTGGAGGCAGAATAGATTCTTGGTTAGCTATGGTATGCTGAATAAGATAAGATGCAAGCCGCCAGCTATGGGTCACTAGCTGCAATCAGCTCATTCACTGTGCTGTGTTATTTGGCCCCCTTTGTCTGATTGAATACCAGGATTACAGACATTACATAATGCAATACTGCCAACATGGTATGGGCATATAACACGATCGGTAAGGCTGACCAAGACCGTTTGCAAGGCACTGTGCCTGAGAAGCGTGGGAGAGGGAGACCAAAAAAGAGATGGGAGATAAAAGAGTGGACGGGAAGGTCTATAGCTGAAACTAATACCTTGGGGAAAAACCGAGACGTATGGTGGGAACTGGTTCGACAAACTGCAATAACTGCCTCAGCGACCTTCAAGGTTACGGTACTGATGATGAATACTGCCAACTTACATGACAATTACATCACAATTTAAAATTATCAATCGAAGACCTCTCGTAAATGTGTTTTTCAGTTTATGGTGATAAGATACTGAAGACTACTCTGTTATACAGAAACTGACATAACATTTGATTTTTAAGTTTTCATTTTCTGTGTTTAGGGTGAGGATGTCACAGGACAGTGATACAGTACATGCTATATCAATGTCTCAGGAAGACTTAGATCTTATAGCAGAGACACTTGGTGTGAAATACCAAGTAAGTGTTTTTCCATCAGATAACTATATATAAAGGAAAATAGCTCATAAAAAAACAACATTACATCCGCTTTCCATCCCCATATGTCAATTTCATTGCTGGAAGTGCTGACAAAAGAGCACAAACTACAAAGGACCTGCGGTGGAACAGATATTATCCTCTGACTTTTCAGGTACTAATTTACCACTGGGTCAATTGGGGGACCTAGTGGTCTCGAGGTAAGGTGTCCGCCCCGGGTGCCGAAGGTTGCGTGTTTGAATCATAGTGGAGACTTCATGTGGATCTTCTGGCAAAAATTCCCCTGATTTCTGGGTAATGAAATTGAACTTCCATGTTTAATGTCAAGCACGTTAAAAATTCCCTGGCAGTTGGAAATCGATAAGGGTAGACTTAACTTAACTTAACGTCTTTATAATGGTTTAGAAGACCCTGCAGAGTCTGTATACAACCAGTTACTTTTACATCACCTTGCTCTAAAAGCTATGTGCATCCAGTTTATTCTTAAATGCATTAACTGTCCCTGCCTCCACTACTTCTCCTGGCAATGCATTCCAAGCAGACACCACTCTCTGACTAAAAGAAATATTTCCTAATATCTAATCTGGACCTCTCTTTAGTCAGCTTATAGCTATGCCCTCTTGTTATTGTGGGTTGCTGTATTAAAAAAAACTTGTTATAGTCTAATTTATCCATTCCTCTGATCATCTTATAAACCTGTATTAAGTCACCACGAATTCTTCTCTCTTCGAGACACTGTAGGCCGGTTTTTCTGAGTCTTTCCTCATAACTGTAATTCTGGAATCCCACTATCATCTTTGTCGCCATTTTTTGTATTCTTTCCAGCATGTTTATATCCCCTCTATGATAAGGACTCCATACCTGTATGGCTGATGCCCCAAAAAATTAAGCTTAAAATTCTACCCAAGTTATGTGTACCTTTCCCCAGGTGGTTTGTTAAGAGCAGCTATAGATGGCGCCTAACTGGCTGCAGGTCTACTTAAATCTAGTGTTTGAGACTATTAAGATGGACTGGCATATCGGTAAAAACCCCATTCCAAGAAACTTGTATACAGACTCTATAGTCTTCCAAAGCAGTATAAAAAGACGTTATGTTAAGTAGTCATGCTATGAAAAAACTGACAGCATGTGGTGACTTGGGATTGTAGGCCACACTTCCTCATATATATATCGTGATCAAGCTTTTGAAATATCTGGATTCGATTGTCAGGGATGAAGGATCAAAATGTGAGATGTTGGCCAGAACAGCACCGAAAATAGCGGCGCTTGCATGGCGTAACAAATCTGGCAGGAGAAATGGTTAGCTCAATGCACGAAGATCAGATTAATGTGTACCCAAAAACGATGCCTATTACCAGTTGAACCGAAGAGAGCAGGTCGTTGTCTTCAGACTTCGCACTGGCCACAACAGACTGAGGTGCCACCTATTCAACAAATTGAAGATAGGGTGTACCGACGAATGCCCGTGCGGTACTGGTAAAATGACCGCTGAACATCTGCTGCAGAACTGCCCGACATACGAGGATCAGAGAGAGCAGATGTGGCCATTACCAGTGGAACTGCAAGACAAGCTCTATGGCAGTGGCGAGAGCCTCAGGATGACCGCCGCTTTGTTCGAAAAAATAATGGTTACTGTCTGACTGCGTACGAAGAAGAAGAAGAAGAAGATTAATGTGTACATTGGTCCTATCAATATTCCTCTGTGCTTGTGAGACATGGACAAATTATAGCTGACCTACAGGCCTTAGAGATGAGATATTTCTGAAGACTTCTAAACATTCACATACAAAAACTGAGTTACAAATGAGGAAATTTGAGAAAGAATGACAACAGCAATAGGGCCCTTTGAAGACCTCTTGGCAACGGTCACAAGATAGAAACTCGCTTGGTACTGCCACATATCGATATGGCTTGGCTTCGTTCGTTCTCAATCTCCAGGTACCAAACCTTGAAAGGACTTCAGTATCAGAATGTAGTCCAGAGAAAGGAATGCATTGTGTCGTAGTTTACAGCTTGACTGCAATATTTGCACATTTCGGTCCAACACATCTGACTTCAGCAAGCATTTTTTGAGTACCGGGTTAGTATTCCCTCTTTGATTTCTTCTCTTTAGCCAGTCTGCCCTGTTGCAGCCTGTTATCCAGGATCACCGCGTGGAGGTGTAGAAAGGTCTTGGCAATTCTGGCCTTGACGCTAGCAGTCAGCTAAGGGTCGCTGACCACTATAGCTCATGCACTGCTCAGCATCTTGATCCCACATATCGATATCAAATGGTCTTGCAAATATGATCCTGCACGGCAGGGTGCAAGGCAGACGACGAAGGGGAGGACAACATTAAAAAATGGTCCAATCTTCGACCAGAGGAGGCACAGGCAGCAACCACTAACAGAGAGGGAAGGCGTAGAGTTGTAAGGGTGCGAGGATCATGATGACGTCACATCTGACTTAATAAGCACATACGAACGTACAAGTATGCACATGTTTATTATCCTCGCATTCATGGGTTCTGCTGCAGACCGTTGAGAAAATGGCGGGTGTGATACGAAATCCACCCAGGGTTGATCAGCAAACGTTGATTCAGTTCCTAACAACTGAAGGATGTCGACCAATCAACATTAATCGCAGAATGCAAGCAGTGTATGATGACAAAAGTGTATAGAAGACAATAGTGAAGGACTGGGCATAGATGTTTCTGGAGGGGCAGGAGTTAATGAAAGATCTCCCGCTACCAGGTCAGGTGCATATTGTTGCGACAGAAGAAACCATCGCCGATATTGATGCAGAAATACAGGAGGGACGTGGTATGAGCGTACGTTCGCTAGCAGAGGAATCCACTGTGTCGCTTGGAACAGTTCAAATAGTTCAGTTCAGGTGCCATCTCTGTATCGAAGGCCGGGTGCAATGGATCTCCAGTGTACTCTCTCTTGTCGTAAGATCTGAGAGACTTTTTCCAGTCCATCTTATGATGTTATGCACCAACTTAAAACATTGTCTGCCTCTTAAACGACTGTCTATCGCCCTAACCTCCAGTACGGTCTTCAACAAGGAAGTATGTCTTGTTATATGACCAAATAACGTAACTGTCTAACCCTGATTGTGGTCATTAATTCTATTTTCACGCCCAACTTTTCCAATGCCTCCAAATTTGCTTTCTTCTCTTTCCAAGAAATGCAACCCAATCTTCTATATACCCACATTTCGAAGGCTTCAATATTTATTGTCCGTGTTTCTGCACCATAAAATACATAACACCTGATAATTATCATTTTTAAATTCTGATTTATCTGTTTGGATATCAAATAGGGGTTAGGCAGAATTGAAGTATCGGAAGGTGTGGATTCCACGGATAGTTTGAATCAGTTGCTGCGTTATTTTTCTCATGCGACATCCGACATCTACCCAAACAGTAGTATGCGACTCTGAATGTCCGTGGTGAAATTTTTAACTAACCCTGGTGCATGCTTGCTTCATAACAATTGCTTTGTTTAATTCTGTCACACCTGCTGATGTTCCTTTCATTTCTTTGTAAAAAAATCCACCGTGGCGGGTTTTATTTGAACATGCCTTGTAAATGCGAGGGATAGTCATTAAGTAACAGTAATTTTATTAATAACATTTTTACAAAAGTGTGAATCAGAAATTTGTTGTATCTTATTTTTTTACTTAGTCCCTGTGCCTTGCAACACACTTTGTCCACCTGTCCACTAGCTTGGTCGTGCCTTCTAGAAAAGTTGTCCTTTGGTGTGACATTTAACCAATTTTTGTAAACGCCTCTATTACCTCGTTGTCAGCTGCTTTGGGACCTATCTGCTACACATTTTCCTATAGCCGTGGTCATCATGGACAGTTCTGTGCGCAGTGCCATGACTCATTTTGAAATCTACAGCTATTTCATCAATAGTGACTTGCCTGTTTCCATGGACTAGCTGGTTGATCTGCTGTTTCACTGTCTCAACTGCTACACTTGCTGGTCTTCCATGCCGCGGTTAATCAACGACTTTTTGTCTTCCATTTTGAAATCTTTCTACCTGTTCATACACTCCCCTCAGACTTAAACAACTGTCTCATACTGAACCTTCATTCTTTTATAGATTTCTGATTTCACACCCTCAGACCACAACAAATAAATAGCGCTTCGTTGTTCTTCCACGATGCAAGTAAACATTAGAGCAGCCATGTTGTACTCTATATTACGCATCCTGCTTGATCATCACAATCCCTACATAGAGTATTGCTAAAGAACCATTTTGTGTCCTGAAATAAGATTTTTCCAATGTACATACTCTTCAGTGCACTTTACAATAAAATCACTGTTACTTAATGATATATATATATTTATATAAAGACACACAAATTACAGTATATTATGTTATTGATTATTGCTGTTCAGGCAATTATATAACCAGTACCCACTTATTCAATGCGCTGGTAGTTTCCTTGTCGTTGCTCCACTGCCTCTGTACATTATTTAGAATATGTTGTGTTAAATTCAGTTTCCAGAAAAATAACACTGTCATTCGCTACTGGTAAGTACACGAGCAATTTCAGAGCAGAGGCAGAGGCACTGAGGGCGGCAGTGGAAGAAATGGTAACACACAGTGAAAATGAGAGCCATATAGTCCTGCTGACAGATGCTCTCGAAGTAGTCACAGCGCTAAAAAGCCAGAAAAACACTGAGCTTAATGACTTAAGAGCAGCACTCTGCAAACTGTGCCAACAGTCCGCACCAAAAAGGGTAGTGGTACAGTGGGTTCCGTCACACTGCAACATCCAAGGCAACGAGGAGGCAGACAGACTGGCAAAAGAAGGTGCAAGGCTACCACAAATAGATACCAGTATGACGTACGAAGAGTCAAAACGGCTTATCAAAGCCAGGTACATGTCCAAATGGGAAACCGAACATACTGGTTACACCAAAAACGATGCCTATTACCAGTTGAACCGAAGAGAGCAGGTCGTTGTCTTCAGACTTCGCACTGGCCACAACAGACTGAGGTACCACCTCTTCAACAAATTGAAGATAGGGTGTACCGACGAATGCCCGTGCGGTACTGGTAAAATGACCACTGAACATCTGCTGCAGAACTGCCCGACATACGAGGATCAGAGAGAGCAGATGTGGCCATTGCCAGTGGAACTGCAAGACAAGCTCTATGGTAGTGGCGAGAGTCTCAGGATGACCGCCGCTTTTTTCGAGAAAATAATGGTTACTGTCTGACTGTGTACGCAGAAGAAGAAGAAGAAGAAATTCAGTTTCCATTTTTATGTTATAAATAACTCAGTCAGATTAAATATGTCAACTTATGATCTGTGAGTTGGTTTTGTTCTCTTGTGTCTCATCTGTAAAAGGCAGTAGCAATTTATTTGTTTGAAAAATCAGTTTTTAATTTATTTGTTTGTTAATGCACAACCATCATTATCCACTAACTTATCAATATTATAATGGTTGTCTTTATTCAGAAATTCATCAACATAGTTTTTAATCATTAATTACGTTTGTAATCGTTACTACATAACAACTCGCACGATTATTAATGATATTACGGTTCTAATAGATTGTACATCAGCTATTTTATAAAGGTGAATCTAGGTGGATCTTCACTGCCACAATTTAAACTTACTAAAGTCATCAATAAATGGAGGGGACGGCGTGGCCTAGTGGATAAGTGGCACGGCTCACAATCCGAAGGTGCTGGGTTCGATCCCCATCACAGCACCGGCCGTTACCCCGGGGAAGCAAACCCTTAGAACATGCAGGAGGAAGCAGACCCTTACATAAAATGCATGCTGAAGTCGGATGCATTGGGCCGACAGGCGCAAAATAAAAACCACAGTGCAACGCACACCGCCTTAGGGATTAACGATTAAGGCGAAAGCAAAAAAAAAAAAAATAAATAAATGGTACTACAGTGCTAAAACTACCACTGATGTTCAAGGGCACACACACCATGCATCTGACAGTAGTGCATTTTTTATTAAGAAGAAATAGACTAATACTGAATAAGTAATACACTATATTTTGGTTTGATACGCATAAAGGTGAATTAGTGTTTAGTTCAAATTTGTTAAAATAACTTGCATGACTGTATTCCGACCATGTTGATTGGTGAAATATTTGACTGACTGGTAAACCACCCTAACATTTTTCAAGCCCTGTTGTTCTTCTTCTTTGTTCGTTATCAATCTCCCGCTACCAAGCCCTGAAAATGACTTTGCAAATAGTAGGATATTGTCCGGAGAACGGAATGTGTTGTGTTGTAGTTTACAGATAGACTGCAATATTTGCACCTTTTAGTCCGACACATCTGTCTTCAGCAGGGAACTCTGTTAATTAGTGTAATATGTTGTGGTTGAAATTATGGACTATTTTAAAAATATTTCTCACAGGCTTTTTTTTTGTGCAAACTAGATATCGATTAATAATTTGATACAACAAAATAGTAAAATGGTACTAGGATGTTGTTAACTCTTGTTTTGGATTGTTTGTATATAAATATAAAATGTCAACTTATTTCAGGTTGAAGACAATTTGAGCAATGGTAGGAATTTATACACTGCATCTATAACACTGACCAATAAATGTCGCGTGACACTTGGTTACTCCCCCACATCTTTATGGCACATTTTCTTCTCACATCTTCGCATGGTGGAGCCCAATCATCTTCCCCAGGATGACAGTGTTGATCTGGAGTATGCAGGCATTCGTTTCTCACACCTCAATGCTTCTATTTTTAAAATGTGTGCGCTGGAGACTTTCAATCCTCTAAAGGAAGGGGAGTTTTTCACATTCAATTTCAGTGCTCAGCATTATTCAGCCTCAAGGTCTAATATCTTGCCCAACTGGTACATTCATATTGACGGACTCCAGCCTCGGATTATCAAAAGCACAGAGGGGGAATCTTTAGATTTTGTAGGACCTTTCGACACACCGAAACGCTACAAGCGATTTGACTATACATTACCGTCAGGTAAACGTCGACATGATGTTTATCAACCTTTTACCCCAGAGGTCAGGTTCTTTAGATATACAGAAGACAAGTCAGAGTCTGTCTGTCTGAAACATGTGATCCCAACTCCTGCATATATTGATGTCACGAGGGACAAACATATGACTACATCTCCAAGGTGGTGGAGCATTGTTGCATGTGATGGCCAGTTCATTAAAGAAGCTACATATCTGTCAGGTAATTATTTGTTAAGATTTAAGAAATAATTTGTCAAATACATCATTTTTTAATATGCGAAGAACGCGCTTTTAAACAGATTCAGAATTGAGTAGAAGTTGGAATGAAATGTGGGGAACATTCACTAAATTGATTAGCTAGATGTATAGTTATGCCTGTTTGTTATATCTTGATCTACAGTTAAATGTTATTTCTTGATCTTTACATTAAGCCTGTTTGTTATATCTTGATCTATAGATTATACCTGTTATTTCTTGATCAATATCTGCTTGTTATTTCTTGATCTATAAGGTTATATTTGCTTGTTTTATCTTGTTCTATAGATTATATATACTTGTTTCATCTAGATCTATTTGTGATATCTTGATCGGATTATCTAATTATAGGTTATATCTGTTTGTTATATCTTGATCTATATATTATATTTGTATGTTATATCTTGTTCTATAATTATATCTGCTTGTTTTATCTAGATTTAAAAAAAATGTCAATATGACTTTTTCCCATTGTTGGGGTAGTCGAGGTTTTTTTTTGCTGAGAACTACATGCTGCTTTGCCACTGCTGTCACTACGTCGTGTGCTGACCATATTTGTTTATTTCACCCTCAACAGAAAAATAACATATGCCATACCGGGATTCGATCCACTGCCATCCTTGTTGACAGGCCTCATCTAGATCTATAAATTATATCTGTTTATTTCATCATCTATAGATTAAATCTATTTGTTATTTCTAGATCTATATATTATATCTGTTTATTTCATCTAGATCTATAGATTATATCTGTTTACCTGAAGCATGGTCCAAATTCCTTTAAATGGTTTCTGTAGTAATTTGTTTTACATGATGAGGATGCTAACACCATGCACATCTCCTCTTTAGTCCCCTTTTGCTATGTGCTTGAACATCTTGAATGGTCCTATGTTTTGCTTCCTGGTATTCGCATGGGTGTTTGATGCACTTGCATTAAAAAAAATATACTTGCGTTATACAAAAATATGCTTGCAGTATACAAAAATATACTTGAAGTAAGCAAAATATTCTTGCAGAATACAAAATATATTTGCAGTATACAAAATGTATACTTGCAGAATACAAAATCATCATCTAGTTAGACGATAGTAATTGTACTTTGAAAAAAGGTACGTAACTACAGTCCATGATGGTAACGAATGTCACTCGTAAGACAAATCCGAGCAGAGAAGTGTCTTCCACAGTGTGTACAAGGAAAGCCAGGACCGTTTGCGGCATCATATGGTGTGGCTTATCTTCTCAAACGCTGAGCCTTTAGCCTATCAGCAATCAGTATCTTCTTTGTCTGTATTTCATATTTAATCCTGCCTCTCCATGTAACATGATCCATGGCTTCCTGTTCCCATGATTCCAAATCGATGCCTGCGTCATTCATATCCTACTTGGATATATCCTTGTACCGAAGTAGTGGCCGGCCTTGGAACATTTTCCCCAACTGTAATTTCCCCATAGAGAAGATATTTTGATATTCTGCCATCATCCATCCTCCGAGTGTGTCCCAGCCATCGGAGCCTTCAAAGGCCAAGCATAGAAAAGATTGTGACGGTGCCTGTTCTCTCTGCGTTGGTGATCTTGTCTTGCCACCCAACGCCCAGGATTCTGCGCAGGCACCTCATGTGACAGCTGTTTAGCTGCCTCTCCTGGTGCATGTAGGTAGACCATGTCTCACTGCCATAAAGAAGAGTGCTGAGGACACAGGCCTGGTAAACAAGTGTTTTTGTTTTAATAGTGAGCTTGTTGTTCTCCCAGACCCTTTTTGTTAATCTGCTCATTGCTGACTTGCCTATCCTGATATTGATCTCTTGGTCTAGGGATAGTTTATTATTGAGTGAGGATCCCAAGTATGTAAAATGATTTACTACATCGAAAACCTCATTTTCAATGGAGATTACTGGTCTTTGTTTGCACCCTGGACCATAACTTGCAAGAATACAAAATACACTTGCAGTATACAAAATATATTTGCAGAATACGAAATGTACTTACAGTAAACAAAATGTATTTGCAGTATACAAAATCTATTTGCAGTATACAAAATCTATTTATTTGAAGTATACAAAATTTATTTGAAGTATTCAACATTTTTTAGTTCTGGAACAAGTTCTGCTGAGGTTGTTATTTTTCCACTAGATCTGCCAAGCTATTTGCTTTTTCACAGTAAATGTACACTTTACAAATTGCTGCGTATTTCACAGTTGTTGAGTGGAATCCAGTATATTTAAGGTTTTATACTATCTCATATATTTTATCACATTTGTGGCAATTTCTATTGATTCTACACATAAGAGCTTTCTATTGATAACATTTTAAAGTACTTTTGTTACATTTATGTATATAATTTACTGTCACCTGCAGAGAAATCTGGCATACCCTTATCAGAAAAGACGTGGTCACACTCTGCCTGTGATAAGAAACCGCCAAAGGTCATAGTTTTAAGAGAGGCTAATGGGAATCCAGTTTTGAAGGGGATCCCATTATTGGAAAGCTATGAGCTCATCGTTGACACATTTTCTGAATACATCCAGGTTTGTTTTGTTGGCTTCATGTGCTTTTTTGTGTGTCAATCTTCTAGAACTTATCTGTCTTATTGCATTTTCCCATTGCTGATGTCCATCAAGGGTATTTATAACACTGCTTGCCTCTGCATTGTGCAGGCAAAGTTTTTATTTCACCTATGTCTGAAAGAAGAGGTAAAGGTAGACCCATAGTCCGAGTGGTTTGCCAGGGTATTTGTGTATAACAACGGTAAGAATAGCACCACAGAGAGCATGTCGTAAGAGGCGACTAACTGTGTGACATAGCATAACACCAGCCATGGTTAGGTTGTTTGTTAAGAGCAGCATAGATGGTGGCTAACACTACGGGTTTACTTTGCTCAAGTGTTTGAATCTATTAGGATGGACAGGCACGTTAGTTAAGCACCCTCCACGGCACTTGTCCCAAAACAGTGGTGTAATAAGCTGTTCAAGCATAGTGCACTATACAGGAATATCTTCTTCCAACTAAATCCAGCTCATGCCAGAGCTAGGACTTGCACAGGGGCATCTGCGCCTGTAGAAGTACAGGTCGACTAAAGCTAAGACCTATAGTATTTTTTTGTCATTGAGAATGAAATGTTAACCAATTACACCCTAACATGCTCAGTATGTTTTTGAAAACTGTAAATGCTACTATTCTGTTCAATACAGACATTCAATTTTTATTCTATACTAGGATAGCATTTACATCTCAAGAGTGAACAAATAGTAAACGAATAAGGCAAAGATTATCTCTCTGCTCCTGTAAATATGTATTTCAAGGGTCGGGGTGTAAAGAGTTAAAGACTTTTAGAACACAGCTTTTTCTAAGTTGGAGAACTAGTTCTCTCCCCGCTTTTTCTAACTGTAAGACAGGTACATATTTACAGCTGGGTCAATGGGAGCGCATCATGAAAGAAGATTGAACATGAGCCCTTTGCTACACGGGGCAAGCACTCTGCCTTTCTGTTCTGCCACTCCTACTCTCATAACTCTTTAAAAAAAAAAATCAAACTCATTACTGCTTTTATTCCTATTTCTGAGGTACATGGGAGGATTTATAGTGCTGAGGGATAAATGTCGCTTGCCCCTGCAGTAACTATGCACTGTGCAGGCTAGGTTTTTATTCTTACCTTTGATAGGAAAGAAAACTGCTTTACCCAGGTATTGAACATACATCCGCCTGGTCAGAAGACCGATATCCAGGCCACTAGGCCACCCCCTGCTCTAACCCTTTCTACCAATGCTAAATTCTAGATCTGTTTCAAATTTGGTTTGTCTGTTGATTGAGTTGGTAAAAGGGATCAAGACACTGAGCTGTAGTGGTCAGCACCCAAAGCTGACTGCTAGCGTCAGGGCCAGCGAACCAGAGCTGACTGCTAGCGTCAGGGCCAGCGAACCAGAGCTGACTGCTAGCGTCAGGGCCAGCGAACCAGAGCTGACTGCTAGCGTCAGGGCCAGCGAACCAGAGCTGACTGCTAGCGTCAGGGCCAGCGAACCAGAGCTGACTGCTAGCGTCAGGGCCAGCGAACCAGAGCTGACTGCTAGCGTCAGGGCCAGCGAACCAGAGCTGACTGCTAGCGTCAGGGCCAGCGAACCAGAGCTGACTGCTAGCGTCAGGGCCAGCGAACCAGAGCTGACTGCTAGCGTCAGGGCCAGCGAACCAGAGCTGACTGCTAGCGTCAGGGCCAGCGAACCAGAGCTGACTGCTAGCGTTAGGGCCAGCGAACCAGAGCTGCCAAGACCCTTCTACACCTCCACGCAGTGATTCTGGATAACAGGCTGCAGTAAGGGAGACTGGCAAAGGAGAAGGGATCGAAGAGGGAATGCTAACCCGGTACTAAAAAAATGCTTGCTGAAGTCGGATGTGTTGGACCGAAAGGTGCAAATATCGCAGTCAAGCTGTAAACTACAACACAACGCATTCCGTTCTCTGGACTACATTCTGCTACTTAAGCCCTTTCACGGTTTGGTAGCGGGAGATTGGGAACGAACGCAGAAGAAGAAGAGTTGGTAAAAATATGTACTTCTCCCTGGTCTATTTGCTAAAATTAAGACAAGGAAAGTATTCATTTCTGTATTCTCTTTAGATAATATGAGGATCAGCAGAACACCAGGGCCACTCAACATGTCTAGATGATATTGCTCTTCAACTGGCCCATCAGTTCAAGTATTTGGGCAGTATTTCTTTAACTGTGTTACCAATACCATACATGGTCCCTGTCCGAGGTGCAATAGAGCAGAATTTTGTCATGTGTAATGAAGTGTTTGAGTTCGAGGAAGGTTATCTGTGCTACCAGGAAAGACGGAATGCAAAACGAAGTATGGTAAGCACTACGTCGTGTGCAGAGTACATTTCCAGGCACAAAATATGCTTGTTCGGTCATTTCATAAGATTGCACCCTCATTAACTTCTCCTGATGGCTTACAATGCTGCTAGATCTGGCTGCAGGGCAAGAGGAGAGTCACGAAACAGATGTATAGATAGCATTAGAGTGATTGTGCAACAACATAGGCTCACAATGACCAACACAATTGTTGCAGAACAGACGATTTAAGCTCCCTACAATGCACAACGGCATAAGTGGAAAAAAAACTAACTAACCAACTAACATTGTCTTTGAAAATGTATTTCTGAGACCACTTTCCTTTTACACTCAGATATCAGCAGCCAAAGCTGCAGGTGCCTTCTATGGAGTGCAAACATTACTCAGCCTCCTTGCTGCTTCACTCAACAAAGCCTCTGGAATAGTTCCGGCCTGTGTCATACGAGACACTCCTCGGTATCACTATCGAGGCATACATGTGGACATCTCCAGAAACTTTCAGCCCAAAGAGGAAATCCTGCGTCTGCTAGACTGCATGGCTACATATAAGATGAACAAGTTGCACCTGCACTTGACTGATGATGAAGGCTGGAGATTGGAAATCCCTGGATTGGATGAACTGACTGAGGTGAGATCCTTTCTGTCAAAGCTTTATCTCAGTGGTGGCAGAATTATTTCTTTAAAACTGGTAGAGGTAGACACACAGCAGAAAATGCTGTTAAAGATGAAGTGTTAGGGCCTCGATTGTACTTGGAATCGGGACTGAAAATGCAACACAGTTAATGAGCTTACAGCAGTCAGCGACTCATAGCTGGCTGCTTGCATCAGAGTAAGTGAACCAGAGCTGACCAAGATCCTATTCCGCTTCCCAGTAGTGGTCCTGGAAACAGGCTGCACTGATGTAGTCTGGTACAGGTCGCAGTGTATTAGCGAAATGTCACAGACAAAAATTAACGAGGACATAACATAGAAGATAACAAAGTTTCATCTTTCAGTTCCGAACAGGACATACCAGAGTCAATAGCCACTTGAACTACATCAATCCCCAGCACCTGCTCTTGTGCAGACATTGCTCTCATCCTGATGAAACAGTTCGACACCTACTCATTGAGTGTAAGGCGCTTGCGGGCATGAGGAAAAGATTCTTACAAGCACTGCCGACAATTGCCAACACATTGTACGTAACAGTGAAACAACTGAAGAAGACCTGTATCTATATAAGAATGGTATTGGGCTACCAAGAGCAGGGTTGCTCAGCAGCTATAGAATAACAACAATAACAATGTAGTCTGGCTAAGAGAATAGGGATTGAAGTGGGAAGGCAAGCCAGGTACCCAAAAAAGTCAGCTGAAATTGAATACGTCTGGCCATACGAGGATCAGAGAGAGCAGATGTGGCCATCACCAGTGGAACTGCAAGACAAGCTCTATGGCAGTGGATGACCGCCGCTTTTTTCGAAAAAATAATGGTTACTGTCTGACTGCGTACGAAGAAGAAGAAGAAGAATACGTCTGGCCGAAAGGTGCAGAAATTAGAGCCTTCAAACTGCAGCACAACATCGATTTCAAGACGAATATCAAAGAAGAAGAACTAGGAATCGGTGTTTTGTGGGGAGGGCTGCTGATTTGCTTTCTCTATCTGAATATCAAAGAAGAAGAACTAGGAATCAGTTTTATGTGATGAGTCTGCTGCTTTGCTTTCTCTATCTGAATATCAAAGAAGAACTAGGAATCAGTTTTTTGTGATTGAGGCTGCTGATTTGCTTTCTCTATCTGAATATCAAAGAAGAAGAACTATGAATCAGTGTTTTGTGAGGAGGGCTGCTGCTTTGCTTTTTCTATCTGAATATCAAAGAAGAACTAGGAATCCGTTTTTTGTGATAAGGGCTGCTGCTTTGCTTTCTCTATCTGAATATCAAAGAAAAAGAACTAGGAATCAGTGTTTTGTGAGGAGGGCTGCTGCTTTGCTTTCTCTATCTGTAAGTGAGGTACCTATTTTCAGTTGGGTATACTGGATCATGTTGGGACTAGGTATCTGACCTGGTCACTGTGCTGGGAGAGACATATACTTTTACCACTCTGACACATAAATGATATTACTACATAATGATTACAATTTGTCCACTTGTAGATCTTGGACCACTTATGGGTTAAAAAACCACAATCACTTCACCTTACTGCACATGCTATAAAAAAGGCAACTAAGTAGGGTTGTGCATGTGGCTGGCTAACTCAAAAGACAGTTCTACTGTAATGCTGTTTATTAAAAATTTTCTTTGCTTAGTGCAATTATTTTTTTCATAATTACCCCCATTCATTAATGATTTTTCTTCTGTATTAATTTTTGTATTAATTTAAAGCAAAACTCAGCCATAATTAAGATCATATAACTGCAAACATTATGAGACTTTATTCTTTAAATTTTAGGCTCCTTTCTTTTTCTCATTAATTCTGAATTTCCACATTCTCGTCTATCATTTCTTTAATTATTTTTAAAAAAACAATAATTTACACCCAGTCACATCAAACATTAGAGGACCACTTATTGTTGACAAATTTTAATATCCTTCCGTTCTTTATTTTCTCATTCTGTGTAATTTCTTTCTTTATAACATTTTAAAAAATATAGAACCGATAATTGCAAGTCCGAGGGGACACTTACGTTTTAACGCTGACTTATTTCTTATTTAGATAGGAGCTAAACGAGGACATGATCCTACTGAAAACACTTGCCTCCTCCCCATGTTAGGCTCTGGACCTTTTCCAAATGGCCTTGGATGTGGCTTCTACAGGTAACCAACTACTTGTGTAAGATGAGGTAACCTAACTCCCAAACTCATTCACTTCTGAATATTTTAGACTTCTGGGAGCACAAAAAATGTAAATTCCTAGAAGGGAGGGGAAGTACAACTCATCTATCTCTTCCTTCCCACTCAACCTGCCCATCTCTTCCTTCCCACTCAACCTTCCCACTCAACCTGCCCATCTCTTCCTTCCCACTCAACCTGCCCATCTCTTCCTTCCCACTCAACCTGTCCATCTCTTTCTTCCCACTCAAGCTGCCCATCTCTTCCTTCCCACTCAACCTGCCCATCTCCTCCTTCCCACTCAAGCTGCCCATCTCTTCCTTCCCACTCAACCTGCCCATCTCTTCCTTCCCACTCAACTTGCCCATCTCTTCCTTCCCACTCAACCTGTCCATCTCTTCCTTCCCACTCAACCTGCCCATCTCTTCCTTCCCACTCAACCTGCCCATCTCTTCCTTTCCACTCAACTTGCCCATCTCTTCCTTCCCATTCAACTCATCTATCTCTTCCTTCCCACTCAACTTGCCCATCTCTTCCTTCCCACTCAACCTGCCCATCTCTTCCTTCCCACTCAAGCTGCCCATCTCTTCCTTCCCACTCAACCTGCCCATCTCTTCCTTTCCACTCAACTCGCCCATCTCTTCCTTCCCATTCAACTCATCTATCTCTTCCTTCCCACTCAACTTGCCCATCTCTTCCTTCCCACTCAACCTGTCCATCTCTTCCTTCCCACAACCACCCATCTCTTCCTTCCCACTCAACCTGCCCATCTCTTCCTTCCCACTCAACCTGTCCATCTCTCCCAACAACCCACCCACCAATCTTTCACAATAAGAGTGCTTTATATGGCTGTCTTTTTTAGCTGAGATTGTTCTAAAATGAAATCTTAACACAAATGGAATGTATTGATAAGTTTAATTCAGATTGAAGTGGTCCGCCGGGGTCCTTGTGAAGGACAAGAATAGCACCACTGCCCCACAGAGAGCATGTTGTAAGAGACGACTAACTGTGTGACATGGCATAACACCGGCCATGCTTAGGTGGTTTTTTTTTTTAGAGTAGCGCCATAGATGGTGCCTATTAGGCCACGGGTCTACTTTACTCTAGAGTTTTATTCTATTAAGATGTACTCGCGCATCGGTCATTACCACCTTCCATAAGCGCTTGCACATCGGTCATTACCACCTTCCATAAGCGCTTGTCCCAACACAGCGGAGTATTAAGCTGCTTGAGCCTAGCCCACTAAGCAGGAAACCCTTCTCCCGGCTACATCCAGCTCATACCAGAACTGGGACCTGCACAGGGGTATCTGCCTCTGTAGAAGTACAGGTCGACTAAGAAATCAGATTTTAAACAGAAAATGAAAAGTAGAATAAAAACTGCAGGGCTCGCCCAGGATTTAATCCAGGGATCTCTCCAACTCTAGGTAATGATTACACCTTTATCCCCCGCGATCTGATGGAAAATAAAGTGAAGCATAGACCATAACTGCAGCTGTTCCCGTTTAAAGGAAGCAATTTTTGCAATCAATTACCCTTTCACTCCATTGTGAAGAATTGGCAGTCACCACTGCAGCTGGTGCCTTTACCGGAAGTCTGTATCCAAGCTTTTGCAGTGTTGGCAAAGTTGTTATTACAGGATGAGGTTGCCAGCGTCAAGCATAACCCTCTTTAGTCACCTTTAACGACATGCTTGGAATGTGACAGTGGTTCTATTCTTTTCATTCCGGGTACTTCTTGGGTTCAGTAAAGTCAAATCAAATGGTCTTTATACACAAAAAACTATGCCTATTATCAGTTGAACAGAAGAGAGCAGGTCGTGGTCTTCAGACTTCGCACTGGCCACAATAGACTGAGGTACCACCTATTCAACAAATTGAAGATAGGTGGCACTGATGAATGCTGGTGTGGTACCGGGAAAATGACCGCTGAACATCTGCTGCAAAACTGCCCGATATACAAGGATCAGAGAAAGCAGATGTGGCCATCACCAGTGGCAACACTAGATAAGCTCTATGGCAGTGTCGACAGCCTCAGGATGACCGCTGCTTTTTTTGAAAAAATACAGGTTGACGTCTGACAGCGTACGAAGAAAAAGAAGAAATGGTCTTTATTTAGTTTGGCACCGAGTTAAACAGTAGTGTGTACTTTATTCCATCAACCTGTCATTGGAGCATAGCATTGCAACAGTTGCTCTCCACATATTCCAGTTTTGACCCGTCTTATTGAGCTCTGATTAGCTTATTGAGAACGACACAAGCCGATGATCGGTCCAGCTTACGTTAGTGAAAATAACGAGTGGGCTGATACATCGGCCCTGAGAAAAAACGCTCCTGTATGGCTAACTAAAAATAGTATCAGCCAATCAAATGATCTCTTATTTCTTGTGTATTCTGACATTAAAATGTCAGCATCCTTGAAAATTTATTACACGAGTTTGAGAATTATATAGAATTTTTTTAAGTGTAATTGTACTCATTTCGTCAGATACATGACCAAATGGGAAACCGAACATACTGGCTACACCAAAAACGATGCCTATTACCAGTTGAACCGAAGAGAGCAGGTCGTTGTCTTCAGACTTCGCACTGGCCACAATAGACCGAGGTACCACCTATTCAACAAATTGAAGATAGGGTGTACCGACGAATGCCCGTGCGGTACTGGTAAAATGACCGCTGAACATCTGCTGCAGAACTGCCCGACATACGAGGACCAGAGAGAGCAGATGTGGCCATTACCAGTGGAACTGCAAGACAAGCTCTATGGCAGTGGCGAGAGCCTCAGGATGACCGCCGCTTTTTTTGAAAAAATAATGGTTACTGTCGGACTGCGTACGAAGAAGAAGAAGAAGAAGATTTAAATTATGTTTCTTTGTCAGATGTTACTGGCAGAGATGTAGACAGTGAAAATAGTGAGGAAACACCACTCTCCAAGAATATATATACTTTTCTATATTTATTCCTAGTTATTATATTTTTACGTTTTTTCAAAAACATCACCCTTGTCCTCTTTTTATTTCCTAGAAATGGCTCCGTTTTTTTAGGCAGTAAAACTATTATTAAGCTCCGTCTCCAAAGGGTTAATTCACTTTTATTTTCAGTGTGGAAGAATACAGAGAGATCCTCCGATATGCAGCTGACAGACATGTTGAGGTCATTCCAGAAATTGATATGCCAGGTCACAGTCACGCAGCCATCCGAGCCATGAAAGTCCGCTACAATAAACTGCTAGCTGAGGTCAGTTGCAGGCTTTGTTTTGACTATGTAGGGAACTATAGCAACCAGTATCATTGTAACTGCATCGCGGAGTATTCGTGTCATGTTTTCGGTTTGATTTTTTATTTCTGTCAAACTGCAGTTGTATGCATCTTTATTGAAGGTTTTGTCAATTCTTCTTCGTTCCATCAATTCTTCTTTGGTCCATCAATTCTTCTTTGGTCCATCAATTCTTCTTCATTCCATCAATTCTTCTTCATTCCATCAATTCTTCTTTGTTCCATCAATTTTTCTTTGGTCCATCAATTTTTTGTTCCATCAATTCTTCTTCGTTCCATCAATTCTTCTTCGTTCCATCAATTCTTCTTCGTTCCATCAATTCTTCTTCATTCCATCAATTCTTCTTCGTTCCATCAATTCTTCTTTGTTCCATCAATTTTTCTTTGGTCCATCAATTCTTCTTTGGTCCATCAATTCTTCTTCGTTCCATCAATTCTTCTTCATTCCATCAATTCTTCTTCGTTCCATCAATTTTTCTTTGGTCCATCAATTCTTCTTTGGTCCATCAATTCATCTTTGGTCCATCAATTCTTCTTCATTCCATCAATTCTTCTTTGGTCCATCAATTCTTCTTCATTCCATCAATTCTTCTTCATTCCATCAATTCTTCTTTGGTCCATCAATTCTTCTTTGTTCCATCAATTTTTCTTTGGTCCATCAATTTTTTGTTCCATCAATTCTTCTTCGTTCCATCAATTCTTCTTCGTTCCATCAATTCTTCTTCATTCCATCAATTCTTCTTCGTTCCATCAATTCTTCTTTGGTCCATCAATTTTTCTTTGGTCCATCAATTTTTCTTTGGTCCATCAATTTTTCTTTGGTCCATCAATTCTTCTTCGTTCCATCAATTCTTCTTTGGTCCATCAATTCTTCTTCGTTCCATCAATTCTTCTTCGTTCCATCAATTCTTCTTCGTTCCATCAATTCTTCTTCATTTGAATAAATCAGTTCCTTATCAACTTGCTGTGGTGCATATCTCTTCAACAAATACAAGTCATCCTATGTTAATGTGTCTATATCTGGTTAAGATTTTGTGCCTTAAAGCTTTTGCAGGATGAGGTAATCAGCCCCATGACCAACCCTCCTCATTAACCTCTTACAGCATGCCTGGCAAGTTACAGGGTTACTATTCTTTACTCAACTTTTGTACCCCAGTAACACTCAAGCAGCTTCACCATGTCCTCTCAAATAATCACATCTATTTCCTTTTTCTTAATTTCCTTCTGGATAACCACATCTATTAACCCTCTATTTGCCTCTTCACCATTTTCTCTGTGCATAACATAGGGGTACAACTGAAGAAGACCTGTATCTATATAAGAATGGTATTGGACTGCCAAGACTAGCCTTGCTAAGTAGCTACGACATAGCAACAACAACAACATATCTATGTATACATATATATTTTTGCGCTAATTAAAAACACCTGTATATTACTGAGGTCAGAACAGGGAACAAAGAATAGTTACAGTGTCATCTGCAAGGGCTGAAGATACAGTGAAGGAGGTAACAGCAGTCAGCGACTCATAGCTGACTGCTTGCGTCAGGATCAGTAAACCAAAGCTGTGCAAAACCCTATTCTGCATCAAAGAGATGACCCAGGAATCAAGCCGCATTTGTGCAGCCTGGTTGAGAGAATAGGGATTGAAGAGGGAATGCAAATTCGGTCCCGAATAGGCCGTGCTGAAACCGAATGTGTCTCGCTGAAAGCCACAGATATCTCAGCCTCGTAAACTACGACACATCATAACAAAACATTTTTTCCAGGATGAAGAAGAACTGTAACCTGCCAGGAATGTCATAGGAGATAACTAAGAAGGGTTGGGCAGGGGGAAGGCTACCCCATCTAAAAGAAACTATAGTCTACAAGAAAAAAATGAATAAAGACCACAAAACCCATTGTTGATTAGTGGTAGAAGACCAGCAACTTAGTTATCATGTCATGTGAAATATTCTTTCCAGAACGTAGTCTCCTTTACAGCCGCTCTGAACACATCTCGATTTCTGGCACGATGACCCGCTCCACACACGTTTTTATTTTGCGCCTGTTGGCCCAGTGCATCCAACTTCAGCATGCATTTTATGTAAGGGTCTGCTTCCTCCTGCATTTTCAAAGGGTTTGCTTCTTCGGGGTAACGGTCAGTGCTGTGATGGGGATTGAACCCAGCACCTTCGGATTGTGAGCCATGTCACTTAACCACTAGCGTACGCCGTCCCCTTCTTCTGGGATGGCCTCTTCCCTTTTTTCCCAGGATCGATGCCTTCCACTATCTGCCTCTCCAAACCCATTGTCTTTTTTATGACCAAAATAACCAAACTTCTTTGTTGTAATGTTAGTAGTTATAAACAGCTAATTTTTTTTAAAAGCCGGCAACTCTTGGCCATCCACCAGTGTCTTCGCCTTCCACTAAATCCTACTGTTAGTGCTGGTTGACTCCTTAATTCCTAAAAAAAATTTTTGTTTTCAATAATGCATATTTATTTTCTTCCACTGGACTTTCTAGAATAAGAAGAAGGAAGCAGAGGAATACCTGCTGTCGGATCCAGCAGAAGTTAGCAAAACTCACACCTATTCAGCCCAAATGCTTTCAGCAAATGCTATGAACCCAGGCCTGCAATCAACTTTCACTTTCATTGACAAGGTATAAGCACTTGTTTTTCTACTATTTGACACTTAATTGATTCTGCTCTCAAGAATGATAAACTGCCAGATCTTACAAGATAGCCTTGGGCGAATTAAGAGACAAGAGAACAGTAGTGCTATAGTCGATACCATCACACTGTGGCATATCAGGAAATAAGACAGCAGACAGGTTGGCAAAGGAGGGAGCGACATGAGAACAAAGTGTGCAAACTTTCACCTTCCTAGAAAAGAAGACACTTATCCAAGCCATAAGGAAAGTCGACCAAACAAGAGATAACTATCACTTCCTTAATCGAGCAGAAGAAATGATACTGTTCAACATAAGAATGGGACATAACAGATTGGATAGTCACTTACACAGTCTAAAATTGGTTCCACCGCCAATGTGTATGTGCGTGCAAGAAGCACAAACAACTGAACATATCTTGCAAAATAGGCTTAACCAATTGCGAACTGAGCACTGGCACACTGAGACAAATCTCTACAAAAAGCTGTTTGGAAGCCTTAAAAAGCTCTCCACTACAGCAACCTTTATCCAGATAACTGGTCTTCATGTGTAGAGCTAACAGAAAAACATTTGGTGAACAAGAAGAAGAAGAAGACTTCTGAAAGAAAAAAGTAGAAGACGTCTGTAGTAAAATAGTGGATTCACTGTGGTATTTTTAAGTACCGGTAACTATATTTTCTTGTTGAAAATTTCAGTTATTGCCTAGTGTAATATTGGTGTTTAAACAAGCAGGTTGTGCTTGCTGCCATGTAGACAAATCTATCTGTAGTACCTCTTTTTTTGTGATTTTTCTTCTTGCGGCTTACTGAGCCTGAGAGAATGTATTGGGTAGGGTCCAAATTGTTTGCCCAGACAGCGGCTAACAACCAGAGAGAATGTATTGGGTAGGGTCCAAATTGTTTGCCCAGACAGCGGCTAGCAGCCTGAGAGAATGTATTGCGTAAGGTCCAAATTGTTTGCCCAGACAGTGACTAACAGCCTGGGAGAATGTATTGGGTAAGGTCCAAATTGTTTGCCCAGACAGTGACTAACAGCCTGAGAGAATGTATTGGGTAAGGTCCAAATTGTTTGCCCAGACAGTGACTAACAGCCTGGGAGAATGTATTGGGTAAGGTCCAAATTGTTTGCCCAGACAGTGACTAACAGCCTGGAAGAATGTATTGGGTAAGGTCCAAATTGTTTGCCCAGATGGTGACTAACAGCCTGGAAGAATGTATTGGGTAAGGTCCAAATTGTTTGCCCAGACAGTGACTAACAGCCTGGAAGAATGTATTGGGTAAGGTCCAAATTGTTTGCCCAGACAGTGACTAACAGCCTGGGAGAATGTATTGGGTAAGGTCCAAATTGTTTGCCCAGACAGTGACTAACAGCCTGGAAGAATGTATTGGGTAAGGTCCAAATTGTTTGCCCAGACAGTGACTAGCAGCCTGTTCTTTTAGATGTTCAACAACCAAGTGTTCCTTTCCGTGCACAATATGTACACTAGGCCTTTCGAGCTTTTCATCAATCTCTTATATGACCCTTTTTTGTTTAGTTTAGCAAGCTATAAGAACCATTAATGTAAATCTATTCACCATCTACTGAGAGAGACTGAGCATCTATGAGTCTATCCAGATTGCAGGGATAGCTGTTCTGGAATCAAAGTGCTGCATCAAACTAAAGTAAAATGTCAATAATTACATGAACAAGTATTGAGTCAGTTCAGGATCAGCACAAGGATGAAACAGCAATCTACATTGTTAGTCAGATGTCTTTGCCAGGGGCAGGGAACAGCATTGTTGAGATTAATAGTTAGTTAGTTTTGTTTCCACTTGTGCCTTTGAATGTAGTGGAGAGCTTAAGGCATCTATCCTGCACCAAGTGCATTGCGTTGGTCAATGTGAGCCCGTGTCACTGCACAATAACTCTTATGTCATCTATCCACCTGCCTCGCAACTGCCCTGTAGTCAGATCTACCAGTAGTGTAAGCCATCAGGGGAAGTGGATGAGGGTGCATTCTCCTGAGATGATCTAACCAACTTATTTTCTGCCTGGAAATGTATTTGACACAAGACTAAGTGCCCACCATACTTTGAATGTCGTCGTTCCACATTCTGTCTCTTCTAACTTAACTTAACGTCTTTATACTGGTTTAGAAGACCCTGCAGAGTCTGTATACAACCAGTTACATTTACATCACCTTGCTCTAAAATCTATGCGCATCCAGTTTATTCTTAAACGCATTAACTGTCCCTGCCTCCACCACCTCCCCTGGCAATGCATTCCAAGCAGACACCACTCTCTGACTAAAAAAATATTTCCTAATATCTAACCTGGACCTCTCTTTAATCAGCTTGTAGCTATGCCCTCGTGTTATTGTAGGTGGCTGTATTTTAAAAAACTTGTTATAGTCTAATTTATCGATTCCTCTGATCATCTTATAAACCTGTATTAAGTCACCACGAATTCTTCTCTCTTCGAGACACTGTAGGCCCGTTTTTCTGAGTCGTTCCTCATAACTGTAATTCTGGAATCCAACTATCATCTTTGTCGCTCTTTTTTGTATTCTTTCTAGCATGTTTATGTCCCCTCTATGATAAGGACTCCACACCTGTACACAGTACTCCAATCTAGGTCTAACTAAAGCTTTATACAGTTTGACGATCACTTCCTTGCTCCTATGTTTAATATTTCTTTTTATCATACCTAACATTGCATTTGCCTTTTTCACTGCTACCTTAACTTGCTCACTCACCTTTCCTGTATGATCTATTATAACCCCTAGGTCCCTTTCCTTATCTATCTTTCTAATATTGTTTTCTCCCATTCTGTATTTATGTTCCATATTGGATCTACCCATGTGGATGACTGTACATTTATCTACATTAAACTCCATTTGCCAGCTTACAGACCATTCTCGAATTTTATCTAAATCCGACATCAATATATCCACTTCCGCTTTAGATGAGACACTACTGCATAGTTTTGTGTCATCAGCAAATTTTGCAATCATGGATCTCATATCAATGTCCAAATCATTTATATATATCAAGAACAAAATTGGTCCCAAAACCGAGCCCTGTGGCACACCACTTTTCACTTCACTCCACTCAGAGTACTCCTTATTTATGCCCACCCTCTGCCTTCTTCCTGTTAACCAATTTTCAATCCATTTGGCAACTTCGCCACCTATTCCATGTGATTTTAACTTTCGAAATAATCTTTGATGAGGTACTCTATCAAAGGCCTTTGCAAAGTCTAGATAAATAACATCCACTGGCTCCCCTTTATCTATGATTTTAGTAACCTCCTCCATGAATTCTAATAGATTTGTTAAGCATGATCTCCCTCTAGTAAACCCATGCTGACTATTTCTAATTAGATTAAAATTTTCTAAATGCATTACAATGTTTTCTTTGATTATTGACTCTAACAATTTACAGACTATGCTCGTTAAACTCACCGGTCTATAATTTGCCGGATCTGATTTTTTGCCTTTTTTGAATAAGGGGATCACTCCTGCATCTTTCCAATCCCGTGGAACAATCCCTTTTGTAAGTGATTGAGAACATAATATAGCCAATGGTTTTGCTAGTTGGTTTCTAATTTCATACAGCAATTTTGGGTGAATACCATCTTGACCTGGACATTTATTCACTTTCAACCCCTCCAATTTTTTAAAAACCATTTCCTCTGTAATACAGATTGATCTTAATCCCGCTGTATCCATGTCTCTTTGAAAAATATCTATAGGCTCTGGGATCTCGGAGCAGTCCTCCTTTGTGAAGACTGTGCCAAAGTACTGATTAAGCAGATTAGCAGCCTCCCTATTCTCACTTATTATTTTCCCTGTACTGTCTATGAGAGGGCCTACTTTGTCTTTCGTTCTTTGTTTATTTCTAACATAAGAAAAGAAGCTTTTACTGTCAGTCTTGATCCTCTGAGCAAGTTTTTTTTCAAAGTCTATTTTTGCTGTTTTATTCGCTTTCTGAGATATGTTCTGCTTGTCCAAATATTTTACATATGTTTCTTTTGATTTACCTGCCTCTATATATTTTTGCCATGCTTTATTTTTTGCTCTTCTACATTTCACTACAAATCTAGTTATCCACTTTTTACGCTTGGGGTTTACCTCCCTACATGGAACACATTCCTCTTTTAGCATTTCTAGAACTGTTTTAAAACTTTCCCACTCCTGTTCAACATCTGTTCCTACAATAATATCTTTCCAGATTATGTGGTTCGCTGCCTCTTTCATCCTCTTAACATCTGTCTTAGAGTAGTCGTATGTTCGCGTGTTTATGTTTACTTCTTTCCCTGCAATAAGATCCCAACGGATGATTTGATGGTCACTTGAGCCAAACAGTTCCCCAACGGTAACGTTTTCAATCATATTTTCCTCTGTGGTAAAAACTAGGTCGAGTATGTTTTTGCCTCTGGTGGCTGCTTCTACATGTTGAATTAAAAAATTGTCAGTTATGCACGTAACAAAAGGTTTTGACTCTACAAGTGCTTCTGCCATATCCCATTTTATTTCTGGATAGTTGAAATCTCCCATTAATAATAATTTCCCTTTACTTGCCTTTGCTATGCTACTAATCAGCTCCTCATCTTCCTCTTTTTGACTTGATGGACATCTATAGCACACTCCAATCACTGTTTTTTCACCCCCACTTTCTATTTCTCCCCATACACTTTCATTTTTGTTACCACATGATAAATAATCTTTGATCGTTATATTAACAGAATTTATACAGTATAATAAAACGCCACCTCCCTTAGTTTTGTCTCCAATTATCCTATCTTTCCTTAACATTGTATATCCCTCAATTTCAAGTTCACTATCTGCAATCTCCTCATATGTCCATGATTCTGTTAACCCTATTATATCTGGTTTTTCTTCTTCTACATACAGTTCCAATTCTTCTCTTTTATTTACTATGCTTCTCACATTTGCATAAAAACATTTTAGTTTGTAATGTTGTTGGTTTTCCTCTTTTTGCTTCTGCTTTATCATTTTAGTGTTTGCTTTTCTACTATGTATTTCACACTTCCCTGACACCAAATTACCCCTTTGACTACATCCTCTATAGCACCCTATTGTAGGCCTATCTTTAGTCTCATACTTCATAGGCCTAACTAGTTTAAATTTCTAACACAATGATAGAACATATACTTTGCTACAACATGCTGTCCTATCTCATTTAGATGTAAACCTCCCCTATCTAACATTTTACTTTTGTCTACTTTAACATCAATAAATTCCATTCCCATGTCCGCACACATCACCTGTAACCTAAGGTTGATTCTGGTGACACCGATGACCTTCCTCAAACACTTAATTTTACACATCAAATTCCTACTCTCACTCGCCCTGGACAGAGGTCATGTTTGGCACTGGTAGCACAGAGTCAGCATAAATATACTGTTTATCAGCTGCTGCTTTGTTGCCAAACAAATGCTTGGGTGCCTAAGCAGTGGGGACAGCTGATAAGTCACAGCAGATTCTTTCTGACACCTGGTCTCAAATTCCCTGACGATCCTACCGTCTGCTGAAAAAATACTACCCAAATACTTGAACTCATGGACCTGTTGAAGAGCAATATCATTTACACTTATCTTGAGTGGCCCAGGTGTTCTACTGATCGTCATAGTTTCTGTTGAGATTAATAAAATAATTGATTCTCAAATGTTGTAACATAGGTTGCTGTTATTAATTTCTGCCCAAATAAAACTGACTTTAATGTTTCTCGTAATATTTACATTCAGCTTCAAATAACTCAATAAGCTTCTTAACTCTACGCTTCATACGTGTCAGAGAAAGTGATAATTTGTACAGTTCATGTCCATTTTCATTTTTGTAAGCAGTCTGTAAGGTTTTTTTAGCAGTTTCAAAGAATTTTATTTTATATTATGTTTGATTTGTTTTTTTAAATAAAAATTATAATTAATGAATGAAAACCGCCAACAACTGATTCAAAAAGTTGAAATTTAATTGCTCTTGACCGACTAAGCCCTATATGTTGTTTCAGTGAAATTTCAAGCAACCTTTGCAACCAAAGGAGAGTGCAAGTTTCTCCATTTCTACTGTATATGGTGATGATGAGGATGAGGATATAATCCCTTTAGCTATGAGCTGGCAGTCGAATACCTCTCAAACAAAAGCACACATCCCCCTCAATTGTTGAAGCGACGTCCAAACTTGTATAAAGTCTGTTGTCTTAGAGGCATCATGATTGAGAAGGGGTTGTGTTTGCATCTTTCGAGTATCCCCGAAGGATGGCAGCCCAGTATAGGTGTCCCCGGATCGTCACGTTCTGCCAGGGACACACATTCATCTGGATCGGCTATCTCATCATTCTTTCGTCACATCCTGCCAGCCCATCTGTAGTGATGATATGTGTGGCATTCTCCGCCACCTGGAAGATCGTCACATCCTGCCAGCCCATCTGTAGTGATAGTATGTGTGACATTCCCCACCACATGTAAGATCGTCACATCCTGCCAGCCCATCTGTAGTGATAGTATGTGTGGCATTCCCCACCATATGTAAGATCGTCACATCCTGCCAGCCCATCTGCAGTGATGGTATGTGTGGCATTCCCTGCCACCTGGAAGATCATCACAAAGGGGCAGAGGTGCAATGTCCACTGGTCTACATCTCTTCGTCATCCATGGCGATAAATGATAGAGGACAAAAAGTAAAGAATGAGACAAGAATACATTTCACCCATGAAGTGGGGATAGGTTGGTGCAGCCCAGAGCATGTACCACTCGTCGGTGGTTTCTGCAGCTACACCTATACGGTTCCACCTGATCCTCAGCCCTTTTGTCTGGCCCCTCTCCAAGGACCTGTTCAGCTTGGGAGACCCTGCCAGGAGCAAAACTCCTGCCAGCATAGCTCTTTGGATCATTGGGCACACAAACTCGACAAGGTAGCCTTACGTATGGAGAGACTATACATGGTCAACCAATATTTCTTTATTCGACGTTATTTAATATGTAAGCATGGAGATCAGACATTAGCATTGAATTTTAAGTTAACGATAAATTTTAATTTTTTTACCATTTTAACCTGTTGGTCCTGGGCATCACTGATAGATTAAATAGGTTATTTTTTAAGTTTTTTTCTCAATGTGGCATAGAATTTTTTGTTTAAATCACAAGGTTAACATATATGGTGTCTATTGTCTGCAATAGGGGGAGGACTCAGTGGTCTCGAGGTAAGGTGTCCGCCCCGGGTGCCGAAGGTCACGTGTTTGAATCATAGTGGAGACAGGGATTTTTTTCACGTGGATCTTCTGGTAAAAATTTCCCTGATCTCTGGGTAGTGAGATCGGACTCATGTGTTTACGTTAAAAATTCCTTGGCAGTTAGAAATAAAAAAAGTAGGCTTAACGGCCGCTGCCCAGACAAAATTCTACCCTAGTTATTTGTACTTTCCCCAGGTAGGTTGTTAAAAACAGCTATAGATGACATCTAACTGGCCACGAGTCTACTTAGCTCTAGTGTTTGAGTCTATTAAGATGGACTTGCACATCGGTTAAACCATCCTCCAAAAAACTTGTATACAGACTCTGTAGAGTTTTCTAAACCAGTATAAAGACGTTAAGTTAAGTTAATAGTTGTTTAAAAAAATGTCTTGATGTGTGTTCAGGTTATTAAGGAGTTGAAGCAAATGCATCAGAACATACAGCCATTACGTGTCTTTCATATGGGAGGAGATGAGGTTCCATACGAAGCTTGGGACAATTCTCCAGCATGCCTTGCCCTTAAGGATTCAGGAAAGATTGGTGGAACTCAGGAGTTGATGGAATACTTTGTTACAAAGGTCGGAAATCTGGCACATAAACATGGCCTGGAGCTGGGAGTTTGGCAGGATGGCATTGTAAGTTATGTTATATTTTTCTTCAGATAGGAACCAAGTGTGATTCATTCCTGTAAATTTAAACTTATGCGGGTATTTGAGCATGCCGATTTGAGCATGCCGAATAATCTTAACCAACGAAAAGTTATTCATAGACTGTCAGATTATTAGAACAATCTACAAGATGTGTTAAAATGTATTTGACCTTTGAGCCAGAAAAATGCAATTATCCACCTGGAGGTTTGATACCCTAATCCCTTCCTTGATTCTCCGCACACTTCATCCCAGAGGTCATGCTATTGTTGGAAGCAATTCGAGAAGGCCTCTTTGGGAATAGAGTACATCTGGGTCATCACATTCCACATAATGTCTTCTCATCACTAAAATCGTGTCCCTTTCAGTGGAATTTTCAGCTTGGAGAACAGTAAACAAAATTGCGATGAACGGCTCATAATGTTGTCAGCGGAATAGGCGAACCAGAGGAATGTTGTGTTTGGCCAAGAAAGTCTGAATCAAATGTGAAGAATGGACAGTGCATTGTTATGATGGAGCTGCCAAGTTCCCGTTGACCACAGGTCCAGTCGTTTGTATCCAACAGCATCACGAAGATGCTGGATGACATCCAGGACGCTTTGGTAATATTTTGACCTTGTGATGCGTACTCGTGATACACAACCACACGAGAGTCAAAGAAAATGACTCACTGTTCTATAAGAAGTGAAGACATTGTGTGTGTAATGTAAAGATGTCAGAAATTTTGTAAGATTGGAAGAGATTGTGTGTAATGTGAAGTGTTGAGACATTGTATCTGTATGTGAAGCGTTGAGTATCTGTATGTGAAGTGTTGAGACATTGTATGTGAAGTGTTGAGACATTGTATGTGAAGAGTTGAGTATCTGTATGTGAAGTGTTGAGACATTGTATCTGTATGTGAAGCGTTGAGTATCTGTATGTGAAGTGTTGAGACATTGTATGTGAAGTGTTGAGACATTGTATGTGAAGAGTTGAGTATCTGTATGTGAAGTGTTGAGACATTGTATCTGTATGTGAAGTGTTGAGACATTGTTGTATCTGTATGTGAAGTGTTGAGACATTGTATCTGTATGTGAAGAGTTGAGTATCTGTATGTGAAGTGTTGAGACATTGTATCTGTATGTGAAGTGTTGAGACATTGTATCTGTATGTGAAGCGTTGAGACATTGTTGTATCTGTATGTGAAGAGTTGAGTATCTGTATGTGAAGTATTGAGACATTGTTGTATCTGTATGTGAAGTGTTGAGACATTGTATCTGTATGTGAAGTGTTGAGACATTGTATGTGAAGAGTTGAGTATCTGTATGTGAAGAGTTGAGACATTGTATCTGTATGTGAAGTGTTGAGACATTGTATCTGTATGTGAAGAGTTGAGACATTGTATGTGAAGAGTTGAGACATTGTATCTGTATGTGAAGTGTTGGCAGATATATGTCTTACAGTCCTAAGCAAGATGCTGCAACTGTATGCCAAATAGTGTATTTTCAAAATAAAATTAATCAATATTTTACAAATTGGACTAAAATTGTGATCTAAAGACACATAATTAAATTATTTGTGATATGAAGTATTCCCTCGCCAAGGATCAAGTCTTCCGTGGCGAGGTACGATAAGAGGATATTAACAAGAACATCTATCTTAGACATCTTCTCAATATGGAGAATAACTGGGAACCTGAACTGACAAGACATCGCCGCACGACTTGGCAGCCTTCGTCTATTAACACAATCCTGGACGATTGCCATGACCAGGACCTATGAGCCTCCCTCTTCAATTCCACTGTACTCCCTGCGATATACTACGGTGTCGAGACTTGAGAGACACTTGGTCGGAATCACTCTTCGAAACCAATTTATGCAA
Source organism: Ariolimax columbianus (assembly GCA_036924085.1). Lineage (NCBI taxonomy): Eukaryota > Metazoa > Mollusca > Gastropoda > Stylommatophora > Arionidae > Ariolimax > Ariolimax columbianus. The sequence continues at coordinate 7,469,035 of JAVGWX010000009.1, forward strand.
GTTCTCTACGATTCTGACATAAGGTGATTGTTCCAGGTGAAGGATGCGGTAATCCATGCAGACAAGGCAAAACATAGATGGGCAGGTCACATGCTGCGATGAAACGTTGGTCGATGCAGCACAGCCACAGCAGTCTGGTACCCCTGAGGTAAGAAGAGACAGCGGGTAGGACCTCCAATGCGTTGGTCAGACTCCCTTACTGTACCCTGCAACATCCGAGATGTCTCTAGAGGAGCACTTTTACCATGCACTGGACTTTCATGTCTAAAGACAGGTCCACTGGAGACGAAGTTGGGACCCGCAGCTCCGATGATGAACAGGTAATCAAGATCAAGATGGAGCATTCATAATAAAAGTATATATTAGTGTGGAGCAAGAAATGTCATTCCTGTGGAGGGGAAATAACACAAACTAAACATTTTATTACTCGTCACGTCACACATGTTGAAATTCTATGGCATATACTGCTTTTGTTGTCATTCGTTTCAAAGTCAGTCTAATTTGGGCATATCCTTGAATATCCACTTGTTTTCCACTTATTTGTACGTTATATAGCAGTATTAATTCTAGCATGCAAAATGTGACAAGTTTTAAAAATGAACAACATTCATCAATACGGTCCAAATGAAAATAGCTCTCTATTAAAAGAAAGCAGAACATGTGTTGGATATTCTGTCACATCTTCAATACTCGGATTGTCTTTGCTGACATCAGTGTTAAACAAATGTTGACCAGATTGTCTTTGCTAACATCAGTGTTAAACAAATGTTGACCAGATTGTCTTTGCTAACATCAGTGTTAAACAAATGTTGACCAGATTGTCTTTGCTAACATCAGTGTTAAACAAATGTTGACCAGATTGTCTTTGCTGACATCAGTGTTAAACAAATGTTGACCAGATTGTCTTTGCTAACATCAGTGTTAAACAAATGTTGACCAGATTGTCTTTGCTAACATCAGTGTTAAACAAATGTTGACCAGATTGTCTTTGCTGACATCAGTGTTAAACAAATGTTGACCAGATTGTCTTTGCTGACATGAGTGTTAAACAAATGTTGATCAGATTGTCTTTGCTAACATCAGTGTTAAACAAATGTTGATCAGATTGTCTTTGCTGACATCAGTGTTAAACAAATGTTGACCAGATTGTCTTTGCTAACATCAGTGTTAAACAAATGTTGACCAGATTGTCTTTGCTAACATGAGTGTTAAACAAATGTTGACCAGATTGTCTTTGCTGACATGAGTGTTAAACAAATGTTGACCAGATTGTCTTTGCTGACATCAGTGTTAAACAAATGTTGACCAGATTGTCTTTGCTGACATGAGTGTTAAACAAATGTTGATCAGATTGTCTTTGCTAACATCAGTGTTAAACAAATGTTGATCAGATTGTCTTTGCTGACATCAGTGTTAAACAAATGTTGACCAGATTGTCTTTGCTAACATCAGTGTTAAACAAATGTTGACCAGATTGTCTTTGCTAACATGAGTGTTAAACAAATGTTGACCAGATTGTCTTTGCTGACATGAGTGTTAAACAAATGTTGACCAGATTGTCTTTGCTAACATGAGTGTTAAACAAATGTTGACCAGATTGTCTTTGCTGACATCAGTGTTAAACAAATGTTGACCAGATTGTCTTTGCTGACATCAGTGTTAAACAAATGTTGATCAGATTGTCTTTGCTAACATCAGTGTTAAACAAATGTTGACCAGATTGTCTTTGCTAACATCAGTGTTAAACAAATGTTGACCAGATTGTCTTTGCTAACATCAGTGTTAAACAAATGTTGACCAGATTGTCTTTGCTGACATCAGTGTTAAACAAATGTTGACCAGATTGTCTTTGCTGACATCAGTGTTAAACAAATGTTGACCAGAGTGTCTTTGCTAACATCAGTGTTAAACAAATGTTGACCAGATTGTCTTTGCTAACATCAGTGTTAAACAAATGTTGACCAGATTGTCTTTGCTGACATCAGTGTTAAACAAATGTTGACCAGATTGTCTTTGCTGACATGAGTGTTAAACAAATGTTGATCAGATTGTCTTTGCTAACATCAGTGTTAAACAAATGTTGATCAGATTGTCTTTGCTGACATCAGTGTTAAACAAATGTTGACCAGATTGTCTTTGCTAACATCAGTGTTAAACAAATGTTGACCAGATTGTCTTTGCTAACATGAGTGTTAAACAAATGTTGACCAGATTGTCTTTGCTGACATGAGTGTTAAACAAATGTTGACCAGATTGTCTTTGCTGACATCAGTGTTAAACAAATGTTGACCAGATTGTCTTTGCTGACATGAGTGTTAAACAAATGTTGATCAGATTGTCTTTGCTAACATCAGTGTTAAACAAATGTTGATCAGATTGTCTTTGCTGACATCAGTGTTAAACAAATGTTGACCAGATTGTCTTTGCTAACATCAGTGTTAAACAAATGTTGACCAGATTGTCTTTGCTAACATGAGTGTTAAACAAATGTTGACCAGATTGTCTTTGCTGACATGAGTGTTAAACAAATGTTGACCAGATTGTCTTTGCTAACATGAGTGTTAAACAAATGTTGACCAGATTGTCTTTGCTGACATCAGTGTTAAACAAATGTTGACCAGATTGTCTTTGCTAACATCAGTGTTAAACAAATGTTGACCAGATTGTCTTTGCTGACATCAGTGTTAAACAAATGTTGACCAGATTGTCTTTGCTGACATGAGTGTTAAACAAATGTTGATCAGATTGTCTTTGCTAACATCAGTGTTAAACAAATGTTGATCAGATTGTCTTTGCTGACATCAGTGTTAAACAAATGTTGACCAGATTGTCTTTGCTAACATCAGTGTTAAACAAATGTTGACCAGATTGTCTTTGCTAACATGAGTGTTAAACAAATGTTGACCAGATTGTCTTTGCTGACATGAGTGTTAAACAAATGTTGACCAGATTGTCTTTGCTGACATCAGTGTTAAACAAATGTTGACCAGATTGTCTTTGCTGACATGAGTGTTAAACAAATGTTGATCAGATTGTCTTTGCTAACATCAGTGTTAAACAAATGTTGATCAGATTGTCTTTGCTGACATGAGTGTTAAACAAATGTTGACCAGATTGTCTTTGCTAACATCAGTGTTAAACAAATGTTGACCAGATTGTCTTTGCTGACATGAGTGTTAAACAAATGTTGATCAGATTGTCTTTGCTAACATGAGTGTTAAACAAATGTTGACCAGATTGTCTTTGCTAACATGAGTGTTAAACAAATGTTGACCAGATTGTCTTTGCTGACATCAGTGTTAAACAAATGTTGACCAGATTGTCTTTGCTGACATCAGTGTTAAACAAATGTTGACCAGATTGTCTTTGCTAACATCAGTGTTAAACAAATGTTGACCAGATTGTCTTTGCTGACATCAGTGTTAAACAAATGTTGACCAGATTGTCTTTGCTGACATGAGTGTTAAACAAATGTTGATCAGATTGTCTTTGCTAACATCAGTGTTAAACAAATGTTGATCAGATTGTCTTTGCTGACATCAGTGTTAAACAAATGTTGACCAGATTGTCTTTGCTGACATGAGTGTTAAACAAATGTTGACCAGATTGTCTTTGCTGACATCAGTGTTAAACAAATGTTGACCAGATTGTCTTTGCTGACATGAGTGTTAAACAAATGTTGATCAGATTGTCTTTGCTAACATCAGTGTTAAACAAATGTTGATCAGATTGTCTTTGCTGACATCAGTGTTAAACAAATGTTGACCAGATTGTCTTTGCTAACATCAGTGTTAAACAAATGTTGACCAGATTGTCTTTGCTAACATGAGTGTTAAACAAATGTTGACCAGATTGTCTTTGCTGACATGAGTGTTAAACAAATGTTGACCAGATTGTCTTTGCTAACATGAGTGTTAAACAAATGTTGACCAGATTGTCTTTGCTGACATCAGTGTTAAACAAATGTTGACCAGATTGTCTTTGCTGACATCAGTGTTAAACAAATGTTGACCAGATTGTCTTTGCTGACATCAGTGTTAAACAAATGTTGACCAGATTGTCTTTGCTGACATCAGTGTTAAACAAATGTTGACCAGATTGTCTTTGCTGACATCAGTGTTAAACACATGTTGACCAGATTGTCTTTGCTAACATCAGTGTTAAACAAATGTTGACCGGATTTTACTGTAACGATGTTTTGTGTTTCACAGATTCCTTCTGAATAGTTCTGTGAAGAGTGAAGAGATTGTGTCTGTGATGTGAAGAGTGAAGAGATTGTGTCTATGATGTGAAGAGTGAAGATATTGTGTCTATGATGTGAAGAGATTGTGTCTGTGATGTGAAGAGTGAAGAGATTGTGTCTGTGATGTGAAGAGTGAAGATATTGTGTCTGTGATGTGAAGAGCTAAGAGATTGTGTCTGTGATGTGAAGAGCTAAGAGATTGTGTCTGTGATGTGAAGAGATTGTGTATGTGATGTGAAGGGCTAAGAGATTGTGTCTGTGATATGAAGAGATTGTGTTTGTAATGCGAAGAGTGAAGAGACTGTTTCTAAACTGCAAAGATATCAGAAGTTCTTGTGTTTCAGCAATGTTGATGTATTTTTCATGTATTATCCTTTGATTGCAATATCTTTCTCTTCTTGTTATCTTGATCAATTCTGTCATAGATAGAGAAGGAGTATGGCCCATATGAGCGTTCAAAGTTCCCTAACTCTGATGTGGTAACATATTTCTGGAGAAATGTTTGGGAGACGGGCCAAGCTTACGATGCCCACAAGCTGGCTAATGCTGGATATGAGGTCAGTCTGGTTAAGTTGTTCGTGGTGGCGGAATTTTACACTTTAAATTGATAAATGTGTTATGTTGTTTTGCAGAACCTAAACAAGATAGACTCTTGCATGAAATAAAATACAACTTCGAATTGCTGTCTCAAAAAACAGATTTAGTTGTACAATGGATCACGGCCCACTGTGGGATCCCTGGAAACAAGAAAGCAGATGAGCTCTAAGAGGCTCGCAGATTCCCAATCCACAGAGCTATAAAGAAGCAAAGGCACTCACCAAACGATCCATGAGGACAGAATGGAGAGAACAGCACAAAGAATACAAGCCAGTAAAGGACAGCATAGACAAACTTGGCAGAGATGGGCAGACAAAAGTCTTCAGACTCAGAACAGGACATTGTAGACTCAAGGCCCACCTCCACAGAATGGTGGAGAGATACTGCCACGTGCAATTGTGGAGCACCCAAGCAAACACCAGAACATATTGTGCGGAACTGCCCTACCAATGCAGACCAAAGAGAGGCAGTCTGGCCTGGGGTAGCGACCATGCTCGAAAAGCTGTGGGGAACTGGCGAAGACCTGAAACGTACAGTCTCCTTCGTGAACCCCACCAGACTTGAAGCAGCATAACATCAGCTGATAGAAGGAGTTATCTAGAACCGAGATAACTGATTTCGGGACAGACATTTAGATGCTCTGCTTCTTTCAGAAAATGCAAACAAAGTATTTGTTTAATATCAGAGAGTGCTCCAACTATAAGGTATCGACTTTCATAAATTTGTGCTGCCTGGACAGTCACTCTGTGCTGATGACTAAGCCTTGTCAGCGGACACCAAGGTTACATTGTTGGTTTCGCACGTGGAAGGCCTTGAGTCACTTCAGATCACCCCCTTAAAACTATCCAGGTTTTTGAGGCTTACAAGAGGATTGGAATGACAAAGGATCTATAGAGGTGCTAATTGGTTTCTAGGGAGAGCTAGGACCAGACTCTGTGCAGGGAGTTCATGGGGGGCTACTGCAAGACCAATCCTCTAAGAGATATCTGGGTTACTGCATGCATCAGAAACCGGTCTGCTGCCCAGACAGGTGAAGTCCTCGGTAAAACTGACATGATTGTAGTGGACAGCATTTTTGTCACAGACGGACCACACTGAAAAAGTTGATTGAAGGTATTATAGAAACAAAATAGAAATGTATTGGAATTAAAAATGGACGCACAGATGATCTGCTAAAGAAGTTTGTGCTTCCCCAAAAGGCCTAATGACATAAGAGGGTAAATGTAGTGAATGGAATTAAAATAAATATTGGATTGCACTTTATATATTTACAAAAGTTAATTTTCTTCTTAAATATCGCCATTGTGTTACAAAAGGGGAGCGGTGACCTGCCAGGCTGGGTGCAGGTTACCAATCCTGTTAAAAACTACATGCCACCAGAAAATGAATAGTAAACTTCTTCACATTATGGTAGAAGAGGACATGTTGGTAGAAGAGGACATGTTGGTAGAAGAGGACATGTTGGTAGAAGAGGACATGTTGGTAGAAGAGGACATGTTGGTAGAAGAGGACATGTTGGTAGAAGAGGACATGTTGGTAGAAGAGGACATGTTGGTAGAAGAGGACATGTTGGTAGAAGAGGACATATTGGTAGAAGAGGACATGTTGGTAGAAGAGGACATGTTGGTAGAAGAGGACATGTTGGTAGAAGAGGACATATTGGTAGAACAGGACATCTTGGTAGAAGAGGACATGTTGGTAGAAGAGGACATTATGGTAGAAGAGGACATATTGGTAGAAGAGGACATGTTGGTAGAAGAGGACATGTTGGTAGAAGAGGACATGTTGGTAGAAGAGGACATGTTGGTAGAAGAGGACATGTTGGTAGAAGAGGACATGTTGGTAGAACAGGACATGTTGGTAGAAGAGGACATGTTGGTAGAAGAGGACATGTTGGTAGAAGAGGATATGTTGGTAGAAGAGGACATATTGGTAGAACAGGATATCTTGGTAGAAGAGAACATCATGGTAGAAGAGGACATTATGTAGAAGAGGACATTATGTAGAAGAGGACATCATGGTAGAAGAGGACATCATGGTAGAAGAGGACATCATGGTAGAAGAGGACATTATGTAGAAGAGGACATCATGGTAGAAGAGGACATCATGGTAGAAGAGGACATCATGGTAGAAGAGGACATTATGTAGAAGAGGACATCATGGTAGAAGAGGACATCATGGTAGAAGAGGACATTATGTAGAAGAGGACATGGTAGAAGAGGACATTATGTAGAAGAGGACATCATGGTAGAACAGGACATCTTGGTAGAAGAGGATCAGCAGAACCAAGTCTGAGATCACTTTATGTAAGGGTACAGGTAGTCCCGTAGTAGACACTACTGTCGGGGATAAAGTGTTTAGGACTTCATTGTACGAGGCCATAGTTGTGTTTGTGAGGCAGTTCCCTTCCTCACTGCATTTTATTTTCTATCAGTAAACCAGGTACCCATTTACAATGGGGTCAACAGGAGTGTGTCGGTAACAAGAGTTGAACCCAGTACCTTAGCATGAAAAATGAGTGCTCTACAACTATGCTGTTGTTGTTTGCTCTTTTTTTGCGCCCTGAAAAGGATGTTAAGTGGCGGGTTGCAGTAGCTTTCCTCTCACATCCTGAGCGTGCTGATGAAGGTAGACCACGGTCCTTCAGGCGGTTGTGCTATGCTTGGCTTCATCTGCGTGTCACTCACTACTACGGGGATCACGTCGATCCCTCACCTCGTTAGCCAGGCTGCCATGAAAACAGCCCGTTTCCAGGGAGGGCTACTAGGAAGCCGAGGTGTGGGTCTTGGCCAGTATATTTTGCCTGACCCTGACTAACATGTCTTATCAGTATATTTTGCCTGACCAGACGTTAGTCTTCCTCCCCTACAACTATGCTAATCAGATGTTCACTTTATGACTATCATCATCATCAAGTAGCATGTCCTTTACAGCACGTTGCTCCCATCACAGTCTGTCTGAAAAAAACTATTTCCCTTGTCAAAACTCCAGCCTCCGCCACAGTCATACTCAGACATTCCAAGATATCTTGGTGCCATCGTCTCCTTGGTCTACCCCCGCCTCTTTTGCCTCAGGCACTATACCTTCCATCACTGACTATACGTATGACTATACTTATTCTCTTAGTTAGATGCTCACTTTATGACTGGACTTATTCTCTTAATTAGATGCTCACTTTATGACTGGACTTATTCTCTTAGTTAGATGCTCACTTTATGACTGGACTTATTCTCTTAATTAGATGCTCACTTTATGACTGGACTTATTCTCTGAAAATGGAATCTGACCTCCAGACATTTCAAATTGCCCTTTTAGCCATCATCCTGTGTGATTTAACGTGCTCAATGTTTGTTCCAGGTTGTGCTAGCACCAGCAACACACTTGTATTTTGATCACCCATATGAGCCTGACCCAGAAGAGCCAGGTCTGTTTTGGGCATGTCGGTTCATCGATACACATAAGGTGTTCAGGTTTGCTCCAGATGATCTCATGTCTAATGCAGACGTGAAACTGACCGGAGAAAAGATCACAAAGTCTGACTTGAAAACGCTAGAAGAGTTAGAAGACTATACTATGCTGGAAAAACCACAGAACATTAAAGGTACAAAAAAGGATTAAATTACTGGTCTATGGTCATTCACAATTTCATTCTCCACAAAAATGATGTAAATCTGATAATATCAATCTGTAAAGCTGAACAGCTTCCAATGGAGCACAGGTCCTCACAAAATGCATGACAATTACTCTTATCCTGATCCATATATTCAAGTTTTGTCTTGTCTTTATAATTGTTATGTCTTTTCAAACTCTCCTTAACCCTTTACACCCTAACCTGCCCATTGTATGTTCTTTGAAAACCGGAAACACTACTACTATGTTCAATGCAACTGTTCATAGCTTGTTCTGTGCTGGGAGATCATTTACATCGCATAAGTAATATATGGTATATTAATAAGGCAAAGAACTATCTCCCTGCGCTTATGAATATGTATTTCCTATTTTAAGGCTTAGGGTGTAAAGGGTTAATGTGTTCTTTGGTTGCCCTCTATTCTTGCTACCTTGGGGATTCCAAAATAGAGTCTCTCTCATAATGCTGTCAGCCAGTTTTCCTTATGTGTGTTCTATCCAAGGTCAGTGTTTTATCTACAGCTCTCTTCACACCCCATTCCACTGATGTCTGTCCAGTTCTTTCCAGCAGTTCCACATCACAGACCTTATTGTATTATTTCAAAATATCAATTCTACACAATCACTCATTTATGAAAGTCTGAATTTTGGTTGTATGTTTTTATATATTTGTTTATGGGGTGTATGTTCTACTGACAGACTATTTGTTTATGGCGTGTATGTTCTACTGACAGACTGTAAAGAAAAGGTAGAAAGCTACCTCAGCCTGATATAGGTATAACTTATGAAGAGGTCAAGAGGTTTACCAGGTGTAGATACAGGAACAAGTGGGAAGCAGAGCACACAGATCATCGACCAAATGACGCACATTACCCGCTCATCAGAGATGAGCAGGTAGTAATATCTAGACTCGTCACAGGCCATAGCTTACTGAGATACCATCTGTTCAATAAACTAAGAATACAGCATACAGTTGAATGTGTCTGCAACACTGACAAAATGGCTGCTAAGCATCTGCTGCAAAGGTATCCAACATACGTGGTACAGCACATCTGGCCATCACAATACCATTTCTATGAAGATCATCATCAAATACCATGTCCTTTATAGAATGTCGCTCCCATCACAGTCTGTCTGAAAGAAACTCTTTCCCTTGCCAAAACTCCAGCCTCCGCCACAGTCATACCCAGGCATTCCTGGATATCTTGGTGTCATCGTCTTCTTGGTCTACCCCTGCCTCTTTTGTCTGGCACCATACCTTCCATCACCGTTCTGTCAAGACCATTGTGTCTCTTGATGTGACCAAAGTATTTACATTTTCTGACCATAATGGAATTGATAAACCAGTTCTCTTCTATGCTCAATTCTTGCCGAATGTCTACATTTGTGTTTTTCTCTGTCTTGGGTATTCTGAGGATCTTTCTGTAACATTTTGACTCAAAGGATTTGATTCTTTGTCTAGAAGTTTTGGAAATCGTCCATGATTCGCAGCCGTAAGCTGCCACAGGAAAAACACAGGTTCTCAAGACTTTTGCTTTTGTTGTTTTGTTTGTGCTCTGCCAAAATTTCTTCAGGCTGTTCAGTCTCTGCATTGCCATGGCTAGTCTACTTCTGATTTCTTTCGAGCAGTCACCATTTTTGTCAATTCTGGAGCCCAGATATTCAAAATGCGTGACCTGGTCTATTTCCTTACCACATACTGTCGATTTATGTTGATATTGTGTTTTGTTGGTGGTCATTATCTTTGTTTTGTTTATGGAGAAACCGATAACAATAATAGATGCCCATGGCAACAACATTTTGAAGATCAGAAGACTTCAACACCAGTCTCCAGACTGACTAACAGAAGACAGTGGCATGACATGATCAGAAGACTTCAACACCAGTCTCTGGACTGACTAACAGTGGCATGACATGATCAGACGACTTCAACACCAGTCTCTGGACTGACTAACAGAAGACAGTAGCATGACATGATCAGAAGACTTCAACACCAGTCTCTGGACGGACTAACAGTGGCATGACATGATCAGACGACTTCAACACCAGTCTCTGGACTGACTAACAGAAGACAGTAGCATGACATGATCAGAAGACTTCAACACCAGTCTCTGGACTGACTAACAGAAGACAGTAGCATGACATGATCAGACGACTTCAACACCAGTCTCTGGACTGACTAACAGAAGACAGTAGCATGACATGATCAGAAGACTTCAACACCAGTCTCCAGACTGACAACAGAAGACAGTGACATGACATAATCAGAAGACTTCAACACCAGTCTCTGGACTGACTAACAGAAGACAGTAGCATGACATGATCAGAAGACTTCAACACCAGCCTCCAGACTGACAACAGAAGACAGTGACATGACATAATCAGAAGACTTCAACACCAGTCTCTGGACTGACTAACAGAAGGCATTGGTGTGACTTGATAAGAAGACTTCAACACCAGTCTCCGGACTGACAAACCTGATGATGATGATGATGATGATGATGATCTTAAAAGATATAAATATAAAAGTGGATGTCATAACTGTTGTTATCATTTGACTTTATCACGAGAAGTGACTTATTATGAGGTTGTATTTTGTCTGTTCAGATCCACAGTCACACATCAAGTGTATTATTTTTATGTTTATTTTGTTTCCAATAGGTCTGCAGGGTCAGGTTTGGACTGAGTTGATACGCACATCAGAACAGTTTCACTCAATGATCTTCCCTCGACTTATTGCACTTGCAGAGCGGGCATGGCACAAGGCACCTTGGGAAAACTTGGAAAACAGCGAGAGAAAATCTGCCCTGGAAGATGATTGGTCATCATTTGCTCATACATTAGCTCATAAAGAGCTAAAACGTCTGGAAAAATCACAAGTTCCATACCACATCCCACCGCCAGGTGCAAGGTCAGAGTTCAAGTGGGGATTCATTTTCAGTGGATATTGATTTCATTAAAACGGGACATTGTTTGTGTCATTTTGTGGATATTGTTTATGCCATTCTGTGGACATTGCTTATGTCTTCCTGTCAGATAATGTCAATAACTTTATTGTATTAGCAAAATTTGTGTCCATATCTTCAATAATTTATCCCCCATCCTAAACTCTAGATAAAGTGTTTTTCTTCTGTAATCTTTGACCTTACATGCAAAGTGTTTTTCCTCTGTAATCTTTGACCTTACATGCAAAGTGTTTCTCCTCTGTAATCTTTGGTTTACAGACTTCCTCCAACTTCTTGACGAGCTCTAACCTGACAAATACATTGTTTAAACTATGATCTTTAACTCCACCCAAAATGTTTCTCCACTGACTCAGGCTGCACACCCTGACTGAGTTCTTGTCTTAGTGATGGTTGTCTTTGCTTTGTTTGATTGTGATAATTAAGACAAGGGAAATAAAGAGCTACAGAGTCAAATAGAAATTGCTATCCTCAAAGAATATCAGAAGAGAACTGAGGAAAAGAATAATTGACATTCATACTGCACTGTCTGGAGCTGAAACATGCATTAGCAAAGACGGAGGAAAAAAAGCTTGAAAGTGTTTGAGATGTGGTGCTTGGGATTAAGATGCTGAGCAGCGCATAAACTGCAGCAGTCAGCGACCCATAGCTAACTGCTAGTGTCAGGGTCAGCAAACCAGAGCTGCCAAGACCCTTCTACACCTCCACGCAGTGATCCTGGATAACAACCTGCAACAGAGCAGACTGGCTAAGTAGAAGGGATCGAAGAGGGAGGGTAATCCGGTACTCAAAAATGCTTGCTGAAGTCGGATATATTGGACCGAAAAGTGAAATATCGCAGTCAAGCTGTAAACCACGACACGACGCATTCTGTTCTCTGGACTACATTCCATTACTTCCAAAGCTTTTTTCAGCGCTTGGTAGCGGGAGATTCAGAGCGAACAAAGAAGAAGAAGAAAAGTGGTGTTGCCGTAGAATGGTAGCGTGAGTTTGGACAGAAGTACAATGACAAATACTGAAAATGATGTAGAAAGGAAGATTGAGTTGGCATGGCCAAAACATGAGACATAAAAGTCTTCTACAGAAAATACTGGAGGGCAAGATTCAGAGGAAGGGGGAAACCAAGACTCACCTTTACGTCTCAGGCATGCAGGGACATTAAAATATAAACCTATTAGGAAATGAAGAGAGCTCTGCAGAGGGTAGCGTCAAATGGAGAGATGTGCTCAGACAACCTTACAACCAGTCTCAGGACTGACCAACCAGAGGGTAGCGTCAAATGGAGAGACGTGCTCAGACAACCTTACAACCAGTCTCAGGACTGACCAACCAGAGGATAGGGTCAAATGGAGAGACGTGCTCAGACAACCTTACAACCAGTCTCAGGACTGACCAACCAGAGGATAGGGTCAAATGGAGAGACGTGCTCAGACAACCTTACAACCAGTCTCAGGACTGACCAACCAGAGGATAGGGTCAAATGGAGAGACACTCTCAGAAAACCTTACAACCAGTCTCAGGACTGACCAACCAGATGATAGAGTCAAATGGAGAGACACGCTCAGACAACCTTACAACCAGTCTCAGGACTGACCAACCAGAGGATAGGGTCAAATGGAGAGACACGCTCAGACAACCTTACAACCAGTCTCAGGACTGACCAACCAGAGGATAGGGTCAAATGGAGAGACGTGCTCAGACAACCTTACAACCAGTCTCAGGACTGACCAACCAGAGGATAGGGTCAAATGGAGAGACACGCTCAGACAACCTTACAACCAGTCTCTGGACTGACCAACCAGAGGATAGGGTCAAATGGAGAGACGTGCTCAGACAACCTTACAACCAGTCTCAGGATTGACCAACCAGAGGATAGAGTCAAATGGAGAGACACGTGCTCAGACAACCTTACAACCAGTCTCAGGACTGACCAACCAGAGGATAGGGTCAAATGGAGAGACGTGCTCAGACAACCTTACAACCAGTCTCAGGACTCAACCATGTGATAATGATATTCTCATGTTCTCTTCTATCTTCCCAGAGTCTCAGGTGATGGTCATCTAGAACTGAGAAGCTGCTACCCAGGTCAGCCGCTGTCTTATTCTGTAGATAGAGGTCAGACTTGGCAGCAATACACAGGACCAGTGGATGTGACTGCGTATGATGAGGTTCTGACAATAGCTAGGTTCGTAACATATTATTCTCTTTATTTCTGTTTAACTTTAGCTACATCAATTAAAAATTGACACAATTTCCCCCTGCAGTCACATTATTTTTGAGCATGTCACATTTTACTATGGTTGTTACCTTTGAGAGCCTGTAACCTTTCTATTTGTTGGTCTATAGATATGATTTTGTTGGGTGTAGAGACATAAGTTTGTGAAGAACTTGTTGGTGTTATTGTTTTTATTGTGTGTGTGTGCGTGTGTTAGTTTCTGAGATATAAGAAGGTTAAAATGTTGAAAAAAAAACAGCACAAACATTTAGATTAGCACAAACATTTAGACCAGCACATACATTTAGACTAACACAAACATTTAGACTAACACAAACATTTAGACCAGCACAAACATTTAGACTAACACAAACATTTAGACTAACACAAACATTTAGACCAGCACATACATTTAGACTAACACAAACATTTAGGCTAGTACCAACATTTAGACCAGCACAAACATTTAGACTAACACAAACATTTAGGCTAGCACATACATTTAGACTAGCACAAACATTTAGACCAGCACATACATTTAGACTGATCTATTTCTGGGTGTGCTACGTGTTCACTCAATTTCTTCTTCTTCTGTGTTCATTTTCAATATCCTGCTACCAAGCCCTGAACAGGACTTTGCAAGTAGCAGGATGTAGTCTGGAGAATGAAATGTGCTGTGTCACTAGTTTACAGCTTGACTGTGATATTTGCACCTTTTGGTCTGACATATCCGTCTTCGGCAGGACTAAATGTTTGAAATGCCACAAAGCACTGATAGTGTGTTTGTTTTTAATTAGTTTTCACTACACACGTGTTTATTACATTTACATAACAAATCTATCTCAGAAAAATCAGTTGGAACAACTTAACTTCATCACCCACAACAATTCGATAATCTTCAAATCCGAGTGAAAAAGAGAATATATAATTTCAAAATTTACTATTACAAACCATAAACATTTTTCCTATTTGGCAATGGGACAAGAAGGAATTGATGTGATGAAACCCATCTGGACAGCACTGCAGCCTGCAATAGTGACAAACTGGCATTAGTTTAGGACATTTCTTTTTCTCTGATCCCAGGAAAACTAGGTTTTCACTGTTATTCTATATGAAATACAGGATGTTGTTTCTAGAGCTTCAGAGTACAAACTAATTAACAAGATGTGCAAAACCATGATTTAAAAGGGTATTGTCCCTTAAGTCTTTACGTGTGGATCAACCAAAATAGTCACTCGAACAGTGTTGTCGGGTTCAAAACGTTGCGGCATGGTTAGGAGGTTGATGTGGGCATAGACCGGCATGCTCACCCACAAGTGGTTATATTGAGATTGGATCCATCATAATATGTGAGGATATAGTCCATGGGCATTTTTGAGGTGCGCCAACCAGCAAGCTGTTTTGATGAGAGTCAGTGGGGTCGTATTGCCTCAATTTAGCTTATATCTCTACAACTGTTGACATAGTATTTCAATACCAGGGGTATAACTTATACGAGAGCTTTCTCTAATAGGAAGTTCTAATCTCATGAGTTCAGCAAGAACGTGTGCAAATAATTTCAGCGTTCGCTGCCTCTTGCAAACATGCTTGTAGTAGACCATATCTGACCCACACACACTATAAATATTTTCTGTCTGTCCCCATATCCCACACTTATGACACAGTTTAGGCTCAGTAGCTTCCCTTCTCAGTTGGGTTCAGTGAAGTTTACAGTGCACATATTTGCAGTTCTTACCACATGTGTCAGTCGTTCAGCCAACCATCAGTCTACAACACTGGTTGTTCGCATGAGCCAAATTTGTAGCTGTATACCCTAGGAGAGAAAAGTGTTGAAAAGGAAGCGGTGATCCCTCGTCTTGTTGGGTGGGTCAGCAGCTACATTCCTCTAAGTTATCGTGAAATTGAGACTTGATTGTGAAAAGTTCAGTCAGGTCTTAACTCCCCGACCCTTGCAGATTCTAAAATAGTACAAACTGCAAGTTATTCTATGTGTAGAAAAAAAATATCCTTTGGGCAGCAAGGCATGCAGTGATGGGTCTGTGGTTCTCGGGCAGGCGTGCAGCCGATGGGTGGTGTGAGACCTGTTACATTCGCCCTCGTGCTGCTGATGTAAATACACATAAATACAAATGAGTGTGATCAGCAAAATGAATAAATATTAGCTTTATTTTCTCCTTCACATTTAATGATTCAAACTAATATATATTTTTGTTATGCATAAGTCATGTCATAGTTATATATAATAATAATAATAATGTTTGCGTATGTGCCAAAGGCCCGTTGTGACGATCGACCACTACCTTGTCCAACTACTGGGGATTGTTCATGCGTAGTGCGTTGACCGATATTCCTACAGTCTTCCCAGGTGGAGTCCAGTACTCCGCAGGCTCTAAATGAAGACTGCGAGGAGAGTGTGTTAAACCAATGTTTGTGTTGGCTTTCCTTGTCTGTCCGTGTCTGACTCTCTATTTCTTTGCATTCCGTCACGATGGCCTCTGGATTGTGTCCACATGTGGATCAGCATGACACTTGCTGTGCTGAGAATACAAAGTTGGGAAAGGAGTGGTGTAACCTCCGGTGGAGGAGGGCAGGAAGTAGGCAGCTTCAGTTCATGTAGGAAGGCCCTTGAGTAGTTATAACCTGGGCCGAATTCTGTGGAGCAGTCAAGCGGAACGTTCAATGCCATATTAGACTATTTTCTCACGGTTTAAGACAGGTACAGCCGCAGCAAGATGCAGCATAACAACAGGATAACCGAACGAAAGCACATGAATTCCACAGAATAAAGTCCTTGATACGACTTGGTGAAGGAGTTATGAATTATAATCCAAACAGGAACTAGCAAATTACATTAACACCGTAGCGAGTCGAGAGCGCAGCCAGTCAAGCCCTGCCATCTTACTTTTTTTCAACTGTATTTCTGGCATAGTTATATGTCTTAATTATAATATATAATTACAATATATCATAATTCTAGCTTAATTGATTAATGTTAAAGAAAATCAGACATTCAGAGTTATGGCACTTGCCTTGGACTGTAAGATGCAAATCTACCAAATTAGGCTTGGCTGTAAACTACAGCTTCAGTTGTACACTCACCTCAGGGGGAAACAATTAAGATACAAATATATATATATATATATATATAAATATTTTCAAGATGTCTGATGTGATGGTACTGATTTTTGTGCCAGTCATTGGCCAAGGATCTAAGAAGTAAGAGCAGCTGAAACTAGAAGCACCTCATCATATAAAACAAGTTGGTACAGGACATAACATTGACAAGAAGTAGAATACAGGGCTGCTATAACACGAAGGCAAGCCACCCGTATGTCAAGATACGCATTCAAAACCCACAAGTGTCAAATAACTCCTCGTCTCAAGGGAGATGTACAGTCCTATCGGAGATGGACAATACACTCATAAGTCCCATGTACACATTGTAGAAGTAAAAAGATCCATGGCAGTTGAAAGATTCCAAGCATCCAAGTAGGTAGAATAAATGTGTATATTTTCTTTACTAACTCTTTAATTGCATTTCAGCTCCCATAGTGGGTCGTCACACAGTCGTGTTATCAGAGTGATCATCAAGTCATACACTGAAAGTGACGGGGAGTCCAGCTGAAACTGTGCTGCTTTTGCAGTTACCCTAATAATGCAGTTTTCATTTATATTCATGTTTATTGCTTGTCTCGGTTTTATTATTTTGTTGGAACCTTCAGGCATGATGCATTCATCATCTGTCCAAGAAGCCCAGAAGGAAGTTGAGCACCATTCTGATGGTGCAATTCAGTTTATTCGCTCAGTGTAACTCTGTTGCATACATAATATATCACAGTGTAGACATGTTATTCGGGTTTTATATTCACTCGTAAATTTGTTTTAAATGGTGTACATTGGTTGTCTGGGACCTAACCTACAATGTGAGTGGGGCCATATACTTAAGGGACCACAGTCAAACAACACAATGCTAATGATGACTGACCTACAGACAAGGCTAACAAGTAATTGTGCCTGAATACAGTAACAGATGTGTCCACATGTTAGCCTTTACGTTGGTTATTTTCTAAGCTACTCATACTGCATTCTTTATCTTCGTTTCCCCTTTTTAAAGGAGTACATATCCAAATGGTTTTGATGCCTGCCTAATGACAAAGCGGGCAGTGGATCGAATCCCCGTTAAGGCATATGCTGATTTTCAGTTGAAGATGAAACAAACATATCCAACACACGATGTGGCGACAGCAGTGGTGAAACAGCCTGTAGTTCTCTGTCTAAAAAAAACCAGACTACCCCAACAATGGAAATAAAGTCATACAACAGTTATTTTAAAAAAAAACTCCAGGCAGGGTGTAGATTCACCACTAAGTTAGTCTTCTTTAAGAAGCCTACATCAAATGCCTTTGCAGTGGTGGGGAGGGAAGCTATTTGTTTTGCACAATGAGGTCACTTGCCCCATGCACGGCTCTCTTTAGTTGCCTGTTACGGAATGCATGGAGGTACAGTGTTCCTAATCTTTCCTCCCCAGTAAGGGACCACTCGGGGGCTGAGTTTTTCTCTCTTAACAAATTGTTCATTATAGATGGCTGTGGTGGCCCTTCTTACATTCTATGGTCTTTTGAAGAACATGGACCTGGATCCTTGTTGGTAGGCTCACCACTACGATGATAACAGTGTTGATCTCCACCTCATTGACCAGGTTGCTGTAACATAGTCTGCATCCAGGTACATGGAAGGCACTTGAAGTGGAGATCTTCATCAGTATATTGCACCTAACGGATGCTCGACTTCACGCCCAAATAGTCTTTATCAAGGACTAGATAGACTAAAACAACATGTACAAAACACAAACAAATTTAACAAGGGTATCACTATTAAATATAAAATCAATAAATGAGTAATATACCAAAATTACAGAGAACACTAGGTCAGAGTTGGGGGTGTATACAAAACAACAGTTATAGTCCGATTCAGTCGGAATCAGTATTTAACACCAGTGTTAGTTATGACAGTCCTGGTTCAGTCGGAATCAGTATTTAACACCAGTGTTAGTTATGACAGTCCTGGTTCAATTTTTCTTCTTCTTCCTTACTCGTCTTCAGACCTCGACTTCAATGACTCTAGCGAAGGCAGCAGTCGACTTGAGGCTCCGTACACTTACGTACAGCTTCTCATGGCCAAATGCTACTTCTTTTGTCAGTACACGATGAGCAGGGCTGTAGAATGTGTTTTGATGTTATGAGGGCTGTGCCACAGGCACAAAGGTCCGTAGTGCAAATCTTGAACATCTTGCTGTTGTTTGTCCATCATTTCTGAAGAGGACCACATGTCATCTGTCAATCCTGGATTGGGTTCATAGGTGGCTGATCAAACCAATCCGAGCCCGGAAGCGTCTGTCACACTGAGTGCAGAGAAACACTCTGACCGTCAGAAGGAGCCAACTCAACTCAACGCATTCCGTTCTCTGGACTACATTCTGCTACTTACCCTTTCAGGGTTTGGTAGTGGGAGATTGAGAACGAACGAAGAAGAAGAAGAAGAATAATCTTGAACTTATTATATAGATGACATCTCAGTCTGTTGTGTCCTGTGCGTAGCCGAAGAATGATTACCTGATCTTGCATGAAGAATGATTACCTGATCTTGCCTGAAGAATGATTACCTGATCTTGCCTGAAGAGTTGGTGGTAGGCATAATTTTCTATGTCGCCAGGGTGGTATTTTTTTTTTTTTTTTTCATTTTGTTCTCTACGTAGACCTGATGGCTGCTTTTGTGTGATCGTATGTGGTTGCTGTATCACTCTACTTCAGTGTTCCTCCCTCTAGTGAGTCTGTCCACATCCTCATTGCCCGAAACATTGCAGTGGGCAGGTATCCGCTATACAATGCTTTTTATGAAACACTGGGACAGGCAATCCTGGTTAAATGAATGGTAAATGTAGTTCCATAGCAGACACTGCTATCAGGGATGAAGTGTTATCAACTTCATTGCTCTTGCTTGACCTCAGTTCCTTTTTTCGGTGCCTTTCATTCCCTAACAGTAAGCCAATTACAGCTGGATCGACCGGAGTTGATCAGTAAGGAGAGTTGAACCCCTACTTTTAGAGTGATAAATGATTGTTCTATCACTACACTAATCAGACACTCATTTATAATATGTAAATATATATGCACATAAATGAATGGCAAAACAAGAAATATTTACAGTAAACCAAACATATTGCTGTGTCCAGTCCTTGATAAAGGTCTCTTGTGGTAGAAGTGTCTGTCACAGCTCTCATGTAAAACTGAATATAATACCTTGTCTGTAGTCCGGCAGTGCCTGTGAGCGCAGCTCTACAGTACTTGTGTTCTCACGTGCCAAATGGTTGTTGTACATGAAAGCCATTTCTTTGACAAAACAAAATGTGCCCGTTTCCATGAATATATTATACTTAATTATACATGCAAATTATGCACTTACATAAGATGACACTAATCGTGCTTTTGATTTAAGTTACAAATCGGATTACTTTACAAGTCCTGATTCTGTTGTTAATGTTGTTCTCAATGAAATTCTGTCTTGGTCACCTAAAATATACCAAGACTTAGTCCTAAATGTTTAAACAGGGCATACATTTGTGTTGTATTTCATTGCAACCTTCATCTCACTTTCATTGTTTAATTTTGTTGTCTGATAAGGATTTTGGAGAAGCACTCTTTTTTCAACCACAGAGTATTTTTGTGTGTTTATTTTGGCAGGGGATTATATTTATACATTTTAAAAAGTACTGTTTCTGTTTTCCCTGAGATGGAGAAATGCATAATAATAAAAGTGTGCTTAGGTGACCAAGAGGCTGCGTGGCTTAGGGGTGAAGCGTCCATTTCAGAATGCCAATGCACCCGGTTTGAATTACGCTTGAGTCCAGTTTGACAGACATGGGTTTTTTCGCTCTTCCACGTATGGAAAATATTGGCAACCTACCATTCTGCACACTTGCCAAGTAATTTATAACAGCCAAATAGGTTTGCGGTTGTAAGAAGCGACGTTCTGTAAAAGACATGTTACTTACTATTAGGTGACCAGGGCCCATCGCATTGAATGGCCATGTCCATGACCGCGTCCCAGGTGGCCTGCAGTTCTGTTGAGGAGGTGGCGATCTGTTTTAGCCAGGTGTTGAGAGGGTAGCCCTGTGGACATCTCCAGGATGAACACTGCCTCTTCCTGTCCCTCACCCCCACAGCCTGCCGGAGAATTTCCTGGGCTAGGACCACGGGAGAGGCAGACAACGTGACTGAATAGGGAGAGGCGAGGGCGATCAATCATTGAGGCAAGTTGGGTCTGTTGAACTATTCCACTGTTGGGAATCAAGTCGTTCCAGTGGATCTCGAGGATGCGCCTCTGGTTGCCAAGGTAGGAGGTCTCAAGATACTGCCGGTGCCGCTGTTGTAGTGTCCAGGACTTGGAGCCATACAGGAGGATGGGGACGCTGCTGGAGGAGTACTTACGAAGTCTAATCTCCAAGTAAAGCCTCCACTGGGCCCAGACTCTGCAGAGCAATTGCATGAATGAAGCCGCCAGGTCCATCCAATGGGTGGTGTTGTGACTGCGGCGTGCACCAGAGGACTGCCCAAGTAGATGTAGTCATCGATGGCTACAACAGAGTTGTCAATTTCAGTGACGCTCAACATGCTGAGGTTTTGGATCTTCGTCTTTGTCCGGGAGATGGGCAAGCCTAGGCGGTAGCCGACCAATCCAGTGCCTCTAGGGGGCCTGATAATCGTGGTCCGATATGACGACGTCATCAGCATAGACGAGATCGGTTACCAGGAAGTCACCAACAAAGACCTCTGGGTTATGTGCAGAAAACTGAGAGGATCCAATCCATGGCGCAGCAGAAAAACGCAGGGGTGCAGACGCAACAGAAAAACGCAGGGGTGCAGATGCAACAGAAAAACGCAGGGGTGCAGACACAACAGAAAAACGCAGGGGTGCAGACGCAGCAGAAAAATGCAGGGGTGCAGACGCAACATAATAGGTCTGGCAATATAAACCTTGATCTTGATGACCTGTGCCAAAGTGTAGCTGCTGGTCCCAACTTCGTCTCCAGAGAATCCTGTCTTGAGCCACGGAAGTTTAATACATGGTAAGTATTCCTCTAGAGGCATTTAGGATGTTTCAGCGTACAGCAAGGGAGTCTGGCCAACGCATCGGAGGTCTTCTTCGCGATCTCTTCTTACCTTGGGGGTACCAGACTGCTGTCGCTGTGCTCCATCGACCATCATTTCGTCTTAACATGTGACCTGCCCATCTATGTTTTGCCTCGTTTGCATGGATTACCACATCCTTCACCAGGGACAATTGTCTTATGTCAGAAGTGTGGAGACCTTTCATGCGTTGGTTCCGGAGAGTGATTCCGACCAAGTGTCTCTCAAGGGAGAACTGGATCACTCTTAATTTGTCCTCTAGTGATTTTATTAGTGTCCATGTCTCAGCACCATAGCACATCGCAGGGAGTATAGTGGAATTAAATAGGGAGGCTTGTAGGTCCATGTCATGGCAGCCATCGAGGACCGTGTTAATAGACGAGAAGGCTGCCCAACGTCTTGTCAGTTCACGTTCTTCATATTATCTATAAATTAACATATTAAATTTACCACTGAATGTTCTGTATCAGACCTGGGGAAGATTATATGTCAACAATAATTTGTAATGAGGCATTGTAGGTTCTCAAAATCTTGGTTTTACTTCAGACTGACTGACAGTCAGACTGTTGCTAACTAAAGTCTGAGTGTTGCCATTAATTCACATCTTGGATTTCACTCAACAAAAATTATATTTAGCAAGACCTGATTTATCTACACATTTCTTGCCCATGCACAGCTTCTGGGTGATACAATATGTGAATATTGATGGATTATTAAATGTTTTGCTACATTTTGATGCTATAACTTTCTAGGCGATGTCATTCTTGAATCAAGCACAGAGAGAGAATCTAGTATTTTATCAGGACATTCTTGATACAGTCAAATTATTAGACTCTGGCAGTCAGGCATAAGTGACTAGACTCTGACAGTCAGACATAAGTGACTAGACTCTGACAGTCAGGCATAAGTGACTAGAGTGACAGTCAGACATAAGTGACTAGACACAGTCAGACATAAGTGACTAGACTGACAGTCAGACATAAGTGACTAGACTGACAGTCAGACATAAGTGACTAGACTCTGACAGTCTGACATGAGTGACTAGACTCTGGCAGTCAGACATAAGTGATTAGACTGCCAGTCAGACATAAGTGACTAGACTGACAGTCAGACATAAGTGACTGACAGTCAGACATAAGTGACTAGACTCTGACAGTCAAACAGACATAAGTGACTAGACTCTGACAGTCAAACAGACATAAGTGACAGAAGTAGTTATATTTATAATATAGGAAAATCATTAGAACAAATATAAGGATGATTAATCAAATGTCAACAGTAGCTTTTCACTTTGTGCATGAGACTTTGCTTGTTATAACTGTATACCTTTCTTTCAACAAAGGTATGCTCCTTGCTACCATAGTCCTTTTGGTTGTATTAGGACATATATTATTTTGAGCATTATACAAATATATGTTTGAGTTATGAAAACATGTGATATACTATTCAATTCTGCGTTAAAAATCCTAAGAATCAAAATTTTGGCTTAACGTAGTTTTTCATGAATTATGTATTTATAAAACTGTTCAACAAATAAGAATGACTCATCTTATCATCTGCGTTAGGACCAAAAACCTAGCAAATTAGGTCAAATGGGAATGTTAACATCATGGAAATTACATAGTCTGCTATAATGAAAATTGCTTACCTTTACGGGGATATTACGTACCTTTTTGTATTAGTGCAAACTTGTAAGTTATCTTGTTAAATCCTTCTAGAATCTATATAGCCAATGTTATTATATATGTCATATAATATCAATATATGAATGCAACCTTGTCAAACCTCAGAAGGCCTTGAAACAACCTGCCTTACTTAACTCTGCAACTGTCACATGCCTCTGTGGTTTTTACAGCCGACTATATCGGCGATTTTAAAACAACATGTCAAATTTGCGAATCTGAAGTTGTTTTCCGTTTGCAATACTGTTGATACTAATTTACTACCAAAAAAAAAGTGTTTTCTCTACATGTTGGCGTTTCTAGTTTGAGGTGAAACGTGCATGTTTGTTTCATTGGCTGTGACATTCTATTCAATTTTGTTTGTACTGCCCCTTGGGGATGGTCCATTATGGCTAGGAAATAAATTAAAGGCCTTTCCTTTAAGGTAAGGGAAGATAGTTTTATATCAGGCCCTTCCATTGGTAAGGGAAGATAGTTTTATATCAGGCCTTTCCATTAAGGTAAGGGAAGATAGTTTTATATCGGGCTCTTCCATTAAGGTAAGGGAAGATAGTTTTATATCAGGCCCTTCCATTAAGGTAGATTAGGTAGTTTTATATCAGGCCCTTCCATTAAGGTAGACTAGGTAGTTTTATATCAGGCCCTTTCATTAAGGTAGGGGAAGATAGTTTTATATCAGGCCCTTCCATTAAGGTAAGGGAAGATAGTTTTATATCAGGCTCTTCCATTAAGGTAAGGGAAGATAGTTTTATATCGGGCTCTTCCATTAAGGTAAGGGAAGATAGTTTTATATCAGGCCCTTCCATTAAGGTATACTAGGTAGTTTTATATCAGGCCCTTCCATTAAGGTAGACTAGGTAGTTTTATATCAGGTCCTTTCATTAAGGTAGACTAGGTAGTTTTATATCAGGCCCTTCCATTAAGGTAGACTAGGTAGTTTTATATCAGGTCCTTTCATTAAGGTAGACTAGGTAGTTTTATTTCAGGCACTGTGATCAAAGTTAGGGAAGGTAGCTTTATAGCAGGTATTGCTGTCAATGATGAAGTGTTTTAGAAGGTATGACATTACCAATTCTTGATGTATTCCCTTAGCTGTAAGTCTGGTACCCATTTACAGCTGAGTAGACTGCGTTTTGCGGCAACTGATTAGCCAACCCATTTCTTTTACAGCAAGATAGCAGTCTAACTACTGCGCCACTCAAGATGACGTTAAACTTTCAAAACAGCTGGAGCAAGTTTAATCATTTATAAGTATTTTAGTCACTGACCTTCACCATCATCCATGGATGTATCCATATAAATGTGTGTGTCACACAGAGACAGATATAGAGTCTGATTAAAGAGAATGAGATTTATCATGTTGTAACTTAACTGGATTTTTTTATATTGGTTTAGAAGACTGTAGAGTCTGTATACAACCAGTCTCTTCTACTCCATTTGATCTAAAAATAACAAAATAAATGTGCACATTCAATCTATTCCCCCACTATTTCCTGTGGCAATGCATTCCAAACATTCTTGACTCTCTGACTAAAAATATTTCCTAATGTCTAATCTAAACCCTTCTTTAATTTGTAGTTGTGCTGTCTTGTCCTTCTAGGTGGTTGTATTTTGAAAAAAAAAAAAACTTAGTCCGATTTATCCATTCCATTATCTTATGATGATGACGTTCGTCATATGTGATGAAGACCACTCTCTTTGTTCAGTCGCGTGGACAGTCTTTTCTTTTGCTGTGTCCTCTGACATGGGTGAATTGCGCAGTGATTTTTATTACAGTGGGGAAGACACTGAGCCTTTTGCCAACCTCACTCTCTGGTCCTGAGCTGCCTTTGGCCAATGGCAAGACATTATCGAGACGACTGGAGATAGTACAGGATGCAGATTTTTCCTCAGGGTTTACTCCCGAATCCTCTTTCCCGTAAACAGGTGGGGGGGGGGGGGGGGGGGGGGGGGGGCATGGCATCTATCGTTGTGTGTCTTGCCTTTCCCATGACTGCAAGAGGTCATAGGGACATCGCTCAGCGTAGTGTGAGTGATGTGTTGGACATTACTCCCGGGCCGTGTTCTAGTTCATTATAGTCACGTGTCTAGTTTTTAGTCACACCAAAATCAAAGTTTTCTGCAGCTAGGCGAATGGCGCAAACCTCGGGAAGTTCAGCCTTGTGCACTAGACCATGAAGATACGACACATGTTTAACCATAGTACCAAAATTCATATAGCCGATGTCCTGGCCAGGTTATTCGGCGGGAAGAAAACACAAAAAATGAATGAATTAACTAGTTCAAAAACGACTCGTTTCTGTGAACACAAGTGTAAGTCGTCGAGTGTTTTTTGTTGTTGTTTCTGAATTCCCACAGTGAGTAGGATTACTCTTTTGTGCGCTCTAAAAAGGACGTTAAGTGGCGGGTTGTTGTAGCTTTCCTCACATCTTGAGTGTGCTGATGAAGGTGGACAGGGGTCCTTCAGACGGTTGTGCTATACTTGGCTTCATCTGCGTGTTGCTCACTACTATTGGGATCACGTCGACCCCTCACTTTCTTAGCCAGGCTGCAATGAAAACAGCCCGTTTCCAGAAAGGGCTACGAGGAAGCCGAGTTGAGGATCTTGGCCAGAATGTTTTGCCTGACCCTGACTATCATGTCTGATCAGTATATTTTGCCTGACCAGACGTTGTCTTCCTTCTCGTCAAGTAGTGTGAATTCCAGGCAAATTTGTGGCTTGGTGGCATACACAATGAACTGAAACACCAGAGCAATGTTAGACCCGCAGCTGGTACGACGGCATCTTTGCTGTTCTTCAATACCACTAGGTAGTGTTATTATCTTATAAACTTCAATTAAGTCACCTCGAATTCTTCTCTTTTCTAGACACTAGGCCGGTTTTTCTGAGTCTTTCTTCTTAACTATAATTCCAGAATCCCACTATCAGTTTTGTCGCTGTTTTTTTGTGATTTGCTTTTTACTCAGCAAGTATGAGTGTTGGGTGTGTATCACATTACTGCTTTTGTTGTTATTTCACATTATTGATTTTGTTGTTATTTCACATAACATGCCAAACATTTACCAACAGAAAAATTAAATGGTGGATGGAGCTTTTTTCCATAAAGTATTTCTGCTTGCCCTTGGTGGTTATTTTTTGTTTCTGTTTGTTGTTGATTTATGAAATGTTCGTAGACTTACAATATATGGACCAAGAGGGTTCTGATAGTAGGTAGCATTAGTATGATGCTAGGGAAAAGAATCCTGATCATATATGTCTGGTCTGTGGCGCTGGTGTGGTCCTGAAACATGGACAATAAATGAAATATTCAAAATACTTGGAGGCTTTTGAGATGTAGTGCGAGCTGGACAGAGAGGAAATCAACAAACGGGTGTTGGTGGAATTGGGAGAGGAAACAAAGCTGCTACAAACGATACAAAAATAATGACTGGCTCGGCTGGGCCACAGCCTACATCATGAGGGTCCAGGGAAGAAAGTCTTGGAAGATGGAACACAGGGAAAGATAGCAAGGCGCAGACAAGAAATACCTTTATGACACAAGCATGCAGAGACATGACGGTGAGGACATTCTGAGCTGAAGACTGTCGCAGATGACAGGCAGAAAAGGAAACAGAATCCTGAGTTTGCAAACCAGTCTCAGGACTGAATGACTTGATGATGGGGTACATAACCCCAAACCAGTCCCAGGACTGAATGACTTGATGATAGGGTCCGTAACCCCAAACCAGTCCCAGGACTGAATGACTTAATGATAGGGACTGTAACCCCAGACCAGTCCCAGAATTGAATGACTTGATGATAGGGACCGTAACCCCAAACCAGTCCCGGGACTGAATGACTTGATGATAGGGTCCGTAACCCCAAACCAGTCCCAGGACTGAATGACTTGATGATGGGGTTCGGACCCCAGACCAGTCCCGGGACTCAATGACTTATGATAGGGTCCATAACCCAAGACCAGTCCCAGGACTGAATGACTTATGATGGGATCCGGACCCCAAACCAGGACTGAATGACTTGATCGTGATGTTGTCTGTGAATGACTTCATGATGCTGAGATTAAATTTTGAGACATTTACGCTCCAACAAAGTTGCAGAATATCTCAAAACATTTTTTGTATATTTTTTTATTTATATTATTATGGTACTCAATTGCACATCTGAGAGATGGTTCTGTCAGATTCTGGGAATGGGATCAAGATGCTGAGCAGCACATGAGCTGCAGAGGTCAGCGATCCATAGCTGACTGCTAGCGTCAGGGCCAGCGAACCATAGCGGCCAAGACCCTTCTACACCTCCACGCGGTGATCCTGGATAACAGGCTGCAGCAGAGCAGACTGGCTAAGGAGAAGGGATCGAAGAGGGAATGCTAACCCGGTACTAAAAAAATGCTTGCTGAAGTCGGATGTGTTGGACCGAAAGGTGCAAATATCGCAGCCAAGCTGTAAACTACGACACAACGCATTCCGTTCTCTGGACTGCATTCTGCTACTTAAGCCCTTTCATGGTTTGGCAGCGGGAGATTGAGAACGAACGAAGAAGAAGAAGAAGAAGATTCTGGGAATAACACACAGGGGTCGTGTCACATACGTTCTGTCTGTAATGCAATGCTAAGCTCCTCAGTAAGTTCATCATTATTGGGATTACAGTGTTTATCCTCATCTTGTTGGAGAGTTGGGGATTATGTGGCGAAGTGGTTAAGCCGTCGGCCTCGTTATCAGGTGGTGTGGGTTCGACTCCGGACTCCGCCATCTTTTTCACTGGTCTTTTTCACGAGTGCTTGATGCGGAGTCCCCTGCATCTCATAGTAGCCTCCTTGTCGTCTTGTCCTTGACTTGCTACTGGGGTCGGGCAACTGGAGACGAGAGAGTGAGGATTAAAAGTAGCGCAGTTAATCCTTACTAAAAATAGTGCTAGCAAAATAAATTATGCCATCATCGTCTACGATGGACGGCGGCCTTTGCCTTGTTGGAGAGTGCCTTGACACAGGCTGTTTCATGTAGAGCGTATAAGAATGTCAGACGAGGTCCTGATCAGGAGGTTTCCTCCTGCACTGATTACTCTTTGCTCCCAGCCCTGACAGAAAAATATCTTTGTTTGAATATTCATACTGTTCTTTCTAACGGATCCTTGGATCCCTTACTGGAGAGAAGAGAGTAGGATCACTGTACCCAATGCATTCTATAAAAACCAGCTATACAAGGTTTGTCATGAGATTAACTTCCTCATCATGTAAAACACATTGCTAAAGAAATCACTACTGCAAGAGTACACAAAGTACCTTGGACCAGGCTTCCTGTAAGGAGCTATCTACATTGGAACACAAAGTACATTGGACCAGGCTTCTTGTAAGGAGCCACCAATAGTGGTACACAAAATACCTTGAACTAGGCTTCCTGTAAGGAGCTATCTACATTGGAACACAAAATACCTTGAACCAGGCTTCCTGCAAAGAGCCATCTACAGTGGAAGCACTGCGCTTAGATTTCAATTTTTGTGGTCTGCTGGATCGCTAGTGGTCCATCTGCTCATCCTGAGAAATCCCTACAACAACAAACAATAGCAACAACAAACAAAAGCAACAACAAACAACGGCAACAAATAACAACAACAAACAATAGCAACAAACAACAGCAATAAACAACAATAACAAACAACAGCAACAAACAACAGCAAAAAAATAACAAACAGCAACAAATAACAAACAATAACAACAAACAACAATAACAAACAACATTAACAAACAACAGCAAAAAATAACAAACAGTAACAAACAACAGCATACAGTTTTAGTCTAGCATCCTTGATCTAGGGAACTTTTGCAGAATAGCTGGTAGCCAAGGACATCCAGTGTTATCTGTCGCATGTAGATAACCGCGATATGTCTCGAATTTCGGTCAACACTACGTAAATATCAAGATAAAGACGGGTAATCTAAACTTGTTACCCTTTTGCAACAGAGACAAAACAACAATTGTTTATCTCTTTCTCTGGTATTCTCAGACTTTGAAATTGACTGAGAAACTGTGCACATAGAGCAGAGAGAACGGGACAAGCTGTAGCCCTATACCACGCAGGTAGTTACGACTGAGATGTACAAGCCTTTTACAGGCAGTTGTCCTTAGCCATTAACTCACCAAGCCATCGGTTCTAGTCCACCAATGATGATTAAGTGACCGCACCTAACATCTTTAATCTCAATCACTCGTCCCGCGACCAGCTTATAGTTCACCAAGTATTATCTAGCGGCCAGTAACATATAACTTAACTTAACTTAACTTAACGTCTTTATACTGGTTTAGAAGACCCTGCAGAGTCTGTATACAACCAGTTACATTTACATCACCTTGCTCTAAAAGCTATGCGCATCCAGTTTATTCTTAAATGCATTAACTGTCCCTGCCTCCACTACCTCCCCTGGCAATGCATTCCAAGCAGACACCACTCTCTGACTAAAAAAATATTTCCTCAGAATATTCGACAACCCATTTTGGGAAACAAGATAAATAATAATCAGAGTAAAACATAGGACAGTGGATACTTGGGAATAAACATTGTAATTATATATTTTTTTAAACTTACACTATATTTCTCATAGCTTGTATATTCCTGTGAAAGTATATATATATATATATATTTATATGCACTAGTATAGTCTGTCCAAGTGAATATGGGTCGCGATGGGAAGGCAAACCCTGTACACAGAAAATTAGCTGAAACTGGATGTGTAGGGCTGAAGTGCACAGCTAACGCAGCCTTGCTGTAAACTAGGACACAATGCCACAATGTTCTTGTCAGGACGAACACGACAATAAGAAGGAAAGACCAAACCGAGCGTTCCCTGTCACCCTCTTGACTATTTGCGCCCCCTTGCCTCTTTGCACCACCTTATGCAATCCCTTTATGCGACCCCCTTTAGGAACCACTGTTTTAGAGGAATAAAATATGTTAATTGCTTGTAATGATGAAAGAGAGGCATATGCTTGGATATTATGGTAATGTCCTCAAAATTATTTTAATTTACAACATCTAAATGTCACGGCAAATGTAAACCACATTAAAAACATCGTTTTGATGTTAACTAATTATGGAGTCATTGATTAATGTATCCTTCTCGGTATGTTTGTACGATCTGTGGCAGGGACTGTCGTTTGTACATCGGCCTTTACATTCATAGCAGACAGTGCCTGATTACAGGAGACGGAGCTGAACAAAACTCACAGTGTGGCAAGCGCATCGCCTACAGAGACTGAGACGCCAGTGATGATGAATTCGGGAGAAATTGGATACATTTTGAGGGCATGTTAACGTATGAGCTATAATGATAAAGCCATGGAAGCCACGAGTGAGTTACAGCGAGACGGAACAATCGATAACAACGAGTTCTGAGCGAGAAAAAAAACTTAATCGTAGCTTAAGTAGGACGAAACAGGAGCAATGGTTATCTTTAAGTGCTATTAATTAATCAATCAAAGACAGTCGCTTCTATCGGTGCATAGGGCATTGATAAAATCAGCAAGATTTTATGCACGGTCCTGAGCTTCTCTTTCTGTCTCTCTCAGGATGAAATCAATTGATCTTGCTAACATGCACGGTCCTGAGCTGCTCTTTCTGTCTCTCTCAGGATGCAATCAATTGATCTTGCTAACATGCACGGTCCTGAGCTGCTCTTTCTGTCTCTCTTAGGATGCAATCAATTAATCTTGGTTCCTTCTCACACTCTCTTAGTATTAGGTAATATACTTCTGCGAAACTCACAAGTGTGACAGGGTCATGGATTCCACAGGGACCTCGACAGGATCCCAAAAGCATCATGATCCCAAACCAAGGGGGTCATTGAAGGCTAATTGTAAATTGGTTGGAAGCAAGGAGATAGGGAAGAAATAAAGACTAATTCAAGGTTCAGACAGGAGTTAGATGTATCGGTCATTACCAACAGAGACGACCTGGTTCAGAGATTAGATGAATCGCTCATTCAGAACAAAGGCGGCCTGGTTTAGACAGAGGTTAAATGTATCGGTCAGTCC
Organism: Ariolimax columbianus; assembly: GCA_036924085.1. Classification (NCBI taxonomy): domain Eukaryota; kingdom Metazoa; phylum Mollusca; class Gastropoda; order Stylommatophora; family Arionidae; genus Ariolimax; species Ariolimax columbianus. The sequence goes on from JAVGWX010000009.1 coordinate 7,500,576, forward strand.
CAACGAAGAAAGCCTGGTTTAGACTGAGGTTAAATGTATCGGTCATTGAGAACAAAGACGGCCTAGTTCAGACAGAGATTAGATGTATCGGTCAGTCCCAACAAAGACGGCCTAGTTCAGAGGTTAGATGTGTCGGTCAGTCCCAACAAAGACGGCCTAGTTCAGACAGAGATTAGATGTATCGGCCAGTCCCAACAAAGACGGCCTAGTTAAGACAGAGATTAGATGTATCGGCCAGTCCCAACAAAGACGGCCTAGTTCAGACAGAGATTAGATGTATCGGCCAGTCCCAACAAAGACGGCCTAGTTAAGACAGAGATTAGATGTATCGGCCAGTCCCAACAAAGACGGCCTAGTTCAGACAGAGATTAGATGTATCGGCCAGTCCCAACAAAGACGGCCTAGTTAAGACAGAGATTAGATGTATCGGCCAGTCCCAACAAAGACGGCCTAGCTTAGACAGAGATTAGATGTATCGGCCAGTCACAACAATAAAATGGGCACTAAGGGGCATTGGATTCGCTATACTCCAAGATCATTCTGAATTTTCAACAACTAAAAATATAGAGAGTGCAAATATTAATTCAGAGTTAGCCAGTTACATTTATTGCAATCTGATATGATGGAACTACTTTCATATGTATGAATATGCTGGTTGATACAGTCCTGCTTACAGATGCTCTGGCCGTAGTCACAGCGCTAGAAAGCCAGAAAAACACTGAGCTTAATGACTTAAGAGCAGCACTCTGTCAACTATGCCAGCAGTCCGCACCAAAAAGGGTAGTGGTACAGTGGGTCCCATCACACTGCAACATCCGAGGCAACGAGGAGGCAGACAGACTGGCAAAAGAAGGTGCAAGACTACCACAAACATATACTAGTATGACGTACGAAGAGTCAAAACGGCTTATCAAAGCCAGATACATGACCAAATGGGAAACCGAACATACTGGTTACACCAAAAACGATGCCTATTACCAGTTGAACCGAAGAGAGCAGGTCGTTGTCTTCAGACTTCGCACTGGCCACAATAGACTGAGGTACCACCTATTCAACAAATTGAAGATAGGTGGTACCGACGAATGCCCGTGTGGTACCGAGAAAATGACCGCTGAGCATCTGCTGCAGAACTGCCCGAAATACGAGTATCAGAGAGAGCAGATGTGGCCATCACCAGTGGAACCGCAAGACAAGCTCTATGGCAGTGTCGACAGCCTCAGGATGACCGCCGCTTTTTTCGAAAAAATAATGGTTACTGTCTGACTGCGTTCGATGAAGAAGAAGAAGAATGTATTGGTTTTTTTTTGTTTTGTATTTATTTGTTGAATGACGGTTCTTACAGATTGCTGAAAGATATGTTCAGTAACATAATCACCTCAGGTAAGGCACAATACTCAAATAGGACATCATCATTCTGGAAGTCCTGAATTTTGATTACTGCCTGCTCTCCTGTCACATCATGTGAATCTTTGTTGGCAATGTCAGGCGTGAGAATTATTCCAGGTAAGATGACTTCACGTTTACAGATTTGAACAAATCTGTCCCTACACAAAAATAGGAAAGCAGTGACATTGACAAAACACTGACATATTTCATGTTATAAATATACAACAAAAACATTAAAATACATTCAAAACAATTCATTATATACACATAAATAATATTCACATAACTTATCTTCTATTAAGCTTATTTTAAAGAATGACTGAAGTTTAGTAAAATACAAATTAATTGATTAATTTCCTTGGTCAAGTGGAAGCAAAGTTACCAATTTCAAGAGGAAGACAATGTCAAATTTGAATGTGGCTTGTAAGTTTTAACTCAAATTCTAACAGCCACACTATCTTCTTCTTCGTTCGTTCTCAAACTCCCGCTACCAAGCCTTGAAAACGGTTTGCACGTAGCACGATGTAGTCCGGAGAACAGAATGCGTTCTGTCGCAGTTTACAACTTGACTGCGTCATTTGCACTTTTCGGTCTGACACATCAGGCATTATTTAGTTCCAGGCTAGCCTTCCATCATCGATCCATTCTATTTAGCCAGTCTGCTCTGTTTCAGTCTGTTATCTATGAGGTGTAGTAGGCTCTGGTTCGCTGGGCCCGACGCTAGCAGTCAACTTTGGGTCGCTGAGCACTGCAGTTTGTGCACTTCTCAGCATCTTGATCCAGTCACGCTGTATCAGCTGGATCATGGGCGTTTAAGGCATGGAAGGTTGGGCTGGCGACTCTAACAAACAAAGATTGCCTGAATGCGTTGGACTAACGCAGGTCACGCCAGGTAGAATCACCACTTCCATACAAGGTGGTCGACAAAGAAAACGAGGTGTTAGGTGGAAGACTTTGTCTGTTACAGGAGTGGGTGTCGTAGCTGACCACTCTAGCGTCAGATGTGACAGGGATGGGGTTCGTTGGCAGTCGGATACTTCCACAACAGGCTACCACATTTAGAATGACAGTGACTCGTGGATAGAGAACCAATAACATTTTAGTTAGGGGCAGTTCAAAATTGAAGTGATGGCTAAATCAGACTACCCACAGAAGACCATTGGACAGCCATGTTGTTGACTGAGACTATAAAATACTCTGCAGAGATAAACTCTGGAGACCGGCAGAGAGACAGGCAGTAAGACTAAGTGTGAGTCTGGAAGTGAGAGTTTGCAGGGTGTTTGGCCAGTCACGCTCAATATGAGCTTATGATGGACACCCTGTAAACAGTACGAGATCTGATTGTGTGTGAACGTACAATTCGTCTCAGTACGAGAATTGAGTGAGTGTGAGTGCACAGATCGACTTAGTAAGTGATCTGATCATATGTGAGTCTTTAGATCGACTGAGTAAGTGATCTGATCATATGTGAGTCCATAGATCGATTGAGTAAGTAATCTGATCATATGTGAGTCTTTAGATCGACTGAGTAATTTATCTGAGTATATGTGTGTGTACATATCGACTGATAACGGGAATCATACGTGAGTACGTGATCCGATTATATGTCAGTACATGAACTGATTATATGTGAATGCACAGATTGCATGATTGTACGTGATCTGATTATATATGAGTGCACAGATCGACCTAGTACGTAATCTAATCGTGAGGACGAGTTTATTGATTGTGGGTTTAGGGTGCAAAAGAAGGACGGCGAGCGAACTGGATCCATTAAGTTGTAGATATAATAATTCTTGAGGTTATAAAGCTATGCTGTGATAAATATAGACTAAGAATATTCTGAGTAAAAATTTTTTAATTGTCTAGTTTGTTTATTTTATTAATAAAATTGTTCCTAGATTTAGCCAACAGGAAATACCGAGTTTTAGAGCATAGCCACACTTGGAGAAAATCAAATTGGATTTAAGACTATCCTGTAGGACTATATGGTCATCAGCCTAAGCGAAAACTGGAAGCAGCCATTATTTGTTAACTAAACACTTTCACTTAAGAAAACTCAAGTGTGACAAATATTGGCTCATGGAATAAGCTACGAAGTGAGGTAAAAACGTTCTGCACTTTTGTATTAAGGAATCAAAGCACCTACCTAAAAATGTGTCTGAACTTTAGTCCTCTGTGTGTTCACCCTGCAAGGCGATACATTTCTCCAATTTATTCCTCAACTTTCTGATACTCTGACTGTAGAACTTCTCCGTCTGAGCCCGTAACCATGTCTTCAGTTCAGTAATCCAGTCCTAGACGGTCAGAAAAACTTGTGGATATTAAACCATGCCCCATCCACTGTACTCGCCGGACTTGGTGCTTAGTTACTTTTTCCTATTCCCAAACATAAAGCATCTGCTTCATGGATATCATTATTCTGTCCATAACTTTATTACTGAACTGGAAACGTGGTTCCATGCCCAGATGGAAGTGTTCTACAATCAGGCCATCAGAAAGGTGAATAGATATGGGAAAAGTGTATGGTCTTGCAGTGTGAATACATAGACAATGACTAAAGCTCTCTCCAATTTCCAGGTAACTGTCTCGACATATTCCTACTAAAGTGGTTAACTTTTCAACCACCGCTTGTAAATCCCGTTATATACATCCACAGTGCCTCCTCATCCTCGCCTCATTTTAATTGTAAATAAGTGGTAGAGAATGTTAGGAACAAAATAAACCAATTTGTGGTTTAGGAAACCACTCCATATTTTAAATAATTTTAAATTATGGAAAATATTCTGGGAAGTAAAGGATAAATTGGTTTGCCAATCTAGTCGTATTACTACAAAATCAATTGAGTTCCATGCTAGTTCCCGACAGAAACCACGACAATTTGAAGTCTAAAAAAGAATTTTCCAGGCTGGACAGTAGATAGAAGAGAAATAGTAAAATAAGCTTGCCCATACAAAACGCCCAAGTATACACAAATTTGTTGTTGAAAGAAAGCATTTGATTTACTCAGCAAAGAAAAAAAACCGTAAGATATTAAGAGAAAGACAGAAAGAAATATTACATGATTAACATAACAGGACAAAATAAACATTCCCACATGTATAGTTTGAGTTTGTGTGGCGAAACCAGCTTTTTTATCACCAAGAAGCCATTCTCTTCATAGAGCCTGCGCTGGTCATGTGTGAGCTTACTTCCGTCCAATGTGTACCTGAACTGAGCAGTTGTTGGTATGTTCTCAGCTGTAGCAGCAACAGCATTTGGAAGCTGTCACACAGATAAGGACACATATCGCTAAACTGGGATATACACCTTTAAAATATAGTACCGGCTTCATTGCATCTGTTCGCCCCCACGTGTGCTCAGTCCCTTCAATTGCTGAAAGCGTCAACAACAGAGTACGAACTTCGTAACTCCCACAGCGGCCCGGAAATGTGTTCCTGGCCTTGTCAGATACCCACTTACAGCTGGGTCGACTGGAACATGTGGCCATACCATTAAATAACGCACGGCATACTCCGTCTATGAAGCTGAACACGAAATGATTTGAACCTGGAACGTAAAGACTGTGAACCAAGCACACAAGCCTTATACCGCCCAACCCCTTATGACTTCTTTCTGAAACCAAGCACACAAACCCTATGCCACCCAATCTCCTATGCCTTCTTTCTTAAAGAAACATTTGCTACTTTAACTGTTAAACATTGATTTGGAGCCGATGATACTGCATAGGGAATAAGCGAACAAATGGCAGTGTCTCACAGTTGGCTGCTTGTATGAGACTCAGGCAGTGTCTCACAGATGGCTGCTTGCATGAGGCTCAACAAACCAGGGCCTGACCGAGACACTATCCTGCTTCAAAGCGTCAACCCTGAAACATACAACACAGTGGAGTAGCTAACGCGGTACCCAAAAAACACAAGATGAAATCGGATATGTCTCGCAGATATCGCAGCATTGTTGAAAACTGCGACTCAGATGTCCTTTCCATGATGAATGTCAAAAAATTAAAAGATGATAATGATAAAGAATATGATAATGAAAAAAGAGAAAAAGAAGAAGAAGATGAATATTAATTTCACGCTTATTATATGTGTAATGGGGTATCACATATAACATATTGATTATCAGTGGCGGCTCATTGATTTTATTCTGGCGGGGCTCAATTATAGAAATGGAAACAAGCTTTGAGCACTGAGAAATCTGTGTATTGCTAAGTATGTTAATAACTATGATATTCATTTGTAGTAGAACTCTATCCTTCGGTGCTTGCCACTTGCGAACTTCTCAAGAACTTTTCTTTCACTAAGTCCATCTCAATGGATAACATTTCTAATGGTGTTTTCCTGTCCTCCCCATTGTTAAACATTATTTGATCAACTTCAGAGATGAAAACATCTCGTGTTGTAAAGAAGCGTCTTTGAAACATTAGCATTTTTAAAGTAGTTAAGTACCAATGGATCTAGATTTTTGCTGAATTGTATTACTTCTAAAAATACGGCTTTGTTCATCGAGACAGCTGATTCGTCATGAGCTCAAAGAGGCTGGTTGGATGCTCCATATAATTTCAATAGATCAATTATTTTCGAAAGATTTCTTTTACTAAATCATTGTGAACACGACCAGATGCCTTGTAAGGACAATTCAAACTTTGGGAAATGTTTCATCTTTGGAGAAGTTTAAAAATATCTATGTTGTGTTAACGTTTTGTTAATTTTATCTTGCTTTTTGATTTTTTTACTGAAAATATTTTAGGTCACAGACCTCTTTGTTTGTCCAACTATCATCACCTCGAAACAGTCAACACAAAACTTGTTCTAGTCGTAGCCACACAACCAGGTAATCATGTCACACATAGAAGCATCAAAGTTGCGAATAAATGTATCTCGGATCTTGCATGCAGATTGTTTTTGTTCAATATCAAATTTAGGCACGGGACGACCACTGTCTTTTAATGTAATTATCATGTGGGGACGGTGTGGGCTAGTGGTTAAGTGCCATGGCTCACAACCCGAAAGTGCTGGGTTCGATCCCCATCACAGCACCGACCGTTACCCCGGGAAAGCAAACCCTTAGAAAATGCAGGAGGACGCAGACCCTTACATAAAATGTATGCCGAAGTCTGATGCACTGTGCCGACAGGCGCAAAATAAAAACGCACACCGAATTGGGGAATTGAGACATAAGGCGGACATAAAAGAAAAATGTAATTATCTCTAGTAAGCTCATAAATATGAACGCTCCTTGTTTTAATTCCCGAACATACATTTTAAACCGATAAATTTACGTTTGAATATTTGAATGACAAAACAGGCAAGGACCAGTGAGTCCAGTATGACTATGACGCTTTTTAAAAGCGGTTCATCCGCAGTTACGTATCTTTCGTTGTCAGGACAACCGATCTAATATGAGGGCGGGTGTGTACTAAGTCATGGCCTGTCTGTAATGTAGCAAATGATACTGCAGAGGTTTTTCTGAATTACCACAATAACTGGCCTTCTGCTCAAAGTATTAGTTGCATAATTAATCATTATTTTTACTTGTTAAGGTTAAAAAAACATATCACTTAGTATAAACAACAAGATGAGGGGGGCACGCTGTGAGTCCTTACACACTGGCCGTCATTTTTGATTATTCAATTAACTATAGAACTTATTTTTGAACAGACAAATTTGTTGGCCTATTTTGCAAGTGTTCTACATTACAACAACCAACAGAAATGGAAATCGATGATCTCTGACAAAACAACTTGAAGATCTGATTTTTGTTAATAACTTGATTCTACTGTCCAATAACTGTAAGGCAGATGTCAAAATAACTAGCTTTGACAATTCACAGAAAAAAGAGCTAAATATCCGCAAACTGTAAGAACATGTGCAAGGATCGACTGTGAGACACATTCCTGCAAGATGTGGATACTACATTAGTATTAGTTGCAGCATAGACAGAGTTGGATAACAAGAAAAGATATGGAAATAAGAATAGACAAGGCAAGTGAAACTTTCAACGATGTAGGAAATTTAGTACAATTAAAACATGCAATGAAGCCAATGAGTACAATTAAAATCTTCAGCTCCAAAAAACAAGTCACTCCTATTTTGAGCTACAAAATATTGAGAACAACACAAACATTGAGAACAACAATTTTAAAAAAAACAACAACATATTTTTGCTTCCATGCTGAGAGCATTAGAATGCGGTTTCTGTTTTGGAAAACTCAGTGAAAGAGAAACAGAGATAAATTAAATGGTACATGGAAAACAGACTGCAAGACAGACAGAAGATATCAAAAAGTCACTTAGAGTCCTGGAATGGTTGACACAGAACATCAGGACTATTGATGTTGAAGACTTGTGCTGAATGGGAAGTTAAACATTTTAATTTGAATTGTTATACTTAGCTTACAAAAATTTGTGAAATCAGTTTATCTACCAACTGTTTAATATATTAAGTGTTGTTATCACCATAAAGGATACCACGCCATCACCACTATGATGCGAGCTGCCCAAGTGACCAAACACAATCTTCAGCCTATCTGCCATTGCAAGTCATTAAACTTTCTGTAACTGCTGAGAAGTCTGTATTTGGTTTCCTGAATCCAATTTGAAACCACAGTCAGTCTGAAGGTGAACATTATAATATTATAAATAATAAGCTTAAATAAATTCATTATAAATAAATGGGAAATACGTTTCCTTTTATACAATCAGCACTGTAAAACAAAAAAATTAGATGTCACATACCACCGTACAGTGGTGGACTGGTTCTATAGAATAGCGCCACTGCACCTTCCAAGAATGCTGTAAGAGACAACTAAAGAGGGCCGTATATATGGTTAGCCGCCTCATCATGTAACACAATTGCTATTGAAACGGTCACTAGGATCAAAATGCTGAAAAGTTGCCAGCGACCCATAGCTGACTGCTAGCGTTAGGGCCAGCGACCCATAACTGACTGCTAGCGTTAGGGCCAGCGAACCAGAGTTGTCAATCACCTTCTACAGCCCTACATTGTGATCCTGAATAACAGACTACAACAGAGCAGACTATCTAAGGAGAAGTGAGAAAAGAGGGAAGGCTAACTCGGCTTTCAAAAATTGCTGATGAAGTCGGATGTGTCAGACCGACGGGTGCAAATATCGTAGTCAATCCGTTAAATACGTCACAACGTATTCCGTTCTCTGGACAACATACTGCTACTTGCAAAGCGATTTTCTGGGTTTGGTAGCGGGAGATTGAGAACAAACGGAAAATACAAGACGAAGAAGAAAAAGAAGAAACGGTCTGTGCATATGTGTGATTACAGGTCCGAAATATAGAAGTTCTAAACTTTGTTGCGAGAGGTTGTGGAAGCAGCGATATCACGCAAAGATCGTTGAGCTGGAGATGTGGTACCCACGCCTGAAAATAGAAGGACACTTAGAACAACATTATGCCGAAGACGGATGTGTCGGACTGAAAGGTGCAAATATCGCAGTCAAGCTGTAAACTAGCGACACAACACATTCCATTCTCTGGACTACATCCTGCTACTTACAAAGCCATGTTCAGGGCTTTGTAGCGGGAGATTAAGAACGATCGCAGAAGAAGAAGAACAACATTGTGGTGGCCATTTGCCTGTACAAGTCTACGGGTCGTCCACTAATGCGATGGTGAGATGAACCGACCAAAGACTTAAGCCATGGCCATCTTTACTTTTACTAGATTAAGATGGCCGGGCCTAAAGCCCACATTGGCACAGTTGGCTTCGTGGCGTACTGCAGATTTGCCGGACTGACCCGAGGGATAAATGAAATAATGAATATGATACATTATTTACTTTGTAGCTTCACTTTGTGGCATAAAGTTAGCCACCCATATACCCACCTTTTACAGGGGACAACAAAGTATATTATGTAACGTTTTAAATGCTGACATTTTACATAACATGCCGTGTTTTTTTATGAACGTACGACATTGACGATTTTTTTTCTGCATTAGCGTTTAAAGAATATATTCTGAAATATACACTCATTTTTCAATACGAAAACACAAAATACAACTATTGCGTCCTTTAAAAAATGGACTAGTCTTATCTAAGCTATTTATCTATTAACTCTATAAACCCATCTTGATGTTGAGGTGAAGAGATGCGCATTCTGACTGACCTAGATCTGTTGTACGACTGTTTATATAGTTGCAGCTTGGTGTTTAAAAATTAACAAGTGGTTTTGTTTGTTTGTTGTACAGACGAATATTTGTCTTGATATTATGTAAATATATTTGCATAATTGACACACGTGATTATTATTTGTATTTATATATATGTCTGATGTACGTACATGCATACATACTCGGAAAAAAATATGTTTTAAAATATGTTTGTTTACTCTAATATATCGCTATATACAGTGTGTATGTGCGTGAATGAATGTATGTATATGTGCAAGCGTGTGTACGTATGTATGTGTGTATGTACGTGTGTATATATATTTATGAAAGAGAGCAGACATTCAAAGCATCCATGCGTCGCTGCAGGCGGCATAGCTGAGACGGGGTGGGCAGCCTGTGCACATGCCAGACACAAGACTGCCGAAGAGACACTTGTACTCTTAAGGAAGGCTGGCGAAAAAAAGGTCGCCTAAAAGATGCGATTTGAGGACAGCCTGAACGAAACTCTGCTGAGATTCTGTCACATTGATGAAGACAACTGGGAGAGTATTGAGGAAAACAGATCGGACTGGTAAAGCACAGTAAACGGTGGCGTTGCTGAAGGACAAAGTCATCGTATGTAGACAGCGAAACTGAAAATCCTGATACGGAATGAAGGAGCAGAGAAACTATCCTCATCGACCTCAAAAGACTTTGTGTACAAACCGTGCAATAGAAGATTTCGTGCTTGCATTGGACTGATGAGTCATGTGAGGTCCAGCAAACACCGACCGAGACATGACAGCCAGTGCAGAAACAAAACAAAACAGAACACACACAGCAAGGATGATGTCTGTGGTTGTCATTGACAACGATGGACAGTTAACATCATGTATGTATGTGTGTGTGTATGTGTGTGTGTGTAAGGAGGTTGATGTGTTCGAGAGGTAAGGCATGTGCCTCGCAACACGATGAACGGAAACTGTATGCGATCAAATTCTGCAAGTTTCAAGCCGCCCCTGGTTTCAAGGGAGGTAGTACCAGAGTACCTGCATTCTGAATTACCTCCAGTCGTCTTGACCTTACCATTATCGCTAGCGATGGGCAACTAACTTATGTATGCGTGTGTATGTGTTCATATGTATGTGCGTGCGTGCGTGCGTGCGTGCGTGTGTGTATGTATGCATGGTTGTAAGTATTGCTTTACGGAACGTGCGACTATGACATATAGACTAAGTTCGTCGCACACAAATTGATGGACACCATTACTTTCCAACGTTCTTACCATCAAGCCTAGATACGTTGGTCCATTGCCTCGGAACATTAGAATTTGTTGTATGCGTTATATGAGTATGTTTTTTGTTATTTCCCACCTGTCCGATGTTTGTATAATGGCTACTCCTGAGCCTAGTCGCTGTGTACTGAGGCTGAAGCATGAATGTTGCATCCCTAGTTGTGTAGTAATGTGTGCTGCATGTTGATCTGTATGTATGTTAGTCTCCTGGACCATTAAAAAGTCTGGTTTGTATTTTTTGGCGAGGCATATGAGCTTATTCAACTTCTCGCGCATACCGCGGATGTTGATGCTGAGTATTTTCATTTCTGCCATTTACAAATTATTTATTTATTTATTTTAATGTTGTTTTTTTTTGTATGTGTGTGCATGATCGCGCGCGTGTGCGTGTTTGAAGTGTTTTGTTTTGGTGTGAAGTGGTGAGATTAAATCTCATCGGCGCTGTCCAGTGCAATCATCAATTTTGGTGGTGTGTCTAGGAGGGGGACCCTTTGTTCTAGAGGGGTCCCCCAAATGGTCGTGGTTGCTTCTTCTTCTGTCCTAAAAAGGGCTGGCCGCTTGCTCTCACAAGTGTCCCTGGAGCTGTGGCGACGCTCCTTTCCTTGGTGTTGTTGTGTGGGTGATGGTGGGGCTGGGAAATCTTCTGGTCTGTGCGTATATTTGGGTTGTGGAGGGTTTCTCTCGGACTGGGGGCTGCTTGGCCCAGACCTGTGCCTCCTCCTCTTGTTCGTCACCGTGATAAAGGCCTCCGGGTCTGTCGGTGGTGCTTTTGTTGTTGTTGTTGCTGCTTGTGTTGATGTTGTAATGGGGACATGGCGATAGTCCAGGTCAGCAACAACACACACACACATACAATAGTAAATATCCATGCACCAAGCACTTACAGAGACCAACCTCTTTTCTACGAAACTTTAGACGACCTACTGACACGTTCATACCAGGGTCATAGTATCATTCTGGGTGGAGACTTCAATTGTGTTCTGTCAGACAAAGACGTTTTTGGCAACAACGTCGGAGCGCAGTTACGGAAACTCAGAGGAACGGATACAAACCAATTGGAAATATTACAAGACATAATAAGCACGCACAGTTTAGTTGACACATACAGACACAAATACCCACATGGGACAGAAACCACACACAAAAATAGTGGACACCCTAGGGCCGCACGTCTAGACAGAATATACGTGCACTCAGATCTATACACCACACACGCCAAGCATCTGCCAGAAACACTAAACTTTACAGACCACAAGGCAGTCATGGCTACCATCAATACAGCAGAAACAAACACACCACTTAGACGCTCCACGCATTGGAAGTTCAACAACACACTGCTACAAAATGAAGGCTACGTTAACCACATTACACACCTCATCCTAACATACGTTTATGACACACAAACAGAAAACATTGAACGTTGGGAAATACTTAAAAACACAATTCGAGAGAGAACAAGGATTCTTGCAACCAAAATACATAGAGAGAAGATGAGACAGGAAAAAATAATAGAAAAAGCCATCCATCTAACGAAACAAATAGACAAATACTCACCACGTATATACACATTACAAGACGAACTAGAAAAATGTCAACACTACAGGTTTCAAGGAGCTTTCATGAGAACAAAACTAAACACGATAACACAGGAAATACCAAGTAAACAATACCTAACAATAGAACAGAATGTACAGAGGAGCAGACATATAGGAGTAATAGTAGACCTAGAGGGCAACACGCACACAGACACACCAGATATAGCGCGAGTTTTCGAGACATACTACAAAGAACTTTACACAAGCGAAGACACAGGAAAACAGATCCAAGACGTTTTCACAAAATATGCAAGAAAACTCAACAGCGAGGAGAAACTGGGCATTGACGCTGACATTACACTCACAGACATAACAAATGCAGTAAACAACATGCAAAAAGGCAAGTCACCAGGACCCGATGGGCTCACATCAGAATTCTACCAACACTTCTTCCCCATTTTAGGACCACTCCTTCTCAAAGTATATCAAGAAACTTTTAAAAAGAACGAGCTTCCTCCCAGCCAAAATCTGTCCTACATTACACTAATACCAAAGGATAACGCAGACAAAACACAACTTAAAAATCACAGACCCATATCACTTCTAAACGTAGACTACAAAATCTTAACTAAAACTCTAACAAATAAACTCAAACCATTTATGCCATCACTCATACACGAGGACCAGCAGTGCAGTGTACAAGGCAGAAATATACACCAGCATACACATTTTATCAGAGACATTATCAACCTCACACACTAGAAAAACACGAAATCATCAATCCTTTCCCTGGATCAAGAAAAAGCTTTCGATAGGGTATCCCATCAGTACCTCCATAAAGTCCTCGAGAGTTGCAACATAGGAGACCATTTTAGAAAGTGGATAAAAATCCTATACGCAAAGCCTGAAAGCAAGGTACTGGTAAACCACCAGGTTACAAGTGCCTTTCGGCTAACGAGATCAGTGAGACAGGGATGTTCCCTGTCCCCATTGCTCTATACCCTTGCCTTAGAGCCCCTATTAGAGAAAATCAGACAAGACACCTCCATAAAAGGCACACACATACATGGAGCGAAGGAGAAGAAGTTGCTTGCCTACGCAGACGACACCGTCTTCTTTCCCCCAGACTACACATCAATAGAAAACATTCTAAACACGTTTGCACAATTTGGCAAAGACAGTGGGGCAAAAATAAATATACAAAAATCCACTATAATGGGCATAGGCCAGTGGAAAAACAAAGTAGACTTTCCTTTTGTTCTAAAAATAACAGACTCCATTAAATTGTACGGCATAACCTTCCTATCTGACCCCAACCACATTCACCACGACACATGGACACATTTAACGACCAAAATAAAAGACATGCTACAAAGATACAGATACAAAACAGCCACAATTTTTGGCCGTAGCATAATAGTAAACACATACATCATCCCCAAATTAATCTACACAGCCACAGTGTTTGAACCCCCACAGCAGACAATCAAAGATATCAACAAACTCATTAGGAGTTTCATTTTCGCAAACACCATACACAGCATAAGCCAACACACACTGGCACAAGACAAGAGACTCGGAGGTATCGCACTCCAAAACATTCAGACCAAAATACAGTCCCTCCGAATAGGCCATGTCGGGCGGATTGTCAAACATCCAGAACAACACACACTTGCGCACTACTACATTGGCCTCAGTATATCCAAGCTGATACCAATAAATAACGCAACCCCACACTTCTGTGGGACATTACCGCCTTTCTACACGTCATGCATAAAAGCCATCCTAGGACACGAACAACTAACACAACAGAAGACAAATCAAATATACAAACATCTAGTCAAGCTACAAGCACCCCCACTACACCTTAGAATAAAAAGAGGTTACAAATATTTTAAAACAGACTACACGAACACGTTCACAAATCTACACAACCCACACATTACACCAAAAGCTAGAGAAGTCGCTTACAGACTTTTTTTCAACCTAACTCCCATAAACACAGGAAAACAACGCAAACCCAAATGTCAACTATGTCAGATGAGAGAAAAAGAAACAGAAGACCACATTTTCTACTCGTGCAGTACAGTCACACCCACAAGACAAATTCTACAAGACACAATCGAGACACAAACAAGACAGAAGGTAGACATGTATAAGGCAATAATGTTAAACACTATACCAGACACGACACCAAACATTCAAACACAAATGCTAATTCTGCTATCAGAATACAGACACATCATATGGAGATGTAGAAATGAAGCCTCATATCGCTTCAGAACATACTCCCCAGACACTCTACTTCACATGTTCATGAGAAAGGCGTTGTCCAGTAGCGACATACAAATGTAAATGTTGTACTGGAAATATGTATGTTATAATATGCTTCATCTTTTTCAATTTCAACTTTCAATTTCAATTTAAACTTAAACTTAAATTTCTCTTGCCAAGTCAAACAGGAAAAAATGTATCAATGGGGAAAAGAGTGAATGAATGTTTGCCGTTTTGGGACTATCCCTCATTTTTCTCCCAAAACCCCACAACCAAAAATAACAGTATTAAACAGTTCACAGAGCAGGAAAGTATCAATTTCCCCCTTTCCAACTGAGGGGTGGCTTCTCTGCTGAACTAAATCACTCAAACACTCCCCCAGCGGTCAAATCTTATCTCCTGTCTTTTCAATTCACCAGTTTTATGGTGGTCCTCTCCTCCGCCGGTCAGTTCCTCGGTCTGGACTAAAAGGACAATGGACAGGAAATAGGCGCTTTTTTTAATGGCATAGGGGACTGACAGGAATCCTAGGGTAAAGAATGGTTCTAATGTAGGCCATACATTACTTACCCCTTTGACTACTGTACAAATACACAAAACCTTATGACTCTATAGCCTTTTTAGAATAATATAATACTTATATATATATATACAAATGTGTGTGTAAAGCAAATATGTATGTACGGATATGTACTCATGTTGCATATATGTATGTGGGTACGTAAGTTTATTCATGTACACATACGTACATATATATGTGTGTATGTACATGCGTACATAAGTGTGCGTGTATGTGTGTATGTGTGTGTATACGTATATATGTATGTATGTATGGAGGGATGGATGGATAGACGGATGAATGCATGTATGTATGTATGTATGCATGTATACATGGGTGTAAGCATGAGTGGGTATATATACATATACGTATATATGTGTGTGCGCATGTGTATATATATATATATATATATATATATATATATATATATATATATATATATATGCCTGTGGATATGTGCCTGTAGGTGTGAAAAGATATATGTATATGCAAAATGAATAGGTATGTATCAGCAAGTACGCATGTGCATTAGTTTATTTTATTTTGGCATTCATTTATATGTACATTCATTTATGCTTTCACAAATAAATGTATGTCACCTTTCACCTCACAAAGTGTAACTCCCACCATCTCACGTTTCATCTCATGGGAATTTTCACCTCACTTCATTTCACATCACACAACATTTTGTTTTAAAATTGTGCAATAAAGATTTTTTCAACAAAAAAAAAAAAATATATGAGTATGTTTACTACGAGGTATCGATATCGGAATGTTTAGTTAGAACTGATACATTTGTTAGTATCTGGGAGTCAGGTAAAATAATGTATTAGCCATGCATAGTGCTGGCTGAAAAGGATGCGTACCGATGGGAGAAATTGTTCGAGTAAAGACGATACTGGTCCTGAAATCAGAAATGGTTGTCGCTATACAGAAAGTGTCTAGGCGCATGGCAACCGTGCTTTGTTGCACCCTGGCTTAGTTGTTATTTACATTATTATGTGTGTCTGGTATTTTCTATTGGAATGTTTAGTTGGTAGTTATATTGGAATGTTTAGTTGATTTATATATTGGAATATTTAGTTGGTACCGATATATATTTATTGGAATGTCTAGTTGGTATTTATATTGAAATGTTTAGTTAGTATTTATATTAGAATGTTTAGTTGGTATTTATTTTGAAATGTTTAGTTAGTATTTATATTATAATGTTTAGTTAGTATTTATATTAGAATGTTTAGTTGGTATTTATATCATAATGTTTAGTTGGTATTTATATTGAAATGTTTAGTTAGTATTTATATTATAATGTTTAGTTGGTATTTATATTAGAATGTTAAGTTGGTATTTATATTGGAATGTTCAGTTGGTATATATATATATATTGTCTTTGATCTATGGGAACTTCTTCAATCGTTTGGATCTACTGTTTATGCCGGTTAGTTCCTCAACAAGTTATTCTGGTCACATAAAAAACACAACAGTAAAACGTAAGTAACATGGTAAGATAAATGTAATTGTCTTTATTATTGTTATTAAATAAATATAATCCATTTAAGTCTTTTACTGTAATTAAAAACAATTGTCAATTTATTACACATCTACTCTAAAAGTGTAACTCTAAACATGGATTTGCAATATATGTTAAGGAAACCATATTAAACACCTATTACTAATACTGGATTACCGGACCACCCATTCTTCAGCAGCGCTAACACCGTTTCGGGTCCCAACTTCTCTTCCAACGGTCTCTGTCTTGGGCCACGGTGGGCTAGTGGATAGTGAGTCGTCCATCTGGGGCATCGTGAATTTGCGGGATGCAAGGCAGTCGGACCAACGTGTTGGTGGTCGTCCCCGTGGTCGTTTCTTATCTCTAGGGTACCATATTGCTGTCGCTGTGCTCCATCGATCGTCAGTTCTTCGCAGTAAATGGCCTCCCCAGCGATGTTTGATCGTGTCTGCATAAATAACTGCATCGTCCAGCAGGGACAATTGCCGTACGAGTTGTGAAGACCTTTTGTGCGCTGGCTATGAAGCGTGAGGCCGACAATGCGTCTGTTCAGGGAAGCTTGGGTCACTCTTGAGTTTGGACTCCATCTCTTTCGTGTGTCTATGCCTCCGCAGCATAGCATATCGCAGGTAGTACTGTGGAGTTGAATAGAGAGGTACGCAGGCTCTGGTCGGTGGATGGTGTCCAGTACCGGCTCTATCGAAGACAAAACCGCCAAACTCGCGCCATCTTGTCAACTCTGGGCTTAAATCGTTCTACATGTTGAGCAGGCGTCCAAGATAGATCTACTCCTCCACGTCGTCGAGTCTCTCTCCATCCAGGAAGTCTGGGAAGCGATTAGATTGCGCATGGACGTGTTCACTTCGAGTCCAGCTTTCTTTCCCTGCATTTCTTTGGTGTCTGTGGCTGCCTCCGTGATGAGTAATAGATCATCTGTCTGTGGCTGCCTCCGTGATGAGTAATAGATCATCTGTCTGTGGCTGCCTCCGAGATGAGTAATAGATCATCTGTCTGTGGCTGCCTCCGAGATGAGTAATAGATCATCTGTCTGTGGCTGCCTCCGCGATGAGAAATAGATCACCTGTCTGTGGCTGCCTCCGCGATGAGTAATAGATAATCTGTCTATGGCTACCTCACTGATGAGTAATAGATCATCTGTCTGTGGCTGCCTCCGTGATGAGTAATAGATCATCTGCAAAATGAAGGTGATTTAGCAGCCAGCCATTTATGTTGATGCCAAATGTATCCCAGTCGCCCCGGCTGATGACGGATTCCAGGCATTTTGAGAAATAGCTCGATGAGATGGAGATCCTCTTGGCGTACTTCTCTTTGAATGGGTACTGCTACCGGTATTTGGAAGGGTTGGGCGGTACTCGTGCAATCAGTGTAGCAGTCAACAAGGATTCTTGTGGTATCCCGGGTCGACCCATTGATCTATTGGTTCTACCGAATCAAACGCTTTCTTGTAGTCGATGAAGGTGTAAATTAGTAGGGTCTGGTACTCTCGGGCTGTTTCGAGCAGTCGGCAGCAGGTTGAAATCGGATCTATGGGGCTATATGCACGGCGAAATCCAGCATGTTCGATACGTTGCGTCTTGTTTTGGGTTGGCTGAATTCTAGCATTCCGTGAATATTTTGTAGGTGACCAGGTGCGGGCGTGATTGGTCGGTAGTTGGCGAGATCTTCTTTGTCTCCTTTTTTGTATAGAAGGATCGTTTTTGTGTAGGAGGATCGTTTTTGTGTAGGAGGATCGTTTTTGTGTAGGAGGATCATTTTTGTGTATGAGGATCGTTTTTGTGTATGAGTATCATTTTTGTGTAGGAGGATCGTTTTTGTGTAGGAGGATCGTTTTTGTGTAGGAGGATCGTTTTTGTGTAGGAGGATCATTTTTGTGTATGAGGATCGTTTTTGTGTATGAGTATCATTTTTGTGTAGGAGGATCGTTTTTGTGTAGGAGGATCGTTTTTGTGTAGGAGGATCGTTTTTGTGTATGAGTATCATTTTTGTGTAGGAGGATCATTTTTGTGTATGAGTATCATTTTTGTGTAGGAGGATCGTTTTTGTGTAGGAGGATCGTTTTTGTGTAGGAGGATCGTTTTTGTGTAGGAGGATCGTTTTTGTGTAGGAGGATCATTTTTGTGTATGAGTATCATTTTTGTGTAGGAGGATCGTTTTTGTGTAGGAGGATCGTTTTTGTGTAGGAGGATCATTTTTGTGTATGAGTATCATTTTTGTGTAGGAGGATCGTTTTTGTGTAGGAGGATCATTTTTGTGTATGAGTATCATTTTTGTGTAGGAGGATCGTTTTTGTGTATGAGGATCATTTTTGTGTATGAGCATCATTTTTGTGTAGGAGGATCGTTTTTGTGTAGATGGATCGTTTTGAACTGCGCCAAGCTATCGGTATTCTACCTGTGCGTTGATAGGTTGAGAACCGCTGGGCCAGGGCCTGGTAGAGCGGTAGTTCGCAGGCTTTGAGATGCTCTGCTGTTAGTTCATCCTCGCCGAGTGATTTTCTTTGGGGCGTGACGGATTTCTAAGTATAGTGAGTCTGGGGGAGGAAGTGGGGGGGAGGGGCAAAACGGGATGGTTGGGGCGGGGAAGGGATGGTATGATGGTTTAAATAATTATGTGTAGTATTCTTTTACAATCGATACCATACCCAGCTTTGACTCGGTAGGGAACCCAATTGCTGTTTTTAAGCAGGGAATGACATGTCTGTGTTCGGCAATGCTCCGAAAGGCATGTTTTATGCTTTGCCGAGCCTCCGCCGCAGCGAGGAGACGTTTGCGGACGAATTCTTCGTGGTTCTCATTTAGTTTTTGGTGACAAGAAACTATTGCAGTGAAATAGTAGATTTATTTCGCAAAACGTTGCTAGCCTAGTTCCTTATTTCACTGGAATAGGGACCCAGATAAGTTTCGCCAAGTTGGCGTGGGTACATCCTTGCATTAAAGTCTCCAATGATGACTTTGTAGTAGTTGCGGCTATTCTTAAGGGCGTCACGGAGGCTGTCATTAAATTCTGCGTGGTCTGGTTCTGCTGTCGGTGTGTATGCTTGTATGATGGTGACATTTGTAGCGACTTGAGATGGCGATGTCAAAGGATGCAGACTACGGCTTATGAATTACACGTTTTGGACGAGGTGGGCGGAGAGGGCGGAGAGGGCGGGGGGGGGGGGGGGGGGGGACAAGGAATCTGACTCCTCCTGATGTTCAATTGTTCTCGCGGACCCCTAGATAAACGCCCGTGCCATATTCTCAGAGTGATAAGGGTTCTTTTTCTATGTTTGTCTCAGCGAGACCGAGGATGTAATCTACTGCTCTCGTCCACCAGGTGGCTTAGGTGTGTCGCAGAGCATATAGAACGGCAGTTGAGCGTAACAATTATCAATTGGCTTTTTTGTGAGTCAGTTTGGGACAGAGAATGCCCCTGACTGCGTTTTGTCGACGCTACTTGGTGGATTGGCAGGGATAGACCGTAGAAGGTCGGGGACGGTGTTGCGTGTTAAAGTTGATTGGAGCCGTGTGTGTGCCTTTTACCTGTGGGGTGGGGGCTGATTCTGAACACAACTCCCTTCATTGCATGTCTGCCTGTGATCGTTTGATTTGTTTAAGTGATACACTTTTGCGATGGAAAGCTTGACTCGTCGATTCGCTCCATCGAATCAATCTTGTGATCTGTTTTTTCCAGGACTAACACTACATTGTTGTTCATTTCTCTTTGGATTTTAAAGTGCCTCGTTATTTGTTGATATAGTAAAGTAACATACTCTCTGAAGGCACCTGTGTTTTCGGCGAAAACTGCGAAATGTGTAGGATGTATCATGGCCATCTATAGTCTATTTTTTTCTAAAGCAGGTCATGAATCTAGCCTGCGTATATAGTAAATACCCTCCATTATCCGAACCGGCCAGGGACACAGGTCAGACGAAGGCTTACGAGATCAGAATTCTGAGAATAAGTCAAACAGTGCTCCCAAACAATGTTAAAATAAAACCAAATAACATGGCCAATCAAATTTAATTGGATTTGTCATTTGATCAGTTCTGTTTAGTTGAAACATGCCATTCAGTCTTTAAAATTCTCATACAACAATCGTTGCGAACACAAAATACAAGAAGTTTTTATTGTCTGACATTTCTTTTAACAATCAAGCTTGTAATTGTGCATCCAACTTTGTTTGGACTAACTCAGCAATACTAAAATAAGCTTTCAGTTCCTCCCAGTTCATCAACATGCATGCATTGCCTTTCTTGGCACAAGCCACCTGGTACATGAAGGTTTTTCAAAAGGAAGAGGGGCAGTTTGAGCAGTCTCAGATTCTGTAGCTGTCTTGATCACTTTAAGCAAATCTTTGTAAAATTCCCGTCTTAACTCGCTATGTTGAGACCAGTGAGGTATCTCTGACACGAGACCAGTGAGGTATCTCTGACACGAGACCAGTGAGGTATCTCTGACACGAGACCAGTGAGATATCTCTGACACGAGACCAGTGAGGTATCTCTGACACGAGACCAGTGAGGTATCTCTGACAATAAAATCCGATATTTGATGGTAGCATTGATACTGCATGTTGAATGACCAACGCAAGAAAATAACAGACACATTTAAGCTGCACACAGTGGGGAGACACATCTTTCAATCCCGACCACATTTAGCTGTTACACCCAACCATGTTTGACGCACAATGGCTATGGACGTACTGTACCATCTGATACAAGCCAAATGCAGTTTGTAAGACTTTGACAGCATTTTGAAATTTCCTACTCAATCGAATTGAATATATGTTTTCTCCCGTGGCCTCTTATACCGGAATTAAACCTTGAAATTCAGTCGAAATTTCTTTTGTTATATCACTAAGAAAACGAAGCAAAATATACATATTTTTGTGTTGAAATGTCCGTAGATTCATCTGTTAACAGTCAAAATAACATACTTTTTTTCTTTCAGTTATCAATCAGATCGGTTTTCATGGAAAGCGATATAATGTTCTTTATTAAGCATGAGTGTTTAGTTTTGTGTGTTATTCGTCCATCATGAGTGATGAAACCTTTTCTCTTTTCGTTCAACCAGTTCTTTCAGTTGAGTATTCTGTGAGTCTGGGTGGGAATAGTTCTGTGAGTCTGGGTTGTGGCTGGGTGGGAATAGTTCTGTGAGTCTGAGTTGTGTCTGGGTGGGAATGTTCTATGAGTCTGGTTTGTGGGAATAGTTCTGTGATTCTGGGTTGTGGGAATAGTTCTGTGATTCTGGGTTGTGGGAATAGTTCTGTGATTCTGGGTTGTGGGAATAGTTCTGTGATTCTGGGTTGTGGGAATAGTTCTGTGATTCTGGGTTGTGGGAATAGTTCTGTGATTCAGGGTTGTGGGAATAGTTCTGTGATTCTGGGTTGTGGGAATAGTTCTGTGATTCTGGGTTGTGGGAATAGTTCTGTGATTCTGGGTTGTGGGAATAGTTATGTGATTCTGGGTTGTGGGAATAGTTCTATGAGTCTGGTTTGTGGGAATAGTTCTGTGATTCTGGGTTGTGGGAATAGTTCTGTGATTCTGGGTTGTGGGAATAGTTCTGTGATTCTGGGTTGTGGGAATAGTTCTGTGATTCTGGGTTGTGGGAATAGTTCTGTGATTCTGGGTTGTGGGAATAGTTCTGTGATTCTGGGTTGTGGGAATAGTTCTGTGATTCTGGGTTGTGGGAATAGTTCTGTGATTCTGGGTTGTGGGAATAGTTCTGTGATTCTGGGTTGTGGGAATAGTTCTGTGATTCTGGGTTGTGGGAATAGTTCTATGAGTCTGGTTTGTGGGAATAGTTCTGTGATTCTGGGTTGTGGGAATAGTTCTGTGATTCTGGGTTGTGGGAATAGTTCTGTGATTCTGGGTTGTGGGAATAGTTCTGTGATTCTGGGTTGTGGGAATAGTTCTGTGATTCTGGGTTGTGGGAATAGTTCTGTGATTCTGGGTTGTGGGAATAGTTCTGTGATTCTGGGTTGTGGGAATAGTTCTGTGATTCTGGGTTGTGGGAATAGTTCTGTGATTCTGGGTTGTGGGAATAGTTCTATGAGTCTGGTTTGTGGGAATAGTTCTGTGATTCTGGGTTGTGGGAATAGTTCTGTGATTCTGGGTTGTGGGAATAGTTCTGTGATTCTGGGTTGTGGGAATAGTTCTGTGATTCTGGGTTGTGGGAATAGTTCTGTGATTCTGGGTTGTGGGAATAGTTCTGTGATTCTGGGTTGTGGGAATAGTTCTGTGATTCTGGGTTGTGGGAATAGTTCTGTGATTCTGGGTTGTGGGAATAGTTCTGTGATTCTGGGTTGTGGGAATAGTTCTGTGATTCTGGGTTGTGGGAATAGTTCTATGAGTCTGGTTTGTGGGAATAGTTCTGTGATTCTGGGTTGTGGGAATAGTTCTGTGATTCTGGGTTGTGGGAATAGTTCTGTGATTCTGGGTTGTGGGAATAGTTCTGTGATTCTGGGTTGTGGGAATAGTTCTGTGATTCTGGGTTGTGGGAATAGTTCTGTGATTCTGGGTTGTGGGAATAGTTCTGTGATTCTGGGTTGTGGGAATAGTTCTGTGTAACTTTATTTGTCCCATCATTCTTCCTTGTCCATGATGACGCATGATTTCCATCACATGGTCAACAGAACGGATTGCACAACAATTTACAACTCTGCTGAGTTTACCTAGATGTCTTCTCTACTTTAATTTCACTCTGACCTTTTCATAAGGGTTTTCATCATGTATTTCATGGTTTTTCATGATTTGAGAGATTACAAACTTTTGAAAAAATGATGCAGTGACACAATTTACAATAAGCCTCCTCTGGCCACCAGCAACTTTTTTTCCCCCAAACAAATGACGTTTTTCTCCAATTACTGTAGTACTTACGTTTCCTTTTATAAGATAATTTCCATTTCTGTGATGACGTAGTCGAAGATTATAAACCTTGTGTATTATCAATCACAAAATCGAAAACTGGTAATTGAAAAAATAGTTGACAGACAGAACTAACTCGTATAATGTAAAAAATATAAATTGTTCTTGTCTTGATTCTCTCTGTACTTAAATACAGTCGTGCCCAGATGTTGTTACATACTATAACCACCAGATTTGTACTAGATAGTGACCAATACGGTCAAATAAAACTAAATATAATTTTAAATAACATATTGCAGCTTCAATTATTGTTTTCTTTTATTTTAATTCAAACGATTTTAGAAATTTTTTTTTAACCCAGGAAAAAGCAACAACAAAAATCATTATCATGTAGCATGTCCGTTGTAGAACGTCGCTCCCATCACAGTCTGTCTGAAAGAAACTCGTTTCCTTGCCAAAACTCCAGCCTGCACCACAATCATACTCAGGCATTCCTGGATATCTTGGTACCATCGTCTTCTCGGTCTACCCTTTCCTATGGTTACGCCTGACTGTTATTGTTGATTAACTAGGTCTGCCTAACTGTTCGCTCTTTTGCAGTCAATGCCAAGCTGTAGAATTTGCAACAGTTTTGTAGGTGGTGAGTGGAGCTGTATAAGGTGTTGGTGATTGTTAGGGTGGAGGTGTATAAGGTGTTGGTGATTGTTGGGGTGGAGCTGTATAAGGTGTTGGTGATTGTTGGGGTGGAGCTGTATAATGTGTTAGTGATTGTTGGGGTGGAGCTGTATAAGATGTTGGTGATTGTTGGGGTGGAGCTGTATAAGGTGTTGGTGATTGTTGGGGTGGAGCTGTACAAGGTGTTGGTGATTGTAGGGGTGGAGCTGTATAAGGTGTTGGTGATTGTTGGGGTGGAGCTGTATAAGGTGTTGGTGATTGTTGGGGTGGAGCTGTATAAGGTGTTAGTGATTGTTGGGGTGGAGCTGTATAAGGTTTTAGTGATTGTTGGAGTGGAGCTGTATAAGGTGTTAGTGATTGTTGGGGTGGAGGTGTATAAGGTGTTAGTGATTGTTTGGGTGGAGCTGTATAAGGTGTTAGTGATTGTTGGAGTGGAGGTGTATAAGGTGTTGGGGTGGAGCTGTATAAGGTGTTGGTGATTGTTGGGGTGGAGCTGTATAAGGTGTTAGTGATTGTTGGGGTGCAGCTGTATAAGGTGTTGGGGTGGAGCTGTATAAGGTGTTGGTGATTGTTGGGGTGGAGCTGTATAAGGTGTTGGTGATTGTTGGGGTGGAGCTGTATAAGGTGTTGGTGATTGTTGGGGTGGAGCTGTATAAGGTGTTGGTGATTGTTGGGGTGGAGCTGTATAATGTGTTGGTGATTGTTGGGGTGGAGCTGTATAAGATGTTGGTGATTGTTGGGGTGGAGCTGTATAAGGTGTTGGTGATTGTTGGGGTGGAGCTGTACAAGGTGTTGGTGATTGTAGGGGTGGAGCTGTATAAGGTGTTGGTGATTGTTAGGATGGAGCTGTATAATGTGTTGGTGATTGTTGGGGTGGAGCTGTATAAGGTGTTAGTGATTGTTGGGGTGGAGCTGTATAAGGTGTTAGTGATTGTTGGAGTGGAGCTGTATAAGGTGTTAGTGATTGTTGGGGTGGAGGTGTATAAGGTGTTAGTGATTGTTTGGGTGGAGCTGTATAAGGTGTTAGTGATTGTTGGAGTGGAGGTGTATAAGGTGTTGGGCTGGAGCTGTATAAGGTGTTGGTGATTGTTGGAGTGGAGCTGTATAAGGTGTTAGTGATTGTTGGGGTGCAGCTGTATAAGGTGTTGGGGTGGAGCTGTATAAGGTGTTGGTGATTGTTGGGGTGGAGTTGTATAAGGTGTTGGTGATTGTTGGGGTGGAGCTGTTAAGGTGTTAGTGATTGTTGGGGTGGAGGTGTATAAGGTGTTGGGGTGGAGCTGTATAAGGTGTTGGTGATTGTTGGGGTGGAGCTGTATAAGGTGTTGGTGATTGTTGGGGTGGAGCTGTATAAGGTGTTGGGGTGGAGCTGTATAAGGTGTTGGTGATTGTTGGGGTGGAGCTGTATAAGGTGTTAGTGATTGTTGGGGTGAAGGTGTATAAGGTGTTAGTGATTGTTGGGGTGGAGCTGTATAAGGTGTTGGGGTGGAGCTGTATAAGGTGTTGGTGATTGTTGGGGTGGAGCTGTTAAGGTGTTAGTGATTGTTGGGGTGGAGGTGTATAAGGTGTTGGGGTGGAGCTGTATAAGGTGTTGGTGATTGTTGGGGTGGAGCTGTATAAGGTGTTGGTGATTGTTGGGGTGGAGCTGTATAAGGTGTTGGGGTGGAGCTGTATAAGGTGTTGGGGTGGAGCTGTATAAGGTGTTGGTGATTCTTGGGGTGGAGCTGTATAAGGTGTTAGTGATTGTTGGGGTGGAGCTGTATAAGGTGTTAGTGATTGTTGGGGTGGAGCTGTATAAGGTGTTGAGGTGGAGCTGTATAAGGTGTTGGGGTGGAGCTGTATAAGGTGTTGGTGATTGTTGGGGTGGAGCTGTAGAAGGTGTTGGTGATTGTTGGGGTGGAGCTGTATAAGGTGTTGGGGTGGAGCTGTATAAGGTGTTGGTGATTGTTGGTGTGGAGCTGTATAAGATGTTGGTGATTGTTGGGGTGGAGCTGTATAAGGTGTTGGTGATTATTGGGGTGGAGCTGTACAAGGTGTTGGTGATTGTTGGGGTGGAGCTGTATAAGGTGTTGGTGATTGTTAGGATGGAGCTGTATAATGTGTTGGTGATTGTTGGGGTGGAGCTGTATAAGGTGTTAGTGATTGTTGGGGTGGAGCTGTATAAGGTGTTAGTGATTGTTGGAGTGGAGCTGTATAAGGTGTTAGTGATTGTTGGGGTGGAGGTGTATAAGGTGTTAGTGATTGTTTGGGAGCTGTATAAAGTGTTAGTGATTGTTGGAGTGGAGGTGTATAAGGTGTTGGGGTGGAGCTGTGTAAGGTGTTGGTGATTGTTGGGGTGGAGCTGTATAAGGTGTTAGTGATTGTTTGGGTGGATCTGTATAAGGTGTTGGGGTGGAGCTGTATAAGGTGTTGGTGATTGTTGGGGTGGAGTTGTATAAGGTGTTGGTGATTGTTGGGGTGGAGCTGTTAAGGTGTTAGTGATTGTTGGGGTGGAGGTGTATAAGGTGTTGGGGTGGAGCTGTATAAGGTGTTGGTGATTGTTGGGGTGGAGCTGTATAAGGTGTTGGTGATTGTTGGGGTGGAGCTGTATAAGGTGTTGGGGTGGAGCTGTATAAGGTGTTGGTGATTGTTGGGGTGGAGCTGTATAAGGTGTTGGTGATTGTTGGGGTGGAGCTGTATAAGGTGTTAGTGATTGTTGGGGTGGAGCTGTATAAGGTGTTAGTGATTGTTGGTGTGGAGCTGTATAAGGTGTTGGGGTGGAGCTGTACAAGGTGTTGGTGATTGTAGGGGTGGAGCTGTATAAGGTGTTGGTGATTGTTAGGATGGAGCTGTATAATGTGTTGGTGATTGTTGGGGTGGAGCTGTATAAGGTGTTAGTGATTGTTGGGGTGGAGCTGTATAAGGTGTTAGTGATTGTTGGAGTGGAGCTGTATAAGGTGTTAGTGATTGTTGGGGTGGAGGTGTATAAGGTGTTAGTGATTGTTTGGGTGGAGCTGTATAAGGTGTTAGTGATTGTTGGAGTGGAGGTGTATAAGGTGTTGGCGTGGAGCTGTATAAGGTGTTGGTGATTGTTGGAGTGGAGCTGTATAAGGTGTTGGGGTGGAGCTGTATAAGGTGTTGGTGATTGTTGGGGTGGAGTTGTATAAGGTGTTGGTGATTGTTGGGGTGGAGCTGTTAAGGTGTTAGTGATTGTTGGGGTGGAGGTGTATAAGGTGTTGGGGTGGAGCTGTATAAGGTGTTGGTGATTGTTGGGGTGGAGCTGTATAAGGTGTTGGTGATTGTTGGGGTGGAGCTGTATAAGGTGTTGGGGTGGAGCTGTATAAGGTGTTGGTGATTGTTGGGGTGGAGCTGTATAAGGTGTTAGTGAGTGTTGGGGTGAAGGTGTATAAGGTGTTAGTGGTTGTTGGGGTGGAGCTGTATAAGGTGTTGGGGTGGAGCTGTATAAGGTGTTGGTGATTGTTGGGGTGGAGCTGTTAAGGTGTTAGTGATTGTTGGGGTGGAGGTGTATAAGGTGTTGGGGTGGAGCTGTATAAGGTGTTGGTGATTGTTGGGGTGGAGCTGTATAAGGTGTTGGTGATTGTTGGGGTGGAGCTGTATAAGGTGTTGGGGTGGAGCTGTATAAGGTGTTGGGGTGGAGCTGTATAAGGTGTTGGTGATTCTTGGGGTGGAGCTGTATAAGGTGTTGGGGTGGAGCTGTATAAGGTGTTGGTGATTGTTGGGGTGGAGCTGTATAAGATGTTGGTGATTGTTGGGGTGGAGCTGTATAAGGTGTTGGTGATTATTGGGGTGGAGCTGTACAAGGTGTTGGTGATTGTTGGGGTGGAGCTGTATAAGGTGTTGGTGATTGTTAGGATGGAGCTGTATAATGTGTTGGTGATTGTTGGGGTGGAGCTGTATAAGGTGTTAGTGATTGTTGGGGTGGAGCTGTATAAGGTGTTAGTGATTGTTGGAGTGGAGCTGTATAAGGTGTTAGTGATTGTTGGGGTGGAGGTGTATAAGGTGTTAGTGATTGTTTGGGTGGAGCTGTATAAAGTGTTAGTGATTGTTGGAGTGGAGGTGTATAAGGTGTTGGGGTGGAGCTGTGTAAGGTGTTGGTGATTGTTGGGGTGGAGCTGTATAAGGTGTTAGTGATTGTTTGGGTGGATCTGTATAAGGTGTTGGGGTGGAGCTGTATAAGGTGTTGGTGATTGTTGGGGTGGAGTTGTATAAGGTGTTGGTGATTGTTGGGGTGGAGCTGTTAAGGTGTTAGTGATTGTTGGGGTGGAGGTGTATAAGGTGTTGGGGTGGAGCTGTATAAGGTGTTGGTGATTGTTGGGGTGGAGCTGTATAAGGTGTTGGTGATTGTTGGGGTGGAGCTGTATAAGGTGTTGGGGTGGAGCTGTATAAGGTGTTGGTGATTGTTGGGGTGGAGCTGTATAAGGTGTTGGTGATTGTTGGGGTGGAGCTGTATAAGGTGTTAGTGATTGTTGGGGTGGAGCTGTATAAGGTGTTAGTGATTGTTGGTGTGGAGCTGTATAAGGTGTTGGGGTGGAGCTGTACAAGGTGTTGGTGATTGTAGGGGTGGAGCTGTATAAGGTGTTGGTGATTGTTAGGATGGAGCTGTATAATGTGTTGGTGATTGTTGGGGTGGAGCTGTATAAGGTGTTAGTGATTGTTGGGGTGGAGCTGTATAAGGTGTTAGTGATTGTTGGAGTGGAGCTGTATAAGGTGTTAGTGATTGTTGGGGTGGAGGTGTATAAGGTGTTAGTGATTGTTTGGGTGGAGCTGTATAAGGTGTTAGTGATTGTTGGAGTGGAGGTGTATAAGGTGTTGGCGTGGAGCTGTATAAGGTGTTGGTGATTGTTGGAGTGGAGCTGTATAAGGTGTTAGTGATTGTTGGGGTGCAGCTGTATAAGGTGTTGGGGTGGAGCTGTATAAGGTGTTGGTGATTGTTGGGGTGGAGTTGTATAAGGTGTTGGTGATTGTTGGGGTGGAGCTGTTAAGGTGTTAGTGATTGTTGGGGTGGAGGTGTATAAGGTGTTGGGGTGGAGCTGTATAAGGTGTTGGTGATTGTTGGGGTGGAGCTGTATAAGGTGTTGGTGATTGTTGGGGTGGAGCTGTATAAGGTGTTGGGGTGGAGCTGTATAAGGTGTTGGTGATTGTTGGGGTGGAGCTGTATAAGGTGTTAGTGAGTGTTGGGGTGAAGGTGTATAAGGTGTTAGTGGTTGTTGGGGTGGAGCTGTATAAGGTGTTGGGGTGGAGCTGTATAAGGTGTTGGTGATTGTTGGGGTGGAGCTGTTAAGGTGTTAGTGATTGTTGGGGTGGAGGTGTATAAGGTGTTGGGGTGGAGCTGTATAAGGTGTTGGTGATTGTTGGGGTGGAGCTGTATAAGGTGTTGATGATTGTTGGGGTGGAGCTGTATAAGGTGTTGGGGTGGAGCTGTATAAGGTGTTGGGGTGGAGCTGTATAAGGTGTTGGTGATTCTTGGGGTGGAGCTGTATAAGGTGTTAGTGATTGTTGGGGTGGAGCTGTATAAGGTGTTAGTGATTGTTGGGGTGGAGCTGTATAAGGTGTTGAGGTGGAGCTGTATAAGGTGTTGGGGTGGAGCTGTATAAGGTGTTGGTGATTGTTGGGGTGGAGCTGTATAAGGTGTTGGTGATTGTTGGGGTGGAGCTGTATAAGGTGTTGGGGTGGAGCTGTATAAGGTGTTGGTGATTGTTGGGGTGGAGCTGTATAAGATGTTGGTGATTGTTGGGGTGGAGCTGTATAAGGTGTTGGTGATTATTGGGGTGGAGCTGTACAAGGTGTTGGTGATTGTTGGGGTGGAGCTGTATAAGGTGTTGGTGATTGTTAGGATGGAGCTGTATAATGTGTTGGTGATTGTTGGGGTGGAGCTGTATAAGGTGTTAGTGATTGTTGGGGTGGAGCTGTATAAGGTGTTAGTGATTGTTGGAGTGGAGCTGTATAAGGTGTTAGTGATTGTTGGGGTGGAGGTGTATAAGGTGTTAGTGATTGTTTGGGTGGAGCTGTATAAGGTGTTAGTGATTGTTGGAGTGGAGGTGTATAGGGTGTTGGGGTGGAGCTGTGTAAGGTGTTGGTGATTGTTGGGGTGGAGCTGTATAAGGTGTTAGTGATTGTTGGGGTGGAGCTGTATAAGGTGTTGGGGTGGAGCTGTATAAGGTGTTGGTGATTGTTGGGGTGGAGTTGTATAAGGTGTTGGTGATTGTTGGGGTGGAGCTGTTAAGGTGTTAGTGATTGTTGGGGTGGAGGTGTATAAGGTGTTGGGGTGGAGCTGTATAAGGTGTTGGTGATTGTTGGGGTGGAGCTGTATAAGGTGTTGGTGATTGTTGGGGTGGAGCTGTATAAGGTGTTGGGGTGGAGCTGTATAAGGTGTTGGTGATTGTTGGGGTGGAGCTGTATAAGGTGTTGGTGATTGTTGGGGTGGAGCTGTATAAGGTGTTAGTGATTGTTGGGGTGGAGCTGTATAAGGTGTTAGTGATTGTTGGTGTGGAGCTTTATAAGGTGTTGAGGTGGAGCTGTATAAGGTGTTGGGGTGGAGCTGTATAAGGTGTTGGTGATTGTTGGGGTGGAGCTGTATAAGGTGTTGGTGATTGTTGGGGTGGAGCTGTATAAGGTGTTGGTGATTGTTGGGGTGGAGCTGTATAAGGTGTTGGTAATTGTTGGGGTGGAGCTGTATAAGGTATTAGTGATTGTTGGGGTGGAGCTGTACAAGGTGTTGGTGATTGTTGGGATGAAGCTGTATAAGGTGTTGGGGTGGAGCTGTGTAAGGTGTTGGTGATTGTTGGAGTGGAGGTGTATAAGGTGTTGGGGTGGAGCTGTGTAAGGTGTTGGTGATTGTTGGGGTGGAGCTGTATAAGGTGTTAGTGATTGTTGGGATGAAGCTGTATAAGGTGTTGGGGTGGAGCTGTATAAGGTGTTGGTGATTGTTGGGGTGGAGCTGTACAAGGTGTTGGTGATTGTTGGGGTGGAGCTGTATAAGGTGTTGGTGATTGTTAGGATGGAGCTGTATAATGTGTTGGTGATTTTAGGGGTGGAGCTGTATAAGGTGTTAGTGATTGTTGGGGTGGAGCTGTATAAGGTGTTAGTGATTGTTGGAGTGGAGCTGTATAAGGTGTTAGTGATTGTTGGGGTGGAGGTGTATAAGGTGTTAGTGATTGTTTGGGTGGAGCTGTATAAGGTGTTAGTGATTGTTGGAGTGGAGGTGTATAAGGTGTTGGGGTGGAGCTGTGTAAGGTGTTGGTGATTGTTGGGGTGGAGCTGTATAAGGTGTTAGTGATTGTTGGGGTGGAGCTGTATAAGGTGTTGGGGTGGAGCTGTATAAGGTGTTGGTGATTGTTGGGGTGTTGTTGTATAAGGTGTTGGTGATTGTTGGGGTGGAGCTGTTAAGGTGTTAGTGATTGTTGGGGTGGAGGTGTATAAGGTGTTGGGGTGGAGCTGTATAAGGTGTTGGTGATTGTTGGGGTGGAGCTGTATAAGGTGTTGGTGATTGTTGGGGTGGAGCTGTATAAGGTGTTGGGGTGGAGCTGTATAAGGTGTTGGGGTGGAGCTGTATAAGGTGTTGGTGATTGTTGGGGTGGAGCTGTATAAGGTGTTAGTGATTGTTGGGGTGGAGCTGTATAAGGTGTTAGTGATTGTTGGGGTGGAGCTGTATAAGGTGTTGAGGTGGAGCTGTATAAGGTGTTGGGGTGGAGCTGTATAAGGTGTTGGTGATTGTTGGGGTGGAGCTGTATAAGGTGTTGGTGATTGTTGGGGTGGAGCTGTATAAGGTGTTGGTAATTGTTGGGGTGGAGCTGTATAAGGTATTAGTGATTGTTGGGGTGGAGCTGTACAAGGTGTTGGTGACTGTTGGGATGAAGCTGTATAAGGTGTTGGGGTGGAGCTGTGTAAGGTGTTGGTGATTGTTGGAGTGGAGGTGTATAAGGTGTTGGGGTGGAGCTGTGTAAGGTGTTGGTGATTGTTGGGGTGGAGCTGTATAAGGTGTTAGTGATTGTTGGGATAAAGCTGTATAAGGTGTTGGGGTGGAGCTGTATAAGGTGTTGGTGATTGTTGGGGTGGAGCTGTATAAGGTGTTGGGGTGGAGCTGTATAAGGTGTTAGTGATTGTTGGGGTGGAACTGTATAAGTTGTTGAGGTGGAGCTGTATAAGGTGTTAGTGATTGTTGGGGTGGAGCTGTATAAGGTGTTGGTGATTGTTGGGGTGGAGCTGTATAAGGTGTTGGTGATTGTTGGGGTGGTCAGGCAATAACTTTTCTGTGTCTGTGGTGAATCTGGGGCAAGTGAGCAACACATATTGCACTGTCTCATACGGGTGGGTGCAGTTCTGACAGTTGGGTTTGTGTGTAGGGTCCAGCTTGTTTAAGTATTTGTTAAGTCCAATGTGTTCTGTTCTAAGCTGGGAGATTATGCTCTGCGCCTTGCGGGGAAGTTTGTCGATGTTGTCATTTTTGTTTGGATGTGTCATTCCTTTATACATGGCACGTCCAGTACACCCTTTCGTCTATCAGTTCAGTGATTCCTTTTTGAAGTTTTTTTAAAGTATTTATTTTGCTGTCTGTAAGTTGGCTGGTGTGTTTATTTGAATCATGCTTGCTCCTAGATTTGCTAGTCTGTCTGCTTTCTCCTTGTCTGATATGTTTATATGTCCTGTAATATACTGGAGGGTAACTATGATGTTATGTGTTGTTTGGATCTTATCAATCATCTCAGCCAGTATTGTAACTTCTTTGTTGTTTAGCTTGTCTCTAGTGCTTGTAGGTATGTCTCTAGTGCTTATATGTATGTTTCTTGTGCTTGTAGGTATGTCTCAGGTGCTTGAAGGTATGTCTCTAGTGCTTGTATGTATGTCTCTAGTGCTTGTAGGTATGTCTCTAGTGCTTGTAGGTATGTCTCTAGTGCCTCTAGGGATGTCTCTAGTGCTTGTAGGTATGTCTCTAGTGCTTGTAGGTATGTCTCTAGTGCTTGTAGGTATGTCTCTAGTGCTTGTAGGTATGTCTCTAGTGCTTGTAGGTATGTCTCTAGTACTTGTAGGTATGTCTCTAGTGCTTGTAGGTATGCCTCTAGTGCTTGTAGGTGTGTCTCTAGTGCTTGTAGGTATGTCTCTAGTGCTTGTAGGTATGTCTCTAGTGCTTGTAGGTATGTCTCTTGTGCTTGTAGGTATGTCTCTGGTGCTTGAAGGTATGTCTCTAGTGCCTGTAGGTATGTCTCTAGTGCTTGTAGGTATGTCTCTAGTGCTTGTAGGTGTGTCTCTAGTGCTTGTAGGTATGTCTCTAGTGCTTGTAGGTATGTCTCTAGTGCTTGTAGGTATGTCTCTTGTGCTTGTAGGTATGTCTCTGGTGCTTGAAGGTATGTCTCTAGTGCCTGTAGGTATGTCTCTAGTGCTTGTAGGTATGTCTCTAGTGCTTGTAGGTATGTCTCTAGTGCTTGTAGGTATGTCTCTAGTGCTTATAGGTATGTCTAGTACTTGTAGGTATGTCTCTAGTACTTGTAGGTATGTCTCTAGTGCCTCTAGGTATGTCTCTAGTGCCTCTAGGTATGTCTAGTGCTTGTAGGCATGTCTCTAGTGCTTGTAGGTATGTCTCTAGTGCTTGTAGGTATTTCTCTAGTGCTTGTAGGTATGTCTTTAGTGCTTGTAGGTATGTCTCTAGAGCTTGTAGGTATGTCTCTTGTGCCTCTAGATAGGTCTCTAGTGCCTCTAGGTATGTCTCTAGTGCCTCTAGGTATGTCTCTAGTGCCTCTAGGTATGTCTCTAGTGCTTGTAGGTATGTCTCTAGTGCTTGTAGGTATGTCTCTAGTGCTTGTAGGTATGTCTCTAGTGCTTGTAGGTATGTCTCTAGTGCTTGTAGGCATATCTTTGGTACTTGTAGATCTCTAGTGCTTGTAGCAATATTCTTGAATCAGTGAAGACTACAATATCAGACGGTTTATTGCTTTTCTTGCTGGAACTTCTTGAGCATTGCCTGGATGGTGGTGTTTATGGCCTGGATGGTGGTGATATTGCCTGGATGGTGGTGTTTACTGCTTTACTTGCTGGAACGTCTTGAGCATTGCCTGGATGGTGGTGTTTATGGCCTGGATGGTGGTGATATTGCCTGGATGGTGGTGTTTATGCCTGGATGGTGACTTTTATTGCCTGGATGGTGGCTTTTATTGCCTGGATGTTGGTGTTTATGACATGGATGGTGGTGTTTATTGCTTTACTTGCTGGAACGTCTTGAGCATTGCTTGGATGGTGGTGTTTATGGCCTGGATGGTGGTGTTTATGGCCTGGATGGTGGTGATATTGCCTGGATGGTGGTGTTTATGGCCTGGATGGTGACTTTTATTGCCTGGATGGTGGCTTTTATTGCCTGGATGTTGGTGTTTATGACATGGATGGTGGTGTGTATTGCTTTCCTTGCTGGGACTTCTTGAGTATTACTTGGATAGGGCTGTTGTTGTGCCTTCTGCTTGATGGATGTTGCAGTATCCTCCACATGGTTCGTGTAGTTGGAATGTATCGCCATTTGGGTACTTTTTTAAGGCTCCAAGTCCAGCATTTATAGGGACTTTAAAAGCAGAGCGATAAAGTTAGCAAACTTCAAAACCAAGCCATGATAATTATAACAGGTGGCATGAAGTCAACGCCAATTGTAGAACTTGAAAAGATTACAAAACTGCAATCCATGACCGATAGAAGAGACTGCTGAGCCCAGCTGCAGTCAGAGAAACTCCGAAGACTGACTGATCATCCAATGCACCAGAGACTAAACAATTTGGGAAATGGGAAACTAAAGCGGAGAAACTTTGCAGAAATAGCCAAAGCAAAGATGCACGAAGATCCCATAAACGCACTAACAACACCAAAACCCATCACTACTGTACGAAAACCTACCTGGAGGCAGGATATATTTCCAGAGGTGGTAGAAAATATACCAGGTATTGGAAACAAAAAACTGCCAGACTGAACAAGAAAGGAGAGATACTACCCTAAGCTTCATATCGAAAAGCTACCCAAGCATGGACTGGACCCATGCATACACCGACGGTTCTGTAACAAACACTACACAGAACGGAGGGGCAGGAGCATTCCTGAACCTACAAAATGGCAGACAAATAACACTGTCATTCGCTACTGGTAAGTACACAAGCAATTTCAGAGCGGAGGCAGAGGCACTGAGGGCGGCAGTAAAAGAAATGGTGACACACAATGAACATGAAAGCCATATAGTCCTGCTTACAGATGCTCTCGTCGTAGTCACAGCGCTAAAAAGCCAGAAAAACACTGAGCTTAATGACTTAAGAGCAGCACTCTGCAAACTGTGCCAGCAGTCCGCACCAAAAAGGGTAGTGGTACAGTGGGTCCCATCACACTGCAACATCCAAGGCAACGAGGAGGCAGACAGACTGGCAAAAGAAGGTGCAAGACTACCACAAACAGATACTAGTATGACGTACGAAGAGTCAAAACGGCTTATCAAAGCCAGATACATGACCAAATGGGAAACCGAACATACTGGTTACACCAAAAACGATGCCTATTACCAGTTGAACCGAAGAGAGCAGGTCGTTGTCTTCAGACTTCGCACTGGCCACAATAGACTGAGGTACCACCTGTTCAACAAACTGAAGATAGGTGGTACCGACGAATGCCCGTGCGGTACTGGTAAAATGACCGCTGAACATCTGCTGCAGAACTGCCCGACATACGAGGATCAGAGAGAGCAGATGTGGCCATCACCAGTGGAACTGCAAGACAAGCTCTATGGCAGTGGCGACAGCCTCAGGATGACCGCCGCTTTTTTCGAAAAAATAATGGTAACTGTCTGACTGCGTACGAAGAAGAAGAAGAAGAAGAAAAGCAGAGCCATTTGTATATGCATGTATCATAGTGGTAGGGTAGCTGTGTATTGCGTTGAATGTCACTGTCTTTAGTATTATTTGGTTGGTTTCTCTTGTCATTGTACTTTGCAAAAGTATGGTTCTCACTATAGGTGATTTTGACTCCTTTCCTGTGTAAAGGATTGGGCATTTTTGTGTCATTTCCCATATATGTGGAAGATGATTTCGTTCTGCTGTGGTTGTTGCTACTTGTAATGGGGACTTCTGTTTTAATCTATTAATTGGTTCTCAGTTTTCAACCAGCTGTCTATTTGTGTGTTTTTGTCTCATTATTTGGTATCATTCTTTTGGCTCTAGTACTGCACGCGTAACGATCATAATCATACTTCGTTGATGAGTTGGCGTCATTTGCCACAAGCGTCTTTATCCCAAGTAAGTGCCCCCGTTTAAATTGAATCCCGAGTGAAATCCCAGCTTTTCACATATGCCAACATTATATGAAAAAGAAATAGAATTGAAGCTGTTCAATAAAAATATTCTATTTGTTACAGTATTTACTTCTTTATTTACTATGCTTTCACTATTTCAACATTACTCTATACACCAAAATGTGTCTATACGCCCAAAATTACTTTATTCTCTCCATAATTTCTTATTTTTAAGGCTCACTACCAAGAAACTAAAGGACCAACAAATCAACAATAAAACACCGCTATACACAATTTACAAAAAAAACATAAAAATAAAAAAAGTTACACTTGTGTAGTGAGAGAAAAAAAGCATGCCTTGGTATAAATAAAATCCTGTATTTACCTAAGTGATCAATAATAATTTGCTGGAGAAAAAGAAATATAATTTTAAAACTAGAGCTGTGTGACAAGAATGTCTTTACATAGATGTCATGGCAGTTATCTCGTAATAATAATGTCTAAGCTACAAATCCAAATTCAAGCTCTAGAAAAGTTTTATTTTTGCACACTTAAGCATCAATGACGTTGTTAATGCCCTTGACACATCGACTCTTGAACTTGTAGATATCCTGCAGAAATATGTAACAGTATCATTAAGAGAAGAAAGAAAATGTGAGAGAAGCCAGAAAAGAGTACATCGCAGGATAAAAAAACCTAAGGATATTTCTCAGTTGAAATCTGAAGACAATTTATAGATTTAAATATATTAGTGTGAACGATCTAATCGTTGAACGTCTCTGTCAGTATCTCAAGTGCTAACATTATTCTGTACAGCTATCTGTTTTAATAGCTGATTGTCTGGACTCTGGTTTTATTCATGATCCTTCTAACAGATCACAACTACCTGAAAACAAGAGCCATTAACATATCGATCATTTTAATTTATGTCTAAGCCGATGAATTGAACTCCTCGCACACATGTGTCTGAAAGATGTCTTCTCCTCCACCTTTCCTCTATCCTTCTCTTTCTCTTTAGTTTCTGTACTATCTTTTGCATGTTTCTCTTCAAAAAACTTCAATAGTTGATTGGGCACAGAGACAACTCTAAGTCTGATACAATTAAAGCGTTTAGACTGAGAGATAGCGATTGTAGACACATATATCAACTATTCAACATACTAAAAAATCATACATACTAGTATGTGCTCATCTGGGGAGAACAAACAATCAGTAGAACATTGTCGCTAAGTCTGCCTTCTCCGTGAGCAGAGCAGAATGGTGTAATGGCCAGCATCAACCCACGAGAGAGAAGGTTAAATGGCCACAAGAAAAGCCATATACAAGCTACTAGTCTTATCAAAGAACCATATCTGGTTATTTGACAGCAAACTATAAAGTACGGTACAAGTGTCTTAAATTCACCCCTGAAGTTACAGATGCCAGGAACACGGCAGAGAGAGAGCAATCTATTGAAGCAAATATCTCCATCAAGGCCATCAATGCGAAATACAAAAGAACACTGAACTAAATAACAAGAGACAGTTGGAAAGAACAAAATAGAAAGCCTCAATCTAGATAGAGAAGGGAACAAACTATGGAAATTAGTCAGAGCAATGAATGACGAAATACCATCAAATAAACAAATTACCATCAAGCAGGGTGACAACATGCTTACCGGGAAAAAAAGCAGCAAACGCTTTTATAGAACACTATGCCAGAGCAAACCACATTGATGTCCCTACACACACACATACAGACATTAGTGAAGAACAAAAGAGCCACGACAACAAGATACGAAGACGTAAAGTATCTGGAAAAATGTACAGATGGATCAGCCACTACCTTGAAAACAGAACAGCCAGAGTTCAAGTACAAGGGCAGATGATCAAAAAGAAGACACTGGAGCAAGGAGTCCCGAGTACTGCCACCCACACTTTTCTGGTGTATATAAACAACATAATAGAAAATATACCAAAAAGAGTCCACAGCTCCATGTTTTCAGACGATCTGGCTTTGTGGACCTCTGAAGAAAATCTCACCGTAGCAAACAATCGGATGCAGCAGGCCCTAACATCACTGAAGAAGTGGGAGAAACACAAGGCTGGTCAAAATAAATGAAGAAAAAACAACATGTACGATATTCTTCCTTTCAAATAAACCACAGAATACCAAAATATATCTTGATGACAAATGTCTGCGGCTGAACGACAACCCAAACTACTTGGGCATCACATTTGATCTGCGCATTACATGGAAAACTCAGATCGAGAGAAACCGAATGTGAGCAGGACAAAGAATAGCAATCATGAGGAAACTTGCTGGCACAAGCTGGGGAGCAGATGAAAGAATACTGAAGAAACTGTACACTGGAAGAGTGAGACCAGTTCTCAAATATGGCATTGTGGCATGAGCAACAGCAGCAAAGGCAAACTTTGATAAAATCAACAAACTTCAAAACCAAGCCATGAGAGTTATAACAGGAGGCATGAAGTCAACGCCAATTGTAGAACTTGAAAAAATTACATACAAATTTGCAATCCATGACTGATAGAAGAGGCAGCAGCAAGCAGAAAAACTAAGAAGACTGACATACCATCCAATGCATCAGAGACTAAATGGATTTGGAAAAGGGAGACTAAAGCGGAGAAACTTTGTAAAAATAGCCAAAACAAAGATGAGCGAAGACCCTATAAACACCATATCAACACCAAAGCCCATCCCTACTGTACGCAAACCCACTTAGAAGCAGCATATCTTTCCAGAGGTGGTAGAAAATATACCAGGTATTGGATACAAGAACAGCCAGATTGAAGAGGAAAAAAAGACATAACCCTGTGGTATATAGAGAAAAACTACCCAAGCACGGACTAGACCCATGTATACACTGACGGTATGCAACAAACAATACAGAATGGAGTGGGGAGGAGTATTCCTGAGCATAACAAACGTAGAAAGATAACACTATCAGTGGCATAAGGAAAATTCTCAAGCAATATCAGAGCGGAGGCAGAGGCATTGAAGGCTGCAGTAGAAGCAATGCTGACAAGCAAAAGCAATGAAAGCCAGATAGTCTTGTTTACAGATGCCCTGTCCCTGGTTACAGTACTAAAAAGCCAGAAAAATTCAGAACTTAATGACTTAAGAGCAGTACTCTGTCAACTATGCCAGCAGTCCACACCCAAAAGAGTAGTGGTACAGCCGGTTCCATCCTACTGTAACATCAAAGGCAACAAGGCGGCAGACAGACTGGCAAAAGGAGGTGCAAGGTTACCACAACCAGATTCTAGTGTGACCTACAAAGAGCCCAAAAGGTTTATTAGGACCAGATACATGGTCAAATGGGAAACAGAGCATACTGGCTACACAAAAAATGATGCTTATTACCAGTTGAACAGAAGAGAGCAGGTGGTGATCTTCAGACTTCGCACAAGCCACAACAGACTGAGGTACCATCTATTCAATAAACTGAAGATAGGTGCTACTGACGAATGCGCCAGTGGCACAGGGAAAATGAGCACTGAACATCTGCTGCAAAATTGCCCGACATACGAGGACCAGAGAAAGCTCACGTGGCCAACACTAGACACGCTCTATGGCAGTGTCAACAGCCTCAGGATGACTGCTGCTTTCTTCGAACAAATTCAAGATGACGTCTGACAGCGTACGAAGAAGATGAAGAAATTCACCTTGAACAGAGTTCTCTGGGTTCTCATCGTACGTCACGGAATATTTTGTTTTGGGTTAAAGGGAGAACTGGTCGATATAATTTCATTTTAAATAAATAAGTAAAGACTTAGATAAAGACAGCAGTGTAGAAAAGATGGTTATATTCAGGTTTACGAAGGGTTATGTTTAGGGTTAAGGTTAGAGTTAGATAACACCTGTTGTTATGATATCATCTGACAGCACGGATGATGCCATGCTGCTGTAGAAACTGGACGCCACTCTCATCACGGACCAACGTGGACAGATTCAAGAAATTCATTGCTAACATTGCAGAAATAAGCGGCAGCAGAAACATCAATTCGTATCTATTCATATGGAATGTTTAACACCACCAATAGTAAAAATTTGGACTATTCTGAAATTTACTACCTCAAATTCTATGCCAAAAAAAAATATATTGTTGTTTGTGTTGAATTAAGACGCAAGTACCCAAAGTACAAGTTCAGTTTTAACATCATTCTTTGTACATTAACATTTTGTAATCTCTACATTATTTCTTGAAACATTTTGTATCTTCAATACTCTTTGCTGTATATCCAGTTCAAGATGGCGCCATACTTTTCAAATCAGTCATAACCGTTGCGTTGTTGTAACATATACATCATTTCTTAGAAACATTTTGTAACCTCTACATCCTTTCTTGGAAACATTTTGTAACTTCTATATCATTTCTTGGAAACATTTTGTAGCTTCCTCTTTTCTTGGAAACATTTTTGCAACTTCTACATAATTTCTTGGAAACATTTTATAACCTCTACATCACTTTTTTGGAAACCTTTTTTGAAATTTCTTCATCATTTCTTCGAAACATTTTGTTACTTCTACATCATTTCTTGGAAATAATGTGTAGCTTGCATTCACATTATCACATAGCCAAGATTTTCCATGTCTATATATTAAATCTAGCATATCTTAAGCTATCTCATCTGAAGTTATTTACTTAATTTAGTTGCCTGCTTGATTTTTTCTGTTTTCATTTTGCCAATTGTTCGGGTTTGAATACCAATGTCTTTTATGTAACAAACTAAAACAACATTAAATCTTTCTCGAGGTTTCGTTGTGTTTGTTTTCTAGTCCCAGTTCTATCTAATCTGAACAGTTACGTATCTTGATTACCCAAACTAACAGAACAATCATAGAGTATTTCTACTCCAGTGCCTGAGTTAACATGAGGAAGCCAAAAAATGTGTTTTTCCGCTCACTAAAACCACGATAATTATTGCCAGAGAAGCGAATATCGACTCCGAGGTCAACAATAGCCTTGCAAAGACAAGCTCTGCGTATGGAAGTCTAAAAACAAACGTCTGGAACCGACAAGGCATTAGTGTCGCCACCAAGATAATACTGTATCGTTCTGCAATGTTAACCACTCTGTTACATGCCTGTGAAACATGGACAGTGTATAATAGACATGCCAGACAACTAACTCATTTCCCAATGACACAACATAGCTAACTTGACTTTCTTAACAGGTCAAACATGTAGAGTATCCATTCGCTTCGGTAGGAAGCCCAGATACAATGGACGGACATGCTGTTCGCATGTCTGATAATCACCTCTCCAAACAGCTGTTGTTGTTAATGCTCACAATGAGTAAGTTTACTCTTTTGTGCGCTCTGAAAAGGATGTTACGGGGCGGGTTGTAGTAGCTCTTCTCACATCACGAGCATTCTGATGAGGGTGGTCTGCGGTCCTCCAGGTGATTGCGCTATGCTTGGCTTAATCTGCAGGGATCACATCAATCCACATCTCGTCAGCCAGGCTGCCTTGAAAACAGCCGTGTCCACGGAACGCTACATGTAAGAGAGATTGTGCTCTTGGTCAGTGTATTGTGCCTGACCCTAAAACGACTT
This sequence comes from Ariolimax columbianus, assembly GCA_036924085.1. NCBI lineage: Eukaryota > Metazoa > Mollusca > Gastropoda > Stylommatophora > Arionidae > Ariolimax > Ariolimax columbianus. Next base: position 7,542,605 of record JAVGWX010000009.1, read on the forward strand.
CCAGGCCAGTATGTTGTGCCTGACTGGACTAGCATCTTAGTTCCCCCAAGCAGTTATTAAACAGTAAACTTAAAAAAAGGCAGGCGCTCGTCATGGGGTCAGAAGAAACGCTACAGAGATTAATTTATAAAGTCTTTGAAAATCTTCAACATTGATGTTGCATTCTGGGAAATGCTTGCATGAAACCCTTCCATTTCGCGCGATTGCGTCATGCAAAATGCACTGATAGCAGCTCGAAACATCATCGCCATGTCTCAGAGATAGTGAACCGCCCGAAAGGACAGGATCTGCCGTGACAGAATTGCACTTTACAGTCATTTGAGATCACATCTCGCAGCACAAGTCCGATGCTGTAGCCATCTTCGTTGGCCGTTGACATCTATTATTATCATCATAGACATGTAGATTTTTCCGTATCTGTCCAACTTGGGGAGACTAACGTATGGTCAGGCAAAATATACTAATCAAACAATGTTTATCGGGGTAAAGCAATAAATACTGACCAAGATCCCCACCTCTCTTCCACCTAGTTCTCCCTGAAAACAGAATGTTATCAGTTTGGCTAACAAGGTCGGCGATTGACGTGATTCCCGTAGTAGTGAGCGACATGTGGATGAAGCCAAGCCATCAAGTGCCTGGGATTTGTCATGCCCTGGTCTACATGCTGGTACAACATTGTGTGACCTATTTAATGACGGCACGGCGTCTGGGATTTGTCGAGCCTTGGTCTACGTGCTGATACAACATTGTGTGACCAAGTTAGTGATGAAACAGCGCCTGAGATTTGTCGAGCCCTTGTCTGTATGCTGGTACAACATTGTATGACCTACCTGAAGTGTAACGTGTTCTCCAAGCCTCTTTCTGAACAAATCGCACAACTCTTTGCCCATGCCTTCCTGCTCAGTGCCAGCTACATCCACATAGCTTGATTGTCCACTTGTATAGTGACAGGAGATGCACTGATACCAGACAAAGTTGTTCACAAAACTTTGCATTTGTTTATAGTAGTTAATATATAGTTGTTTTTTTCTGTTAGTAAGTCTTAATAAAGTGAATAATCCAGCAAAAATATTATTTTTTAAAAATTATTTCAAACTTGCTCAAAAGATCAAGACCGATGGTAAACGCGTCTTTTCTTATATAAGAAATAAAGTCACATAAACTTTATTCTCGTGTAGAGATACAAGAAAAGATCAGTAATAGATTCAAGAGCCATACCAAGCTTATGTGTAGATACTGATTGCAGAGTTATAATGTTGGTAATGAAAGTTCAAGACAAAACTCATCCAAAATGAAAGGCCATATTAGAAAAAGAATCAATCAACAAACACAAATGGACTCCCACAAAACCTATGTTTAGATTGACGAAACCTTTGCTAGACTGTCCACATACACTAAATCAGCTGAAAAAGTATGGGCAACGTTTAAAAGTGATTTAATAAAAGCAGCTAAAGAAACATGTGGCACTGTAAAGTCAAGAGGTTCAAGGCAGCTAAAACAGCGTGGTGGGGGCAACGAAGTCAAAATAGCTACCAAAGATAAAAAACGTGGTATAAAAGCAAAAAGGAGCAAGTTGGTAACTAATGAGTCTAAATATGAATCTTGGAAAGAGTATGTTAAATTTTTTTAATGCAATAAGAAATTTCTACACGATAATCAAAAGTATGAGAGGCAGGGATGATTGTTAGAATCCAACATAAACTATTAACAATGACAATGGAATCACAATAAATGACCCTCAACTAGTCTTGAACAGATGGCAACAATACTTTAAAGAACTTCTCAATTTACCAACAACTGAGATCAATGACAAACAAGCACGTGCTCAGCAGGTGGAAGAATTATAGCGGGAATCCAACAACAATGCAATAAAGCAAATAAGATTATTGGACAATTACCTCCAATACTTAATTGCAAGCACGTAACAATAACTACCAAAAGATCTTTATACAACACGATTTCCAACCCAACACTATGCTGTCAATGTCAACACCGAACACTGACATCAAATGAAAAACGCCACATCGTGACAAGAGAAATGAAATTCTCACGAAGAATATTGGGCGCAACAAGGCGAGCCATGATTAGAAACGATGACATCAGGAGACTAGTGTTAGACTTCATTGAAAGGTAGTAAAAAAATGGCTTGGCCATATAACAAGTCCTCCACCACACTGCACACCCCTCCTCCACTCCCCCCGCCTCCACCCCACCCCCCAATAACCAATGCTATTTACATACAAGGGTTCCAAAGCCAAAGGCAGATCACGAAAAAGGAGGTGGCTTACAGGAATATCTGAGGCAGTAAATGTTACTGTGTATCAGGCACACAGACAAGCTCGTTTTAGAGATATCTTCATAACATGATGATGAAAGGCATAACAGGATAAGTGAAAAGAAAGAAACAAAGAAATAAATAGAGAATAAAAGACAATGTAGGCCCTCTCAAAGATAGGACAGGAAAAATAATAAGTAAAAATACTTAATCTACTCAATTAGTACTTTGACTCAGTCTACACAAAAAAAGAATTCTTCAAGATCTCAGAGCCTATAGATATTTTCCAAAGGGACATGGATACAGTGAGAATAAGATCAATTGGCTGAAATGATTTTAAAACAATTGGAAAGGTTGAAAGTGGATAAATGTCAGAGTCAAGGTGGTGTTCATCCAAAATTGCTTTTTGAAATTAAAGACCTGTTTGCAAAACCATTGGCTATATTATGTTCTCAAGGAAGATCGTGATTAACAAATATATTAATGATTCATGGAGAAGATTACCAAAATGGTAGATGAAATGGAGCCAGAAAATATTATTTATCTATATTTTAAACAGAGTACCTCATAAAAGATTATTTTGGAAGTTAAAATCACATGGAATAGGTGGCGAAGTTGCCAAATGGATTTAAAATCGGTTTTTGGACCAATTTTGTTCTTTATTTATATATATATATTTATTATAAACGATTTGGAAAATGACATCGGATCTATGATTGCAAAATTCGCGGAGGACACAAAACTATGCAGAAATGTCACATCTAAGACGAAGTGGATATATTGATGTCGGATTTCGATACATTTTGGGATTAGTCTGAGAGCTGGTAAATGAAGTTTAATGTAGGCAAGTGTACAGTAATCCACATGGGTTGATCAAAAATGGAACATAATTACAGAAGGGGAGAGAAAAATATTAGAAAAATAGAAAAGGAAAGGAACCTAGGGGTTACAGTAGATCACACAGGTAAAGTCAGTGAGAAAGTCCAGGTGGCCGTGAAAAGAAGGAAATGCAATGTGAGGTATGATAAATGAAATATTAAACATAGTGGCAAGGAAGTGGTAGTCAAACTGCATTAAGCATTAGTTAGACCTAGACTGGAGTACTGTGTACAGGTGTTGAGTCCTTTTCGTAGAGGGGATATAAATATGCTGGAAACGATACAAAGAAGAGCGCCAATGCTGATATTAGGATTCCAGAGTTACAGTTATGAAGAAAGACTCAGAAAAACTGGCTTACAGTTGCAGAAAAGATCAGAATTCGAGGTGACTTAATACAGGTTTATAAGATAATCAAAAGAAAGGATAAATTAGACTATAACAAGTTTTTTTCAAACTAGAGCCGCCTACAAGAACAAGATGACACAACCACACATTAATTAAAGAAATGTACAGACTAGATACCAGTAAATATTTTGTTAGCCAGAAAGTGGTGAATGCCTGAAAGCATTGCCACAGGAAATAAGGGTGCCAGTGTCAATTAATGCACTCAAAAATAGATTAGACGAACATAGATATTTTTGGATCAAGTGAATGTAAAAGAAACTGGTTGTATATAAACTTTGCAGAGTCTTCTAAACCAGTATAAAGATGTTAAGTAAAAATGTAAAATGGCTCATAGGACTGACTTCATTGCACCAAGGGCGCCCTAATATGTACACCCAGTTTCTTTTATTGCTGAAAGTGACGACAACAGAGCATGAACTCAGTAGCTACCACCAATTTTTTCTTTTACTTTGTCCGGTACCCATTTACAGCTGGGTCTACTGATGTGATTGTGCCATGGAAAAGCCCAAAATAAACACGACGAGATTTGAACCTGGTACGTTTGGGATTGCAAACCAAGGTCACAGTCCCTTGGATTCCCCTTAAGCCAAAAGATAGCACACAGGATAGTAGGTGACGTTATGCTTCTGGGTGCACACTAGCAGCATGTGGGATAAGGAAGCTTCTTCATTTGAGGGAAGCGTGTTATGCTAGCTGATATAAGCTAATGTTATTGAAAGATTTATGTCACAACATCTATCCATCTGTGTCTTTGTCTTCCTTGTGTCTTATAGCAGATCTTCTATCGCTATTGGCTCGCAATGGAAGTTGATCGTATTCTATTCTTATCAGATGACTCAACCATCATATTTGCTATGTTTTCTGTACATATTTAACAGATAAAATATGATAATCACGAGAGATATTGAACTTTATATAATATATTCAAATATTTGTTTTCACTTTTCTACTTATGTGTCTCACCTTTCTAAAATCTTTAGTCCTGTTAGCCCCTGAGCCATGAATAAGAAGAGGATGGAAGAAAACAGTGTCCCCCTCTTCCATTTCCAAGTAGACTCTCTCTTGATTGGGGTCAAAGTCCTGAATGCCATGGTACAACTTGTTCACTCCTCCCTGAAATGGAGAAGACTGAGTAAATTTTAAGAAATAGCATAAAATGGATAGACCAAAAAATAAATTATCTTAGAAGGGGCATCAGTCATAATGAATATTAATGCCAGCTGAGAAGCAAACAAAAAGGTACAAAGACAGATTAATGTGGCCATAGAAAGTGATAAAGATCTTTGTTCTGAGATTTTTATCAGGGACTTGGCAGAAAAGAATCAGCTCAATAGAAAGTCACCATCTACCCGAAACTAATCAGAACAACAGAAAGTCACCGTCTCAACATAAAGTCATCAAGGGGAAAGAATGTATCCATACTTGTGATAGAGTGACAGAATTCCAGAGTATTATCCTAACTGTAGGCAAGTAATGAAGAGAATAGGGCCTTACTTCAGCAGAGTTCGAGGGAATTCAGCTGATAACATATAACACTCAGGATAGTAATGTCATCACATACATCCACGGATCAGTGCTGTGCAACGGAACATCAGGCTGGAGCTTGCCAGCTAGAGTGAGAAAACTGGTCTTTGCTGAGCGGAATGGGACATCAGGCTGGAGCTTGCCAGCTAGAGTGAGAAAACTGGTCTTTGCTGAGCGGAATGGGACATCAGGCTGGAGCTTGCCAGCTAGAGTGAGAAAACTGGTCTTTGCTGAGTGGAATGGGACATCAGGCTGGAGCTTGCCAGCTAGAGTGAGAAAACTGGTCTTTGCTGAGCGGAATGGGACATCAGGCTGGAGCTTGCCAGCTAGAGTGAGAAAACTGGTCTTTGCTGAGCGGAATGGGACATCAGGCTGGAGCTTGCCAGCTAGTGTGAGAAAACTGGTCTTTGCTGAGCGGAATGGGACATCAGGCTGGAGCTTGCCAGCTAGAGTGAGAAAACTGGTCTTTGCTGAGCGGAGTGGGACATCAGGCCGAGGCTTCCCAGCTAAAGTGAGAGGATATTGCCGAGCTCAGTGGGGCATATATGTCAAAATCTACTAGTTAGAGAATGGAGATCTCAGCGACCTCATCGTTAAGATGGCTATATGAGACTCGTTTAACAAGAACATTCATTGCATCAGAAGAGCAAGCTGTACTTCAGAAGGTGCAGAAGGGGTGGCTGAGGTACGAGTGGGTAGCAGCTGTTGAGGCATCATACCTCCAGTGCTTGACATGGATCTGCTGTTCTGCTCATGCTGAGGTTCAGGGCAACAAAAGAGCTTACATCTCAGTTTCACAAGCTTCTATCATGGGCACGTTAGTGATAGATGGGAGTGACATTTTGATATCAATCAACGACCGTCTGTTAGATGAGGATACTGAAGTAGGTGTATCAACAATCCACAGACTGCAAGGTTCTAACATCAAACGAGGTTTGATAGGAGTGCGGAGCAAGAGAGTGTACCATCAGCGAGCTACAGTGGCTAACAGCATCCAGACCATGCACCAATTGCTGAGAGAGACTGAGCACTTATGGGCATCCCGAGGTGGGCTAACGTCGATTCTTACAAACAGAAAAGGAAAGTCACCACCATCCATAAACTAAACAAATTTAATTATTATTCTTTTTGTATCTTTGACCTATGACTGTCTAGGAAGACGGTGATCATAATGTCTGATATAATGTAACAAACTCCCTCCACTTTGCTCAGTCTGCAATCATCTTACGCCTATCACCCTAACTACTCGTACAAGCTTTGTACCCATATGCTCATCTTGAAATAGTGATTTTTCAATGATTGCAGTTTTCTAAACATAGTGATAGCACACCCAGTATGGAGGACCTATTTATAGAGCCAATTATATCAAATATATGTAAATTTAGTTTAGGAAAAGGGCATACGATTTAACAAATAAAAATCCCAAGATCTTATGAGTCAGTTAAATTATCTATAAACAATAAACAAACAAGAATATTACTGGAGGTCACACACAGCTGTTCATGCAGCATCTTAGATTCTTTTTAGCCAAAACACAACTACAAGGAAAATGGTCATTCTAACAGACTCCATGAGTGTACTCCAAGCCATCTCCAGCACCAAACAAGAAATACTCTCACACGTAATACTGATAGCAAAAGCTTCTTTTCTTATTTTAGAAATAAACAAAGAACGAAAGTAGGCCCTCTCATAGAAAGTGCAGGAACAATCAAAAGTGAGAATAGGTAGGCAGATAATCTATTCAATCAGTACTTTGGCACAGTCTGCACAATAGAGAGCCTATAGATATTTTTCAAAGAGACATGGAAACAGCGGGATTAAGATCAATCCTTAACGAGCATAGTATGTAAATTGTTAGAGTCAATAATCAAAGAAAACATTGTAACGCGTTTAGACAAGTTTAATCTAATCAGAAATAGCATTGGTTTACTAGAGGGAGATCGTGCTTAACAAATATATTAGAATTCATAGAGAAGGTTACTAAAATGATGGATGAAGGGGAGCCAGAGGGTGTTATTTATCTAGATTTTGCAAAGCCATTTGATAGACTACCTCATAAAAGATTATTTCGAAAGTTGAAATCACATGGAATAGTTGGGGAAGTTGCCAAATGAATTGGAAATTGGTTAACGGGAAGAAGGCAGAGGGTGGGCATAAATATTAAGTACCCTGAGTGGTGCGAAGTAAAAAGTGGTGTGCCACAGGACTAAGTGTTTGGACAAATTTTGTTCTTGATATATATAAACGATTTGGACATTGATGTGGGATGTTTGATTGTGAAATTAGCTGATGACACAAAACTATGCAGAAGTGTCTCATCTAAAGCAGAAGTGGATATATTGAGGTCGGATTTAGATAAAATTCAAGAATGGTCTGTAAGCTGGCAAATGGAGTTTAATGTAGACAAATGTACAGTCATCCACTTGGGTAGATCCAATATGGAACATAATTACAGAATGAGCAACAACAATATTAGAAAGATAGAAAATGAAACGGACCTAGGTGTAATAATAGATCATATAGGTAAGGTGAGTAAGCAAGTGCAGGTAGCAGTGAAAAGGCAAATGCAATGGTAGGTATGATAAAAAGAAATATTAAACATAGGAACAAGGAAGTAATAGTCAAAGCATTAGTATAAAGCATTTGTTAAACCTAGATTAGAGTACTGTGTACAGGTGTGGAATCCTTATCATAGAGGGGATATAAACACGCTTGAAATAATATAAAAAAGAGCGACAAAGATGATAGTGGGATTCCAGAGCTAGTTATTAGGAAAGAATAAGAAAAACCGGCCTGCAGTGCCTAGAAAAGAATGTTCAGAATCATTTGGACAAGTCAAAAGAATAATTACAATATTCCGAGTAAGGCCTTTAAAACAGAGTAGGGTTGCTACTCATAAACAACAATCTTCATTTCCTTGTGCATGTCATGGGAAGAGGACGGTTAGTACACATTAAGACAGCTGGAAAATTGATGGAAAAACAGGTAGATACTGGACAGTTTAACATCAAGGAACTGGGGACAGTTTAACATCAAGGAACTGGGGACAGTTTAACATCAGAGAACTAGGGACAGTTTAACATCAAGGAACTGGGGACAGTTAACATCAAGAAACTGGGGACAGTTTAACATCAAGGAACTGGGGACAGTTTAACATCAAGGAACTGGGGACAGTTTAACATCAGAGAACTAGGGACAATTTAACATCAGAGAACTAGGGACAGTTTAACATCAAGGAACTGGGGACAGTTAACATCAAGAAACTGGGGACAGTTTAACATCAAGGAACTGGGGACAGTTTAACATCAAGGAACTGGGGACAGTTTAACATCAGAGAACTAGGGACAGTTTAACATCAAGGAACTGGGGACAGTTTAACATCAAGGAACTGGGAACAGTTTAACATCAAGGAACTGGGGACAGTTTAACATTAAGGAACTGGGGATAGTTTAACATCAAGAAACTGGGGACAGTTTAACATCAAGGAACTGGGGACAGTTTAACATCAAGGAACTGGGGACAGTTTAACATCAGAGAACTAGGGACAGTTTAACATCAAGGAACTGGGGACAGTTAACATCAAGAAACTGGGGACAGTTTAACATCAAGGAACTGGGGACAGTTTAACATCAAGGAACTGGGGACAGTTTAACATCAGAGAGCTAGGGACAGTTTAACATCAAGGAACTGGGGACAGTTTAACATCAAGGAACTGGGAACAGTTTAACATCAAGGAACTGGGGACAGTTTAACATTAAGGAACTGGGGATAGTTTAACATCAAGAAACTGGGGACAGTTTAACATCAAGGAACTGGGGACAGTTTAACATCAAGGAACTGGGGACAGTTTAACATCAAGGAACTGGGGACAGTTTAACATCAAGGAACTGGGAACAGTTTAACATCAAGGAACTGGGGACAGTTAACATCAAGGAACTGGGAACAGTTTAACATCAAGGAACTGGGGACAGTTTAACATCAAGGAACTGGGAACAGTTTAACATCAAGGAACTGGGAACAGTTTAACATCAAAGAACTGGGGACAGTTAACATCAAAGAACTGGGGACAGTTTAACATCAAGGAACTGGGAACAGTTTAACATCAAGGAACTGGGTACAGTTTAACATCAAGGAACTGGTGACAGTTTAACATCAAGGAACTGGGAACAGTTTAACATCAAGGAACTGGGGACAGTTTAATATCAAGGAACTGGGGACAGTTTAACATCAAGGAACTGGGGACAGTTTAACATCAAGGAACCGAAGGCGGTCAACAAAATCATTTTTAAACAATTGTGGGATTGGAAAATACGCATAGCTTGATCAACTTCATCAAATGAAGAAGAAGAAGAAAAAGAAGAAGAAGAAGAAAAAGAAGAAGAAGAAGAAAAAGAAGAAGAAGAAGAAAAAGAAGAATTTATTTGTAAGATAGACTAAAATACACCATGTGACATGATTACTAAGTCACAAATATTGTATCTTACCTTTCATCAGAAGAAAGCAACCATCTCTTTGTTAACCTGCTTTGATAAGTTGGAATAGACTATAAACAAAAGCAATAAATGCTGGGTTTGCCATAGGAAAATGTTGAGACAGTGGATGGCAAAGACGGAAAATTCTAGAGAATGTAATATCACAACACAGAAGACGATCAATGGCATAATTTATAAACATCACTTGGAGCATGACAATGTGAACATCCATACCCGACAACGACAGCCTATATATTTTGATGACAATGAGGATGGCTGTTTTTTTTAAAGCTGGCATCTTTACTCACCTCCCATTTTGGATATTCATGTACAAGAATTGTCCCTATCTTGTGAGAGCCTGGAACAACAACCAAGCAACCATTTTGTCTGTTGATTGTCTGCATGGCTGTCCAAGAGCACACAATATGGTCAGCAGGTCTGAAAGGAAAGAAGTGCAGGTCCTGGTGCATGGGATGTCTGGACGTCAGTCTGCCTGAAATTTTGTAATAATTAATAATATAAACCTTTAAAGGCGGTCAATGTAGCTGACTAAAGAAACAAACACATAAAAATGAGAAACAGTGGGTGTTCGAACCAATAAATATCAAGTGATCTTTGGTCTAATGGGAGGTGAGATCAGCAACGCAGTCTTATTGGAGAGGGATGATCAAATCGAAAGACCCATGTACACGCTGCGTACGTATTGGAGCTCTTGCAGTTGGAAATTGAAGGTAGAAAATAACTAGCACAATTCATTTAAGATTTGTATGTGCTTATTTTTGCATGTACTATTGTATGTTTGTCTATTGTGTTAAAATGTCAATGTAGTAGACTTGACCTCAGTCCTCTTTACTGGGACTATAAATAATAAAAGATGTAATAGACTACACAGCACTACACACGTCTCTCCCTCTTTCCTCTTTGAATCTCAAAGTCACTGCAAACACCATTGAATGTAATAAATGCCAACCTGCACAAAACCTGATATCTATATCTACTGTTAGCACAGTCTTACACAACAGTGGCACACTCGTACTAAATATATTTAACAGAAAACACAGCTTGGTATTGCACACAAAATAGTTAATAAACTTCTATTGAATCATTCACACCCTTCTTATCATTCATCCAGCAAATGCATTCACATCTGCAGAGCTCTAACGCTGGAAGTAATATCACTGCCTCCTGCCTACTTTAACTACCGAGACGTGTGGTGCAAATGCACATATGTTGGTCTCGTTACATACCAGCCCTGTATTTGATTATGTGGTCAGTAAATCTACCTCTAGATACGTATGTTGCTTCTAGCTTTAATTCTGCCTATTCTAAACTACTCTGCATTTAACTTAACTTAACTTAACGTCTTTATACTGGTTTAGAAGACTCTGCAGAGTATGTATACAACCAGTTTCATTTAGATTACCTTGCTCTAAAAGCTATGCGCATCCAATTTATTCTTAAATGCATTAACTGTACCTGCCTCCACTACCTCCCGTGGCAATGCATTCCAAGCATTCACTACTCTCTGACTAAAAAAATAATTCCTAATATCTAATCTGGACCTCTCTTTAGTTAATTTGTAGTTATGCCCTCTTGTTTTATCCACTCATTCACTTAATCTAAAAAGTCATAAAGTCATCAGATCTCGTTACTTCCTGAACTGTCTGTTGCCAGTCTATCCAGCACCAGCGTTTTTCACTTTCAAGATTTTGCCTGCTCACTTTCGAACATCATCTGTCCAGTGCATCCTATGGCAACTCTGTTTTTCTTGCATGGAACTGCTCCCAAGTTATTATGTTCGGTGGTCTATTTGATCAAATCGCTTGGGCATACCATTGGAGCTTGAGTGTTTTTTCAACTGTGTGCATTGATAAATGTGACATGATCACTGTGTTTTATTTTAAAGATCTGTCTGAAACATCTCATGTCAATTGCTTGAAATGTTATTGCCAAAACCAGCAGTCAATGCCCATTTTGTCTTTAGAAATCAATCAAATCAATCAAGAGAACAAAGATAATTATTATTAGATTATTTTATTGATGATTTATTGGTGGCACCAAATACCTTGAGCTAAACGTTTCATCATTTGTATGCAGAGTTTCCTAATACCTGGCAGCCATTTCATGGATTCGTCCGTGAGACCTAATAATTATTTGATGGGGTTCATCCCTGAGACCTGGCAATTATTTCATGGGTTCATCCCTGAAACCTGGCAATTATTTGATGGGGTTTATCCCTGAGACCTGGCAATTATTTCATGCAGTTCATCCATGAGACCTGGCAAATATTTTATGCGGTTCATCCCTGAAACCTGGCAATTATTTCATGGGTTCTTCCCTGAGACCTCGAAATTATTTCATGCGGTTCATCCCTGAGGCCTGGCAATTATTTGATGGGAGTCATCCATGAGACCTGGCAATTATTTAATGCGTCCTCATCCTTGAGACCTGACAATTATTTAATGTGTCCTCATCCCTGAGACCTGACAACTATTTAACTTCAGCTCACAAATCTTCTACTTTGTGCGTGATGCACGAGTGTGGCGTTATAGATCTACGAAGATCCTGCGGTGTTTCTGTAGGGCTCTACGAGAAGCAATGGTCACAACTGGCACCTGTCTTTTACGTTGAGCTTGGAAATAAGCTACTTCTGCTTTCGTCCCAGGAGATCTGACAGATTCCTCACTTTTCAATGAAATAATGTCTTGAATTCTTGAAATTATTTGTGTCATTGGGTTTCCCTGTCTCTTCCTGAATGAAGCATTCAGAACATACTTGTGTTCATTTATATCTCCGTATGTCTCTGCCAGTGAAACTGCCGGCTCGCTCTGCCTCTCGTTGAATGAATCTTTGTAAGAATCTCTCCCTTAACAAATCGTTTTCAACAATTTCTCTCTCTCGATGAATCGTCTTCAATAATCCCCCCCCCTCTCTCTCTCTCTCTCTCTGGATGAATCGTCTTCAATAATTCCCTCTCTCTCTCTCTCTCTCCCTCTCTCTGGATGAATCGTCTTCAATAATTCCCTCTCTCTCTCTCTCTGGATGAATCGTCTTCAATAATTCCCCCCCCCCTCTCTCTCTCTCTGGATGAATCGTTTTCAATAAATCCCTGTCTCTCTCTCTCTCTGGATGAATCGTCTTCAATAATTCCCCCCCCCCCCTCTCTCTCTCTGGATGAATCGTCTTCAATAATTCCCTCTCTCTCTCTCTGGATGAATCGTCTTCAATAATTCCCTCTCTCTCTCTCTCACTCTCTCTGGATGAATCGTCTTCAATAATTACCTCTCTCTCCCTCTCTCTGGATGAATCGTCTTCAATAATTCCTTCTCTCTCTCTCTCTCTATCTCTCTCTCTCTCTCTGGATGAATCGTCTTCAATAATTACCTCTCTCTCTCTCTCTCTGGATGAATCGTCTTCAATAATTCCCCCTCTCTCTCCCTCTCTCTCTCCCTCTCTCTGGATGAATCGTCTTTAATAATTCCCTCTCTCTCTCTCTCTCTCTGGATGAATCGTCTTCAATAATTCCCCTTCTCTCTCTCTGTGGATGAATCGTCTTTAATAATTCCCTCTCTCTCTCTCTCCCTCTCTCTCTCTGAATGAATCGTCTTTAATAATTATCTCTCTCCCTCTCTCTCTCTCTGGATGAATGGTCTTTAATAATTCTCTCTCTCTCTCTCTCTCCCTCTCTCTCTCTGGATGAATCGTCTTCAATAATTCCTTCTCTCTCTCTCTCTCCCTCTCTCTGGATGAATCGTCTTTAATAATTCGCTCTCTCTCTCCCTCTCTGGATGAATCGTCTTAAATAATTCCCTCTCTCTCTCTCTCTCCCTCTCTCTGGATGAATCGTCTTCAATAATTCCCTCTCTCTCTCTCTCCCTCTCTCTGGATGAATCGTCTTTAATAATTCCCTCTCTCTCTCTCTCTCCCTCTCTCTCTCTGGATGAATCGTCTTCAATAATTCTCTCTCCCTCTCTCTCTCTGGATGAATCGTCTTTAATAATTCCCTCTCTCTCTCTCTCTCTCCCTCTTGCTCTCTCTCTCTCTGTCTGGATGAATCGTCTTTAATAATTCATTTATCTGAGCTTCTGCCCACGTTCTTAAGAGACACATTTAATCAATTTCTGACCAGTTGTCGTGTCTCACCATATGTCCGAGACTTGGGTCTGACGCCAGACAACCACCTTTACTCAAATTGATATCTAGATGAACATCCCAACTTACATAGAGGTGTAAATCTGTTACGTGTTTTACTCTGATTGCCAGTTGTCATCTGCCATGTTTAGCAGAGATGTGGGAACGCCACTGATGGGAACTGATGCATCTTTGATATGTATGCGTCGTTCTGTTTTACATTTTTAGGCCCCTGGCATTCGCACCTCAAAGGTTCAAACTTTAATTTAGTTTAGTTTTATTAACTTTTAGTTAGTCTACTAACCACAAAGGTTTTAAAACCGAGCTACCCAGCGTCAAACGAATTGTCGCGGCTCTGAAACTCCTGTGTTTCGTAATTTGTGTGTCTAAAATATATAAGCGAGTCGGAAACCTGTTACAGGAAGCTTCACAATAAACATGTTTATGAACTTTTCTGCCACCAACCGAAAAAATGGTATTTCTTCCTTAGTTACAGTGTTCTACGTAAAAACTATAATCTACTCGTGCATTACAATTTGAACCTTCACAATGAATGTCCTGTTATATTCTATATTACAATTTGAACCTTCACAATGAATGTCCTGTTATATTCTATATTACAATTTGAACCTTCACAATGAATGTCCTGTTATATTCTATATTACAATTTGAACCTTCACAATGAATGTCCTGTTATATTCTATATTACAATTTGAACCTTCACAAAGAATGTCGTGTTATATTCTATATTACAATTTGAACCTTCCCAATGAATGTCCTGTTATATTCTATATTACAATTTGAACCTTCACAATGAATGTCGTGTTATATTCTATATTACAATTTGGAGCTTCACAATGAATGTCGTGTTATATTCTATATTACAATTTGGAACATTAGGATTACCATATTGTCCTCAATCACAAATTATATACCATCATTTGTTTTCTATTTGATATACATTATTTCTCTTTGCGTTTTTTGTATTATCTATTATAGTCAACACTATTTATATCATTCAATATTTTATTTGTTACAATACTGTGCTCATGATTGAAATGTAACATTTCTCTTGTCACAATATTTCTTTTTGTCGCGAGCTTCTTTGTGTTCATTAAAAACACCCATACTCTATTCTTCTCACTCTGTCTCCAACTGGTTTCCTCGTACACAAAAGCATGTAGTTGTATATCCAGGTCCAGGTTAGATATTAGGAAATATTTTTTTAGTCAGAGAGTGGTGTCTGCTTGGAATGCATTGCCAGGGGAGGTGGTGGAGGCAGGGACAGTTAATGCGTTTAAGAATAAACTGGATGCGCATAGATTTTAGAGCAAGGTGATGTAAATGTAACTGGTTGTATACAGACTCTGCAGGGTCTTCTAAACCAGTATAAAGACGTTAAGTTATATGTAAGGCTGGCTGCCCTTTTTGTGGCTTACTTCCCTTGTAGAAGACGCAGGGCTGGGGTTACCAGACTCCTGGAATTTCCTTGTTAGCATTAATACTTCCCTGCAGTACAGAATCTGCATTCTGCCTTTAGTGGAGCTGGTAACAATTACCCTCTCATTGTGTAGGATCTTGCTACGGAGTATTTTCTACAATCATCATTGGGAGGGATGACAACATTCATGGTCTGGCATTTGTCAAAAAAAGATCAGTCTGGGTCACAGTTTTTCTGCAAAACGTCCATGTTCGTTGTCTGTCTCCTACCATATCTAAGTAATGAGTCATTATTCTTGCTACAAGATTGAATGAATTACATTTCTTAATCCTTTTATGACTACTGACTTAACAAGGTACCTGAGTCTGGTGGTTTGTTGATCAGCATTGTGTGTGTGGCCACAACATCTGGTCCAGTTATGCACTCGACATATTGCACAACCTGAAACAGGTCATAACTCATCATGAGCTTTATGTAATGAGAACTCTTACATTGTGTGTCTTATTCTGGTTCCTGAATCGGCTGAGCTGGCAACAGCAAGAAACTCATAGTTCGCTTCATCTATAAGGGTTAATGAGTGAACCAGAGCTGACAAAGACCATATTGTGCCTATAAGAAGTAGTCCTGGAAACAGGCTGCACTAGTACAGTCTTGTTAAGAGAATTTTGGATCGCAGTGGGAAGTCAAACCCGGAACCTAACCAAAACAAGCTGAAACAAATATGTGTCGAGCCAAAAAGCGCAGATATACCTACCTCGCTGTAAACTATTACACAATATCACAACGTCATTATCAGTCCAAAGCAACGAAGAAAAACGTCCCTGGACAACAAGTTATTCACACTTTTTATTCCTGCATAGATTTTGGATAACGTTTCTAGAGGTTTGTTTTCAGGCACAGAAGGCTCATGTACATTGAGCATTCTCTTGGCTTGTGTGAATGGAGGATGCATAAAGCCATGAGTGGAAAAAAGGTTCTACCGTAATAAGGTTAGTTTACATTGTTAGTTCAGCAGTGGCCTTACTTATATCTCTGTCACACAGAGCCCTTCTGGAAACCACTCGTGCAACACTTATGTAGAAAAGCCAACATGTATGTATTAGACAACCACCTAACCCTTGTGCTGTATATATTCTGATGTTGAAATATTTCATACCATATCTTTAACATATTCAGTTACTTATCAAACAATTACTCTGTTTCAACAATTTTGCTCAATGTCAAAAATCATGTTCATCTTCTCTTGCCATAATATGTAGATACCAAATGAGTGTAGTATCTTTCTGCTGTGCGAAATATGCTGTTTTTGCCCTTTCTTGTTTCAGTTATCTCTTTTATCTTCTTAAACGTTCTATGAGATTTGTTAACATTCTTTTGCACAATAAATAAAGTATCAAGGAGCATTGGATAAGGCAACTCTCAAACAGTTCTGATATTAAGGCAATTAACAATATAGTTAGTGCAAATATTAATTCAGAGTCAGCCAGGTTCATATACTGCTATTTGATAAGGTCAAACTACTTTCATAACTATGAATGTGTTGGTTTTTGTGTTATATGACGGTTCCTACAGGTTGTTAAAATATATTTTCAGTAGTAGAATCACCTCAGGTAAGGCACAGTACTCAAACATGACATCATCAGCCTGGAAGTCCTGAATTCTGGTTACGGCCTGCTCTCCTGGCACAAATTCTGAATCTTTGATGGCAATGTCTCGCATGATAGTAATTCCAGGAACGATGACTTCACGTTTGCAGATTTCAACAAATCTGTCCCTACACACAAATAGGAAAGCAGTGACATGGACAAAACTAAATTATAAAAATGCTGTTACAAATATACAACAAAAACATTAACACACATATGAAACAGTACATTATGAATACATATGAAACAGTACATTATAAACACATATTATTTTCTTCTTCTTCTTCTGCGTACGCAGTCAGACAGTAACCATTATTTTTTTGAAAAAAGCAGCGGTCATCCTAAGGCTGTCGCCACTGCCATAGAGCTTGTCTTGCAGTTCCACTGGTGATGGCCACATCTGCTCTCTCTGATCCTCGTATGTCGGGCAGTTCTGCAGCAGATGTTCAGCGGTCATTTTACCGGTACCGCACGGGCATTCGTCGGTACACCCTATCTTCAATTTGTTGAATAGGTGATACCTCAGTCTATTGTGGCCAGTGCGAAGTCTGAAGACAACGACCTGCTCTCTTCTGTTCAACTGGTAATAGGCATCGTTTTTGGTGTAACCAGTATGTTCGGTTTCCCATTTGGTCATGTATCTGGCTTTGATAAGCCGTTTTGACTCTTCGTACGTCATACTAGTATCTGTTTGTGGTAGTCTTGCACCTTCTTTTGCCAGTCTGTCTGCCTCCTCATTGCCTTGGATATTGCAGTGTGATGGGACCCACTGTACCACTACCCTTTTTGGTGCGGACTGCTGGCACAGTTTGCAGAGTGCTGCTCTTAAGTCATTAAGCTCAGTGTTTTTCTGGCTTTTTAGCGCTGTGACTACGGCGAGAGCATCTGTAAGCAGGACTATATCGCTTTCATTTTCACTGTGTGTCACCATTTCTTCCACTGCCGCCCTCAGTGCCTCTGCCTCCGCTCTGAAATTGCTTGTGTACTTACCAGTAGCGAATGACAGTGTTATTTTTCTGCCATTTGGTAGGTTCAGGAATGCTCCTGCCCCTCCGTTCTGTGTTGTGTTTGTTACAGAACCGTCGGTGTATGCATGGGTCCAGTCCACGCTTGGGTAGCTTTTCGTTATGAAGCTTAGGGTAGTATCTTTCCTTTCTTTTTCAGTCTGGCAGTTTTTGTTTCCAATACCTGGTATATTTTCTACCACCTCTGGAAATATATCCTGCCTCCAGGTAGGTTTTCGTACAGTAGTGATGGGTTTTGGTGTTGTTAGTGCGTTTATGGGATCTTCGTGCATCTTTGCTTTGGCTATTTCTGCAAAGTTTCTCCGCTTTAGTTTCCCATTTCCCAAATTGTTTAGACTCTGGTGCATTGGATGGTCGGTCAGTCTTCGGAGTTTCTCTGACTGCAGCTGGGCTCTGCAGTCTCTTCTATCGGTCATGGATTGCAATTTTGTAATCTTTTCAAGTTCTACAATTGGCGTTGACTTCATGCCACCTGTTATAATTATCATGGCTTGGTTTTGAAGTTTGTTAACTTTATCGAAGTTCGCCTTCGCTGCTGTTGTCCATGCCGCAATGCCATACTCGAGAACTGGTCTGACTCTTCCAGTGTACAGTTTCTTTAGTATGCCTTCGTCTGCTCCACAGCTTGTGCCAGCAAGTTTCCTCATGATTGCCATTCTTTCTCTGGCTTTCATTCGGTTTCTCTCAATCTGACTTTTCCATGTCATGCGCCGATCGAATGTGACTCCCAGATAGGTTGGGTTGTCGTTTGGCTGCAGGATTTTGCTATTTAGACTTAATTTAGTACTTTGGGGTTTTAATGAGAGCGAGAATATTGTGCACGTGGTTTTCTCCTCGTTTATTTTGACCAGCCATGAGTTCGCCCACTCTTCCAGCGATGTTAGGGCCGTCTGCATCCGATTTCTTGCTATGGTGAGATTCTTTTCAGAGGTCCACATAGCCAGATCGTCTGCAAACATTGAGCTATGGACTCTTCTTGGTATATTCTCTGTAATGTCGTTTATATACACCAGGAAGAGTGTGGGTGACAGTACTCCCCCTTGGGGTACTCCCTGCTCGAGTGTCACCTTTTTGCTCATCTGCCCTTGTACTTGGACTCTGGCCGTTCTTTGTTTGAGGTAGTGGTTGATCCACTTGTACATCTTCCCACAAACATCACTTCTTCTTATCTTGACTCTAAGTCCATCTTTCCAGACTTTGTCAAATGCCTTTTCCAGATCCACCCAAACAGCTACTGTGTGTTTCTGTGCCTGGTAGGCATCTTCTATCTCCTTGGCTATGAGGATGATCTGGTCCTCAGTGGATCTGTGCTGTCTAAAGCCGGCTTGCTGTGGAATTAGTATTCGTTTTTCTTCCAGATGCCACATCAGTCTGGTGTTTATCATCCGTTCCATCAGCTTGCCGACACAGCTCAGTAGGCTTATGGGCCTGTATCCATTTGGATCTGTTTTGTCCTTTCCTGTTTTTGGTACTGGTACCAGTATTGCGTCTTTCCATGCCTGTGGTACAATTCCCCTTTTCCAGCTCACATATTATTTGTCATCACTAATCTTCTCCTGAGCTTAGTTTATAAGACTGTGCAAGTTTAGTAAAAGAAAAATAATTGATTAATCTGCTTGATCTAAATGAAGGAAAGTTACCAATTTCAAGAGGAAGACATTGGCAAATTTAAGATGACTTGACAGGTATGTAACTCAAATTCCAACAGCCACAATGTCTTCTTCTGCGTTTGTTCTTAAACTTCCGCTACCAAGCCCTGATAATGGTTTTGTGGTTCAGAGAACGTAATGTGTTGTGTCGTAGTTTACAGCTCGACTACGATATTTACACTTTTTGCTCCGACACATCTGACTTCAGCAGCCATTTCTTAGTACCGATTTAGCCTTCCTTCTTCGGTCCCTTCTCCTTAACCAGTCTGCTCTATTACAGTCTGTTATTTAGGGAGTGTAGAAGGGGTTCGTAACAGCTCTGGTTCGCTGTCGCTAACGCTAGCAGTTAGCTATAAGTAGCTGACCACTGCAGCTCATGGACTGCTCAACATCTTGATCCAGCCATAGTAATTATCAAGGAATTATCAATTTGCATTGGAGACACCGGAGAATAGGCTATAATTAGACTCTACATAAGGATTTTAAATTCAATAATTGAAATATTTAGTTTATTTTATTAATTATGCCTCTTCCTTGGTATAGCCTTGTCAATAACAAATGCAGCGTTTTAGAGAATAGCCACACTTGGAGAAAATCAAATTGGCTTTAAGACTATTCTGTAGAACTATATGGTCATAAATCTAAGCGAAAACTTGGAGCAGCGTGAGAATCAAAATAGATGCCATTATTTTAACTAAACACTTTGACATAGCAAAACTCAAGTGTCACAAATATCGGCTACGAGGGATGATCGAAAAGTTCCGCACTTTAGTATGAAGGAGGCACTAATCTGGAAATGTGTCTCAACTTTAGTCCTTCTCTGTGTATTCACCTTGCAAGGCGATACACTTCCCCCCACTTATTCCTCAACTTTCTCTTACCCTGATTGTAGAACTTCTCAGTCAGGGCCAGTAATCATGTCTCCAGTTCAGTAATCAAGTCCTAGACGTCAGGAAAACGTGCGAGTATGAAATTATGCCCCATCCACCGATACTCATCGGAGCTAGCACTTAGTGAATTCTTTCTGTTCATAAATATGAAGAATCTGCTTTGAGGACATCATTTTTCTGAAGTCCAGAAATTGGCTACTGAACTAGAGACGTGGTTCCCACCCAGACGGAGGAGTTCTACAATCATGGCATCGGCAAGGTGAAGAAAAGATTAATTTGACTCTGTCCTACAGTCACACTCTTGCACAACTTTCCCACGCGCCATCAGGGTCAGACCCTTCCATTGCATTTTGGTTGGGGCTTGCTTCTGATGGCGCACAAACCTAGCATAGATACATACAGACGCACACATTCATCCAAGCACTGGTTTATGCGTCCTGATATCGCCCAATGGACTACGGTCTGGGGTGAAAAATGGCGCGCCTCCGCCAGTAGAAACTAGTGAGGCAAACATCTAAGCAACAACAACAACAGAAGAAAAGATTTCAGACGTGTATCGTCTTGCATAGTGAATTCATAGACAAGGACTAAAACTCACACCAATCTCCAGGTAAGTGCCTCAACACCTTGCTACTAAAGTGGTAAACTTGTCCACCATATATTGTAAATAAGAGAAGTGACAGAGAATGTAATAATAATAATAATACTGTTCGCTAGGTCTCAAAGGCCCGTTGCGTCGACCAATCACTACCATGTCCAACTGCTGAGGCGGTGTTCATGCGTAGTGTGTCGACCGAAATGCCTATGGACTCTCCATGTGGTGTCGTGTACTCCGCAGCCTTGGAAAAAGAGCCGCGAAGAGTGTGTTAGACCAGTGTTTGTGTCACGCCTTCCGTGTCTGTCCGTGTTTTACGCCCTGTTTTTACGTGTCTTTCCGCCGAGGATTCTGATTTGTGTCCACCTTCTGGTCAGCGTGACCATAGTTGTGCTGAAAATATGAGGTTGGAAGAGCTATCGTGTAACCCCCGGTGGATGGAGGGGCGGGCGGGAGGAAGTTGGCTTCAGTCCAAGCAGAAAGGTCCTTGAGTAGTGATAATCTGGACGGAATTCTGGTGTGCAATTAAGCGGAACGTTGAATTCCGTCATGGACTGCTCTCCTCCGGCTTGAGCTAGGCATGAAATGTATCGAAATGCAGCATAACAAATATAATAATCGATCGAAAGCACATCAATTCCACAGAATAGAGTCCTTGATACCCCCTGGTGAAGGCGTAGTGAAATGTAATCCGAATAGGAACCACCAAACATCGGAAAACTCGACACAAACACCGGAGTGAGTAGAAAACGCAGCCATTAAGACCAGGCCTTCTTAGAATGTAAGTAATAAAATAAACCAATTTGTGGTTTATAAAACCACTTCATTCATTTTTAAAATCATTTTAAGCTATAGAAAATTAACCGGGAAGTAAAGTATAAATTGATTTGCCAATCTAGTCGTAGTGCTACAAGATCAATTGAGTTCCATGCTAGTTCTGGTCAAAAACCACGACAATTTGAAGGCTGAAAAAGAATTTGCCAGGCTGGACAGTAGATAGAAGAGAAATAGTAACAGAAGTTAGCCTGCCCATACAACACGCCCAAGAATACACATATTTGTTGTTGAATGAAAGCATTTGATTTACTCAGCAAAGAAAACAAACGCCAGATGTTAAGACAAAGACAGAAAGAAATATTACATGATTAACATAACAGAACAAAATAAACTGTCCCACCTGTATCGTTTGAGTTTGTGTGGCGAAACCAGCTTTTCTATCACCAAGAAGCCACTCTCTTCATAGAACCTGCGCTGGTCATATGTGAGCTTACTTCCGTCCAATGTGTACCTGAACTGAGCAGTTGTTGGTATGTTCTCAGCTGTAGCAGCAACAGCATTTGGAAGCTGTCACACAGATAAGGACACATATCGCTAAACTGGGATGTACACATTGAAAATGCTTCATAGGACCGGCTTCATTGCATCTGGTCGCCACCACGTGTGCTCAGTTCCTTCCATTGCTGAAAGGACAGAGTACGAACTTCGTAATTCCCACAGCGGCTCGGAAATGTGTTTCTGGCCTTGTCAGGTACCCACTTACAGCTGGGTCGAATGGAACATGTGGTCATACCATCAAAAATCCCACTACATGCTCCGTCTATGAAACTGAACTGGAAGTGATTTGCACCTGGTACGTGAAGACTGTGAACCAAGCCCACAGACCCTATACCACCCAATCCCCCATGCCTTCTTTCTTAAACCAAGCATACAAACCCTATACCACCCAACACCCTATGCCTTCTTCCTTAAACCAAGCCCACAACCCTTTTACCACCCAACCCCCTATACCTTCTTCCTTAAACCAAGCCCACAGACCCTTATACCACCCAACCCCCAATTTCTTCTTCCTTAAACCAAGCCCACAATCCTTATACCACCCAATCCCCTATTCCTTCATCCGTATACCAAGCCCACAACCCTTAAACGACACAACCCCCTATGCCTTCTTCCTTAAACCAAGCCCACAACCCTTATACCACCCAGCCCCCTATGCCTTCTTCCTTAAACCAAGCCCACAATCCTTATGCCACCCAACCCCCTATGCCTTCTTCCTTAAACCAAGCCCACAACCCTTATACCACCCAATCCCATATTCCTTCTTCTTTAAGCCACGCTCACAAACCCCATACCACCCAATGTCATACGCCTTCTTTCTTAAAGAAACAGTCGCTACTAACTATTTTTTTTTGGGTGTGGTTGCTGCACAGGGAATATACGGACAGGGGCCAGTGACCCAGCTGGCTGCTTGCATCAGGCTCAGTGGACCAGAGCATGACCTAGACTAATTACCATGAAACAGGCTGCACTTGTGCAGTCTGGTTAATTAAGAGAATAGCGATCACAATGGAAAAGCAAAAGCGGTACCCAAAAAAACGCAAGCTGAAATCGGATATGTTGGGCCGAAATGCGCAGATATCGCATCGTTATTGCAAACTGCGACACCGATGTTCTCTTCAGGACGAACGTCAAAGAAGAAGAAGAAGAAGAATATCGATTTCACGTTTACCATACATGAAGTGGGGGATGAAATATAAACTATTGATTATCAGTGGTGGCTCCTGGATTTAATATTAAACTTAAAACAAAGTAAGAGCACTGAGTAATGTGTATATAGCAGAGGATGCTACTAACCTTAGTACTGCTCATTTGTAGTGGAACTCTATCCTTCGGTGTTAGCCTGTCCTCCCCCATAGTTGAAAATATGATTTGACCAACTTTGAATGGTTTTAGAAGTGACTAAAAAAACCTTTGAATTTTTAAAGTGGCAACGTACCAGCGGATCGATAAATATTATATTACTTCTAACAAAAACGCCTTTGTCACGTGAGGCAGCTGGTTCGTCATAGCTCGAAGAGGCAGGTTGCATACTCCACATGATTTCAATACATCGATTGTTTCCGACGTATTATCTCGAATTTTTGTCCTACGAAATGACCGTGAATACGAGTAGATGCTTTGTTAATCAATTCTCAATCGTTCGGTGCTGTTACATTAACCGAGAAGTTGAAAACTGAACATATTGTTATTATGTTTTGATGATTATTCATGATTTTGTATTTTTTTCCTGAAGATATTTTAGGTGACAACCACTTCCTTTGTCTAACTATCATCACTTTCAAACACTGAACATGTTACGAGTGGCCCGCCGGGGTCTTCGTGTGTGACAAGTACACGAATAGCACCACTGCCTCACAGAGAGCGTGTCGTAAGAGGCGACTAACTGTGTGACATGGCATAACACTGGCCATGGTTAAGTGTTTTTTTTAGAGCAGCATAGATAGCGCCTAACAGGCTACTTTGCTCTAGTGTTTGAGTCCATTAAGATGGACTCGCACATCGGTTAATCGCCTTCTGTAAGCGCTTGTCCCAACGCAGTGGATTATTAAGTTGCTCGAGCCTTGCCTTGCTTCTAAGCAAGAAATCCTTCTCCCGGTTACATCCAGCTCATACCAGAGCTGGGACCTGGACAGGGGCATCTGCATGTAGAATTACAGATCGACTAAGTACGTACTAAGAACATGCAAAACAGAACAGAGCGTCACTCTCGTCGCAGGCATACAACAAGAAAATAATACCATAAATAGAAGCATCACAATTAGTTGTACCTGCACCTCGAATCGTACATGCAGATTGTTTTGGTTCAATATCTAATGTAGGCACTGGACGACCATTGTCCTCTACATTTAACGGTCTTTGGTAAGCTTAGAAAGCTAACGCGCCTTGTTTTAAATCGCGAACATGCATTTCAAACCGATAAATATACGCCTGAATGACAAAGCAACAGATCAGAACTCTAGCTAATGAGTTCAGTGCGACTATGAAGCCCGGAAGATCAGCGGGAGTTGCACAGTCTTCGTTGTCATGGAAACCAATCTAATGTGAGGGGTGGTGGGAACAGAGCCATGGCATGTAATGGAACAACAGATACTGCAGAAGTCTTTCATGGTTCCCCAATAATTAGACATCTGCTCAAAGTATTAATTACATAGTTAATCATTATTATTACTTTTTAAGGTTTACAAAACAAATCGCTTAGTATAAACAACAAGGGGAGGGGGCCGCGCCATGAGTCCTTACACACCGGCAATTATTCAATAACCAATAGAACTTATTATGGGAAAGATCAATTTGTTGGCCTATTTTGCAAGTGCTATACCTTACAACCACCAACAGAAATCAAAATCGATTATTTCCGACAAAACAACTTGATGGTTTGATTTTTGTTAATAACTTGATTCTACTGTTCAATAACTAAGGCGGAAGACAAAATAACTAAACTTGACAGATCACAGAAATAATGACTGAAAATACGCAAATTGTAAGAACACATACAAGTAATATCAACAATGTTCTACTGTGAGACACATCCCTACAAGATGTGGATACTGCATCAACATTATTTTCAACATAAACAAAGTAGAAGAAACAAGAAAAGATATAAAAATAAGAATAGACAAGACAACAGAAACTTTCATAAAAGTTGAAAATTTAATAAAATTAAAATATACAATGAAGCCGATGAACACAATTAAAATCTTCAGCTCCATAGAACAAGTCACTCCTATTGTCGGCTGCAAACTATTGAGAACAACACAAACATTGAGAACAACAACAATGTCCAACAAAGAAAAAAGGTCCAGACTTTAGTTTACTAGCTAAGAACATTACAATGCAGTTTCTGTTTTTGATTCATCAGCGAAAGGGAAACAGGGAGACGTAAAGGTACATAGAAACAGACCGCAAGACAGACAGAAGCGGTAAGGAAGTTACTTAGAGTCCTGGAATGGTTGACACAGAACATCAGGACTAAGGATGTGTCTGTGGAAGACCTGTGCTACATGAGAAGTTAAAAGATTTTGATTTCTTCTTCTTCTTCTTCTGCGTACACAGTCAGACAGTAACCATTATTTTTTCGAAAAAAGCGGCGGTCATCCTGAGGCTCTCGCCACTGCCATAGAGCTTGTCTTACAGTTCCACTGGTAATGGCCACATCTGCTCTCTCTGATCCTCGTATGTCGGGCAGTTCTGCAGCAGATGTTCAGTGGTCATTTTACCAGTACCGCACGGGCATTCGTCGGTACACCCTATCGTGAATTTGTTGAATAGGTGGTACCTCAGTCTGTTGTGGCCAGTGCGAAGTCTGAAGACAACGACCTGCTCTCTTCGGTTCAACTGGTAATAGGCATCGTTTTTGGTGTAACCAGTATGTTCGGTTTCCCATTTGGTCATGTATCTGGCTTTGATAAGCCGTTTCGACTCTTCGTACGTCATACTGGTATCTGTTTGTGGTAGTCTTGCACCTTCTTTTGCCAGTCTGTCTGCCTCCTCGTTGCCTTGGATGTTGCAGTGTGACGGGACCCACTGTACCACTACCCTTTTTGGTGCGGACTGCTGGCACAGTTTGCAGAGTGCTGCTCTTAAGTCATTAAGCTCAGTGTTTTTCTGGCTTTTTAGCGCTGTGACTACGGCGAGAGCATCTGTCAGCAGGACTATATGGCTCTCATTTTCTTTATGTGTCACCATTTCTTCCACTGCCGCCCTCAGTGCCTCTGCCTCCGCTCTGAAATTGCTTGTGTACTTACCAGTAGCGAATGACAGTGTTATTTTTCTGCCATTTGGTAGGTTCAGGAATGCTCCTGCCCCTCCGTTCTGTGTAGTGTTTGTTACAGAACCGTCGGTGTATGCATGGGTCCAGTCCATGCTTGGGTAGCTTTTCGTTATGAAGCTTAGGGTAGTGTCTCTCCTTTCTTTTTCAGTCTGGCAGTTTTTGTTTGCAATACCTGGTATATTTTCTACCACCTCTGGAAATATATCCTGCCTCCAGGTAGGTTTTCGTACAGTAGTGATTGGTTTTGGTGTTGTTAGTGCGTTTATGGGATCTTCGTGCATCTTTGCTTTGGCTATTTCTGCAAAGTTTCTCCGCTTTAGTTTCCCATTTCCCAAATTGTTTAGTCTCTGGTACATTGGATGGTCCGTCAGTCTTCGAAGTTTCTCTGACTGCAGCTGGGCTCTGCAGTCTCTTCTATCGGTCATGGATTGCAGTTTTGTAATCTTTTCAAGTTCTACAATTGGCGTTGACTTCATGCCACCTGTTATAATTCTCATGGCTTGGTTTTGAAGTTTGTTAACTTTTTCGAAGTTCGCCTTCGCTGCTGTTGTCCATGCCGCAATGCCATACTCGAGAACTGGTCTGACTCTTCCAGTGTACAGTTTCTTTAGTATGCCTTCGTCTGCTCCACAGCTTGTGCCAGCAAGTTTCCTCATGATTGCCATTCTTTCTCTGGCTTTCATTCGGTTTCTCTCAATCTGACTTTTCCATGTCATGCGCCGATCGAATGTGACTCCCAGATAGGTTGGGTTGTCGTTTGGCTGCAGGATTTTGCTATTTAGACTTAATTTAGTACTTTGGGGTTTTAATGAGAGCGAGAATATTGTGCACGTGGTTTTCTCCTCGTTTATTTTGACCAGCCATGAGTTCGCCCACTCTTCCAGCGATGTTAGGGCCGTCTGCATCCGATTTCTTGCTATGGTGAGATTCTTTTCAGAGGTCTACATAGCCAGATCGTCTGCAAACATTGAGCTATGGACTCTTCTTGGTATATTCTCTGTAATATCGTTTATATATACCAGGAAGAGTGTGGGTGACAGTACTCCCCCTTGGGGTACTCCCTGCTCGAGTGTCACAAAAAGATTTTGATTTGAATTGTTATACTTAGCTGACAAATGTTTGTGGTATCAATTTATCTGACAACTGTAAACTATATTAAGTGTTGTCATCACCATAAAGGATACCACGCCATCACCACTATGATGCGAGCTGCTCAAGTGACCAAACACAATCTTCAGCCTATCTGCCATTGTGAGTCAATAAACTTTCCGTAACTGCTGAGAAGTCTAGATTTGGTCTCCTAAAACCAACTTGAAACCACAGTCAGTCTGAACGTGAACATATTATAAATAATTAGCTTCAATAAATTAATTATAAATAAAGGGAAAATATGTTACATGTTTATACAATCAGCAATTAAAAGCAAAGATTTCATCCGATCCTAGAACCACAGCTGAGTGGGTGGGACAGTTCCATCCAGCTCCATATGGAGCATAGGCGTTTAGGGCAGATGAGATTGGGCTGGCAACTCTGAGACAAAGTTGCCGGAATGTTGTTGGACGAGCAGGGGTCAAACTCCGGTCCTGACACCAAGCCCTCGAGCAGTCCGATCCGAGAGGTCAAGGTTCGCGATAAACGTGGAAAACTTGGCTAGCTTAGGGGTGGGTGTCGGTTTGACCAATTCTGGTATCGGACCTTTTTCTTCTTTTCTTTCTTCTTTGCGTTCAGGATCTTTTGATCATGCTATATCTGCAGGCCAGTCGCCATGGTGAAGTCTGTAGTCTTCACCAGGTCGGAGCGGCTGCCCCATAGCTTTTGTCTCAGCTCCGCACCCTCTGGCCAGGTCTGGCATCTCATTTCCCTATAGATTGGGCATTCTTGTAGAATATTTTCAGGGTGCTGGCATCCTGTTCCCCATGGGCACTCATTTGTGTGTGAGATCTTCAGTCGGTATAGATGTTCTAGTAGTCTTCAGTGCCCAGTTGTCATGCGAAATAAGGTAGTTTGTTGATTTCTTTTGAGATAGTGAATTGGGTCTGGTGTACTGCTTATGTTTCTGTCTTCTCTCCATTGGTGTATATACTGATTTCTGATTATGTTCTTGATTTCTCTGTATGGTACTCGATAATTAAATTCTGCCTTTTTGCTGCGACCTTTTTCCAGAGCATCAACTCTCTTGTTTCCCGTGATTCCGCAATGGAAGGGTAGCCACTGGAGCGCTATTGTTGAGAATCTCTGAAGTTTTCCCAGTTCTGATCTGATCTCCGATAACAGTGGTTCGTTGTTGTTTTGTTTTTTGGTATTGTCTCTAATAGTTCTCTGCAGTCCGTGAATACAGCTATTTTTGTTGGAGGTTGCCTTTCTGTTTGAAGTATTCTAAGTGCTCGCAGGAAGGCCATCGATTCTGCTCTGAGGTTTGTGGACAACTTTCCTGTTGGGAGGGCCTTTTCTGTTATATTTCCACTTTTGTGTCTTATGAATATGCCTCCGCCCCCGTTTTGGCATGCCACCTCTGCTGAACCATCTATGTACACCTGTGTCTCTTCCTTGGTATTATATTTCTCCTCAATCATTGCTTGTGCTAAAATTTTCAGCTCGTGGACACTGTCTTGGTCTTTTCTTCTTATTCCTGAGATCTCTGTACTTATTTCGATGTTGTTTATGTTGCAGCTTGGCTCTTCATAGTTAATAAGCATTTCTATTTCTGTAGGTTGGTTGGGAATTAGTTCTCCATATTTTTGGTGTAGGTGGTTTGATATATGCATGAAGCTGGTTCTCTTTAGCCTATTTCTAACTGGGTGTTTTAGTTTGATATGTATGGGACGATCAGGCATGTGTAGCATCTTTTCACTATGTGTCAGCACTCTTTCCTCTCGTGTAGTATTTAGGGGTCTTATATTTGTATATGTTTCCATTTTCTGGATTGGTCTAGTCTTCATTCCTCCTGTTATTATCCTTAAGCCTGAATTTTGAATTTTGGTTAGGCGTTCCGTGCTTGTTTTTGATGCTGTGGTCCAGGCTGTCATGCCGTATTCAAGTACTGGCCTGACTGTGCCAGTGTATACATTTTTGAGGATGTTGCTATTTGCACCCCAGCTTGTTCCGGCCAGCTTCTTCATGAGGGATAGTTTTCTGGTTGCTTTTTGTTCTATCTCATGTATGTGTTCCCTCCATGTCAGTCTCTTGTCCATTTCAACTGCGAGATACACAGGGGTATTTTCTTGTACAAGCTCTTTGTCATTTAGAATAAGTTTTGTTACTTCCTTGGTGTTGGACAGTGAGAAGCTTGTTGTAACTGTCTTTGAGATGTTAATCTGCAACCAGCTATGTCGTCTATGAACAGAATAAAGCTGGTAGGAGAGATGACTCCTCCATGGGGTACGCCTTGTTGGAGAGTTATTCTATGGCTCAGTGGTCCATCTAATTTGACTCTTGCTGTTCTGTATCGGAGGAAGTCTTGTATCCAGCTGTACATTCTCCCTTCTATTTTGTTGTTTAATAGTTTTAAGAGGAGTCCTTCTCTCCATACCTTGTCAAAAGCTTTTGCCATATCCACAAAGACCGCAAGTACTTTTTCCTTACCTTGGAATGCATTTTCTATTTCTTGGGTTAGGTACACTAGTTGGTCTTCTGTGTTGCGGTTTTTTCTAAAGCCTGACTGTGAATTGAGTAGAAGATGGGTTTTATCCAGATGTTTTATTAGTCTTGCGTTTACCATTTTTTCCATGACTTTTCCAACACAGCTGAGCAGGTTTATTGGCCTATAGCTTTCCTTGCTTGTCTTGTCCTTTTTTGGTTTTCTGATGGGGATAATGATAGCCTCCCGCCACTGGTCTGGGATCTTACCCATGCTCCATGATTGATTGAAGATTTTCAGGAGTTTTCTTCTTGACCCTTAGTCTAGGTTTTTAATCATTTCATTTGTGATGCCCTCTTTTCCTGGAGCTTTCTTGTTTTTTTTCAGTTTCTGAATAGCAGTGTGGAACTCTATCATTTTGAATGATGACTTCATGCAGGGATCCGAATTATGTGTCTTCAGGTTCTATTTTATCTCTTTTTTGACTTCTAGTTTGCGTTTTCGTGTCAATGTTGTGGTACTCTTGTCTCTGAAAAATTCAGCTAGGATGTTTGCTGCAATTTCCCCTGTATGATGTTTCTCATTTTCCTTAATGACCGTCTTCCCATGGCTCCCTCTGGTTTGCTCACTTAAGGCTATTGTCGGGTTCCAGAGTTTACTTGTATCCCTGTCCATGTTGAGGCTTTCAGTCTTTTCATGCCAACTTCTTTGGATCTCCTCCTTCTTTTGCTCTATGAATGTGTTTTTAATTTTGCTGTGTTTCCCTATGTTTTCTGGGGAAGGATTTTTTGTCCATGGTATCTCTTGCATCACTTAGTTCCTTGTGCATTTTCCCTAGTTTATTGCTCCAATAGAGTTTATAATTGTTCCGTTTTCCACGTGGAATTGATTTCTTTGCTGCCTGGATGATAGCCTCCGTCATTATGGTAACATTTTTATTTAAATTTTTGGCATGGGATATATCTTTATAGAGTTTTTTTACATTTTCTCTAAATAGAGTCCAGTTTGCTTTTTTAAAATTCCAACTTGGGTGCATATCTGTTAACTCTGTTTGTCCAATGTTACATATTTCTAAAGTTATTGGGACATGATCGCTCCTGCCCAGTTTGCTGTTGATTGTTCTTGCTATTAGTCGGTGAAGGTCGTCCGTTGCCATCGCAAGGTTTGGAGTACTAATTTTTTTCCATATTCTAGAGTAATATGTGTGCCTATCGTCTGGCCTATTTATTAGGATGAGTTTGTTTTCAATCATCCAATCTTCTACCTCCTCGTCTCTCTGGTCCATTGTTTCGTAGCCCCAGCTTGGGGAGTGACTGTTAAAATCTCCCACTCTGAGATGTCTCGATTCTTCAATTTTGACTTTGTGTATTGCCAGAGCTGTGGCTGGTGGACTATAGCAGTTTGTTATCATTGAGTCTCCACTGGGTAGAACGATCTTTAATGTGATGAATTCTAATTCATCTGGTCCAGATCTATTTGTTTCTACTGGTGGTATAGAATTTTTTACTAGTGTTATTATTCCTCCTTTGGATCTTGTTTCCCAATCTTGGCGGAAACATTCATATCCTCTGATGGAAATTTGTTGAGTTTCGTTTAGGTATGTTTCCTGAATACAAATGATGTCTATATCGTTTTCCTTGAGAAATTCTTGCAGTTCGGATTTCTTGTTTCTCACGCCCTATGCATTCCATTGTACCACTTTGAGGTTCCTTGTTTGTTGATCAGTCGCACTACTCTGCCTCCCCCTGACCACTAGGTTAGCAGAGGCACCGGTTGCTTGGGTGGGTCCCCTCGAGTCTGGGGGCCCGGCACCGCTCCTCCTCGGTTGTAACTTGTAGGAGCGACACCATGACGATAGGGTAGACTGACGCATACCATACTCTGTTGATGCATGTGTGTCCTGATTTTTCCCGGTTCCAGCGCCGTAGCTGACACACTCCGTCTTCGGCAGGTCGGGTTGAGTTTTCTGTTTTGGTTTGTCTCCCATAGCCTTTCCATCTCCCGATGGTACCTGCAAGGCAGTAGGTTGGTTTGTCTACCGTGGTTTCCTTCCCGTGGCTAGAGCATATAGCGGCTCTTACCCGCTTGGTGTACCCGTCATAGGACACATGGGGTATTTCAGTGCGGAAAGCAGTGCCACCTGTTGTCCCACCCCATCAAGCTGGAATACACCGCAGGTTGGTCCACGACTGCTTATTCGTCCAGTTATTATACCTGGCTTATATCGCAGCTGACGCTCCATATCTGGAGGTCGTTCCACTATCCGTCACCTGTGGACGTGCCTGGTTGGGGTCGGTCGCACCTGTCCTCCAATGGTATCGGACCTAAGTGGTGGGCGTTTTAATTGAAGATAAGAACGCACACAACAGGCTGTCACATTAGAGGGACAATGACTTATGGTTCGTACAACCAATGAGATTCTAGACTGGGTGGGAACACATTAGAGTGATGGCTAACCAGTCAACTAAGGGAGACCACTGACTAGCCATGTTTGTTTCTAGAGCTTAGTAAATAGACTATAAAAGACAATGCACAAAAGATTCCAGCGATTCGGAGAGAGAGAGAGAGAGAGAGAGAGAGAGAGAGATCGTTTACGGGGTGGTTATCCCATCATACACCTAGAGCCTTGCAGTTAAGCTCACTGGTGCGGCTGGGACACCCAGTACACATTGGTACGGCTGGTGGACATCCTGTACACATTGGTACAGCTGGTGGACATCCTGTACACATTGGTACGGCTGGTGGACATCCTGTAAACAGTTGTGCGGATGGTGGACACCCTGTAAACATTGGTACGGCTGGGGGACACCCGGTACACACTAGTGCGGCTGGTGGACTCACTGTAAACATTGGTACGGCCGGTGGACTCCCTGTAAATATTAGTGGGGCTGTGGACTCCCTGTAAATATTGGTACGGCCGGTGGACTCCCTGTAAACATTAGTGGGGCTGGTGGACTCCCTGTAAACATTAGTGGGGCTGATGGACTCCCTGTAAACATTAGTGGGGCTGGTGGACTCCCTGTAAACATTGGTACGGCCGGTGGACTCCCTGTAAACATTAGTGGGGCTGATGGACTCCCTGTAAACATTGGTACGGCCGGTGGACTCCCTGTAAACATTAGTGGGGCTGCGGACTCCCTGTAAATATTGGTACGGCTGGTGGACTCCCTGTAAACATTGGTACGGCCGGTGGACTCCCTGTAAACATTAGTGAGGCTGTGGACTCCCTGTAAATATTGGTACGGCTGGTGGACTCCCTGTAAACATTAGTGGGGCTGGTGGACTCCCTGTAAACATTAGTGAGGCTGGTGGACTCCCTGTAAACTTTAGTGGGGCTGGTGGACTCCCTGTAGACAAAATGAGATAGAGATCTGATCACGTCAAGGGAAAAGATTCGTCTCAGTACGGATTGAATTGATCCAGAAGGCAGTTCGACTGTTCTCCAAAGTACCATTGCAACTGCTGTCACCTGGAAGAACTGTAGCCTTTCTACGATCCCAGTGGTAGGAGAGTTCAGTTCGATTAAGGATTCAAGAATCCTAGAAATTGCGATACCAACGAGACAAGAGTTCGTTTCATTTGAGGATTCTGTGAATCCTAGGAACTGCGATCACAAAGGTATGTGAGTTCGGAAGCAGAGTTGCATCACTTGAGCCCTCAGATAGCGAAATTGTTCGACA
The DNA here is from genome assembly GCA_036924085.1 of Ariolimax columbianus. Lineage (NCBI taxonomy): Eukaryota > Metazoa > Mollusca > Gastropoda > Stylommatophora > Arionidae > Ariolimax > Ariolimax columbianus. The sequence continues at coordinate 7,576,402 of JAVGWX010000009.1, forward strand.
CAGGTGTAACACGGGCACCAAAAAGGGCATGTCTCAAACACTTGAGAACTGCTAACAGTTGTAAGGGAAACATAACTCATTTGTTAAACCATGTTGGCACGTTTGACAGCCTAAAGCAGCAGCTGTGACAGGAACGACATATCATCACCAACGTAGACTATCTGGATGATGACTTGATTTACATTGATTTACAATACTATTGAATTAGACTAAGTTTAGGATTTTATGTTATTTCATTTGAGTCGTAGGATCTGGGTTTGAAGAAGTTTACAGAAGTAACACCAATAGTACTTACTTGGATCTTTCTTCTGTGTTAGTTTAGTGTGTGTATATATTAAGAGAATAACCTGGAACCTGAACTGACAAGACGTCGCCGCGAGTGTTGTGCAGCCTTCTCGTCTATTAACACGGTCCTGGACGGTTGTCATGACCAAGACCTACAAGGCTCACTCTTTAACTCTCAGGTCATTCCCACATCAAGAGGAGTTGGTTTCCTCGTCACCCCACACATTGCTCACCTCATCCATCAGGTGACATTCATAGACCACCGCGAGACATCATTAGTAATTACCATTTCAAAACGGTTTACTGCCACCATTATACAGGCATATGCACGGACAGAGGACAAGACTGAACAAGAACGCGTCAACTTCTACGACAACATCTATGACGTCCTACAACAAGACCGCAGCTTCTTCAAAATTGTTGTAGGTGACTTCACCGGAAGAGTGGGTCCTCGTCAAATTGGCGAAACCTATGTGGGCCCTCACTCAGGAGAGCTAAGAAATGAAGCCGGAAATAGATGGCTACTTTCTGTGAAACGATCTGCAACAGCCTCTTCAAAAACCTATCAGCAAGAGATATACACATAGGTCCGACAACCTATCCAATCGCAGTATAGCAACAGACGTGGCAGTTGCTGCTTCCTTCTGCACAGACAACGACCATCGTCTTCTCTGCGCACACCTTAACTTCAACATCCGCTATGCAAAGCTGCAGATGCATCATTTCCACAGGGGCCCAGAGCAAATTCTCAACCTCACGTCAACTGCCACTCTTGCAGATAGTGTCAACCTTGTAACCTCCGCCACCACTGACATGGATGTCGACTACGCCACCCTAATTACAAAAAAACAAGTCAATCATAAAACTCACCACACTTCTGGCACACAACTACACACAAAACTGGATTTGACAAGCTACACGAGCATTGCTGGAAGAGAGACACAAAATGACTCGCTCTTCGACCAACAATACAGCTTTCAGAGCCCTCAGGTTTCAGAGCCCTCAGCTTTCACTGCCGTCAACAACTCACGGAAAACCCCGACTCAGAATAAAATTGGCCTCTAGACACATCGCCAACATAAAGCTAGCCTCTCGACACATCGCCAACATACAGCTGGTCTCTCGACACATCGCCAACATAAAGCTGGTCTCTCGACACATCACCAACATAAAGTTAACCTCTCGACACATCGCCAACATAAAGCTGGCCTCTAGACACATCGCCAACATAAAGCTGGTCTCTAGACACATCACCAACATACAGCTGGTCTCTCGACACATCACCAACATAAAGCTGGTCTCTCGAAACATCACCAACATAAAGCTGGTCTCTCGAAACATCACCAACATAAAGCTGGTCTCTCGACACATCACCAACATAAAGCTGGTCTCTTGACACATCACCAACATAAAGCTAGTCTCTCGATACATCGCCAACATAAAGCTGGTCTCTCGACACATCACCAACATAAAGCTAGCCTTTATACACATCACCAACATAAATCTGGTCTCTAGTCACATCACCAACATAAAGCTAGTCTCTCTACACATCACCAACATAAAGCTGGTCTCTCGACACATCGCCAACATAAAGCTGGTCTCTCGACACATCGCCAACATAAAGCTGGTCTCTCGACACATCACCAACATAAATCTGGTCTCTAGACACATCACCAACATAAAGCTAGTCTCTCGACACATCACCAACATAAAGCTGGTCTCTCGACACATCACCAACATAAAGCTGGTCTCTCGACACATCGCGAACATACAGATGGTCTCTCGACACATCACCAACATAAAGCTGGTCTCTCGACACATCACCAGCATAAAGCTGGTCTCTCCACACATTACCAACATAAAGCTGGCCTCTAAACACATCGCCAACATAAAGCTAGTCCCTAGATACATCACCAACATAAAGCTAGCCTCTAGACACATCACCAACATAAAGCTGGCCTCTCGAAAGATCAACAACATAAAGCTAGCCTCTCCACACATCACCAACATAAAGCTGGCCTCTAGACACATCACCTGCATAAAGCTATCTTCTCCACACATCACCAACATAAAGCTGGCCTCTAGACACATCACCAACATAAAGCTAGCCTCTAGACACATCACCAACATAAAGCTGTCTTCTAGACACATCACCAACATAAAGCTGTCCTCTAGACACATTACCAACATAAAGCTGATCTATAGACCCATCGCCGCGCACCGACGTGTCGTTCCCTGCCTGAAAGCGCCTGAAGTGTCCCGAACTACTTCTAGACCAGAAATGGAGGATGTCATAAAGGAGTATTACACCGAACTATTCAAGTCAGCTGTTTCTCCATCCATCCTAACACAATCTCCACTTTCAAACTTCGTATCCCCAGAAATCATATACACCCATGAGAGTATGCCACACCCATGAGAGTATGCCACACCCATGAGAGTATGCCACACCCATGAGAGTATGCAACACCCATGAGAGTATGCCACACCCATGAGAGTATGCCACAACCATGAGAGTATGCCACACCCATGAGAGTATGCCATAACCATGAGAGTGTGCCAACTAGGAAATCACCGGGAGTAGATACCATCACTGCAGATGACCTCAAAACCTGTAGCCTCAGCTAAACGCTATACAACATACCTCCACACAGGGACAATACCTACAGAATGGCGTAACGCAAAACCAATACTCCTACATAAAACAATTAGACAAGGAAGACTTTGGAAACTACCGTCCATTTGCGCTTCTCCCTGTCACCTATAAAATCTTTACCAAATGTATACTCGCTAGGATCCGTTACCTCCTCGAGGCCGGGCAACCGATCAAACATGCTGGTTTTCAGCGCGCCTTCAGCACGATGGGCCACATCTCAACCTGATGCCATCTAATTGAAACAGCCAGAGTTTCAAACACCCGTGATCTTCACCTTTATCGATTACAAGAAGGCATTTGACTTTGTAGAGCCACTCATCGTCTGGCACTATCTGCTGAACCAGGGCATCGATCCTGGCTATGTCAGAATTCTTGCTAACTGCTACACAGACTGTACGACAAACCTCCAGCCATTCCAAAGACCGGTAATAGTATCCGTCCAGAAAGTTGTTCGCCAGGGAATCACATTTCATCAAGTCTCTTTTCCTCATGCCTGAGGTCCATCATCTGTCAGTGCAATTGAACCCTTTTTGGCATCAACATCAATGGCAAGCAACTGAACCACCTCCGCTTTGCAGATGACATAGTGATCATCACAGAAACAGCCAAAGACGTCAACCAGGGGGTAGATATGCTTCACAAAGTAGGGAGAAAAGCTGGTCTCGATATGGAACACCTCCAAGACAAAATTCTTGCGTAACCGTTTCGCTACAAATGACCCGGTCATCCTTGATGGTAATAATCTGGAGGATGTAGATGAGTATATCTACGACCTAAACACCTAAACCCAGAACTAAGAAGATGTCGCGCTGGCTGGACGGCTTTCTCGTCCATAAAGACGACACTAGACCATATCCACGACCAGAGTCTGCGCGTCTCCCTATTCAACTTCACAGTCCTTCCTGCAATGTGTTATGCCGCAGAAATATGGGTTCTTACAAAAGAAACGGAGTCCAAACTCAGAGTAACCTAAGCCTCCCTCAAGCGACGGATGATTGGCCTCACGCTCGGGATCAAGATGCTGAGCAGCACAAGAGCTGCAGTGGTTAGCGACCCATAGCTGACTGCAAGCGTCAGGGCCAGCGAACCATAGCTGCCAAGACCCTGCTACACCTCCACGCGGTGATCCTGGATAACAGGCTGTAGCAGGGCAGACTGGCTAAGGAGAAGGGATCGAAGAGGGAATGTTAACCCGGTACTCAAAAAATGCTTGCTGAAGTCGGATGTGTTGGACCGAAAGGTGCAAATATCACAGCCAAGCTGTAAACTACGACACAACGCATTCCGTTCTCTGGACTACATTCTGCTACTTAAGCCCTTTCAGGGTTTGGTAGTGGGAGATTGAGAACGAACGAAGAACAAGAAGAAGAAGAAGGCCTCACGCTCCACAACCAACGTTTGAAAGGTCTTCACAATACTGACGTAGACACACATCATTGGTGAAGTATTCAGTTACCCACGCAGATAAGGCAAAGCATTGCTGAGCTGTCCACCTTCTACGGTGAACTGATGACCGGTGGAGCACAGCGACAAAAGCCTGGTACCCACGAGACAGAAGACGACCACGGGGAAGACCATCTACGCGCTGGTCTGACTCCCTCGAACTCAGAAACAACATCGTTCAGACGGGAAATTTATGACCCAATGTTCCACGGTTGCCCAATACAAAAGACAATGGAAACTTAGTGGGAATCCGCAGCCGCGTAACCCCCGCTGAGTAATTCAGTAATACCTAACATTGCATTTGCTATTTTCACTGCTACCTGAACTTGCTCACTCACTTTACCTGTATGTAATAATAATAACTTCTAGGTCCATTTTCTTATCTATCTTTCTAATATTGTTCTCTCCCATTCTGTAATTATGTTTCATATTGGATCTAACCATGTGGATGACTACATTTATCTACAATAAACTCCATTTGCCAGCTTACAGACCATTCTTGAATTTGATCTAAATCCGACCTCAATATATCCACTTCTGCTTTAGACGAGACCCTACTGCATAGTTTTGTGTCGTCAGCAAATTTTGCAATCATGGATCCCATATCAATATCCAAATCATTTATATATATCAAGAACAAAATTGGTCCAAAAATCGAGCCCTTTGGCACTTCACTTTTTATTTCATACCCCTCAGAGTACTCATTATTTATGCCCACTCTTTGTCTTCTTCCCGTTAACCGATTTTCAATACATTTGGCAACTTCCCCACCTATTCCATGTGGTTTTAATTTCAAAATGATCTTTCATGGGGTACTCTATCAAAGGTCTTTGCAGAATATAGATAAATAACATGTACTGGCTCCCCTCATCTATCATTTTAGTAACCTCCTCCATGAATTCTAACAGATTTTTAAGCACGATCTCCATCTAGTAAGCCCATGATGACTATTTCTGATTAAATTTAACTTGTCTAGATGTATTACAATGTTTTCTTTTATTATTGACTAACAATTTACAGATTATGCTCGTTAAATTCATCGGTCTATAATTGGATAGATCTCATTTTCTGCAATTTTTTGTTAACGGTATTTACAGAGAAAATGAGGGTGACAAAAAGAGAAAAGAATGGACTATGGGATGAAAAAATGTGCAATGGACAGAGATCACAGACAAAAGAATAAAACTATGAGATGAGAAGTTATGCAATGGACAGAGATCACAGAGAAAAGAATGAACTATGAGATAAGAAGATGTACAATGGACAGAGATCACAGAGACAAGAATGAACTATGAGATAAGAAGATGTACAATCGACAGAGCAGAGATAAAATGAAGATGACAAACTTGTGACGTTTAAACGTTGATATTTTAAAATAATATTACATGTTTATTTTGCGAATGTCTATACAACATGGACCATTTGTTTCAGCACTGAAGTCAATTAGCACTAAAAGAATAATCCAAAATATGCACTCATTGTTCAATAACAATACACAAATATAACTATAAAAACCTTAAATTTAAAACATGGGCTGGTCGTATCTAAGTTATTTATCTATGAACTCTATAAACGAATCGTGATGTTGAAGTGAAGGGACACGCACAAGTGGTTGTATCTAATTTCCTCAACTATATATATAGTAACAGTTGGTATACAAATAAGTAATAACTCTATTACAAGTAGGGTTTTTTTCAATGTTGTAGAAGTGAATATTTTACTTGATAGTGTATACAACATATGTTCCTAATTAACATATGAACAATAGAATATATATATATCGTATGTACACCCACGTGCATACACATATGTAACGTAAAGAACTTACATACAAGAAGTAGGATGTTGTTAACATTTGTAGTTTTAAACTTTGTTGTACAAGTTGCTCAATCTATTTTAGCTTTCTAAAACTGGATTACATTGGTGATGGAACTCAGCTGCAAATATTGTAACCCGCAAACGTTGTGCATGTAAATAAAAAACAGAGAACAATTGCTATAAAATCCTTCAGTTTACTGCAAATGGTTGTAACCAACAACATGTACAAGTGGATCGGTGATTGTCTAGATAACAGGACAGCAAGAGTGCAACTCCAAGGACACCTCAGCAAAAAGATGAAAATGGAACAAGGAGTTCCGCAAGGTGGAATACTCTCACCAATGCTGTTCCTCATATACATCAATGATATAATCACATAAATCGCTAAAAGAGTACACAGTGCACTATATGCAGATGACCTGGCACTATGGACATCCGAAGAGTCTACACCTGTAGCTAGAAACCAAATGCAGGAAGCTCTAAATAAAATAGAGACATGGGAAAAAAAATGGCATATCACTATAAACGGATCCAAAATCACATACACAATCTTCTCTCTATCTCCCAAGCCCCAAAAAGTGATCCTAAAAGTAAAAGGCCAGACTCTCCCCCTTGACATAAGTTCAACTTACCTGGGAATAACAATGGACCCAAGGTTGACATGGAAAAACCAGATAAAAAAAGCAACCAACAAAGCTAAGAACACAATGGCGATAATGAGGAAGATATCAGGCTCAACATGGGGAGCAGACACGGGCTCCCTATAAAACTGTACACAGGTTATGTGAGACCAGTGCTAGAATACGGGATAGCAGCATGGTACACGGCAACAAAGAATAACTTTCACAAAATAAATACAACCCAAAACCAAGGAATACGTATCATCACTGGAGCTATGAGAAAAGCACCAATAAATGCAATGGAGAACATCACACGAATCTAAAGTAGGGAGACGCGCAGAGACCAAAGAACACTCCAGCAGGGGGAGAAGTTCAAACAAATGCCTGATCACCCAATATATGACAGGATAAATTGCATGGGAAGAGGGAGAGTAAAGAGAAACTACTTCATATAAAAAATAAAAGAACTTGCAAGAGCAGACCAAATCATAAGTCAGGCAGTGGTTAGAGATCTAAAACAAACATCCCAAATCCCACCATGGAAAAAAGCCAAGTCCCCTGAGATGGTAGAATCAATAGAGGGAATAGGGAAAAATGGAACTCAGATTCAGAAAGGAAATCTATCACAGAACAATATCTTAGGAGAGAATACCCACCAGAAACATAGACACACGTATATACAGATGGATCATCTAACAAAGCCACACCTAATGGAGGAGGAGAGGGGGGGGGGGGGGGGGGGGGGTCTGGAGGAATGGAGTAGAAAAAAACTCGAGTATTAACAACGGGAACATATTCCAATAATTTCCGTGCAGAAGCAGAGGCACTGAAGGCCGCAGCTGAGTTTGTAATCCAAGATAAAGATATCCACCAAGAAAACATAGTATTCCTGACTCATGCCGCGTCAGTATTAGCAGCGCTAAAACAACACAAAGATGAAGATCTAAAGCAATGTATGTCTCTCACCATAACAGCCAAGGTTGGTCATACAGTGGATCCCATCCCACTGCAATATTGAAGGCAATGAAGCTGCAGACAAACTAGCAAAGAGTGGAGGAGCATCCCCACAAACATACCTGAGTATCATATATAATGAAACCAAGACCATAATTAAAGCCAACTGCAGAGTAAAATAGGCTGATCAACACCCCGACTTCCGAAAATAAGACAGCTACTATAACTTAACTAGAGAAGAGCAAGTCATTATCTTCAGGCTGAGAACTGGGCATAACAGACTAAAGGGTCATCTTTACAACAAAATGAGTATTGGGACAGATGACAGGTGCCCATGCGCGGAGCATATCATGACCGTGGAACACATCCTGCAAAGCTGCACGCTCATGCAGGAAGAGAGAACAATACTGGCCTCGTGAGACAAATATGAGACAAAATCTGTATGGAGATGAAACAGCCTTACAAACAATTGTGTCCTTTGTAAGAGAAACCGGAACCTTGATCTGAGGATGAACGACGAAGAAGAAGAAATCCATCAGTTTAAATGCCTGCTTCGCTAACGCTAGCTCTGAGAACATCAGATGAGGTATTCTTTTATTCTTGATGAGTCAGCTCAAAGAAACAAGTATTATGTGCTTTTGATTACTTAGTTTAGATGTTCTTTGCTTTTTGCTGATATTATGTAACCATTATTCATGTCAATAAATGATATTGTTTTGTTTTATTGTCAGGATAGTGTTTACTGTGTTTTACTGTGTGAAGTCGTGTAGTGGTGTAGATACATGTTGTAACGCTTTAGATGTGTAACTGCTCAGCTAAACCTAGACTCTACCACACGTCTGCTATGTACGTGCTCCGACGTGTGTGTAGTAATAGAAGATCTCCATTGGAACAAAAATCGGCACCTACCAATCCTGCGTGGTCCCGGTCCTACTTTACTGCTCCGAAACATGGACATTATTGGAAAATGACATGTCGAGACTGGAGGACTTCTACGTGCGCAACCAGCGGCGTATCCTGGGCATCCGATGGCATGACTACATCCACAACGTGGAGGTCTCTGCTAAAATAAGCCTCCACCCAATCTCAGAAACACTTGATCGACGCAGAGTTTCCTTGTTTGGTCATGGTGTACGGCAGGACCAGGAAACCCCGGCCCTCAAGATACTACACAAGTGGTTCCTCAGCGCCAAAAGTCTTCGCCTGACCGACTGAAGGCGGTCCCCGCACAATATGGCTTCAGCAAATATCAACATCCTTCACCATGGACTAGGCCTGGAGCCATGTCACAGCAGGGAGGAGGAGGGGTGGGGGCACGGATGTGGCCGACCGATGCAGCGGGCCTCAGACGCCTAAGTGAACAATATTATTATTATTAACTCATGGCCATGACATTAGAAATTTGTTTTATGCATATGAGAATGTTTACCATGTATCGGGATGTTTAGTTAGGTGGTGATACATCCGAATAGTCTACACCTGTATCTAGAAACAAATGCAGGAGGCTCTAAATAAAATAGAGACATGGATAGTTAGATGGTGATACATTTTTAAGTATTGGAACAAGGTAAAATAATGTCGAAGTCAGGTAAAATAATGTCGAAGTCAGGTAAAATAATGTCGAAGTCAGGTAAAATAATGTCGAAGTCAAGTAAAATAATGTCGAAGTCAGGTAAAATAATGTCGAAGTCAGGTAAAATAATGTCGAAGTCAGGTAAAATAATGTCGAAGTCAGGTAAAATAATGTCGAAGTCAGGTAAAATAATGTAGAAGTCAGGTATAGTTCTGACTGAAAAGGATACACAGCGATGGGAGAAATTGTACGAGTAAAAACTACATTAAAAATGAAATAGCAGTCTCTGTAGTAACATGTCAAGGCACCATGGCGACCGTATTTTGTTGTGCCCTGGTGTAGTTGTTATTTACATTAGTACGTCTGTCTGGTATTTTGTATTGAAATGTTTAGTTGGTATTTTATTAATAAATTTAATTGTATTTATATTTGAATGTCTGGTTGGTATATTGGAATATTTAGTTGGTATTTATTGGAATGTCTTGCCAACTCGGCGCTTGTGTTGTCTGTCATTCGTGATGCATGTTGAGCAGGTGTCCGATGGAGATGTATTCGTTCACGTCGTCTAGTCTCTCTCCATCTAGGAAGACTGGGTCATGGGTCGCGCATGACTTTTGTTTTGGACGCGTTCATTTCGAGTCCCGCCGGCTGGATTCGGATTCCTTGCATGCCAGGAAAATAGGCTCGGTGAGATGGTGTCTCCTTGACGGACTCCTTTCAATATGGGTAATACAGCTCTTCCGGTCTGTGGAAGGATTGCAAGGTAGTCGTGCAATCGGTGTAGCAGTGATCGTGGATTCATGTGTATCCCGGGTAGGCTCCAAGAGATTGCTAGAGGAATTTTGTTTCTACCTATCCAAACGCCTTCTCGAAGGTGTAAATTAGCGTGGTCTTGTATTCTTTGGATGTTTCGATTAGTGGGCAGCAGGCTGATTTTGTTTTCTTTTTTAAACAATAGGAACAGTTCTGCATCTTTCAAACTGCCTGGAACAAGTCCTTTCGCAAGTGATTGAGAACATAATATAGCCAATGGTTTTGCTAATAGGTCTCCAATTTCAAACAGCAATGTTTGATGAAAACCATCTTGATACGAGCATTTATTCACTTTCAACCCCTTCAACTAAAAAAAACACACATTTCCTTTGCAATACAGATTGATTTTAATCTCATTGTACCCATGTCTCTTTGAAAACATGTATGGGTTCTGGGATTTTGGAGCAGTGTTCTTTTGTGTTAACTGTGCCAAATTACTGATTGAACATTAACATTTCATCTTGGAGTTTGGGAAGGGCGTAGTTCTTAGTTGCTGGAGATTCGTTCGTGTACTTTTCCTTTTCATCACCAGGAAACCTAGTTATTCACGATTTTCTTCATGTAGATTTTTGTATAAGCGGTTTTTTTGTGTGCACCAGTTAGGCATGTGTCGTACTTTAACGGTGTATTGCACACGGCTGAACTTTGCGAGATTGGTAGCCTTCCCCCTAGCTGCAGACAGTGTCGGGTTTGGTGTCACTGTGACATGTAGACACGTAACTATATAATGAACTTGAACACGTCGTCTGAGAGATACCCAACACATCACTCACGTGGTGAGTGATGTTCCTACTTCCTATTGCGGTTATGGGAAAGACAAGACACACAATGATAAATGTAATTCCCTTCCTTCCCCCTCTCGCTGCCTTCCGGGATACATGTTTACAGGAAAAGCGTCGGGAGTAAACTCTGAGGAACAATCTGCATCATGTGCTATCTCCAGACGTCTCGATATTGTCTGGCCAAAGGTATCTCAGGACAAGAAAGTAAGGTTGACAAAAGACGCAGTTTCTTCTTCACTTTAACCCAAATCACAGCACGTGACCCATTTCATAGGACACCGCAATAGAAAAGACTGTCCACACGGCTAAAAAAAGAGAGTGGTCTTCATCACTTATGATGGACGAACATCACATTGTTTGCATAATGTCCACATAAATCCAGTCGGCTATATGCATCAAGCTCATCAGCCCTATCTCAGTTCGTGATTGGCGCCGTGAGGTGTCACCTGTACAATCAGCAACAGAGGAGGTGAACTTGAAGAGTTGTTTACCAGACTGCAACGTGGCAGACTGGCTAAGAAGGCAAAACGAGTACCATAAAATGTCATGCTGAAGTCGGATGTGTCGGACCAAAAGGTGCACATATCGCAGTCAAGCTGTAAACTACAACACCGTGCATTCCGTTCTCCGGACTATATCCTGCTATTTTCAAAGCCCTTTTCAGGTTTTGGTAGAGGAAGTTTGAGAACAAACGAACGAAGAAAAAGTATTCCCTTGAGGGTTATGGTTCCACTGTTAACCGGCTCTTTTGATATTCTATGGTGCGTACGTTCCAGCAACCAATCATCATTGTAAGCTTCTTTGCTGTGGGTTCTGACGTGAACTCTCTCTAGTGCCTGCATGTGCATATATATCACGGAGGACGTACAAGCGATAAACGATGTTTGTATATGACGTCGGTTTTGCCGTTAAAAACTCCATTCTAGGTTCGACAGAGAAATGCCAAAAAGGCACAGAGCAGTTATTATCTCTTCGTCTCCAAACATCCAATGCCATAGTTACTCTGATCAGCGTGTATGCTCATCCACTTGACGTCACTAGTAACTGCAGGGATTCGTTCTATCACCAGCTGACCTCATTCGTCACTAGGATTCCTAGTGGGTAACACCTGTTTCTATTGGGGAGGGGGGGGGGCTTCAATGCAAGGGTGGGTGCCGATCACGACTCTTGGTCTATTTTCCTGGGAAAGTTCGGTGTCAGAAAGATGAACAAAAATGGACAGCGGCTATTGAAGATGTGCACCTACCATGACCTGTGCATCCCTAACACCTTCTGCCAAACGAAGCCCCAACACAAAGTATTCTTGAGACGTCCTTGTCCCAGACATTGGCGTCAGTTGGACCTGATCATCACTGGACGGTCTGAACTCAGACATTGGTGTCAGTTGGACCTGATCATCACTGGACGGTCTGAACTCAGACATTGGTGTCAGTTGGACCTGATCATCACTGGATGGTCTGAACTGAGACATTGCAATCAATTGGGTCTGATCATCACTGGACGGTCTGAACTCAGACATTTGTGTCAGTTGGACCTGATCATCGCTGGACTGTCTGAAGTGAGACATTGGCATCAGTTGGACCTGATCATCACTGGACGGTCTGAACTCAGACATTGGCGTCAGTTGGACCTGATCATCACTGGACGGTCTGAACTCAGACATTGGCGTCAGTTGGACCTGATCATCGCTGGACTGTCTGAAGTGAGACATTGGCATCAGTTGGACCTGATCATCACTGGATGGTCTGAACTGAAACATGTTTTGTAAACCCGCACATTTCACAGTGCAAACTGCGATACTGACCACTTACTGGTTTGCTGCAAAATGAGACTCCAGCCCAAGAAGATTCACCTAGCAAGATCTGTGGGTAAATGTTGCATAGACACATCAAAAACTGATAAATGTCGCATAGACACATCAAAAACTGATAAATGTCGCATAGACACATCAAAAACTGATAAATGTCGCATAGACACATCAAAAACTGATAAATGTCGCATAGACACATCAAAAACTGATAAATGTCGCATAGACACATCAAAAACTGATAAATGTCGCATAGACACATCAAAAACTGATAAATGTCACATAGACACATCAAAAACTGATAAATGTCGCATAGACACATCAAAAACTGATAAATGTCGCATAGACACATCAAAAACTGATAAATGTCGCATAGACACATCAAAAACTGATAAATGTCGCATAGACACATCAAAAACTGATAAATGTCGCATAGACACATCAAAAACTGATAAATGTCGCATAGACACATCAAAAACTGATAAATGTCACATAGACACATCAAAAACTGATAAATGTCGCATAGACACATCAAATTCTGATAAATGTCGCATAGACACATCAAAAACTGATAAATGTCGCATAGACACATCAAAAACTGATAAATGTCGCATAGAGACATCAAAAACTGATAAATGTCGCATAGACACATCAAAAACTGATAAATGTCGCATAGACACATCAAAAACTGATAAATGTCGCATAGACACATCAAAAACTGATAAATGTCGCATAGACACATCAAAAACTGATAAATGTCGCATAGACACATCAAAAACTGATAAATGTCACATAGACACATCAAAAACTGATAAATGTCGCATAGACACATCAAAAACTGATAAATGTCGCATAGACACATCAAAAACTGATAAATGTCGCATAGACACATCAAAAACTGATAAATGTCGCATAGACACATCAAAAACTGATAAATGTCGCATAGACACATCAAAAACTGATAAATGTCGCATAGACACATCAAAAACTGATAAATGTCACATAGACACATCAAAAACTGATAAATGTCGCATAGACACATCAAATTCTGATAAATGTCGCATAGACACATCAAAAACTGATAAATGTCGCATAGACACATCAAAAACTGATAAATGTCGCATAGACACATCAAAAACTGATAAATGTCGCATAGACACATCAAAAACTGATAAATGTCGCATAGACACATCAAAAACTGATAAATGTCGCATAGACACATCAAAAACTGATAAATGTCGCATAGACACATCAAAAACTGATAAATGTCGCATAGACACATCAAAAACTGATAAATGTCGCATAGACACATCAAAAACTGATAAATGTCGCATAGACACATCAAAAACTGATAAATGTCGCATAGACACATCAAAAACTGATAAATGTCGCATAGACACATCAAAAACTGATAAATGTCGCATAGACACATCAAAAACTGATAAATGTCGCATAGACACATCAAAAACTGATATCCATGAAAGGGCGGACAAATTCACAAAATCCATCTCTGAATTACTGGCAAAACATCAAACTGTTAGAAGCCCTTCAGAAAGGTGGGAACACGTCAGAGGGTCAATACACATCACAGCCTGACAGTCTTTGGGAAGGAGACAACAAGCAGAAATGACTGGTTTGAGAGTGGGTCTGCAATCCTTGCACCAGCCATTAAAAAGCACCAGTCTACTCACCTGGAGTTTAAGATTTCTCCGAGCATTACGACCGTGGAAGCTTACAAATCAGCAAAGCGTTTTGTGTAGAGACTGGCAAGGAAATGTGCAAATGACGATTGGCTTCAACTCTGTAGGTTCATACAGTCGGCAGCGGATACTGGTAACATTTGGGCAATGTACAAGGGCATAAAGAAAGCATTTGGACCAACAAAAAAGTCTGAAATCTGGGTCAGGTGAGATTATTCTGGACATGGATATCCAAATGAAGAGATGGGCCGAACACGATCCAATGTAATCTGCGGGTATTGCAGGAACTTGACGATAAACCGAGCATACAAGAGTTGAAAAAAGCTATCGAGGGCATGCCAGTGAGAAAGGCACCCGGTATGGACATTCCAGCAGAAATCATCAAATGTGGGTGAAACGTAATTCTTCAATACCTGTACCAACATATATGTCAGTGCTTGAATAAGGGGGCCGTATCACCGGACATAAGAGTAGCCAACATAATCTCCCTTTACAAGAAAAAGGGAGACTGAGGAGACTGCAACAATTACAGGGGAATGTCGCTTCTCAACACCGTAGCCAAAGTGTATGCTCGCATCATCCTGTGCAGGTTGCGAAAGCTGGCCGACAGGGTGTATCCGGAGTCTCAGTGTGGTTTTCGTGCACAAAGGTCCACCGTTGATATGGTCTTTCCACTGAGACAATTGCAAGAGAAATGCGGAGAACAACACAGACCACTTTTTCTTGCCTTCATCGACCTCACCAAGGCATTCGACCTGGTAAACAGAGAGGTTTCTTCAAAGTATTTTCTAAAGTTGGCTGCCACCTAAACTACTGAGCAGGATTAGGTCTTTTCATGCGGGCATGAAAGATACAGCGCTGCATGATGGTCAGAACTATAAGGCCTTCGACATTAACAGCGGAGTTAAACAAGATTGTGTCCTGGCTCCGACTCTATTCGGCATTTTCTTTGTCATTGTGTTTAAACATGCCTTCAGAACTGTCATAGAGTGGGTCTTTCTGCATACAAAGTCAGATGGGAGACTAGCCAGACTGCGAGCAAAATGTAAGAGAAAGGAGACTGTCATTCGACAAGCGCTCTTCGAGGACGATGCTGCCTTGGTCGCCCACATGGAAGCCGAATTACAGATCATTGTTAATAGATTGGCAAAACCCTGAGATCTATTTGAACTCACCATCAGCGTACAAAAGACGAAAGTGATGGTTCAGGGTGACGATCCTCCAGACATTGTCAGACAGACATTAAACGATAAAAATCTGGAGGTAGTAAATCACTTCAACTACCTCGGATCTATCATCACCGACAACCTTTCACTGGACGCGGAGCTGCAAAAGCGGTTTTGAATGGCCTCATCAGCACTTGCCAGTCCTTCAGAGAAAGTGTGGCATAACAACATGCTGACCAACTCCACAAAGGTTGCTGTGTACAGATCATGTGTGATTAGTACCCTGCTCTATGCCAGCAAAACA
This sequence comes from Ariolimax columbianus, assembly GCA_036924085.1. Classification (NCBI taxonomy): domain Eukaryota; kingdom Metazoa; phylum Mollusca; class Gastropoda; order Stylommatophora; family Arionidae; genus Ariolimax; species Ariolimax columbianus. The sequence goes on from JAVGWX010000009.1 coordinate 7,592,323, forward strand.
TGGACTATGTATGTCTCACATGAAAGAAGGCTAAATGCTTTTCATATACACTACCTGGGGCACATACTAGTAATTTCAGGGAGTGACAAACAACGAAATGTTGGACCATACAAAGAGTGTCAGCTTAGCGCCACTTGCGGTGGCTTGGTCACGTGTGCAGAATGGAGAATGCGGAAATATCAGAAGATATCTTACATGAAGAGCTGATCACAGACAGGCGTGACAAAGGTAGACCCTTCCTCTGCTACAAAGATGTTTGCAAGCGTAACAAAGGTAGACCCTTCCTCTGCTACGAAGATGTTTGCAAGCGTAACAAAGGTAGACCCTTCCTCTGCTACAAAGATGTTTGCAAGCGTAACAAAGGTAGACCCTTCCTCTGCTACAAAGATGTTTGCAAGCGTGATAAAGGTAGACCCTTCCTCTGCTACAAAGATGTTTGCAAGCGTAACAAAGGTAGACCCTTCCTCTGCTACAAAGATGTTTGCAAGCGTGACAAAGGTAGACCCTTCCTCTGCTACAAAGATGTTTGCAAGCGTAACAAAGGTAGACCCTTCCTCTGCTACAAAGATGTTTGCAAGCGTAACCTAAAGGCGTTGGATATGAACACCTGCAACTGGGAGTAACTTGCCAAGGACAGACCCGGCTGGAGGCAGGCTTTGTTTGTTGGTCTGCAGGCAGGAGAAGACAAGATGTGTCAAGATGCAGACCCGGCTGGAGGCAGGCTTTGTTTGTTGGTCTGCAGGCAGGAGAAGACAAGATGTGTCAAGATGCAGACCCGGCTGGAGGCAGGCTTTGTTTGTTGGTCTGCAGGCAGGAGAAGACAAGATGTGTCAAGATGCAGACTCCAAACGTGAGCGGAGAAAGCAAGGACGACAACTCACTGCCCCTTCTCTAACGTGAAGTCTATTGTCTCTCGTGACTGACAGGATGCCAGTCAATGATATGCTTTCAGCGGTATGGCCCATTAATTCACAGACTCAGGCGTGGCCCAAACGGCGCGAGAGCTCCCCATAGCTGTCCTCCTCGAAGGAAGTAGGCTTAGTATCAAAGTAAGCATATTTATCAACCTGTTCTTGCAATGGCGGTGTCAATGGCGTATTATATATATTTTACATGATAAAGTTGTCATCCCCAAACACAGCCATCACTAGTGGGCTGCAGAGGATCCTATTTTACCTCACTTGAGAAGAGATACAATTCGAGAATGGTCTGAGAGTTGGCAGATGAAGTTTAATGCAGATAAATGTACAGATAAATCCACATGGGGGGGGGGGGGGGGGGGGGTGTCAAATATGGAAGTGAAGATAATAATTCGAGGTGATGTAATACAGGTCTATAAGATAATCAAGAGAAAAGATAAATTAGTATATAATCAGTTTTTCAAAGTACAGTTGTCTACAAGGTTACAGGTAATGTGTGCAGATATGTGAATAGAGTTTATTGGTGAGAAAATGAACAAACATAAAATGCTAGACAAGAAAGAAATACATCTAAATCAGATGGAACAGCATGCGGCAGCTAAGTATATGTTTCACCACTGTTTTAAACATCTAAACTATTAGGGCCTATGACGGATGAGACCAAAGATAGGCCTAAAACACGGTGCTATAGAGAATGTGGTCAAAAGGGCGAGTTGGGATAAAGGAAGTGTGAAATCAGTAACGGAAACCCCAAAACATAAATGATTAAGCAAAAGCAGAAACTGCAACATTAACAACAACAAAAAACAACAAAATAACAAAATATTTTTTAATGCAAATGTGATAAGCATAGTTAAAAGAAGAGAAGAATTGGAAGTGTATGTAGACTTTAGTCAGTTGTTTTTTTTCTCAATTATTGTATGACTGATTTCAAACTGATAATCAACATTAGTTGGTGAGAAATTCACCACATGACACTAAGAATCAGAGTGCCTCAGGGCAACTGCCCATGCATTAAGACGGTACTGAGTCAGGTACCAATTTAAAAGCTTGCAGCCGCAAAAGCTTTGTCGTGAGAAACAAGCTCTATCACTATTATCTGGAATAAGGGGAGGAAGACTAAAGTCTGGTCAGGCAAAATATACTGATCAGACATGTTAGTCAGAGTCAGGCAAAACATACTGTTCAAAACCCTCACCTCGGCTTCCTAGTTGCCCTCCCTAGAAAAGGGCTGTTTTCATGACAGCCTGACTAATGAGGTGATGGATCGACGTGATCCCAGTAGCAGTGAGCGACATGCAGGTGAAGCCAAGCATAACACAACTGCATGGAGAATCCCGGTCCACCTTTATCAGCACGCTCGGGATGTAAGGAAAGCAACTGCAACCCTAACGTCCTTTTCGAGGCGCACAAAAAAATAACCTACTCGTTGTTGGCATTCACAAACAACAACAACATCAGGGATAAAGGCCATTTAGTTGGACAGCTGCAGTGTACAGGCTGAGCGTTTATTTTGCCTTTGATGGAAAGAAAAACCTAAGACCTTGCCAGGACTTGACGAACGTCTCCAGACTTGGAGATCATGTAAAAATATGCACATTTACGACATACTCCAGATGACCCAGCTGTAATTTGGAACTAGCTTACTGTTAGGGAAGGAAAGGAAGCAAAGAAGGGAGCTAATGAGAGGGGGTCTTGATCCTAATGTTTCACCAGACTCTGACGTTAGCCTTCGCTTCCACTGTCATCAAATAACACTATTCCAACAGTATTTTATCCCATTTCATTGTTTTGTTGTTACATGATGAGCTGGAAGCCACAGGGGGTAGGAAACTGGCCGTGTACATATATGTTTACCTGATATACTAACTAATTAAATGATTATATTATCAAACGATGTATCATTTAATTAATTGTAACAGCATAGCAGACGTATGTCTACCAAACCTATAGCCACAGGTTCTCAAGCAACTCCAGATTAGAAATTGAAGCTCTTAAAACCACAGTATAAATGGCTCTACAGAGCAAAAACCACATGCACAAGAAAATCGTGAAACTGACTGATGCAAAGTCAGTCAAAACGGCACTCAAATCCCCCAGGAAAAAATACCTGGTCAATTATTAACACTGACAATTTGCCACCATCTCAATATAATATCAATGAAATCTGCTCTTTCTGAATTGTCATCAAGAAGACGCAGAGCAGCAATCTTATATTCACTGAAAATTGTCGAAGCTAATGGGAACTTCTGCCTATCTATGCTGGAAGGAAAAAAAGCCTTGTAATTCAGAGTTGTGACTAGCTTGGCAATATTTAGACGCTTCTTGCTATAAAGCTGCTTCAAATGGGAAAAGGTAGCAGCTGAAGTGTGGTCAGTACAACAAGCAGATTCTACACGAAGAGGTGATCCTCTTATAGAACGGTAAATAATGTTTGCTCTGCATCATTTAGGTTGATCCAATTTCTCCAGATGTATTTCAGCAAGTGCACAGAATCGTACAAGAACATTTTGTTACCAACATTATTGGGGTGTTCAATTGTTATTTACTTTCTGTTAACAGCATTATTATCTGCAAGAGCTGTGATGACTGTAAAACCAGTCCTGCACAACATTGATGATCTGCAGTAACTTTGTGCATTGGTGCAAGCTTTTGCACTTCCTGATAATTTACAAACAGTGAAGAAATTTAAAAAGTCTGCACTGTTTTTGTAGAGTTTGAAATAGTACCCAGTAACTGACCTTCTGAGTAAGTCACAGCTGATATAACACAAATCTCATCCATTTGTATGGCTACAATCTTCTCCAGCACATTGAGTTTGCATGCTTTAATTTTCAAGTATCTGGAGAGGCTTCCATCATCAGTCATCATCATGTAGCATGTCCTTTGTAGAACGTTGCTCCCATCACAGTCTGTCTGAAAGAAACTCATTCCCTTGCCAAAACACCAGCCTCCGCCACTGCCATACTCAGGCATTCCTGGATATCTTGGTGCCATCGTCTTCTTGGTCTACCCCTTCCTCTTTTGCCTGGCACCATACCTTCCATCACCGTTCTCTCAAGACCGTTGTGTCTCTTGATGTGACCAAGTATTTGCATTTTCTAGCCAAAATGAAATTGATAAACCAGTTCTCCTCTATGCTCAACTCTTGCCGAATGTCTACATTTGTTCTTTTCTTTGTCCAGTGTATTCTGAGGATCTTTCTGTAACATTTTGACTCGAAGGATTCGATTCTTTGTCTAGAAGTTTTGGTAATCGTCCATGATTCACAGCCATAAGCTGCCACAGGAAAAACACAGGCTCTCAAGACTTTTACTTTTATAATTTTGTTCGTGCCCTGCCATAATTTCTTCAGGCTGTTCAGTCTCTACATTGCCATAGCTAGTCTTCTTCTGATTTCTTTCGAGCAGTCACCATTTTTGTCAATTCTGGAGCCTAGATATTCAAAATGTGTGACCTGATCTATTTCCTCACCACCCACTGTAAATGTATGCTGACATTGTGTTTTGTCGGTGGTCATTATCTTTGTTTTGTTTATGTTTATGAACAGATTTTGATCTTTACTATGTCCATTAACGGCTGAAAGTAGCTGCTCTAGCCCTTCTGCACTTCTTGATTATCACTGTGTCATCTGCGTATCATAACTCTGGAATCTCTTACCCCCCAATCGTAAATGGGTCGAAACTTTCAATGTTCTCATCTTCTCGAACATTTCTCATTATACATTCCGTATATATGTTGTACAGATAAGGTGAGAGGATACATCCCTGTCGGACTCCTTTTTGTACTGCAAACCAATCTGATGCTTGCCCAGATACTCAGACAGCGGCTTGTTGATCTTGGTATAATGTTTCAATGAGATGGACTATATGCAAAGGAAACCCCATTCCTTCATGACACTGAAAATGGAGATGTTAAATTTCTCAACGTGCTTGGATGAGGCAAACATAAGAGATGAGATTTTCTTATAAATCTGTAACTTGCTGGTGACTTTATGAATAGCATGAATACAAAGCACAATGTACAACTACTGTGGCGCTTTCTGTGTTTATCAGTGATAAAAAGCTGCAACTGCTCTGCCATAAACGTTAATTGCTTTTCAAATATTCACATATTTATCTCTTCAGATGAAAGTAATTTTTTTGCACTTTGTAACATAGTGCATGTTTCCTCTACTAAATCACTGACAGTGACACTGCATTGAGGAATATCAGGTTTATATTCACTGTAATGGATCATTAGATTTTCAAGCTGTGACCACTTTTCCAGTTTACTGTTATTTATAATCCAGTTTAGATATTTAGCAGCAACCTTTTTATTCCTGAGTTAGACTTCTACAGACATGCCAGGAAACACTTTAATGCTGAGAATTATGTAAGATGCAGTGTCTTCTTCGATAGCCATTCAATAAAGTACAATACAGGTATGCGCTTCATCTAGCAAAGTAAACTTTCATTGCTTTTCTAATAATCATTTCAATTTCACACTAAACTGAGACTGAAGAATGTGGTAGTTTTGTATAACATCTGACGAAAGCCAGTCATTGACTTTTCCTCATGCTTTCTCACAATTTTGAAAGCATGTTCTTCTGGTTTTTTTGCGAGGCGATGTTTATCAACTGATAAATAGGAAGGCAGTTTGGGAAACAATGATGGCTATGCATTTGGATTTAGAGCAGGACACTTTCATGGAAACACATGTGTAACTTCAGATTTGTCGGTGTATCGCTTATAATAATATCACATGGTCGAAAGTACTTCATACACACCATGCTAGCATTAGTTGGTACAAAATCTTTCCTAAGGATGTTTTTAATCCATTTTTCCCTCGTTTCTGCATTACATGGCAACTTAAATACTCACATAACCACAAGTGCTGTTGTAATTTGATTTACATCCAGGAACACAACATTTAGAAGGCATTTTCGATGCCAGTCGCCAAATTCAAAATTCTTGATGTGTCAGTGACTTAGGAAGTGACGTCACAAAGTAGGTTAGTAGGCCTGTTAATAAAGAAGACCATAGCTCGACCTATGTGCCTGTCCTGACATGTGGATGTGAGTCATGGGCTATGACCACAGCCCAAGAAAGGTAACTACAAACTTCTGAAATGAGGTACCTAAGAAAGGTGGTTGAGGTGACAAAAGATTTGTAGCCAGACAATACGTAACAATCTTGAACCCCACCCCTGCAGACATGAGTGGAGCAGTCCCAGCTACAGTGGTTTGGCCATGTCTGTAGAATGGAAGAAGATCGGATACCAAGGCGGTCATGGCAGATAAAAATCAAGGACACAGACCCCTAGGATGTAACATAGTACGTTGGGAAGACAACATATGGCAGTCCATAAGTGGCCGAGGATAATAATAGCTGTCCATCGTTGTCGATGAGGACCGCCGACATCATCCTTGTCACAGATTTCCCTGTTGGGTGTGGGTGCGCATGTGGCTGAACAGGCCAATGCGAGCACGAAAATATCTGCTACATATCGGGCACACGAGGTTTGTAGAAGGGGATGGTGTTCCCGCTGCTCGGGATTTCCGCGTCTCTCGTCTGTTCTGGGCTTTCACAACACGGTCATCTTCACCGGCAGCTACACCCGATTTGACTGCGCTTCTCCAGTCAGATCTGTTTTGCGCAAGACATTCCCAGGTGTCGATGTCTATCTGGCAACATTTTAGTGAGTCCTTCAGACCGTCTTTAAAACGTTTCTTTGGGCGCCCTCTCTCGCGCCATCCCTCTCTCAGCTCGCCGTAGAGAAGCTTCTTTGGGAGCCGCTCGTCTGACATACGGACGAGGTGTCCGGCCCATCCTAGTCGTGCCTTTTCTAGCAGTGCATGGATGCTGGGCATGTTAGCCCTCGAGAGAACCTCGATGTCAGTGACACGATCTTGCCATCGGATGTGGAATATTCGCCTCAGGCAACCTGTGTGGAAGTGGTTTAACCTCCTTGCATGTCCAGAGTATACAGTCCAGCTTTCGCAAGCGTATAGTAGGGTTGGAATGATGGTTGCACAGTAGACTTTGAGTTTGGTCTTGACGCTGATGCCACGATGTGCCCAGACCACCGTGCGCATTCTACCAAAGGCTGTGCTGGCCTTTACTATTCTGCTTGCCACCTCATCGTCTAGGCTGACAGATCTCGACAGCGTGCTGCCCAGATATGTGAATTTATCTACGGCATTCAACGTCTGCCCGCTGACTGTAGTCTCTGGTTTTGTGTACTGCATGCCTGGTGCTGGTTGGTACATGACCTCTGTTTTTTTGGCATTTATGGTCAGGCCAAAATTTTTGCATGCGGCAGAGAACTGGTCCATTCCAACCTGCATGTTCAGTTCTGAGCTGCTCATTAGAGCGCAGTCGTCAGCAAATACAAGTTCCCTGATTATGTCGCCAGCCACTTTGGTTTTGGCCTTCATTCTTCTGGAATTGAGTGACTTGCCATCTGTGCGGTACTTTATGGGTATTCCAAGCTCCAATGATCTGAAGGCGTCTGTCATCGTGGCCGCGAACATCATGCTAAAACAAAGTCGGGGCGAGTACACATCCTTGTTTTACTCCGTTTGTAACTAGAAACGTTTTAGAGATTGCACCGCTGTCCAGTACACGAGCACACATGCCTTCGTGTAGCTGTTTCACCATTGTTATGAACTTGTTGGGGCAGCCAAACTTAGACATTATCATCCACAGCCCTCCTCTGTTTACTGTATCAAATGCCTTTGTCAAATCAATAAATGGGGTGTACAAGGCCTGATTTTGTTCTCGACACTTCTCTTGTACTTGGCGAGCGGCAAAAATCATGTCCACTGTTCCTCTTCCGACTCTGAATCCACATTGGCTTTCTGGGAGGTGGTGGCTTTGTTCAAGGTGTTTGTTGAGCCTGTTTAGCAGTAAGTGCGCTAGGATCTTGCCTGCTACGGAGAGTAGCGATATTCCTCGATGATTGTTGCATTCCTGACGGTTGCCTTTTCTTGTGTATAGGTGAACGATTGAGGCGTCCTTTAGCTCCTGCGGAATTTTACCTTCAGCCCACATGTGACAGAAGAGTTCAGTGATCCTTCTGGTGAGGGATGGGCCAGCTGTCTTATATATATCTGCTGGTATTGCATCAGCTCCTGGAGCTTTTCATATAGATAGTGAACTGATTGCCCTGTCGACTTCCTCCTCGGTAATGACTTCATCCAACGCCAGGTTAAGTTCCACCTGCGGCATTCGCCGGATGGCCTCTTCATTTATGGACGATGGGTGGTTTAGTATTTTGCAGAAGTGGTCTGCCCATCTGTCTAGAATCTGAACCTTATCTGTTAGCAGTACCCCATCCGCACTGCGAACTGAAGTATTACTAGAGGGCTGCGGGCCGTAGAGAGCTTTCAGTGCCTCGTAAAACCGTTTGGTGTCATGACGCTCGGCGAACATCTCAATTTCGTCAGCTCTTTTGCTGAGCCAGGAGTCTTGCATCTCTCTAAGCCTGGTCTGGACAGCTTTGCGAGCAGTATTGAAGGCAGCTTTTGCTGCCGGAGATGGTGTGTCCCTCTGGTATTCCCTGTGCGCTTTATGTTTTGCATCGAGAAGGCCCTGTATTTCCAGATCGTTCTCATCAAACCAGTCCTAATGCTTGCGCGTGAGTGGGCCAATGTGTTTAACAGCTGTGTCGTAGAGTGTATTTCTCAATGATGTCCAGTTCTTTTCGATGTCATTCTTTTCAAAACGAGGATAGGATTGGAGAAAGGCCAGAAGAAAGATGGCAGATAGAATAGATAGCCCAGAAAATTCGAGGTTATCATACTATGTCTCCGAACTGGAAACACCAGAATGAGAGACCACCTGTACACCAAATTCAAGATGGGTACCACCAGCCTATGTTACTGCAAGCATGTCTCAACATTACATGTACTTCAGAACTGCCCCCAGAACACAGATCTGCCAACTCCCCTCAAGGAGAAACTGTTCTGCAGTATTGAGACCCTGGAAAAGACGTCAGAATTTACTGGAGAATCCAGCGTTCCAGTCTAAATGAGCAATGATCACAGAATAAGAAGATATGTTTGTATATTTAGTTACGATGTGTTATGCTGTGTATCTCTGTCATCATAGGCATCTCAGTCTCTATAGACCATGCCCGTGGCGCCCTGTAAGTTTTGTCCAGCTCTGTCTCCTGTATTTCGACACTGTCTGCTATGGCTGTAAAGGCCGATCCGCAAGTGACAGTCCCTGCCATAGATCGTACAACCATACTGAGAAGGCTGGCTTGCCTGGCTATTCCTTGATCTCTTCAGTTTTTCTCTTTTCTCTGCAGCCAGAAGACCTCTACTAGCATCAGCAGCCACTATGCCCCCTCCAAATGACTGTCTCCAGATAGCTCGATCCTGAGCAATTTCTTCCCAGCCCTCGGATGGAATGTCGCATGACTTCATGTCCCTCTTGCATACGTTCTTGAATCGCAGTGTGGGACGGCCGATTCTTCTAACTCTAATGACTAGCTGTCCATAAAGGATATCCTTTGGCAGCCTCTTGTCTTCCATGCGATAAACATGTCCCAACCACCGTAGACGTCGCTGGATCAACATCGAGTACATGCTGTATTTGGTCTCTGTAAAACCATATTATGTGACACTCTCTCTTGCCACTCAATCCCCAATATACACCATAAACACCTCGTGTGAAAGGTGTTCAGCTGCCGTTCCTGTTTAGTGTAAGTGCTCCAAGTCTCGCTTCGATACATGAGAGTTCCAAGAACGCAGGTCTGATAGACCCGGACCTTGGTGTAGTGAGACAGCGCAGTGTTCTCCCAGACTCTCTTCGTCAGGTGAACCATGATCTGTGTATACTTTATTATTTTATATGTCTGGTTGTATTCTCACTCAACCTCCTCTCAAATCAAAAATACTTTTATTCTAACGTACACGCTAAGAGTAAAATTAAATCAGCTCTCATCAAGGTTAACCACAAGACAGTTGCCATACAACTATCACACCTCACCAAAATCTAAAGAAAACAGAAGGTGGTGAAGTCAACATATTTATTATCAAAAGAAATATATATATTATCAACATCTTACAATTATCACACCGGGATTACATCACAAAAAAGAATGAGCTGTTTCTGAGTTCTTATAATCAGCTTGCCCTACCATCTATTTGTTACAACATCTGTCAACTACTCTTTACAATTATTGGTTAATTTATCTGTCGATTACTCTTTACAATTATTTGTTAATTTATCTGTCCAACACACTTTACAATTATTTGTTAATTTATCTGTCCAACACACTTTACAATTATTTGTTAATTTATCTGTCCAACACACTTTACAATTATTTGTTAATTTATCTGTCCAACACACTTTACAATTATTTGTTAATTTATCTGTCCAACACACTTTACAATTATTTGTTAATTTATCTGTCCAACACACTTTACAATTATTTGTTTATGTATCTGTCAATCATTGCAATTATTTATTTCCACACTTAAATAATACTCTGTGTAACTATTTACTACTACGACTGTGTAACATTCAGCCCTAAAAAGGCTTAAGCCTTAAAGGGACCTAGGGGTTATAATAGATCATACATGTAAAGTGAATGAGCAAGCCCAGGTAGCAGTGAAAAAGGCAAATGCAATGTCAGATATTATTTAAAAGAAATATTAAACGTAGGAGCAAGGAAGTGATAGTCAAACTGCATCAAGCATTAGTTAATCCTAGATTGGAGTACCGTGTACAGGTGTGGAGTCCTTATTGTAAAGGAGATATAAACATGCTGGAAAGGATTTTAAAAAAAGTGACAAAGCTGATAGTGGGATTCCAGAAGTACAGTTATGAGGAAAGACTCAGAAAAACCGGCCTTCAGTATCTGGGAAAGAGAAGAATTTGAAAAGACAATACAGGTTAATAAGATAATCAAAGAAACTGATAAATTAGACTATAACAAGTATTTCAAAATACAACCATCTACAAGAACAAAAGGGTATAGCTACAAATTAACTAAAGAAAGGTCCATATTAGATAATAGGAAATATTTGTTTTAGTCAGAGAGTGGTGAATGCTTGGACTGCAATGCCACAGGAAGCAGTGGAGGCAGGGACAATTAATGCATTTAAGAATAGATTGCATGTGCATAGCTGTTAGAGCAAGGTAATGTAAGTAAATGAAACTGACTGTATACAGACTGCATTCTTCTAAACCAGTATATAGAAGTTAAGTATTGCCAAAGACGGATGTGTCGGACTGAAAGGTGCAAATTTCGCACTCAAGCTGTAAACTAGTGACACAGCACATTTTATTCTACAGACTACATCTTCCTACTTGCAAAGCCATGTTCAGGGCTTGGCAGTGGGAGATTGAGAACGAACACAAAAGAAAAAGTTCAGTTAAATATCACTACTGTTCTTTGGTTGCCACAATCCTTGTTTGTCGGGCAAGTAAACCTGTGACAGATGACAATATAAATTAAACTTATGACAATATATCTAATTGGTTTCTGAGAATTCAAGTTCCTAATAATCAATATTGAACCACATTTAGAGTTTTACCACCTTAAATATTTATTTATCTTAGCCAACTAGTATTTTAGTATTTTGCGTGCAGTTTTAATTTTGTCCAGTCCTTGACAAAGATCTTTATTGTCCGTTTCTATATCTGTTATGTAGAATTGTATTTTTGCCATGTATTTAAGTCTCCCATTTTGTTGTAGCACATCTGAATATTAACTCTACATCTTAAGCTTTGAACAGGAAATATACCCTGTTCCCCCAATGCTAATAGATATTTTGTTTTCATCAACACATATACTTTTACAATAACTTCTTTAAATTTATTCACGTAATTTAATTTCTAAAAATGTAAACAAACTTCATTTCCACATCACATTATCCTTGCGCCAGTTAGGCAGTCGTGTAGTATGCGAGGAAGCCAACAATATTCTGTGTCAGAAAAGTTCCGATCTTTTGCAACGCTGTACCAATGCGGGGCTAGGTCTTTGGTTAGTCCATCTCGTCATCGCATAGTTATTGCAAACTACAACTTCATTTCCATTTTTTTAAATGAAGGTAAAGAAAATCACTGGAGTTCTGATTGGAAATTTTGAGCATGTTAGGGTCTAGGGCACATGGAAATTTGGGGGACAACTTTGGCGCATTAGAGTGCAAATTGTTGACATATGCCTTATAATCATTGTTATCAATTTGTTCGTCTTCATATCCCAAAAAACCTAACTTTTCCTTTCTGCTTCAGCAGGGTCTGTTTTTCCGATCATATTTTGTGATATTGGTAAGTATAGCAAAGATTGGTCTTGCCACACCCTCTCTGTCTGATGATTTTCACCGTTATCTGTTCATATATTGTTGTGTCCTTCTAAAATTGTCCTCCAAGCCCTGAATTTGAGTACAAAACATTTACACAAGAATGGAATAATATTTTTATTAAAATTGTAAGCAAATCAAAAGTGAATTTTCAATCTTAAATGTAAATGTGATATTTTTATTTTGCACAATTCACTGAGGTGATGAATAATAATTTGTTGTCCCAAAATATTATTTTATTTATTTTTTAAATAATTTCTTTATAAAAATTGCAGCTGTGTGAAAAAAATATCCTTGAATAGGATATCCTGGCTGCTATCTAACGTAAGGACCAAGGGTTCGGATCCAAATTAAAGCTCTAGAACCTTAAAAATCTGGACACCTAATCAGTATTAAGGTCATTATTGCCCTTCACGTTGCGGCTCTTGAATTTCCAGACATCCTGCAGAAATATACAACAGCATAATTTAAATGAGATTGAGAGAAAATAAGAGAGAGAAGAGAGAGAGAGAGAGAGAGAGAGAGAGAGAGAGAGAGAGAACATAGAAAAGAGTATATTGGAATTATTAAAAAAAAACCTTAAAGATGGTTCGAAAGGACATTTATGAGCAGAAATGTAAAGACACTTGACGGATTTAAGAATATTATTGTGAACCATTTAGCCATTGAATGTTTCTGCCAACATCTTGATGGTAGACTAAGCATTAGTTTAGCAACAATACCTTGATGCCGGCTCTATGCTACCTGTTCCAAACATTGTCTCTGTCCAAGGTGTGTGAGAGAAACATTTTGATACATAAAATAAAATACTTGAGGAACGTCATCGTTGTTACAGAATGCGAAATGAAGGTATTTGAAGAATGGTCTTATGGCTCCCTGACAAAAGCACGTCTTCCTCAGCTGTGGTGGTGATGTGTAGAGTGTGCTGTATATGGTGGGGTGGGGTGTGATGGAAGCAGTCAGTTTTACAGGTCGGTTAGTCATGAAAACATGGTCAGAAGGTGCTTGACTGATTCCTCGTGGTCATGATAGAATCTGAAAATTTGATTCACAAAGTCTGCTGAAGACAGATGTGTCGGACCTAAAGGTGCAAATATCACAGTCAAGCTGTAAATAAGCGATCCAATGCAACCAATTCTCCGGACTACATCCTGCTACTTGAAGAGTCCTGTTCAGGATTTGGAGAACGAACGCAGAAGATGAAGATTCACGAAGTGGGTCTATTCTATTGACATGTTTGTTGAAAGGGGCATAGCGTGTTCTCAACTTGAAGATCAAACTCTGGGCTTTTTGTTTCAATTTCTTGGTTGGGTGCTGGAGATCTGGTTTTGCTTGGTGTCTAAAATATATTACTTATTTAGGATGTAGCATTCTAATTTAGCTTTTCATGTCTATAGTTGTTTCTCAGGATCTGCATCAGGAGAGGTTCTGTTTTCAAAGGCTTTGAAGTGCAAATTTTGAGATGAGAATTTCATTATTTCCTCCGACCATATAGAGCTGCTTTCAAAATGTGAGATTATTTGGCACAGAGCTGTTTATATTGCTATTATTTCTACTTTGTAGTTGGAATAGGTCTCCCCACAAAGGTCATAGATCCAGATTTGGTCTTCTTGGTACAGGTTATGGTATTTAATTACTGTGTCATATCCAGTATTGGTGGTAGCCCCAGAAGCAGATTCATCTGTGTATACATTGAATCTTTGTGGATATGAGTCTATAGTTTCTAAGATGATAGTTTTTTTTAGCAAAGATGGTAGGGTGTTCCTGTCTGCAAAAGGAAAGTACAATTCTTAATATGCGGGTAGTCGCCTGCCAACAGGGTGGTTCATCATTGTTGACTGCCATAAGTCTTCTAACCTCTGGTAGGCAAATAAAAGGCAAATGCTGCAGTCCATCACAAACGATGATGGCATAATTTATTTTGCTAGCGCTATTTTTAGTAAGGATTAACTGCGCTACTTTTTATCCTCACTCTCTCATCTCAAGCCGCCCGACCCCAGTGGCAAGTCAAGGACAAGACGACTGTGGCTACGAGATGCAGGGGACTCCGTATCAAGCACCCGTGAAAAAAAACCGCGAAGTCCAGAGTCGAACCCACACCACCTGATCATGAGGCCGATGGCTTAACCACTTCGCCACGGAATCCCCATACCCTCTGGTAGGTGGTGTTTAATTCTAATGTCTTGTGCATTTTTGTTAGGAAAGATTAATTTTATCATATGCTTTTGATGTCAATGTTCTATCGTTTTCCTATTCTCCTCCATAGTGTCCATTCTCAAATATCTGTCACTGAGCGTTTTATCTTCAGGTTTAGAGGTTTGATGTATGTGTTGACTTCACGTACATATGTCTGCATTATTTTCATGGTGTTGAATATGAATGGCAGAGCATGATTTATGTACTCTGTTGAGCTTTTTGTAAGTGGCTTAATAAATTGTTGTGTCTTTCTAAGATTGTCCTCCAAACACTGAATTTAAGTATGGACACCACTACATGTGTACAACAAAAATTGTTTACTAACTTAACTTAACATCTTTATACTGGTTTAGAAGACCCTGCAGAGTCTGTATACAACCAGTTACATTTACATCACCTTGCTCTAAAATCTATGCGCATCCAGTTTATTCTTAAATGCATTAACTGTCCCTGCCTCCACTACCTCCCCTGGCAATGCCTTCCAAGCAGACACCACTCTCTGACTAAAAAAATATTTCCTAATATCTAACCTGGACTACTTCCCGAACTTAGGACCAAACTATCACACTGGAATATAAATTTTTCTAATATGTGAATAACATTGTTCTTGCAAATTGTAAATCACACTGTTGCAACATTTTTATTTTTAGCAATTCACTTATGTGATGAATGATAAATCTCTGCAAAGAAAATCCCAAAAAATAAAACTGTCAGTTAGGAAGCTACTTCAGCTCTGTGACGCTGGTACAACACTGTATAACTTAACCTTTACCTGATAGGAAATAGTACTATCATTTCCAAGCCTCTTTTTCACTAATTCCTGAACCTCGTCGAGAATGATCTGCTGCTCAGTGCCAGCTACATCCACATAGTATGCTTGTCCACTTGCATAGTGACAGGAGATGGACTGAAACCAGACAAAGTTGTTCACAAATCTATGCATTTGCTTAAAAAAGTTGAAATAGGTCTATTATCTGAGAACATGTCTTGAGAAAAGGACAGACGGAGCACACAGGATTCATAAGTAATAACTTTGGGTGCACTCTTATAGCATGGGATACTGGGATTTCCTCATTTGAGGAAAGCTGGTCGTGTTAGTTGTTGTAAGGTAATTATTATTGAAGGATTTCTGTTATTTCATCTTTATGTCTTATAACCAGTTCTTCAATTTCTGTTCTCTTGTAAAGCGATAACGGATGACAAGAGATCCTTATCATTGGCATCTCAGTCTGTAGATCATACATGTGGCGCCTTGTGAGTTTTGCCCAGCTCTGTCTCCTGCATTTCAACACTGTCTGCAATTACTGTAAAGGCCGATCCGCGACTGACAGTCCTTGCCACAGATTGTACAACCATGCTGAGGAGGCTGGCTTGCCGGGGTGTCCCTACCACAGATTGTACACCCATGCTGAGGAGGCTGGCTTGCCGGGGTGTCCCTACCATAGATCGTACAACCCTGCTCAGGAGACTGGCTTGCCTGGGTGACCTTCGATCTCTTCAGTCTTTATCTTTTATATGCAGTCAGAAGGCCTCTATGAGCGTCGGCAGTCACTATGCCCCCTCCAACTGACTGTCTTCAAGCAGCTCGACCATAAGCAATTGTTTTCCAGCCCTCGGATGGGATGTTGCAGAACTTCATGCCCGTCTTGCATACGTCCTTGAATAGCAGTGTGGGACAATCGATTCTTCTAGCTCCAATGGCCAGATATCCATAGAGGATATCCTTTGGCAGACTCTCATCTTCCAAGCAGTAAACATGTCCCAACCATCAATTGTTTTCCAGCCCTCGGATGGGATGTTGCAGAACTTCATGCCCGTCTTGCATACGTCCTTGAATAGCAGTGTGGGACAATCGATTCTTCTAGCTCCAATGGCCAGATATCCATAGAGGATATCCTTTGGCAGACTCTCATCTTCCAAGCAGTAAACATGTCCCAACCATCAAAGATGTCGTTGGCTCAACAGCGAGTACATGCCGTGAGTGCGTTTTGCTGTAAGACCACATTATGTGACACTCTCTCTTGCCACCCAATCCCGACTTGTTTCCTAAGGCAGAGTGTGTCTCACCTTTCTAAAATCTTTGGTCCTGTTAGCACCTGAGCCATGAACAAGAAGAGGATGGAAGAAAACAGTGTCGCCTTCTTCCATTTCCAGGTAGACTCTCTCTTGATTGGGGTCAAAGTCCTGAATGCCATGGTACATCTTGTTCACTCCTCCCTGAAATGGAGAACACTGTGAGTAACAAAAACAGAAAAGTAAGATCTTCAAAGACAAAAATAAATTACTAAAATAGGCCTTCGAATAATGGCGCACCCGTCATACCGATTCATGGGTGACTCAGGAAGTGGCGTATTTACACACACTGTGCTGCATCGGTGTCACGGGTTCAAAGCCACCAATTCTCTTCTCCAACCATTTGTTCATTGTCCACATTTTTACGTCATACAGTAATGATGATGAGTATACATAACACCTTTTTTTTTAAATTGTGAGTGACTTGTTTGGATATCAATATATGAAAACTTACGTACAATGGTGAAAATTTGTTCTGTATATGTTAAACAATGAAGAACAACCAAGGAGATGCAACAAAGACTCTGTTAACAGATGCCTTCAAAGAATAATTGGTATAATGTGGCAGAACACAATGTTGAATGAAGACCTATGGGAAAGAAGTCAAAAAAAGTCACTGAAACAACAAATTAATAGAAGAAAATGGGGCTTGGCATGATATATGCATGAGGCACCATCCAAAATAGCCAGACAGGATCTCACATGGAATTCTCTAGGGAAAAGAAAAAGAGGTAGATCTAATAATATATAGAGTAGAGAATGTGAGAGAGAACTACAATTAAATGGTTACATCTGGAGTAAGACAGAAAGTGTAGCCCAGGACCATGTATGCTGGAGAGATGTGGTTAACTGACCTCCCATTTAGGATATTCATGTACGAGAAGTTTCCCTATCTTGTGAGAACCAGGAACAACAACCAATCCACCATTTTGTCTGTTGATTTTCTGCATGGCTGTCCAAGAGCATACAATACGGTCAGCAGGTCTAAAAGGAAAATAGTGCAGGTCCTGGTGCATGGGATGTCTGGATGTTAGTTTGCCTGAAATTTAAAAAAAAAGAATAATTTAAAACTGTCCGTACCCTGCCAAATGATCCCGCAATGTAGCCCTCCACTATATTATCCTTCTTGACAGGAGACCTTTTTCTGACTTAGGTTAATTTTATTTTATTATCTAATTGACTTGTCCATATCTGTTGAAGTTTTTGTGGCTTAACTTTTACATAATCATTGGTGAAAAAATTCACCATGGCACTGTCGTATGTATCCGACTGAATTTACATTTTATGGGTGGCGTTTTTTTCAAAGCATTTTAATCATAGATAGAAAAATCGGCTTACTCTAGAAATCGGCTGAAAAACTGCTTTTTTTATTGTAGAGAGTTCCACTTCCACCCTGTCCGGTTTAAAAACAATGGCAAATTTGAAATTTCTTTTAGACATTTGGAAATTAATTTTTCTGCTTCTCACTTGGATTTAAAGATTCACCCATTATTGAGAATGCTATCTTTTTGCAACAGATATTTCTGAGGTAGATCTGTTTAATTTGTTTATGTAGAAATAATAAATACATTTTTAGTGGGAGCTAACAGATATGCTTATCTTGTAAACATTGATTATCCGTCCTCTGTGGCACTTTGACATTTTTTTTTACATGCAAGGGCCGTCAAAAACAGGTGTGTCTATATATTTGTGCTTTTTTTCAACATTTTCACCTTCATCCTCTTGTAGCTCAGAAACTAATATACACACAACAAAAAACAATAACACCAACAAGTTCTTTATTAATTTATGCCTCCTCACACACAACAAAATCATATCTATAGACCAACAAATAAAAAGGTTATAGGCTCCAAAAAGTAAAATGTGATGTGCTGAAAAAAATAATGTGACAGAGTAAAGGTTAAAGTTTCTACAAAATAGGGTACTTGACGCCATGCCACTCCCACCTTAGTGACCTTTAACAACTTGCCTGATAGGCTACAGTTTATGATTCTTTGCTCCTCTTTTGGGCTTAGTTACTACACTAGGGGGGAAAGTAATGAATATGTTCTTAAAGTTCAAATTACAAAGAGGAACAATATATGGTACTATTATATTAAAATGTGAAGCCTAGCAATGAATGTGGCATTATATTCTACTTTATAATTTGAAACTTGACAATGAATACTGTGTTACCTTCTATATTACAATTTGAAACTTGACAATGAATACTGTGTTACCTTCTATATTACAATTTGAAACTTGACAATGAATACTGTGTTACCTTCTATATTACAATTTGAAACTTGACAATGAATACTGTGTTACCTTCTATATTACAATTTGAAACTTGACAATGAATACTGTGTTACCTTCTATATTACAATTTGAAACTTGACAATGAATACTGTGTTACCTTCTATATTACAATTTGAAACTTGACAATGAATACTGTGTTACCTTCTATATTACAATTTGAAGCATCATTTCACAATGAAACGTTGTATTATATTCTATATTACAATTTGAAACTTGACAATGAATACTGTGTTACCTTCTATATTACAATTTGAAACTTGACAATGAATACTGTGTTACCTTCTATATTACAATTTGAAACTTGACAATGAATACTGTGTTACCTTCTATATTACAATTTGAAACTTGACAATGAATACTGTGTTACCTTCTATATTACAATTTGAAGCATCATTTCACAATGAAACGTTGTATTATATTCTATATTACAATTTGAAACTTGACAATGAATACTGTGTTACCTTCTATATTACAATTTGAAGCATCATTTCACAATGAAACGTTGTATTATATTCTATATTACAATTTGAAACTTGACAATGAATGCTGTGTTACCTTCTATATTACAATTTGAAACTTGACAATGAATGCTGTGTTACCTTCTATATTACAATTTGAAACTTGACAATGAATACTGTGTTACCTTCTATATTACAATTTGAAACTTGACAATGAATACTGTGTTACCTTCTATATTACAATTTGAAACTTGACAATGAATACTGTGTTACCTTCTATATTACAATTTGAAACTTGACAATGAATACTGTGTTACCTTCTATATTACAATTTGAAACTTGACAATGAATACTGTGTTACCTTCTATATTACAATTTGAAACTTGACAATGAATACTGTGTTACCTTCTATATTACAATTTGAAACTTGACAATGAATACTGTGTTACCTTCTATATTACAATTTGAAACTTGACAATGAATACTGTGTTACCTTCTATATTACAATTTGAAGCATCATTTCACAATGAAACGTTGTATTATATTCTATATTACAATTTGAAACTTGACAATGAATGCTGTGTTACCTTCTATATTACAATGTGAAACTTGACAATGAATACTGTGTTACCTTCTATATTACAATTTGAAACTTGACAATGAATACTGTGTTACCTTCTATATTACAATTTGAAACTTGACAATGAATACTGTGTTACCTTCTATATTACAATTTGAAACTTGACAATGAATACTGTGTTACCTTCTATATTACAATTTGAAACTTGACAATGAATACTGTGTTACCTTCTATATTACAATTTGAAACTTGACAATGAATACTGTGTTACCTTCTATATTACAATTTGAAACTTGACAATGAATACTGTGTTACCTTCTATATTACAATTTGAAACTTGACAATGAATACTGTGTTACCTTCTATATTACAATTTGAAGCATCATTTCACAATGAAACGTTGTATTATATTCTATATTACAATTTGAAGCTTGACAATGAATGTTGTGTGTTATATTCTACATTACAATATGAAACATATTATAGGATTGTGAGGTCACGCTACTGAGTATTTCCAGCAATCCTCGTTGGGAGGAATGCCAACATTCATGGCCTGGTATCTTTAAAAAATTGTCGGTTTAGATAGGGGATGGCGTTAGCTAGTGGTTAAGTGACACAGCTCACATCCGTGCTGGGTTCACTCCCCATCACAGCACTGGCCATTACCCCGGGGAAGCAAATCCTTTGAAAATGCAGAAAGAACCAGACTCTTACATAAAATGCATGCCGAAGTCGGATGCAATGGTCCGACAGGCGCACAATAAAAATATAGTGCAACGCACACGGCTTTGGGAAATAAAGGCATAAGATGAACGCAAAATAACCCCCCCATCCCCATAAATTGGTCTAGATGAGAGTATTTCTACAAAACATTTATGTTCGTTGTCTGTCTCCTGCCATAATAAGCAATGAATCATTATTTTTGCTACAAGATTGAATGAATTACATTTCTTAAACAATTTATGACCACTGACTTAAAATACCTGAGTCTGGTGGTTTGTTGATCAGCATTGTGTGCATAGCCACAACATCTGGTCCAGTTATGCACTCGACGTAGTCCACAACCTGAATCAGTTCAAAATTCATCATGAGCTTTCTGTAATGATAGCTCTTATAATTTAATTTATCTAATTTAAATTTTACATCTTTATATTTTGTGTCTTCTTCTGACTCATAGCTGGCTGATTGCATCAGGGTCAGCAAACCAGAGCTGACAAAGGCCCTATTCTTCCTCCAAAGTGTGCTCCTGGAAACAAGATATACTAGTTCAGTCTGACTAAAATAAAATATATCGCAATGGAGAGGCAAACCCTTTGCCCATAACAACCAGCTGAAATCCGAAATGTATCAGGACAAAAAAGCGCAGATATCACAGTCTTGGAGGATGTATAAACTCATGTTTTCCAGAAGCTTCTAACATAAAAAGGCTAGTTTACATTGTAAGTTTAGCAGTGGCCTTATTCACATATCTGTCCAACATAGAGCCCTCCTGGAAACCACTCATGCAGCACTTATGTAGAAAGGCCAACATGTATTTATTAGACAACCATCTATCCCTGGTGCTGTGTATACTCTGATGTTTCTTGTCTTCCATGTAAAACCTTTAAATTGTTCAGTACCTTCACAAATTATTATTCTGTTCTTCCAACCTTTATGCTCATTGTCCTCTTAACCTTCTGTTCTCATAACATGTACACATGAAATGAGTGTAGTATCCTTCTGTTATATGCTCTTTTCATTTGCACTTTCTTCTTTCAGTCTGATCTCATTTGTCTTTTTTTCACAAGATTATAAACATTTCTTTGCACACCAAAATGGGCACTAAGGAGTATGGGATAAGGCATACATTCAAAAGACAATTAAGAATATAGGGAGTGCAAATATTAATTCAAAGTTAGCCAGTTGCATTTATTGCAATCTGATATGATGGAACTACTTTCATATGTATGAATATGCTGGTTGTTTTTGTTTATGACGGTTCCTACAGGTTGCTAAAAGATATTTTCAGTAGTATAATCACCTCAGGTAAGGCACAGTACTCAAACATGACATCATCAGCCTGGAAGTCCTGAATTTTGGTTACTGCCTGCTCTCCTGGCACAAATTCTGATTCTTTGATGGCAATGTCACGCATGATAATCAATCCAGGAACGATGACTTCACGTTTGCAGATTTCAACAAATCTGTCCCTACACACAAATAGGAAAGCAGTGACATGGGCAAAACAAAATGATATATATGCTGTTACAAATATACAACAAAAATATTAAAGCACACATGAAACAGTACATTATAAACAGATAAGTAATAACCATCACTGATATCACTCACCTTCCCCAGAGTTTATTTTATAGAAAGACAAGTTTAAAAAACTAAAATCATTACTGATGCAATGTTTCTACTGCAATCCCTCAATAATGAAAAACTGTCAGACGTTAAACAAGTGGTAATAAACACGTTGTAGCAAACGCGGCAGCCAGGGTTGAATCCCGCACACTGAAACCCTGCAGATGGGAAGGATATGGAAGAATGCAAAATGCTGAGGGCTATATAGAGGAAAGTACTCATCGACATGGTGTGGTGTTCCTGGTCCATAAAAAGAACAAAACACAGTGTTAGAGTACCAACCCATATCCAGTAGGCTCATAACTATTAGATTAAAGTCAGGGATCAAGACGCTGAGCAGCGCATGTGGTTTACCTCAACAGGACCACAGGTAATTGGTTCTCTCAACAGTCAGTGTGCATCAGGGGTGTCTACTCACTCCCCGACATTTTTCAATGGTTTTCTGGAATGCATTATGTCAGAAACCTTGGATGAACACGTAGGAACGGTCAGTATAGGTTGACGCGTACCCACCAACCTCCGGTTTGACAATGACATTACCGGTCTGGCTAGAACAGAGCCAGAACTTGCAAGGCTAGTCGTAAACCTAGATAATGCTGCCCAGAAATTTGGGATGGAAATCTGTGCAGAGAAGATTAAGATTATGGTCAACAGCCCAGAGGGAATTTAAAACCCAATTATGGTCAAAGGTGAACCTCTGGAAAGTGTTGTGCGGTTCAAATATCTGGGAGCAGAAATGAATGTTGATGGGTCTAGAGCGGAGATCCAGTCAAGAACAGTGACGGCCATGGTCGCCCTGACAAGACTGCGAATAATCTGGAAAGACAAGAACATTAGCCTTAAATCGAAGTTGACTTTAATGTATGCAATGATCACCTCGGTATACCTCTACGCGTGTGAGACTTGGATTCTGACAGCTGCCCTAGAACGTAAAATTTGCACAATGGAAATAAGATGCTTGCGTAGAATTCTTGTCATGTCATATTTGGATCACGTTACAAACAAGAGTGTTCTTAAAATTGTTAGGAAGGAGTAGGTCAATATAAAAACCTACTGACTACAGTAAAAAAATCAAAAATTGACATGGTGTGGACATACATTCCGATTGGTGGGGTTGACCAGGATCATCCGGCAAGGCACTGTGCCAGTGAAGCGTGGGAGAGAGATACCAAAAAAGAGATGGGAGGACAATATAAATGAGTGGATGGGAAGGTCTCTAGCTGAAACTAATACTTTGGCGAAAAATCAAGATGTATGGCGGGAACTAGTTTGATAAACTGCAATAATGGTGTCTCAACGACCTTCAAGGTTACGGGACTGATGATGATAAATATTTAAAACTGTTTATATGTTTAATTAGGTTCATATAATTGGGTCTTTCATTTCTGCATATTTTGACATGAGTTTATTCTTATAAATAAATATACTAATCTAAAATCAGTAACAGCAGCCAAGTACAAAAAAGTAACTCCTTAAAATGAGCACATAAAAACATGGTTTTTAAATGCTGTATAGTTTGAGTTAGGTCCAACATAAAAATAAAACTCCAATGTAGTCAGTTCTATTGTATGGTTCTGAACCATGGACAACAACAAAAACAATAACACCAAAGGTACATACTTTCATAAATGGAAGGTTTTCACAGGGCAGAGAAATGTAAATGTTATGTTAATATCACTAATGTGGAGGTCATTGGAAGGAACCCAACAGGTATCAGTAGAACGTGAGGAGAAGGTGGTCCTGTGGATAGAACACACATTAAGGAAACCAGCTGATTGTGTTACAAGACAGTCTCTGTTTTGGATTCCTCAATGCAAGAGAAGTGGAGGCAGATAAAAGCACACATGGAGAAAAGAGTTTGAGACAAACATAACGGAAGCAGGGAAAACGTAGACAGAACTGGGTGACTTGGCATGTATTTATCGGAGACCTGTGTTCCACAGGGTGTTGAAAAATATCTTCTTCTTCTGCATTCTTCCAGAAAAGGACATTGTGTTGTAATTTACAGCAAAGCTGCGATATTTGTACCTTTCGAGTCAACACATCCATAAAGATTTTAACTGATGATCGATTGATGCTAGTTTCAGACAAATACTATAAAAAATGAAGTCGAACAATGACATAACTTGGTACAGCAAGAAAAATACTTTCAGATATTATCCTGCTCACACAACTTGCTAAAGAATATATAACTTTCTTGTGAAATGACAAAAGTTACATAGCAAAAATATTAATTGTAATATGTTAGTACGGAGACAGAAAAAGATATATAGTTAACCCTACCACACCTGAGGCCCTGAACCTAACTGTCCCCCCTTCCTGGGCTCCAGAGCATTAAAGAGAAAAAACCAACATGATATAGAAAAATGTTAGTTACATGCAAATAAGTGGTTAGAATAAGATGTAACTTGGAGACATTGTAGAAAATAGGTTTACCTTTCATCTGGCGTCAATATTCCACCTTTGTGTGCCAATCCATCCAGCAAAAGGCCAAGAATCTGTCTCGAGTCATAACATTTCGAAATCCGGGAGTAAAAACAACAAAGAGCCCTCATTTGTGCAATAATCCTGATAGCTGGGCTTTATACATGAGTATTCCATATAGATCCTCAGTCCAAGAAAAGCCTTCATCTCATCACTCGAGCTCTCACTGTCTGTTTCACTTGAACAGAGTCTGAATCAACCAAATTATTGATCACCTGTTGGACTATCATAAGCCTAGACTTACTTTACTTTCCTGTTGAAGTGCTTGGGTTATCAGCCGCTCGTTTTATTGTCAATTTTCCGAATTTGTTCACGTTAAACCCCACAAAATCAATTCAAACATGGGGGCAGCCATTTGCAATGACTAATCACGAGAATTGACCACGATTGGTTGGTTATTTTTAGATTATGACGCATTTTATGACGTACTACCAAAAGTACCGAAAATTAGGTACAGCGGTTTAGCGGCAGTTAAGGAAATTACCGATAATTGGGTACTGCGGTGTCGTAGGGTTAATATTGCCAAACAAATAAAACTGCCTCACCTGAATCGTTTCAGATTTTGTGGTGACACCAGCTTTTTTATCACCAAGAAGCCATTCTCTTCATAGAACCTGCGCTGGTCATATGTGAGCTTACATCCGTCCACTGTGTACCTGAACTGAGCAGTTGCTGGTATGTTCTCAGCTGTAGCACCAACAGCATTTGGATGCTGTCACACAGATAAGGACAAATGTCACTAAACTGGGCTATATCTATCAGCAAGCCTACTTTCCAAAACAAACAGTTTCATTGCAATTGTAGCTATTAAATATTGGTTTCATGATAATCACATAGATAATGTGGGATTAAAAAATATACTGCTGGTTATTTAATAAGTTATTTGAGAAATTCTTGTAAAAAAACGTTGACCAATTTTGCAAACTGCAAATGCTTTACTCTACATCAACCAACAAAAATGGAAATCAATGTACTCTAAGATGCAAGACTTGATGGTAAGTCAAAGAGAGAGGAACTGAAAATAATAATAGTTGTTCAATTGCAAGTGATGATGACGACAGCGCAGGAAGGAAAGATTCTACGTCTTACGCTTTGACGTGCTTTAATTAGATTAAAATAAGGATAAATTTGCACTTCCTTCAGCCACACTTTCTGATCCTGAGCTACTTTCGTCCAATGTTAAAACATGGTAGTCCCACAACCAGATACTAGTCTGACATACGAAGAGTCAAAAAGGCTTATTAGAGCTAGATACATGACCAAATGGGAAATAGAACATACTGGCTACACCAAAAACGATGCCTATTACCAGTTGAACAGAAGAGAGCAGGTCGTGGTCTTCAGACTTCGCACTGGCCACAATAGACTGAGGTACCACCTATTCAACAAATTGAAGATAGGTGGCACTGATGAATGCTCGTGTGGTACCGGGAAAATGACCGCTGAACATGTGCTGCAAAACTGCCCGACATACGAGGATCAGAAAAAGCAGATGTGGCCATCACCAATGGCAACACTAGACAAGCTCTATGGCAGTGTCGACAGCCTCAGGATGGCCGCTGCTTTTTTTGAAAAAATACAGGTTGACGTCTGACAGCGTACGACGAAGAAGAAGAAACACGGTAGTCAAGGCAACTGAGTATAGTATAAGAAGCACATTTTTTGTCTCCGATTTACTCCTGATTCCATTCAGCAGCAGTGAAAGTGTGTACAAGGTCAAGTCAACTGCTGTTTGCATGGGATCCTTTCCATCTGACTTTTGTGTAGCAACTATTTTTGCCAGCCTCATGCAGTCACCAAAGCAACTACTGTGGCCTCATAGACCACTAAGGTGTTATTATTAGATATTTGGACTCATCTAACTGTCAAAAACCGTGTCGTGTACTATTGACAAGACAGACAGTTAACTGTCAGGTACACTTGGAGTGGACAGACCAAGCCATTGATCGCTGGCTAGGGGAGGGATATCAGCGATATTTTCATGACGGATCCCTTCGGCCCTGAAAATTTCCAACAGACAAATGTAGCCGCTGAAATATGTCGATTATGAGAACCTATGCAACTAGTGGCAACAAGGTTCCACTGGAAGATACATTTCTAGAAGATGTGAAATACTACATAAATCTTACTTGCAACAGGACAATGAGCGAGAATTAGGTGAATTTATGGAATTTTTTTAAAAACAAGCCAAACACCAAAATATTAGCTCTTTAACTCCAGAGGTCAAGTCAGTTCTACTGTGGGCTATAAAACATTGAGAACAAAAACAACCAATAAAAATGAGGACTTTTATAAATGAGTGATTGCAGAGAATAGAAGAGTTTATCAGCTGCGAGCACTACAAGGCAGTTTCTGTTCTGAAATTCTCAGTGAAAGAGAAACATAAAAGAGGGAAAAACATATCTGGAAAACAGAGCTCAAGATACACAGAAAAGATTAGGTAGACACAGAGAAGGCTGAAATTTTGTTGACACAGGGAGTTGAACCTAGTTGACAAGTGTTTGTGGTATCAATTTATCCGACAACTGTATAATCTATTAAGTGTTGTTATCACTTTTGGGGAAAAGTAAGATGGCCGCAACTTAGTGGCTGCGCTCTCAACTCTCTGGTGTTAGCGTCAAGTTTTTCTATGTTTGGTGGTTCCTGTCCGGATTATATTTCACAAATCCTTCACCAGATGGTATCAGGGACTTTATTCTGTGGATTTGATGTGCTTTCAATTGGTTATCCTGTTTGTTATGCTGCATTTCATGCCTTGCTCAAGCCGTGGGAAACCAGTCCATGACGGACTTCAACGTTCCGCTTGACTGCACATCAGAATTCAGTACAGATTATCACTATTCAAGAACATTTCTGCTGGAACTGAAGATGACTTCCCCCTGCCCGCCCCTCCCCCACCGGAGGTTACACAATACCTCAATACCTCTCCCAACCTCGTATTCTCAGCACAGCAAGGGTCCAACAGGTGGACACAGTCAGAAGCCTCGGCGGCAGGACACGTGAAAACACTGAGTTTGACACAGACAGACACTGAAAGCTTGACACAAACATTGGTCTAACACACTCCTTGCAAGCCTCATCCCAAGGCTGTGGAGTACACCTAGAGAGTCTGTAGGGATTTCGGTCGACACGCTACGCATTGTCATAACCATAAACTCAGCAGTTGAACATGGTAGTGGTCAATCGACGCAACAGGTCTTTGAAACCTACCCGAACATTATTATTATTAATAGTATTTTGTTATCACCATAAAGGATACCATGCTATCACCACTATGATGCGGGCTGCTCAAGTGACCAAACACAATCTTCAGCCTATCAGCCATTGTGAGTCACTAAACTTTCTGTAACCACTGAGAAGTCTATATTTGGTCTCCGGAATCCAACTTGAAACCACAGTCAGTCTAAAGGTAAACATAATAATATAATAATGTTATAAATAATAAGCTTCAATAAATGAATTATAAATATGTTACATATTTAAACAATCAGCATATTTTTTTTTAAATGTTAAAAGGCCAAGCCGGGATCACAACTCTGTTCACCAGGCATTTTGTTACATCTTGCAACTCTTCTATCTGTAGAAATGTTATACATTTTGTACATCCGCAGAGCTTTCTCAGTGGGCTTTGACGCCAGTAAAAGTAAAAAAAAAGTAAAGATAATGTTCCGCCATGCAGCGTATAGGAAATATGGTGTTAGGCCCATATTATTTTGTGACCCATGGCACATAGTGGATGATGTAGGCAGCATTACAGCATCTGTCTTTACTTCCCTGATTTTTTCTGGAACTTCGTTTCTGTGGTGGGTCGACCAGAGGAGCCGGTTTGTGATCAGAAAAAATCCTGCACCAACTTGGGATTGAACCCCGATCACTTGAATGAGAAGCCAGTGCCCTAACCACTGTGCTACCATGCCCCCCACTTTGGCACTAGGCAGTTCCGTTTTACCGGGCAAAATAGAGCTAATGCTTTCAATTTTTACACACATTGATCGAGCGCATGTTATTCTTGCTGCAGGTAGATCTGAGCATTGTTCACTTTGGTTAACACTCGGCACCAAAAATGCAAGAATGAGAGAAAAGGATAGAGCTTTCAGTCAATTGGTACATGTTCCTTAAGAACATCCCATCTACTAGTGGAATTTGAGAAGACTGTGTACATCTTTCCCACAGTGCCAAAGAAAGTGAGACTTTTTCCCAACATCAACTGCATGACTTGAGTGAGTGGTTGTTTACATGGCACAAACATTGTTCTTAGATTTGTATCCAAAATGGGATCAAGATGCTGAGCAACGCATAAGCTGCAGTGGTCACCGACCCATAGCTGACTGCTAGCATCAGGGCCAGTGAACCAGAGCTGCCAAGACCCTTCTACACCCTCCACGGGGTGATCCTGGATAACAGGCTGCAGCAGGCAGACTGGCTAAGGAGAGGGGATCGAAGAGGAATGCTTACCCGGAACTCAAATAATGCTTGCTGAAATCGGATGTGTTGGACCGAAAGGTGCAAATATCGCAGTCAAGCTGTAAACTACAACACAACGCATTCCGTGCTCTGGAGTACATTCTGCTATTTAAGCCCTTTCAAGGTTTGGTAGCGGGAGATTGAGAACGAACGAAGCGAAGCGTATCCAAAATACATTTCTGTACACCACTAATGTAAAATGATATATGGTAATGTATATTTGCTCCGTCATGTTGAAAAACTGTGCAAAATGTTCAAACATTGCAATATTTTCTGTGTGAACAGGAGGGCACGCTATTTTTTTAAATTTATTATTACTACTTTTTTTCCCTTCTTTTTAAATGTTGATCCCCAAAGAATGTTGTGGTCCTCCACACACTATGTCACTGCTGTTAATGATGTCCCTGCTGTGACGCCACTGCTGTTAATGACTTCTTTATGTTAGCTGTAGTGTTGACATCACGCTTGACTTATTATGACTTACCAAAAAGGCCATCATGTATATTTACATAATAATTATAATACTTAATACCAAAGTGGTTTGAATGGATATAAATAAAACAGGTGTTGATACAACTGTTACCACGCGAAAATACAAGTATTATCTTACACTCTCTGGAAATCCCTTCCCCTAACTGTTCAGTGTTCTGATAGTCAAGTGACAATAACTGTAATAGTACTTTAGTATTAGTCCAAAGTCCTTGTTTGCTGTTAAAAATATTAAAACCCCTTACGTCATCTGTTGATAACTAATTTAAGGCAATGATTCCCAACATGGCAATACTATTATACTCAATTCAAAACTTGGAAAAGGAGTCATGTCTAAGAGGGGGGGGGGTGGCGGGGTATGACAGAACAAACCGAACCAGGATATTTCATGATTATTTAACCCTTAACTTGAGTTTAAACTTTAACAAGCCTACAAAATACAAGGTGAAGGTGCCTCAAGTGGAAAATTATCTGAAAAGTAGTGAATAGAACTAGAATTTTCCGAACATTTACAGACTACATTCAAACATTGTCATTGATCATTCATTGATTATTAAAATATTATTATTAATATTAGTAGATATTAATATTATAATTATTAATAATAGGCCTATTCTGTATCCAGTAATAATAATTAACGTCTCAATAATAGTTACAAAGTTTAACACTACAAACGCACAAAGCCACCAGACACAAAAGGTGTATAAGCTGTGCGAGAATGAATCCAACCGGAGAGAAACTTTCTGTGAAATGTAGCTACGGACTACAGTCTCACTAAAGGTAGCTTGTCTGTCTAAAATGATCTTGACCCGGATGTATATCTTTTGTTCAAAGTCCATACAAATCTATAAGGCAAAGGTCAAAGGTCAGACAAGGTTCAAGTCAGGTTCAAGTCAGACAAGGTTCAGGTAAACTAACATCTTTAAAGTTCTGATCAGTATTTACATAGTAAAATATAACACATCTCACCTTGTTGAATATACTGTGTCAGTAAATACCAGTTGATGTTCCATTAGCATTTATTTTAAAGCAACACCGGATACCGCTGTTCTTCAACATTTTCTGAAAATTTCAATTGGAGTCTGGGAGTGTTACTAACTTTTGTTTTACCGTCCTAAGTGAGTTGGAAGAGGCGTGTCCCGCTTAGCAGACAGAGCTTATAATTTTATGCTGAATAACTTTGTCTTCTCCTTTCGATTCCTGTATAAAACGAGTTATCCACGCTTTCAGTCATGAAATATATCATATTATTTGCATTATAGCATAGCTTTTCATCAATGATTATAGTATTGAGTATAGTTTTCATAGTTGGTTATCTTATTGTCGGTTTAATATACTGAACTCCAACCTAAACAATCCTGAATGAGTGAATGAGAATGGCGCTGGGTGAATGTGTGACTGTCACGTTTACAGGTGAAATCAGAAAAAGGAGAATAGAACTAGCAGAGCTTTCAACCTCTTGGGTAGTTATGACTGCACGGCTAGTGAACGCTGCACGATATGTTCTATCTCAATAGCCTATTATTGAATAGGTCCATGGCGATCTTTTACTTACTTACTGTCCTTGATTTCTTATATATATATATATAATATATATATATATATATATATATATATATATATATATATATATATATATATATATATATAGTCTTAGTCTTATTTGACCTGTTTACCTACAAGGCCGTTTGCCCTTGTGCAGGTTTCAACTATTGTGCAAGTTGATAGTAGCCGTGTGCATGTCTCTGGTTTCGAGCATTGCTGGTTTTCTGGTTTTGTATATCATAAGGGGCAATAACTCAAAATATCATATGACTAACAAAAATGGGTTGCACAATCATTTATATTAAATTTAACTTGGAGGGGCGGGGTGGAGGGGCGGGGGGGGGGGGGAGTTGGAGTACCACCTAGCGAGTGGTATCATTTTAATAATTGTTGTAACTTTATTTGAAATGTAGTATATCATCATCATGTAGCATGTCCTTTGCAGAATGTCGCTCTCATGACAGCCTACCTGTTGGAAACTCTTGTCTTCTGCCAGTCTTACTGCCTGCTCCAAGGTCAAATCAAACTACCACTTGATGTCCTGGGTCTATCATCTTCTCAGCCGGTCCCCGCCTTGCTTTCCAGTGACCATGCCCTCCATTACTACTCTTTCCAGTCCGTTGTGTTGTTTAAAACGTGTCCAAAAATCCTGTTTTCGGGTCATTACATCATGTATAAGCCAATTCTCCTCTACTTTCAGGTCTTGCCGGATGGATTTGTTTCTTTCTTTCTTCGTCCACAGGTTTTCAGGACTCTTCTGTAGCACTGTGTCTCAAAAGCCACAATCTTCACTCTTGGTGCTTTTGTGAACGTCCATGTTTCACAACCATAGGTTGCCACAGAAAAAATGCATGTTTTTAGGATCTTTAGTTTCAGTGCCTTGTTTGTATTATGCCATAGGTTCTGCATACTTTTTAGCCTCTTCGTTGCCAAAGTCAGTCATTTTCTTACTTCCCTTGTACAGTCTCCTTTGTTGTTTAGTATTGATCCCAGATATTCAAAATGCTCAACATTTTCAATCTCTTTGCCAGTGATCTCAATTTTGGGTTGGAATTTACCTTGTCAGTTGTCATTATCGTAGTTTACTTTGAATTCAGGTAGAGATCCTGTGCTTTACTATTCTTCCTGATATTTCTATAGGCAATAAATGACAGAAACGGGGCGACTGTGACAGAAAGCAAAGGCTTTCTAGAAAGATGGATGGAATACTGCAGAGAGATGTGCAGGAACAACACAAAAAAATAAAGGCATGCCAACAAGCAACGAAGAGAAAGAACCAGAACCCACATTGAGCAAAGTTTGAGCAGCGATTAAGGCGCTGGAAAAAATGAAAATCCCAGGCTGTGATGATATACCGCTGAACTGATACAAGCAGGAGGAGAGGCAAGCATCTGCATATACCATGCAGTTTGTAATAAGATCTGGCGCAACACAGAATGGCCCAAAGCATGGAAACGATCTGTGTACATACCATTACCAAAGAAGGGGAATCTAAAGTTATGTACAAACTATCGCACTATTGCCATGATAAGCCACACCACCAAGATATTATTGCGTATCATTATGAAAAGAATAGAAAGAAAGCTGGACTATGGAATAAGTGAAACGCAAGAAGCGTTCAGGCTAGAAAGAGCCACGACAGACCATATCTTCAATATGAGAAACATCATCGAGAAAAGCGGAGAATTCAATACGGACCTGTAAGTCTGTTTTATAGACTATACCAAGGCCTTTGACTGCGTAAAACATCAGCAAATGTGGAACATTATGAAAGAAATAGGCTTCTCAACACATCTGGTTCAACTAGTAGAAACCCTCTACAGGGTGCAGCTTTAATATTTGAACTGTTTTAAAAAGTTGGGTGTGTTATTAATTTGGAGTGTGGAAAATCAACTAAAGTTAGGAATTGTATTAATTTTAGCAAATGTAGAGTAGACACAAAAACGAGATTGGAATAAGTGACAGCGCATATTGTAATCAATCAATCAACACAACATTTATTTGTAATATTTATTTCAGATAGAAAATATTTTGTTGTAATTGTTTACTCTAAGAAAAAGTTTGCCCCTTAACAGGTCTCCTTTAAGACAGTTAACAAAATACTGAAGCATTATGGGATACCACACAAATTTATAATAATTCTACAAGAATTCTATGAAGAGGCCACATATAGAATAATCGACAAAGACAAACTGTTAGACCCACTTACAGTTCAAACTAGACTCAGACAAGGAAGTCTATTATCTCCAACAATCTTTACAAAGGTCATGGACTGGGTGATGTGACAGACTAGACTCAGACAAGGAAGTCTATTATCTCCAACAATCTTTACAATGGTCATGGACTGGGTGATGTGACAAACTAGACTCAGACAAGGAAGTCTATTATCTCCAACAATCTTTACAATGGTCATGGACTGGGTGATGTGACAAACTAGACTCAGACAAGGAAGTCTATTATCTCCAACAATCTTTCTCATGGTCATGGACTGGGTGATGTGATAGACAACAGAGGATAGAAACACAGGCATACAGTGGACGTTTCATAAACAACTGTAAGACCTCTATTTTGCAGATGATGTATGTATGCTATTACATAAGCAATAGGACATACAAGGAAAGATAGAAAGACTAACATATGAAGCAGCAAAGATGGGATTGCAGATTAATGTTAACAAAACAAAGAAAATTATCATAAATAACAAACAAAGCGACACCATAACGATAAATGACTAGATAATTGAGGAAGTGCAAGATTTATCCTATCTGAGAAGTAGCATTGATAAAGAAGGAGGAACAGACTAAAATCTTAATGTCAGAATCATTAAGGCTAGATTTGTTTTCAACTGAATTTGTCCAATATGTAATACATTCTTTATGAAGAATAAGATTATGTTGTATTACACAAAAAGTAAAGTCGTCCTGCTATATGGTTCTAAGACATGGCATGTGACAGGGGTATCACATCAAGACTGAATACCTTCATTAAAAAGTGTCTTCACTGTATACTGCATGTTAGCTGGTCAGAGATAATGGCAAATGCATATCTGTGGGATAACGTTTATCTTTATCGTCCCATTGGCAGTTCTGAAAGTAGCTAGTATAATTCTAGATCTTACTGACCTCTACTGGAGGTCACGTTGGTACTGTTAAGATAAGGGGCCAAACGATTACCAACCTTCGTTTTGCAGATGACATTGGCGGGTTCAGAAGCAGAACTCCAGGAATGGGTCAGAAGGCTCGATGAAACAACTCTTCACTACGGTATGGAGATAAACCCTGGAAAGACAAAATTAATGACAAACAACACTGAGGGCTTCAACAGTAGGATAAAAGCTAATGGCCAGGAACTCAGTGGTTGACCGATTTAAATATCTGGGTTTGATTGTCAGTGATGAAGGATCAAAATGTGAGGTGTTGGCCAGAATAGCACAGACAATAGCTGCGCTTGCACGGCTTAACAAAATCTGGCAACATAAACGGTTAGCACTATGTACAAAAATCAGATTAATGCGTACACTGGTCCTGTCAATATTCCTCTATGCTTGTGAGTCATGGACAGTTACAGCTGATCTTCAGCAAAGAATACAGGCCTTGGAGATGAGATGTTTCCTAAGACTTTTAAACGTCATGTACAAAGATCGAGTTATGTGAGATGTGGAAATGCGAGATAGAATTACAACACCTTTTTGAAGACCTCTTGGCAACTGTCAAAAGAAGGAAACTCGCTTGGTTCAGTCACATATGGAGATCAAATAGTCTTGCAAATACAATCCAGTGCAGAAAGGTGCAATGCTGATGACGAAGAGGCAGTCCCAAAAAGAGGTGGGAGACAACATTAAAGAATGGACCAATCTCCAACCAGAAGAGGCACAGGCAGCGGCCGCTGACAGAGAAAGGTGATGTTGGGTTGTGAGGGTGTCTTCATGTGTGCCCCAACGATCTCACTGGTTATGGGACGACCTAACCTGACTGCCTCCAATTCTGTAAATGCCTTTCTTTCCTGATGCAAGTTAATCCCCACCCCCTGAAGGAGTATTGCTTCTTTGTAACATGTGTAATAATCTCCCCTTGGTACACTGGCCTGCACATCATCATTGGTTGTTTTAGCTGTCCAAGAATTTTTTTAAAACTGATTTTCATTTTATGCAAAAACAAAGCTAATGAAGAATTATAGATTAAACAAATTGAAGACAAACTGAATAAAGATGGTATCTGTATATTCCATGACAGTAATTCAATAAAGAGTTTCTCCTGGCATTTTTCTCTTCAGAATAACATGGACACGGAGTTAGACATTGTGACTCTAGAGCAAATCCAAGATGCTAGATCCTACCTGAGATTATCTCCAGATGTTGTACAGACTCCACTTCTGAAACACGTTCAAAAGTTGTTTCTAAAAATAGATGACGGAAAGCTGTCAGAATCCAATTGTGATGTCATGAATGATGCTCGTGTGAGACAAGTAGATCTTGCTAGCATTGACTTGTATATGAAAATGGAAAACATGCAGACAACAGGTAAGACTGTGTTCATTGTTAGAGGTACACAGTCTGTTGTATTTATCTGAATGGTTAATATATGTACATCTTCAATATCAGCATTTAGAGAAATAAACGCTTTCCATCTGCAGTGTTTTGTTTCAGTTCCCAGCGGGGACGGCGTGGGCTAGTGGTTAAGTGACACGGCTCACAACCCAAAGGTGCTGGGAGCGCTCCACATCACAGCACCGGCCGTTACCCCTGGAAAGCAAACCCTTAGAAAATGCAGGAGGAAGCAGACCCTTACATAAAATTCATGCCAAAGTCGGATACACTGGGCCGACAGGCGCAAAATAAAAACATAGTGCAACACACCTTGCCGTAGGAAATTGAGAAATAAGGTGAACGCAAAAAACAAAAAAAGGTTTTCCCGGAAATGGATATATACACTGTGTTGATAGTGGAAAAGTAATCGTTAAAAAAAAATGTCTCACACCAAGCAGTTATTCATTATATTCTTGTCTATCATCCTCTTCTTCTTCTTTCATCTTCTCTATCCCATTATCATCAGTATCTCCTATTATTATCTTGTCTCCATTTTCATCCAATTTACCAATCCCAACATATTCTACCTTTTATCTTCTCAGAATAGTGACAGTAGACTGTTTGTCCCTATTTTTACCTTATTTCTCATTTGCATCTTGATCCCTTTCATGCCATCTTCTTTCATAGACCTCTTTCAGGTCAACGTCTGTAAACTTTTCAGTTGAAAGTTGTGTTTTGAACACATCTGCAGTGATTTGCTTGTCTGTTTGTTAATTCTTTGTGATTAGGTACCCGGTGTGCAATTAGATTAAATCATTGCAAACTGTCTCATATAATATTAAAACTTCTTCTTCTGCGTTTGTTCTCAATCTCCCTCTACCAAACTGTCAACAGGATGTAGTCTGGAAAACCGAATGTATTATGTCACTAGTTTGCAGCTAGATTGCAATATTTGCACATTTCAATTTTTAAAAACTGAATTTGCTGGAAGTCAAAAAGTAGATTGATAAAAAGTTGTCAAAACAGAACACAGAAAGATTAGAAATATTAATATCAGTGACTCGCATCAGGGACTCACATCAGTGACTCACACCAGAGACTCGCATCAGAGACTCACATCAGTGACTCGCATCATAGTCTCACATCAGAGACTCGCATCAGAGACTCACATCAGAGACTCACATCAGTGACTCACATCAGAGACTCACATCAAAGACTCACGTCAGAGACTGTAGTTGCCATGGAAATTGGTACCTAGAATTTTAGAAGCCAAGTTAGAGATTGTAAGTCTTATTTTTATTGCTCACAAGTAATCTGGCTACCTAATTATTAAGTTTGTTCTTACATTTGTTATCTCTCCAGTTTTTATAACTGCTATACTCTGGTAGCTGACATCTGTGTGCTGTAATGTCACATATTTCTGGAACATAAAACAGACAGGGGAGAGAAGGGAGAAGGAATAATCAAAAGGGACACATTATATTTCTAAAATATTTTTTTTCATGCAGGGACCTTCAAGATTCGAGGAGTTGTTAATCAGATGCGGCAAGTCAGAAAAAAGCATGGACACAATCGTAACTTAGTCACTATGTCTGCAGGGAATTATGGGAAAGCTTTCGCTCATTGTGTTGGAAGAGAAGAAGCCAAATCTGTGTGTATCATGCCTGTTACTGCCTCACAGAATCGGGTTTATGTCATAGAGGTGATTAATTGATTTATTTTTCTTCATATGGTCATCATTGTAATCAAGTCCCATGTTGACCAGTGTTGACAATCAATTCTTTCCACAACCTTCTGTCCTTGGAACATTCCAACACCCCAAATGCTCTATATTTTTCCATACAGACTATCAAGTCATCTTACATCTTTTTTTTTTGTCTTTCTCTGCTTTTCTTGCCTTTGATCATTCTGGTTGTCACAAAATTGTCCAGACCTTATTGCCTGAGTTGCATCAAATGAAAATTGTTTGCCTTCTATTTGTTATCATTAGCAGTAATCTTTTAATATGATTTTCTTTAGTTAGAGCCACATTACATTTTATAGCTGACAGTCTTTCTCTATATCTTGTTATGTATTCAATTTTACCTTTTCTTGTACCAATTTTGGAAAACAAAGTGGTTTCTACATTTGCTGTTTTTGTTGTGTTATAATTATTTTTGTTAATTCCTTAGTTTTGTTATTCAAAGATTATGATTTATAATTTAAGTTGGTGCGTGTCCTCAGAGAATATATTTAGAAACAGTGTACAAATCTGTCGAAGACGGATGTGTCGGACCGAAAGGTGCAAATATCGCAGTCAATCTGAAAACTAGCAACTCAATGGATTCCATTCTCCGGACTACATCCTTCTACTTACAAAGCCCTGTTCAGGGGTTAGTAGCGAAAGATTGAGAATGAATGCAGAAGAAGAAGAAGAAGAAGAAGAGTGTACATATAAATTGCACACTAAACTCTAAATATCTCAGTCAAATGTTTCATTTAATCATACAGTATAATAAAAGAGCAAACATAAACTATCCTACAGCACTTGCATGAGGCAATCTATGAAATGGTGGTTACAAATGTTCATTTTTAGTATACCTTTGAGAATGTGGTTCAACATGCCTATTCAAGAACTTAGATGCCAAATACATAAATTAAATATTCCACACAAATAGTTATTCCATCCTCATATGACTGATTTAAAAATAATGCCCACAAAGTATTTTAAAACATGATTGGGCATTTGAAAAAGCAATAGATTTATTTATAAGCATTTCTGCAGAGTAGGTCACTAATTATTTAACAATATTCTTAATTTTCTTGCAGGAAATGGTAGGCGTGGTAGTTCAGCAAAGTGAGAAAAAAAAACATCAGGTTAAATAAAATTAAATAGGAAATAATGGTAGTGATGAAGAAACCGGTCTCTCCAAAATGCTGTGTCACAGCAAAGGAGACCGAGTTGAGACAAGTTAACACTTTTAAATAACTTGGCACATACATAACATCTGATGGAAGATGCAATTACAAAATAAAATGTAGAATTACCCCAGCAAAATTAGTCTTCCAGACCAGGAAAGGAATATTGTGCAACAAAACCTTGTCGTTGGTACTGAGAAAAATAATTCTTTGGTGCTACATGGAACCAGTACTGACATATGGCAGTAAATCATGGACAATTAGCAAGCAAGCGCTTAGCTCTTTGGAAGCAACAGAGATGTGGTTTTACAAAAGAATGCTGTGGATCCCATAGATTACAAGGAAGACTAATGATACAGTACTCGAGGAATCACAAAGACAACTTATTGCAAGAATCAGAACAAGGCAGTCATTCTATTTTTGGATGTTATGAGAAGAGATGGCTTGGAGCACATTGTGACATCAGAAAGGGTTAGCAGGAAAGAGAGACAGTGGAAGGCATAGAGAGAAGGTGCTGGACAGTCTGAGATAATGGCATGGACGACCATCAACAACAAAGTTGGTAAAAGACACATGTGATATAAGTGAATGGAGGACCATGATCACTGCCAACCGGCAGGGTATCTACGATGATTCTTAATTTGGAAAGTATTAAGAGGCGTGTCATACAAATTAAATTATTAGAGAATAGGTAGCAATTACTTAATTGATGGCCTATTCCTCAGCAGTGGTTATACTGCTGTGGGCCCCAACGATCTCTATCCTGAGCCATAGTAACATTTATTAAACATTAATACAGTATTTATGGTACATTTATCTTTCTAGCATGCTACACATCGTCCATTATCTGTTCTTTATATTCTTCTGAAAAATGTGTCTTGTTATACTTATCTGTTGCAATAATATTTTTAACATATTTCGTGTTACAGCTGTTTTGCTGTATTGTATGGCTTGGCTTCGTTCGTTCTCAATCTCCCGCTACCATACCCTGAAAGGGCTCAAGTAGCAGAATGTAGTCCAAAATACGGAATGCGCTGTCGTAGTTTATAGATTGACTGCGATATTTGCACCTTTCGCTCCAACACATCCAACTTCAGCAAGTTTTTTTGAGTACCGGATTAGCATTCCCTCTTCAATCCCTTCTCATTAAACAGTCTGCCCTGCTGCAGCCTGTTATTCAGGATCACCACGTGGAGGTGTAGAAGGGTCTTGGCAGCTCTGGTTCGCTGGCCCTGATGCTAGCAGTCAGCTATGGGTTGCTGACCACTGCAGCTTATGCGCTGCTCTGCTGTTTTGTATGTAGACAGGGTCTACTAAGAGTCATTTATATAAAAGTTTCTCAATGTGAGAATGCATGCCACATTTCTTATAGATCACATGTAAAAGGCAACTAACAAGATAATGAAAGGTGTGGACAACAGAGCTCAGAATAGTTGGTCACACCAAACAGAAAGACTGAGAAATACTTTTTTATATTCCAAAACAAATGCACAATAGTTTTGGATAAAAGTTGATAGTTATAGTCACTATTTTATTTCATGGTGTCTAATAAATACAACAAACACATTGGTATGCATGTTTTTGAGATGTAAAAGTAGAATGATTATATAAATACTGTGATAAAGATCTTACTCAGCACAAAAAACACATGGACTACAAAATTAGGCAAAGAAAGAACCCATAAAAGAGGTTTCTTCTGTGAAAATGATATTATGTCTTGTTTTACCACTTGTTATCAGAACTTGGGAGTTCAAGTGAAGCAAGTAGCAAGATCTGAACTGGATCTTGAGGTAGATAAGCTGGTCAAAGAGGAGGGTTATCTGTACTGCCACTCATTTAATGATGTTGATCTTATAGCAGGATATGCAAGGTAGTTATTTGTAATTATTAAATGAATGTATTATATGTTTTGTCAGTGAGCTCTGGTGTGTGTAATAAGCAGAAGATCAATGGTGGCACTGGTTTAGTTTGTTATGAATTCAAACTTTGTAATATTGAAAAGATATAAACATTTTTGTTGTCAGATTCTAACTGAAGTTTTTTTTATCATCTTTCCATTCTTCTTCTTGTTCACGTCTGCTACACATCATTATGCTTCTGCATTTTCTTCTTTTTTTGTTATTTTCCCATTATTACTTATTCTTGTACTTATTTCTAACTTCTACATCTTGTCTTTATTTCTAACATTTTCTGTCTTCTTATAATTCTTGCTTTCTTTCTTTTTTGTTTGTTTTTGTTTTGGTGTTCGCCTTATTTCTCTAATCCCCAAGGTGGTGTACGTTGCACTATGTATTTATTTTGCGCCTGTCAGCCCAGTACACCCGACTACGACATGCATTTTATGTAAGGGTCTGCTTTCTCCTCCATTTTTTAAGGGTTCAGTTCCGTGTGGTAATGGCTGGTGCTTTGATGGAGAATGAACCCAGCACCTTTGGATTGTGATCCGTGTCACTTAATCACCGACCCCTCTTCTCTTCGTTTGATCCCTTAAAGCTTTTCACTGTAAGACATATTTTCATGTTACTATTTTCACAGATATTTCAAAAGCTTTGTAGTTTTTATCTAATCTTTTTTCTTTTCACTATCACTTTTTAAAACATAAAAATATCATAACTTCTATCTTATATTTATTTTTAAGGGTACAGCAAGACAATTGGATTCTTAGTATTGAAGAATTATTAAAACCACATTAATTATCATTTTCTTGTATCCGTCCATTTCCTCTCCAATATCAATGTCAGAGTCACCTCTGTAGTTGGCCTCCTTGTATGGAAGCCTGTACCATGGCATCTATGTGCTTTTATAGTGGTGGTTGATGTAGCTTTAAGTTTTACATATTGAGGATGCTAGCTTCTTGGTAACCTTTTACAACACCCATAGTGGGGTATAGTGCTGCTCTTTCCTCATCAGTAAAGGTTTGTAGAGGTGAACCTTTCTTGCCTTAGGATGGTTAAGTTAATTATGAGATGTCGCTATAACTGAGAGACAAGGTGATTGCTTCTCAAGACATGTATGAGTGAAAGCGTGAAGCAGTATGTGGTTCAAATCTTGTAAATTTAAAGCATTCCCTGGTTTCAAGGAAATAGAAATCAGTATCTAGTCCTATTGGCAATGGACAATAAACTCGGAGGTCTAATATACATGTTGTGCTTGTAAAAGAACCTTTGGCAGTTGAAAATTGAACAGCGGGGGCTATCAGCCGTTGTCAGGCAAAAATTAAAAAGGTACCAAATATTGGCCGACATAAGGGGTCAAAAGGAGGCAGTCCTTCCATCATGCAAAGACAGAGAGTGGGGAATGCTTGGAATGCATTGGCACAAGAAATAGTGGAGCAGGGTCAGTTAATGCATTAAAGAAAAGATAGGATGCACATAGTTATTTTTAGATCAAATGAAGTACAAGTTCTAAACTAGTATAAATAAGATAAGTTAAGTTACAACATCCAATGACCAATTTTTCATCACACTTGATTGCATGTACAAAAAAGACCTCTACATCCCAACAGTGGTAGAAGAGGAGTGGCTAAGTGAAGTAAAATTAATTATTTTGTGTTTGTATGACATTATACTCATGCCACATATGACATGTTTAAAGTGTAGCATCAGGATTAGGTGCAATATTCTGGTCAAAACCTCACCTCATGTTATAGCAACCTGGTAAATGAGGTGGTGATTGACACTTTTACCCATGCAGTAATGAGCCTATTGGGAAGTCTTGTATTGCACTACAGCTAAAAGGACAGATCCACTTTCTTCAACATGCCCTAGGGTAGAGTCACTGTAACCTGCCATCAGAGAAAACATATCACAGTGAAGAGCTCAGTACACGTAGTTTTGAAACCAACAAACAGCAAAGTGTATGAAGAACAAGGAAGGTAAGTAGGTAGGTAGGCAGATCACTTGGACGACAAGGGCCCGTCGCACCAAACATCCATGAACATGATGAATGACAATGTTGCCTTTCAGATTTGACCTAACCAGGTGGTGCGGGGATGGGACCATGATGGAAAGAACCGCTTCCCATCGTTGATGTTTACGTCTGCTTTAAGAGC
The DNA here is from genome assembly GCA_036924085.1 of Ariolimax columbianus. Lineage (NCBI taxonomy): Eukaryota > Metazoa > Mollusca > Gastropoda > Stylommatophora > Arionidae > Ariolimax > Ariolimax columbianus. Next base: position 7,634,949 of record JAVGWX010000009.1, read on the forward strand.
TGGTGGGTGATCACGTCCTCGGCAAGGCGGGCGACATGTCCAATTAGAGCCATACAGTAATCGTTTATCATTGGGTATATGCTTTCTAGACCTGTCCATCAGGTGGTTTAATTGTTTGAGATCTGCTCATACCAGTGGATTGGAAGAATGCAGCTCTGACTGCGGATGTGGAAGGCCTTAATGTGCTTCTGGCTGCTCTGCAGAATAGTCCAGGTTTCTAAAGAAGAAAACCAAATTTTTTTAAAACTAAATAACAAACATTCGTTAATGACCTTTAACCTGTAAATATCAAAAGTGTGGTTTTTTTTTAAGTAGTGTACATGACTTGTTTATTTTCAGCTCTGCTTTAGAGTTGTTGGAAGAAGTTCCAGACCCTGATGTTGTTGTTGTGAATTGTGGTGGTGGTGGCTTCATTTCAGGCATTGCTGCTGCTATTTCTTTATCTGGTGTAAAAGATTGCCGTGTCTATGCTGTAGAGCCAGAAGGAGGTAATAGCAATGTGTGTTGTCTCCTTCTTAACTCAATCACTCCCATGAGCCGATACATCGGTTTCTGGATTATTCCAGAAAACCCAGGAGCCGATATTTCGGCTTTCGCGGCTGTGTTCACAAAATGTTCACAAAATCACATATTTTCCCATTCTAAGTTCTCCTAGATGTTTTATTTTGTTTATTGGCGGAAATCCAGATTTTTGGAGAAGTTTTATGTGTTTCGTTGAGAAAATGATTATTTTCATACTTGGAAACCCAATTTTTTTTTTCAGTGCAGCATTGAATCTAGCTCATGCCCCTTCAGTCAGAACAAATAGAGTTTTTACAGTACAACCTCGGTAATAGTTAGATCATATTGTTGCTAACGGTAGTGATGATGAAGATGTAAATCGTTATGATAATGATATTTCAATTTCTTTATCTAGTCTTAGTGCTAAATCGAGCGATGGAAATGAAACTAAATCTACTGACAAGGGGGTTGTGCCCTCTTTTGTCTCAAGCAATGGTAGTAACAATTCACAAATTCAGTAAAGGTTCAAAATCCTCCCTAGCCATACTAATGTGTAAAATTTAAATGTGTATATTTATACATTTAATACAGCAGGATCATCTTTCTGGGTGTGCGTAACTTGTAAACACTCACGCTGATGTTGATTGATGCTTTTATTTTTTAGCACATTTTCAACATCACGTGCCTTCAGTAAAATATGAATACTATGAAAGCTACTACACCCAAATTAGGTGTAACTTTACTAAAGAAACTGTACACTGGAAGAGTGAGACCAGTTCTCGAGTATGGCATTGCGGCATGGACAACAGCAGCAAAGGCGAACTTCGATAAAGTTAGCAAACTTCAAAACCAAGCCATGAGAGTAATAACAGGAGGCATGAAGTCAACGCCAATTGTAGAACTTGAAAAGATTACAAAACTGCAATCCATGACCGATAGAAGAGACTGCAGAGCCCAGCTGCAGTCAGAGAAACTCAGAAGACTGACTGACCATCCAATGCACCAGAGACTAAACAATCTGGGAAATGGGAAACTAAAGCGGAGAAACTTTGCAGAAATAGCCAAAGCAAAGATGCACGAAGATCCCATAAACGCACTAACAACACCAAAACCCATCACTACTGTACAAAAAACCTACATGGAGGCAGGATATATTTCCAGAGGTGGTAGAAAATATACCAGGTATTGCAAACAAAAACTGCCAGACTGAAAAAGAAAGGAGAGATACTACCCTAAGCTTCATATCGAAAAGCTACCCAAGCATGGACTGGACCCATGCATACACTGACGGTTCTGTAACAAACACTACACAGAACGGAGGGGCAGGAGCATTCCTGAACCTACCAAATGGCAGACAAATAACACTGTCATTCGCTACTGGTAAGTACACAAGCAATTTCAGAGCGGAGACAGAGGCACTGAGGGCGGCAGTGGAAGAAATGGTGACACACAATGAAAATGAAAGCCATATAGTCCTGCTGACAGATGCTCTCGCCGTAGTCACAGCGCTAAAAAGCCAGAAAAACACTGAGCTTAATGACTTAAGAGCAGCACTCTGCAAACTGTGCCAGCAGTCCGCACCAAAAAGGGTAGTGGTACAGTGGGTCCCATCACACTGCAGCATCCAAGGCAACGAGGAGGCAGACAGACTGGCAAAAGAAGGTGCAAGACTACCACAAACAGATACTAGTATGACGCACGAAGAGTCAAAACGGCTTATCAAAGCCAGATACATGACCAAATGGGAAACCGAACATACTGGTTACACCAAAAACGATGCCTATTACCAGTTCAACCGAAGAGAGCAGGTCGTTGTCTTCAGACTTCGCACTGGCCATAATAGACTGAGGTACCACCTATTCAACAAATTGAAGATAGGTGGCACCGACGAATGCCCGTGCGGTACCGGTAAAATGACCGCTGAACATCTGCTGCAGAACTGCCCGACATACAAGGATCCGAGATAGCAGATGTGGCCATCACCAGTGGAACTGCCAGAAAAGCTCTATGGCAGTGGCGACAGCCTCAGGATGACCGCCGCTTTTTTCGAAAAAATAATGGTTACTGTCTGACTGCGTACGAAGAAGAAGAAGAAGAAGGTGTAACTTTCAGATCATCGTCCCTTGTGAATTTCTGTCAATAGAAAGTCGTTACGTTATTCGTGTATTGGTTTAGAGGAGAATAATGTGCTGAGGGGAAATTTGTTTTTCATAATTTTTTAAAAAATAAACAGTTATGCAACTATAATCCATCATGCACAAATGTTTACTTCCATTTGCAAAATATATGTATTGCATTTAATTCTGGCTGTAACTGTGAACAGTTTGGTATATAAAATGTGTTATTTCAGGGAACTTTTATTGAAGATAAACAGATCGCAACTAAGTGATGCTGTGTTTGAGTTTTACATAAGAAAAAAAATTGTGTCCAGAGGTCCAAAATATTTGGAAGTGAATGAGTTAATTTACTCTTCCACTGATATACTCATGTCATAGATGGTTGCTTTAATTTTGTTAATAGCATTTAAACACTATGGGACTTCTTCACTTCTGATTCCCTTGGAACATAGAACAACAATGAATATTCCCTATGTACTTCATTTGCCTTGATTTTCTTTTCAATTGCCCTTAACCAGTTGTGCTTTTGAATCCCCATTTTACTCCTTTCCTTGTGTATTCCAATCTATTTTATCTTCTTTTTCTTCTTCTTATCACCTTGGGCTGCACAAGCCATCAATAAATCCTCTCAAACAATCCAGTCCTATGCAATTTTCTTCAGTTCTTTCAAGCATATCCCATTGTTCTTCTTTATCGTACTATAAGTTGACACTCACCTGAAAGAAAGGAAGGTAGCAACCAAGTTTCCTTTGGGTTTTGTCTAGTCAGCATCATAGCTCCTATTTAGGATTATTTTAATAAATTGGTTGATGTTATTCTAGGAAAAACGTTTTATAGGTTGTTGGAGCTCAGGCATGGGACCAGCCATGGCTGAGTTAATATAGTTATATTGTTGAGCTTCTCTGTATCATCCTCCTATGCTATCCACTTGTGTTGGTAGGTGTTGTGGGGAGGTGCAGTTTTCCTTCATGTACCAGATGTGTTGCCAATATTGTTGTCATTCCGTGGTTCTTCAGTGTCTCACTATTAGAAAATATTTTATTAGTCAGAAAGTGGTGAATGCTTGGAATGCATTGCCACAGGAAATAGTGGAGACACGGATAATTAATGCATTTAAGAATAGATTGGATGCGCATAGTTTTTAGAGCAAGGTAATGTAAATTAAACTGGTTGTATATAGACTGTGCAGAGTCTTCTAAACTAGTATAAAGATGTTAAGTAAGTTAAGTTAACACCTATCCATTTTTGATGGTCTCCCTCTTGCTCTGCAGCCCTTTTGTCTAGTGTTGTAGATCTGTGCAGCTGACAACTTTGGTTGCATTTTTGTCAGGTGTCCAAACAATGTTATTCTCTGCCTTTTCATGTAGTTCATGCACGGTGTTAACTTAACTTAACATCTTATTATTGCTTGTATAAAAACATGAGCAAATAACAGTGGTGTCCTTATTACCAAATATTGTAATGTCTGCAGCCCCAACTATGTATAAAAGCTTCAAAGCCGGACGTGCCATGTCTGTCTCGACTGTGAAGACTGTTGCTGCAGGTCTTGCTCCTCTATATTCAGGTATGTTGTTGTTGTTGTTGTTGTTGTTGTTGTTGTTGTTGTTGTTGTTGTTGTTGTTGTTGTTGTTGTTGTTGTTGTTGTTGTTGTTGTTGTTGTTGTTGTTGTTGTTGTTGTTGTTGTTGCTGCTGCTGCTGCTGCTGCTGCTGCTGCTGCTGCTGCTGCTGCTGCTGCTGCTGCTGCTGCTGCTGCTGCTGCTGCTGCTGCTGCTGCTGCTGTTGTTGTTGTTGTTGAATGCCCACAATGAGTAGGATTACTCTTTTGTGTGCCCTAAAATGGACATTAAGTGGCGGGTTGTCGTAGCTTTCCTCACATCCTGAGTATGCTAATGAAGGTGGACAGGGTCCTCCAGGTGGTTGTGCAAGGCTTGGCTTCACCTGTGTGCTGCTCACTACTTCAGGGATCAAGTCAATCCCTCACCTCGTAAGCCAGACTGCCATGAACACAGCCCGTTTCCAGGGAGGACTGGGGAAGTCAAGGTGAGGGGGTCTTGTCAGTATGTTTTGCCTGACACTGACTAACATGTCTGATCAGTATATTTTTCCTGACCAGGTTAGTCTTCCTCCCCATTCTGGTATGTTAACTATATGTATATTTGTGTATATAAATGTATTCCCCAAGGGTTTAGAAGGTCCTATTAGTTTTCATCATTTGGCTGCTCAGTCCAGAGACTGCTTGTAAAGTTGTCTGAGTATGTCTCTCCACTTGATCCTACCCTCTGCAGCTCTCTTCATTTCAGTATAGGTTTTTACTTTAATGTCCCTGCATGCCTGTGATTGGAAAATGAATCTTGGACGCCTGGGTCCTCTCTTCCCTTGAATTGTGGCAAAATCCAGATTTTCACTGGGGTTTTTCTATCTAGAATGTTACCACATGCATCCACATCATTCACGACCACACACAACAAATAACATAGCACACAGCAGGGGGCATATTTATTACATGAAAACCAACAATTAACAAACAAACAGCAAAAGCGATATTATTACAAATGAATATACACAATATTATTAATAACTTCGCAGAGGTTGAAAGCATAAGCTTTTGAATTTTGCCCCAAACTAACTCAACCCAGTTCTAGCCGCATACTACCCTCCCTTTATTTGCACCCTCAACACTCTCAAAAACTCGTTCTCATGATCAGATTACGTACTCAGATGAATCTGTATGCTCCCATATAATCATATCATGTATTCAGGCGTTCTGCACACTCGTGTAACAATTCAGAACATACATAGTTCACGAGGTGTCCTGCACGCACAACACACATTCAGATCTCATCCTTAGGTGATCTGTACACTCGTGTGACCATTCAGAACATACATCGACCACAAGGTGTCCTGCACGTACAACTCACATTCAGATCTCGTCCTTAGGCAATCTGTACACTTGTGTAACAATTCAGAATATACATCGTTCACAAGGTGTCCTGCATATGCAACACACATTCAGATACCTTCAGGCAGGTGATCTTGACATATCACATTCAATCTATTCATGTATACTCACATGTGATCACACACTCAATCGATCTGTGTATACACACACTCTGGAACATACATCATTCCCTTGGTGTCCCACACAAACACATCCACATCTCTCCTACTCACAGAGAGCCCAACACACACTTTAAAGAGTGACTGGCCAAGACTCAAAGGCATATGCTAGTTCAGTCACCCTCCACTTCATTCTATCGCTCTAATATTCATAAAACAGCCTGCTAAACAAATTCCTAGCTAAATTCTGTCTCTCTCTATGGCCACCCTGCCTGAGTTTTTTCAGTATTATATAGTCTCAAGCAGTATCAGAGCTGTCCAATAGGCCTCTGTGGGTTGTCTGACTCAGCCATCCTCTAGTTTGAATCTATCTCCATTTAGTTGTTATTGGCACGAATCACTCTGAATTCCTGAAGCCCTGCTGGCCTCTGTCTGTCACTAACCCCCCAACTTATGCCCCAACTCGGAATGCCAAAGTGGTCAGCTCGTAACTCTTACCTGTACTAGACACATTCTTTCCCTCAACCCCCGTTTTCCTTTGTCGACTTAGCTGGAACTGTTACAGAATCTTTCCCTCTAGTATGTTCTGTAGAAGACTTTATGTCTCATATTGTGACCCAGCCAATTCAACCAACCTTTTTGTATCATATGCAATATCTGTCTTTATGCACTCACTTCAGTGAGTACATCTCACTCTTTCCATTCTATGGTAGCACCACATTTCAAACGCTTCCAATTTTTGTTTTTCCATGTTTCACCTCCATACAGTTCAATTGGCCATAAATGAGTGGTGATTACTCTTTTCCTCAGTTCTATCCTGATATTCTTTGAGGTTAACAATTTCTTTTTCTCTGAAGCCGTTTTGGGCCATTGCAGTCCTTGTCTTGATTTTTGTCTACTTTCGGGCCTCTTCTGTTATGGTTTGGCCCAAATATGTAAACTTGAACTTGTTCGATTATTACTCCATTGATTATCATATTTATTTGTCTATGTTGCTTGGATATTACTAAGGTCATTGTCTTCGATGTGTTTATATTCATGTCAAACTTTTTGGCTTCGCTATTAATTTTTTTGAGCAGCATTTGCAACGTTGCTATTGATCCTCCCACTATCGCTTGGTCGTCGGCAAATTTGATGATCCTATTAGTAGTAAACTGAATGTGCCTCCAATGCTCATCACAGATATATCTAAAATTATCTATCTGTCAACATATATTTATGCCAACACCTTTTCTGTCTAATTAAAATCTACTCATTCAGTTTTTCTCGATTAGTTGACTTACAATAAGTGAAGGCAAGTCTTTGAGGAATGGAACTGGTCATTCTGTTTCTAAGGGAAGGCAAGTCTTTAAGGAATAGAACTGGTCATTCTCTTTCTAAGGGAAGGCAAGTCTTTAAGGAATAGAACTAGTCATTCTGTTTCTCAGGGAAGGCAAGCATTTTGAGGAATGGAACTGGTCGTCCTGCCTCTAAGAAGGTGGGACTTAGTACTGTGAAGTTTCTAACATGTTATCCCCCTTTGACAAGCCAAACATTTGTTGTTGACCTGCCAAACATTTACTGATGAAAGTAGAGGCGTGTACATTCGCTGATGAAGGGAGAGGCACGTACATTTACTGATCAAAAGGAGAAGCATGTATAAAAAAAAATTGTTTACACTGTCACACAACATTTTCCTCATTGCTGGGGTAGTCGAGGGGTTTTGAAGGCTGAGGACTACAGAACGCTTCGCCACTGCTGTCATCACATTGTGTGCTGGCTATGTTTGTTTATTTCACCCCCAACAGAAAAACAACATATGCCATATTGGGGATTCGAACCGCTGCACTCCTTGTCGACAGACAGGCCTCAAAACTATTCGGCCACGCGCTAAATCATGTATATTCACTGATAAAAGGAGAATCATGTATATTCACTGATAAAAGGAGAATCATGTATATTCACTGATAAAAGGAGAATCATGTATATTCACTGATAAAAGGAGAATCATGTATATTCACTGATAAAAGGAGAATCATGTATATTCACTGATAAAAGGAGAATCATGTATATTCACTGATAAAAGGAGAATCATGTATATTCACTGATAAAAGGAGAATCATGTATATTCACTGATAAAAGGAGAATCATGTATATTCACTGATCAAAAAGAGAGACATGTCATTGCAATTTGTATCACTGCATGAGAAGCAATAAATTAATGTTGGGAACCTTGAACTGACTGCTGCATTTGTTAGAGTTATTGGTGTGGATGTCTGCTGCAAATGGGGAAGAAGAAGATCATTGATGCAAGTTTCTGCTCTTTTTCTTCTCATTCACCATTGTTTCACTCGCTCATCCACTGGAACATTCTGTTCAAACTACTTGGCTGAAGTACAGGCATTAATTATTGCTGCAGAAATGATTAGCAACACAACAAGCAGACGTCAGCCACAACAAGCCAAAGTCAGCCACAACAAGCCAAAGTCAGCCACAACAAGCCAAAGTCAGCCACAACAAGCCAATGTCAGCAGGCTGTATTCCTTACAGATGGAATGTAAGCTCTGCAATACTTCAAACTTATAAACTGCCAGAGCTTAAAAAAAACCTTGGGCACGAACTAAAAACCAAGAGAAGACTAGTGCTACAGTGGATACCATCATGCTGTGACATATTAGGAAATGAGGAAGCAGACAGATTGGAAGAGGAGGGAGTCACATGAGAACAAATAGAACAAACAATCACCATCCAAGAAAAGAATACCTTTATCCAAACCATAAGGAAATGGACCAAATGAAAGACAGCTATCACTGGCTTGATCAAGCAGAACAAGTGATCCTGTTCCACAAAGAGAACAAATAGAACAAACAATCACCATCCAAGAAAAGAATACCTTTATCCAAACCATAAGGAAATGGACCAAATGAAAGACAGCTATCACTGGCTTGATCAAGCAGAACAAGTGATCCTGTTCCACAAAGAGAACAAATAGAACAAACAATCACCATCCAAGAAAAGAATACCTTTATCCAAACCATAAGGAAAGTTGACCAAATGAAAGACAACTATCACTGCCTTGATCAAGCAGAACAAGTGATCCTGTTCCACATGAGAACAAATAGAACAAACAATCACCATCCAAGAAAAGAATACCTTTATCCAAACCATAAGGAAATGGACCAAATGAAAGACAACTTTCACTGCCTTGATCAAGCAGAACAAGTGATCCTGTTCCACATGAGAGTGGGACATAACAAATTGAATGGCCACACAGGCTGAAATTGGCTCCATCGCCAATGTGGATGTTCGATCCCCAATCACAGCACCGGCTGTTACCCCGGGGAAGCAAACCCTTAGAAAATGCAGGAGGAAGCAGACCCTTACATAAAAAGCGTGCCGAAGTCAGATGCACTGGACCGACAGAAGCAAAATAAAAAGATAGTGCAACCGACACTGCCTTGAGAATTAGAGAAAATAAGACAAACTAAAATACAAAAACAAAAAATATGGTTAGCTAATTGTGAAAGGACCACTAGCCCACGAAGACAAATCTCCACACACAGCTGTTTGGTAGCCTGGAAGAAAACGCTTTACTACAGCAACCTTGATCCAGATAATTGGACCACATGTAGACAATTTTTAGAACATGGCGAACGAGAAGAAGAAAAATGCCATGATGGAGAATTCTTCACAAGGCTCCTGAATAACTTTGTGTGAAAGTTCTCTCAATGAAGCTGCCTAGGCATATATCAGTCTTGTTTCTGTTTCTAAGAATCAACATCACTGCACTTCGGGCAAACCCATAGGTGCTCAGTCTCTCTCAGCAAATGACGCAGGGTCTGAATGCTGATGGTCCCTGTAGCGTGCTTGTTGTACACTCTCCTGCTCCATCCTCTCATGCGTCCAACTCCGTTTGAACCTTGTTTGATGTTGAAACTTTGCAGTCTGTGGATTGCTGATTCATTTATTTTGGTGTCCTCATCCAACAGACGGTCGTTGATTGATTTCAAAATGTCACTTGTAGCCATCACTAATGTGCCCATGATGGGAGCTTGTGAAGCCAAAATGTCAGCTCTTTCATTGCTGTGAACCCCAGCATGATCAGGACAGCAGATCCATGTCAACCTCTGGAAGTTTAAGGCCTCAACAGCTGTTTTCCCCTCATACCTCAGCCATCCTATCTGAAGTACGGCTTGCCCTTCTGTCACGATGACTGCCATTGTTAAAGGAGTCTCAAATTGCCATCCTAGCGCTGAGGTCACTGCTTCTATCTGTGCAATCTTGTAAATTATTTTGAGCTGTCTGTGCTGCTTGTCTGCACAACTATGGGACTACCTTACAACGATTTATATTCTAAAATAATATTGCTTTATTGAATGCCTTTTTGGGATCAAGATGCTGAGCAGTGTTCAGCGACCCATAGCTGACTGCTAGCGTCAGGGCCAGCGAACCAAAGCTGCCAAGACCCTTCTACACCTCCATGCAGTGATCCTGCATAACAGGCTGCAGCAGGGCAGAATGGCTAAGGAGAAGGGATTGAAGAGGAAATGCTAACCCAGTACTCAAAAAATGCTTGCTGAAGCCGGATGTGTTGGACCGAAAGGGTCAAATATCGCAGCCAAGCTGTAAACTACGACACAACGCATTCGGTTCTCTGGACTACCATCTGCTACTTAAGCTCTTTCAGGGTTTGGTAGTGGGAGATTGAGAACAAACGAAGAATAAGAAGAAGAATGCCTTTTTATGTGACTGTTTTCTGGTGGCTAACATTGCATTTTATAATCTCCCATAAAAATATAGGATCTATATGCTATAAGCACTGCCAAAGGTTTGTAGAGGATGTTCTTCTGGTGTCCGACAAGGAGATTCTTAGAGCCATGAAGCAGATGTTCGATAGGGGCATAAAAGCTGAGCCATCAGGTAGTGCTGCACTGGCCGCAGTTCTTAGTGGAAAAATTCCAGATATTGAAGGAAAAAAAGTGGTTGTTTATGTGACAGGGAGTAATGTGACATGTGAGGAGATGAACCAGTATTTGTTGGAAATGTATTAATTGCATAGGTCCCCATAAATTGTATGACTATTCTCCATTCATTTCAGTGTTTTACCATACATTTTGTATAGTGGCCCATAAATTGTATAACTTTTCTCCATTCATATCAGTGTTTTACCATACATTTTGTATGGTGGCCCATAAATTGTATGACTTTTCTCCATTCATATCAGTGTTTTACCATACATTTTGTATAGTGGCCCATAAATTGTATGACTTCTCTCCATTCATTTCAGTGCTTTACCATACATTTTGTATGGTGGCCCATAAATTGTATGACTTTTCTCCATTCATATCAGTGTTTTACCATACATTTTGTATAGTGGCCCATAAATTGTATGACTTCTCTCCATTCATTTCAGTGCTTTACCATACATTTTGTATGGTGGCCCATAAATTGGATGACTTTTCTCCATTCATATCAGTGTTTTACCATACATTTTGTATGGTGGCCCATAAATTGGATGACTTTTCTCCATTCATATCAGTGTTTTACCATACTTCATGTATAGTATTTTTAAAAATTGATGTTATATTGATTTTTTCATGTTTCTGCTCCATGTAAAACATAGGACTACTACTAAAGCTAGTACTTTTGCAGGATCAGTTTTTCTGGTGGTGGCCTCCATACTAATGGTTTTTACATTATACGATTGCTAGCTGCTTGAACAACAGTTACTTTTTATAACATAATCAGAAGGTTACAGTGGTCTTTTCAATCTGAGTACCACTCGGGTGTGAGGTGTGTGTGTGTGTGTGTGCCCGCACATGCACGAGAGGGAGAGAAAGAGAGAGAGTCTGATTAGCGTAATGGTAGAACACTCGCATCCCACGGCAAAGGCATGGGGTTATACTCCCACATCCATCATGCTCCAGTCTACTAAGCTGTAAATGAGTACCTGGTGTGTTAAGGAAGAAAACTGGCACCCCACCTCACACAAGCTCAGGCTTACTATACTGAAGTCTTGTCAAGCCGTTTGCCTCGTGTTCAGACGGTGGGGGTTCGATTTTGATTTCGTTCCATGTCAATTTTTTCCTGATATCCCGGGGTTCATCGCTGGAGCTACGGACTTCATGCTTTGCGCGATGCTCTCGACAGATGGGGAACCCATCTGCCAAGAGAGATCGAGCTAAAATGGGGAAAAAACCTGCGGCAATGAAGTCGAGCCCCCGCTTAAAAGTTTGTTTGTTTTTTTTTGTGTTTTTTTTTCCTGACCAGTGGTTAAGTCTGGCGAAGTACACCCTTTGCTTTTTTTTTATATACACACTCATGCATGACACACACACAAGTATAAGAAATAAATAAACATCATAAAAGGATATCTAGGATATCTGAATAAGAATTAAAAAATCAGGAGAAATTTTCAACACATCAGAAAAATTGTGGAAATCCTGAAAAATCACATTTGACACCAAGATTAAAATTTCCAACTTCAATCCTATAACTTTAACCCATTATATCCTAAAATTCCGGGAGATTTCCTTTTCTTTAGTGTTCTCATAGCCTCTTCCATTTCGCGCATTGTTAGTTTGGCCATCATGTGCTCTTCAGGAGCCATATTTATGTTTTCGTGTCCCTTTAGCTCTTCGCTAATGTCTGTATGCTTATCTGCAGGGACCTCGATGTGGTTTGCTCTGGCATAGTGATCGACAAAGGCGTTAGCGGCTTTCTTACCTGTGATCAAGTTCTCGCCCTGCTTGATAGTAATTTGTTTATTTGACGGGGTTTCGTCGTTCATGGCTCTGACTAGCTTCCATAGCTTGTTCCCGTCTTTGTCCAGGTTTAGACTTTCCGTTTTATTTTTCCAGCTTTCTCTTGCTGTTTGCCTGAGAGTGTGTTTGTACTTCGCCGCGGCGGCTTTGAGGGCGATGTTTGCCTCCATGGATTTTTCTCGCTCTGCCATGTTCCTGGCATTTGTTACTGCATCTTCCACTTTCTGCAACTCATCATTCCAGTAGGGCTTATAGTTTTTCCTAGCTCCTCTTGGGATGGTTTCAGTGGCGGCTTGCATTATTGCCTTGCTTAGGCTCTCTACCATGGGCTTCATTTTTGAGTGTCGTGTGTTGATGGTTTCACACAGCCCATCTGTCAGGATTGCAAATCTGTCCCAGTCGGCTCGTTTGTAATTCCAACGTGGGAGCGGTTTTGTTTCCTGTGGGCCTACTTCCATGTCAATGGTTAGTCTGATCGGCCTGTGGTCGCTACCTGCCAGTTGGTTTAGCACCTGGCGGTCTATTTTATGCTGTATGTCCTGTGTGGAGAAGGCCAAATCTGGAGTCGAGGTGGTATGCCATGTTCTTGAATAGAAGCTAGGGCTATCCTCCGGCCTATTGATTAGGGAGAGATTTGCATCTATCTCCCAATCTTCCACTTCGTCACCTCTGCTGTCTGTGTCAGAGTATCCCCATCTCTCCGAGTGGCTGTTGAAATCTCCAACTACTATGCAGTTGGAGTCTCTGACCTCCATACTCGAGAGCGATAGGTCTCTATTTGGTGGTCCGTACAGATTGAAAATGCGGAGCTTCGTCTCTTGAGTCATTATGTCAACTCCTACAATTTCTGCTTGTCCGGTGTGATTGACAGATACCGCGCTACTCGGTATGCAGTTTCTGGTCAGTATCAGGACCCCTCCTTTGTGGCCTTCTCTATCTAGACGGAAGGTCTGGTATCCTCTGATTGAGAATTTATGGTTTTTGTTGAGGTGCGTTTCCTGGATACAGGAAGACGGGATCACAAACGAAATGCTGATGGGGCTGGGCCAAACAGCGAAGAGGAAATTACTATCAGTCCTGAACCAAAGCTGGAAAAGGGGTATTGTACCCCAGGCATGGAAAGACGCAATACTGGTACCAGTACCAAAAACAGGAAAGGATAAAACAGATCCAAATGGATACAGGCCCATCAGCCTACTGAGCTGTGTCGGCAAGCTGATGGAACGGATGATAAACACCAGACTGATGTGGCATCTGGAAGAAAAACGAATACTAATTCCACAGCAAGCCGGCTTCGGACAGCACAGATCCACTGAGGACCAGGTCATCCTCATAGCCCAGGAGATAGAAGATGCCTACCAGGCACAGAAACACACAGTAGCTGTTTGGGTGGATCTGGAAAAGGCATTTGACAAAGTCTGGAAGGATGGACTTAGAGTCAAGCTAAGAAGAAGTGATGTCTGTGGGAAGATGTACAAGTGGATCAACCACTACCTCAAACAAAGAACGGCCAGAGTCCAAGTACAAGGGCAGATGAGCAAAAAGGTGACACTCGAGCAGGGAGTACCCCAAGGGGGAGTATTGTCACCCACACTCTTCCTGGTATATATAAACGATATTACAGAGAATATACCAAGAAGAGTCCATAGCTCAATGTTTGCAGACGATCTGGCTATGTGGACCTCTGAAAAGACTCTCACCATAGCAAGAAATCGGATGCAGACGGCCCTAACATCGCTGGAAGAGTGGGCGAACTCATGGCTGGTCAAAATAAACGAGGAGAAAACCACATGCACAATATTCTCGCTCTCATTAAAACCCCAAAGTACCAAATTAAGTCTAAATGGCAAAATCCTGCAGCCAAACGACAACCCAACCTATCTGGGAGTCACATTTGATCAGCGCATGACATGGAAAAGTCAGATTGAGAGAAACCGAATGAAAGCCAGAGAAAGAATGGCAATCATGAGGAAACTTGCTGGCACAAGCTGGGGAGCAGACGAAGGCATACTAAAGAAACTGTATACTGGAAGAGTGAGACCAGTTCTCGAGTATGGCATTGCGGCATGGACAACAGCAGCGAAGGCGAACTTCGATAAAGTTAACAAACTTCAAAACCAAGCCATGAGAATTATAACAGGTGGCATGAAGTCAACGCCAATTGTAGAACTTGAAAAGATTACAAAACTGCAATCCATGACCGATAGAAGAGACTGCAGAGCCCAGCTGCAGTCAGAGAAACTCCGAAGACTGACTGACCATCCAATGCACCAGAGACTAAACAATTTGGGAAATGGGAAACTAAAGCGGAGAAACTTTGCAGAAACAGCCAAAGCAAAGATGCACGAAGATCCCATAAACGCACTAACAACACCAAAACCCATCACTACTGTACGAAAACCTACCTGGAGGCAGGATATATTTCCAGAGGTGGTAGAAAATATACCAGGTATTGGAAACAAAAACTGCCAGACTGAAAAAGAAAGGAGAGATACTACCCTAAGCTTCATAACGAAAAGCTACCCAAGCATGGACTGGACCCATGCATACACCGACGGTTCTGTAACAAACACTACACAGAACGGAGGGGCAGGAGCATTCCTGAACCTACCAAATGGCAGACAAATAACACTGTCACTCGCTACTGGTAAGTACACAAGCAATTTCAGAGCGGAGGCAGAGGCACTGAGGGCGGCAGTGGAAGAAATGGTGACACACAGTGAAAATGAGAGCCATATAGTCCTGCTGACAGATGCTCTCGCCGTAGTCACAGCGCTAAAAAGCCAGAAAAACACTGAGCTTAATGACTTAAGAGCAGCACTCTGCAAACTGTGCCAGCAGTCCGCACCAAAAAGGGTAGTGGTACAGTGGGTTCCGTCACACTGCAACATCCAAGGCAACGAGGAGGCAGACAGACTGGCAAAAGAAGGTGCAAGACTACCACAAACAGATACCAGTATGACGTACGAAGAGTCAAAACGGCTTATCAAAGCCAGATACATGACCAAATGGGAAACCGAACATACTGGTTACACCAAAAACGATGCCTATTACCAGTTGAACCGAAGAGAGCAGGTCGTTGTCTTCAGACTTCGCACTGGCCACAACAGACTGAGGTACCACCTATTCAACAAATTGAAGATAGGGTGTACCGACGAATGCCCGTGCGGTACTGGTAAAATGACCGCTGAACATCTGCTGCAGAACTGCCCGACATACGAGGATCAGAGAGAGCAGATGTGGCCATTACCAGTGGAACTGCAAGACAAGCTCTATGGCAGTGGCGAGAGCCTCAGGATGACCGCCGCTTTTTTCGAAAAAATAATGGTTACTGTCTGACTGCGTACGAAGAAGAAGAAGAAGATATCCTAAAATTCCAAACATATTTTAGGAAAAACCAGTCATTATTTTGTTATGGTAATACTCGTTGATATTGCAATAAACGAGGCATGCAGTATAGTGTCAGGATGCCTAAAATATACCCTATAATTGGCATAGCTACACCTACCATCAGAAGAAGCGTGGCTGCTGAAATTGAATGAGAGAAACAGGAAAACGACCCTAGACACCCAATGTTTGGACACCAGGAGCAGATCAAAAGACTGAAATCCATAATTTCCTTAATAAATTGGATGCGCATTGCTTTTAGGGCAAGGTAATGTAAATGAAACTGGTTGTATACAGACTCTGCAGAGTCTTCTAAACCAGTTTAAAGACGTTAAGTTAAATATAGTTAGTTAAGTGGTTGGCGACAGTAGACCCTGAGTTGTTAGAAATATTATTGAGGTGTTGACGGAATCAAGCATAGAGTTCAAAGCCAATCCCCCTCATGTATTTCACAGCAATGGCAAATAATAGCATAGATTAAGTTGTGTGACTTGCAGGTGAACCCCTCTTTAATTTCAAACAATGCGTTAGGGAAGACCACAGAATGCATCTGGATGACATAATAATATGTTACGCAAAATCAAAATCGCTTGTTGTTGCAGAGCAGGGTGCCACAGTAGTCCATGAGATAGTATTCAAGTTTTTATCCCATCTGTAGAATACCAAAACAGGATCAGGAAATAACATAAATATGGAAAGATCAAAGGAACGGATAAATTATATTTAATTATATATAAAATACAACCACTTACAAGAACAAGAGGGCATAACTACAAATTAACAAAAGAAAGGTCCAGATTAGATATTAGGACATTTTTTTAGTCAGAGTGGTGAATGTGTGGAATGTATTGTCACAGGAAGTAGGGAGGCGAGGACAATTAATGCATTTAGGAATAGATTGGATGCACATAGCTTTTAGAGCAAGGAAATGTAAATGAAATTGGTTGTATACAGACTCTGCAGAGTCTTCTAAACCAGTATAAAGACATTAAGATAAATTAAGTTAGTTAAGTTATCTGGATGCAGGTTGGGAGATGGTGGAATAAGATCTCACAGACATAGGAACTGTGAAGATGAAAAGTAAGATTCACGTTTCACACAGTTGTTGTGAAAGGGTGACAGCATAAGTGTGAGAGACAGGCACGACCTGTGGAGGGCAAAGGTAAGAATAGCTTCATGGTAGAGACACTTGAGGAATTCAAGAATATCGTGGACCTATTCTTTAAAAGTCTTCATCTTCCTGGCTTAGGTAGTGATGGCGTAGCAACTTCGAAAATGAGAGTGAATCAAGGCAGATTGATGGGGAGAAGGAGATTGCTATGTGTATTAGTGGGTTTATAATAGGCCATGGTGGAGAGGCCAGATAGACACAGTAATGTCAAGAAAGCTGTCTTATGTACATGGGAAATGAGATTTGAAGTTGATTGTCGGATGAAAGTTGTTAGCAAAGCCAATGAAGCTAGAGAGGTCAGTCTATGACATATGAGAAATGTGGATACAGTCATTGATGTATCAGTAGTACATATGAGAAATGGATCCCTAATAACGAGACCAATTGAGATACTAAAAGTCATCCACAATAGATAGGCGTAGCTTGGGCCCATATTTGTGTCAATAGCTACTCCGCACATATTTATGTTATTGTTGACATTTTACTTTCAGTTCAGCTGCAGCTTCAATTTATTCCTTCCTAACTTTGAATCATGCACTAATTTACAGCTAAGTAAACTATAACCTGTTATGACTAGGTTACATACACTGTCAGTTATATGGTGAGAGATATATACTATAACCAATCTGCCTCGTATGTTATACATAAGTTGTTTTGTTATATTGTAAGGCCAAAGATGTTGTTGTCGAAGGGCAACAATTCTAATGAACTTGTTCAGTATTAGGTCATTTTATTGTTGCACAAATGTGGCATTAACTTTTATATATTTTAAAGACTGGTTTAAGGGTGAATAAAAAACATATTTTCACTTCAGATGTGTTGTTATTTAAAATACTCAACGATGGTATACAAAGTATGAACGAACGCATCACCTGACACACCAACAAATGAATAGGATGTTGAATAAAGTTTCGTTGTTGTTTTATTTGTCTGATAATTATGACTGCCATAATAAATGTTGATAAAGGTGAAAACAGAAAGACAGACGACAATGAAAACGAAGCTGGGACCCGTAGCAGCTTAACCCTATCTGAGGAACTGATCGTCCAGTAAAAATGTATGTCTTTTTTAGTTACAATTTGTG
This sequence comes from Ariolimax columbianus, assembly GCA_036924085.1. NCBI lineage: Eukaryota > Metazoa > Mollusca > Gastropoda > Stylommatophora > Arionidae > Ariolimax > Ariolimax columbianus. Next base: position 7,653,009 of record JAVGWX010000009.1, read on the forward strand.
AATGTGATAATAATAACAATTGAAGATGGCAACATCATCAGACTTACGTTGTGATATGTGATTGCATATGGCTGTAAAGATCTATCCTGGCATGACAGGCCCTGCCTATGTTCCAGGTAGGGCCACCCAAACCGGACAAGTCACTGGAGAGGAGCCAGACTAAGAATGACAGCAACCGGGCAGGCAGTGCTCAAGAGTTAAAGACAACAGACAGACCACCCCGGCAAGGTAGACTATGCACAAGTCGGGGTAATGGAGCTCCTGGGAGGACAGGACATCTAAGGGTAGTATCGCCTAACAGAAAATACAACCTGCTGACTTGCAGGAAGGTTGGGGACAATCAAAGATTAGGGAAGATAAACCCAACCCCGAAAAAGGCAGCAGAAAGCGGATGCACTTGACCAGAGAGGACATAACATGGTGCAGCATATCTCATGATCTCGTGTAGATTGGAACAGAACAAAAGGATTCTGCATATGATGCTCTGCCTGTAAAGACACGCCAGGAGGGAAAAGCATCCAGCCCTATGCCTTGAAGGGGCCCACTTAAAGCTACCGGAGGCCACCCTGACCCAGTTTGGAGAGCCAGGAACGGAATCGAAGAGAAAATATTACTGACCAGACCGAACTGGCCACAGCAGACTGAAACACCTCCTAAACACCACATTCCAAACAATTACCACCAGCCTATGTCACAGCATCACATGTGCTCCAGGACTAACCCCAGCACACAGATCTAAAGTGAAGGATGCTGCCCACACTGACTCTCCTCAAAGAGAAGGATGTTGCCCACACCGACTCTCCTCAAAGAGAAGGCTGTTGCCCACACCGACTCTCCTCAAAGAGAAGGCTGTTGCCCACACCGACTCTCCTAAAAAGAGAAGGCTGTTGCCCACGCTGACTCTCCTCAAAGAGAAGGATGTTGCCCACACCGACTCTCCTCAAAGAGAAGGATGTTGCCCACACCGACTCTCCTCAAAGAGAAGGATGTTGCCCACACTGACTCTCCTCAAAGAGAAGCATGTTGCCCACACCAACTCTCCTCAAAGAGAAGGATGTTCCCCACACTGACTCTCCTCAAAGAGAAGGATGTTCCCCACACTGACTCTCCTCAAAGAGAAGGATGTTTCCCACACCGACTCTCCTCAAAGAGAAGGATGTTCCCCACACTGAGTCTCCTCAAAGAGAAGGATGTTCCCCACACTGAGTCTCCTCAAAGAGAAGGATGTTCCCCACACTGACTGTCCTCAAAGAGAAGGATGTTCCCCACACTGACTCTCCTCAAAGAGAAGGATGTTCCCCACACTGACTCTCCTCAAAGAGAAGGATGTGGCCCACCCAGACTCCCCACGAGGACGAAATGGGCAGCCAGACTGAGACCCTCATAAAGACAGTTTATTGAAGAATCCAGTCCCAGTCTAAATGAGCAATTTAAAAAAAAAAAAAATTTCATTCACCTTATTTCTCTATTCCCCAAAGTGGTGTGTATTGCACTGTGGTTTTATTTTGCGCCTGTCGGTCCAGTGCATCTGACTTCGGCATGCATTTTATGAAAGGGTCTGCTTCCGCCTGCATTTTTTAAGGGTTTGCTTCCAAGGGGTAACGACCGGTGCTGGGATGGGGATCGAACCCAGCACATTCGGGTTGTGAGTCATGTCACTTAACCACTAGCCCACGCCGTCCCCTAAATTACCAATGATTGCAGACAAGGAAAAACACTATTACCAAGCTCTTAAGTCATTGCTGACTGTGGGTGACAATTGCAGTATTTTCGACAAAAAGTCAATCCCTGATGGTGACCTATCGTATCATCTTTTTAGTCTTGAACCCTGCAAGGTAAAACAGCCGTCCATTCGACCTAGTGTGAAGGCAGATTTCTCCCTTTGCGTTAACAACTGCATACTTCAGTAGCAGAGCAAAGAAGATTTCGAACAGTGTAAAGGCCACGACACAGTCTTGCTTAACACCACTGCGAATACCAAATGGTTGTGATATGCTACCATCAAATCATATCCTGCAAAGATGAAGCTCCAGACTGATCCAAGTGGAGATGTACCCTGAAGAGCCACCTCCGGTTGTGTGAATACTTGAACGATGGGCGGAACACTTCCGCACAGTCCTCAACCAACCGTCCTCCATCTGCGACGAGGCCATAGGACGCCTGCCTCAGACACCCCTGAACAATGAACTGGACGTTCCTCTCCATATCGAGGAGGTCAGAGCAGCGATCAACCAACTATCAAATGAAAAGGCTCCAGGTGCGGACCTGATACCGGCCGAGATGTATAAAGTAAACAAATGTGCCCTAACAGAGAAATGAACTGAGTTGTACAACACAATATGGACCACTGAGACTGGCCCACAACACAATATGGACCACTGAGAATATACCACAAGAACTGAAGGATGCTACCATCGTACACTTATACAAGCGAAAGAGAAACTGTCAATCCTGCGACAATCAAAGAGGAATCTCTCTCCTATCGACTGTGGGCAAGATAATGGCATGAGTTCTCCTCAAACGATTGATTGTTCACATAGAACATGGTTTTCTTCCAGAGATCCAATGTGGCTTCAGATCGTGTCGCAGAACTGTGAATATGATATTTACGACTCAATAACTTCAGGAGAAATGCCAAGAGCAGCAACACGGGATATACATGACTTTCGTGGATCTGACAAAGACTTTTGATACCGTTATCTGAGATGGACTTTGGAAGGTCATATGGAAATCGGCTGTTCGAGCAGATTCACCAAGACCGTCAAACAATTCCACGAAGGTATGGATGCTCATGTGCTGAGTGATGGGGAAACATCAAATGCCTTGCATGTGTAAAATAGCGTCAAGCAGGGCTGTGTACTAGCCTCAAAACTCTTCAGCATAATGTTTGCTGCCATGCTCAGTGTTAGCTCTCCAGATCGAATACAAAACGGAGTGGAAATTAAATACAGAACTATCGGAAAACTCTTCAATCACAGGCGACTACAGGCTCACACAAAGGTAAAGGACACAACCATCTCAAACTTGCTCTTTTGCTGATGACTGTGCCCTCGCAGCCAGCACCGAGAGAGACATTCAGGCATGGGTGGACAAGTCCTCTACAGCGACTGACATGTTTGGTTTTATAATTAATTTAAAAAACAACCGAAGTCATGTTTCAGCCTGCCCCGAGTGACGCATATCGCGACCCAGATATCAGAGTCAAGAACGAGCGTCTCCAATCAGTAGACAGCTTCACGTACCTTAACAGCACTTCAAGAGAAACTATTATTAACTCTGAGGTCAGTAACAGAATTTCTAAGACCAGTGCTGCCTTTGGGATGCTGCACAACAGCGTTTGAGATCGGAGGGGTCTTAGCCTTGATACGAAACTCAAAGTCTACGGAGCCGTACTGCTCTCCATACTTCTGTTTGCCAATGAGATGTGGACTGTGTACAGCAGGCATGCAAACCACTTCCATACAAGATGCCTCCGTAGATTGTTGAGAATAAAGTGGCAGGATAGGGTACCAGACACCGAGATACTCATGATGGAAAAAATGCCGAGCATCCACACACTGTTGCAGAAGACCCAGACCAGGAAGGCCGGCCACGTCGTGCGCATGCCAGACAACCACATCCCCAAACAACTAATGTATGGTGAGCTGAAAGAGGGCTTGCGTATGGTCGGCGGGCAAAAGAAGTGCTTCAAAGACTCCCTCAAAATATCTCTGACACGCTTCAACATCGACGCACACTCATGGGAATGCCTGGCACCGGACTGCCAGACATGGCGTAGAACCACCACCATGAGTGGCGTCTCCATTGCTGAGGAACGCCGAACCTCCGAGGCGCAGAGAAAAAGTACTTTGCGAAAACATTAATTCTGAGCTTGAATGCTGCTTTTATGGAAGGGGTTTCCGTGCCAGAATTGGACTATACAGCAACCTCCGGATTCACTGGTGAGGTGCAACACAACATGTCTGACTGCCGTTGTCATCTTCGCTGGTGAGGTGCAACACAACGTGTCTGACTGCCGTTGTCATCTTCGCTGGTGAGGTGCAACACAACATGTCTGACTGCCGTTATCATCTTCGCTTGCGATGGACGGCTAGCCAAATGCAGGCTTAGACCTGTGCTTCACAACAATTAACTGAAATCATGCTTTCCTAAATGTTTATTAGGGTCATTACTACTCATTACAGACAGACAGGCAGACATATGATATGGTGAATAGATGTGAATGGTGGTGTATATCATTATCATTATGTCAGTTGAGTATGTGAAAAGGAATTAACGAAGTTTTGAGAGAGAGAGGAAAGTAACACTTTGATATAGAAGATTAATTTAAGTATGTGGGTGCTAACAAGGAAGAAATGCACTACGTGCGAAAACAGAAAGGTCATTGGAGAATTTTCCAAAATGTTCCATCATTCAGGTCTTAATAATATACGCGCCTGCGCAGCGACTTGTTTTGATCAAAAAATCCATGAGTCATCCGACGAAACTGCGTCGTATGAGAAACGTTTCTCTTCTACGCATGCGTCTTGACGGTGATCGTACTTTCGGCTCCGCAGGTCAAGGGGGCCGACTCAAAGGTGAAACACAGCAACGCAGGTGAAATGTGAATCTCTTACATTTTCACATGTAATTGTTATATTTTCATTTCGTCTTTCAGCTCCCTGTGGAGTAAAGGTCTTCAGTTAAGTGTATACTGATATCATGCTCTAATACTAATACAATAATTACCCTGAAGGACCGCCTCATCTTGAATTAAAAGTAGCTCTTACAACGTGGATAAGTGAACGACATCTTCTTTCTTCTCTTGTCCTACTACCCTTGCTTTACGGCATCACAGAGGCATGATACGTAGATTTCCTGTTGTCACCATGTGGGAGGCGTGCTGTCGCTAGGTGTAACTTCCTGAGAATGTCAGAGACCACCATTGATACCTCGACGTCGTGGTCTGCCTCCTGCTCTTGGACCGGAGACATGCATACGATATGCTCTAGATGCAGGCTGGTCAAAATTATGTTTCTTTTGTTTCTAAGAATCGACGTCACGGCACTCCGGACATACCCATAGGTGATCAGTCTGTCTCATCAAATGGCGTAAGGTGTGGATACTGATGGTTCCTGTAGCTCGCTGGTTGTACACTCTTCTGCTCCGTCCTCTCATGCGCCATACTCCGCTCGAACCTCGTTTAATGTCGAACCTTTGCAGTCTGTAGATTGCTGCTTCATATATTGCGGTGTCTTCATCCAGCAGGCGATCATTGATTGATTTCAAAATGTCACTTCTATCCATTACTAATGTGCCCATGATGGTAGCTTGTGAAGCCATTATGTCAGTTCTGTCATTGCCCTGAACCCCAGCATAAGCAGGACAGTAGATCCATGTCAAGGCCTGGAGGTTTGAGGCCTCAACAGCTGCTATCCACTCGTATCTAAGCCATCCCTTCTGTACCTTCTTAAGTACGGCTTGCGCGTCTGTCACGATGACTGCCCTTGTTATAGAAGTCTCAGACATCCATTTTAGTGCTGAGGTCACTGCCTCCCTCTCCATTCTCATTCTGGAGTTGACATGTAAGCCCTGCTGCACTCAGCAACGACCTCTCCTCTCACCCTAGCCAAGAAACCCCAGCCTGATGTCCCACTCACTAACGACCTCTCCTCTCACTCTAGCCGAGAAACCCCGTCCTGATGTCCCACTGCGCACGACTGATCCGTTGGTGGATACGACGGTGTCACTCTCCTGCATGTTTTCATTTATCAGCTGATTCACCTCGTGCTCTGCGTTCCTGTTGCTTCTTTCTCTGCATTCCTTGCCCAAGGTTTTGATGACTCTCTGGTACTCTATCCTTCTATCCCCATTGTGGACCCATTCTTCCCCTTTGGCTATCGTCTCAGCTGGAGTGACGTGTCCGATTGTTGTCTCAGCCTGTGCCATCCATGACGACCCTCTCTTGATTCTTGATCCTTTGATGCCTGAGATACTACTGTGCAGAGGGTGTCGAGTGTCTGTGGCGACACGCAAATAGGCTTTGACTTTTGCAAGTTTTGGATTTCACCGATAACAATCCCAACATGTACCGCATCATCCCAATCGGGGTATCTCTAGTATAACCCAGAAACAGTCGCATACCTTCATTCTGGATGCGTTCATACTGTGTTCTTAATAGTGTCAGGATGCCTAGTCCGTAATAGATGACAGACAACACGACCTGACGAAATAGGATGAACAGTAGGCGTTGTTCCAAGTCGGCAGCAGCCATGGTCTTGAGTGCTCCTAGCCCTCTCTTGCATCTTTGTACGATGTGGTCGACATGGCAGTTATAGGATAGAAGACTGCGATCAAATGTCACTCCGAGGTATTTCAACCTGTCACACCTGTCGATGGAGCAACCATCAAAAGTGATACCCGGGAGTTCAGCTTTTACTATGGAATTATTCAAAGAGCACCACATCATGCAGGCCTTGTTCGGATTGATCTTTGAGCTTGATTCGCCACACCACTGTGAGATTACTTGTAAGGTTTCCTGGATGTCTTTGGCCAACTCCTTGCCTGTCTGAGCCAGTCCTATACGTTAGGATGTCATCGGCAAATGTCAACGTTCGCACTGTCCCTGTGGGTTGAATATTGGCCACATGTACTGTGTAAATGTTGAACAGCAGCGGTTAGAGCGGAGACCCTTGAGGCAGTCCTGGACATATTCGCCTCGGTTCTGATGGTCCACGATCCCACGTGTAGCGCAACTGTTCTTTCCATCAGGGCAGCTGATATCCAACTAACCAGCCACGGGTTTAAACCACACTGCTCTTTCCATCAGGGCAGCTGATATCCAACTAACCAGCCACGGGTTTAAACCACACTGTTCTTTCCATCAGGGCAGCTGATATCCAACTAACCAGCCACGGGTTTAAACCACACTGTTCTTTCCATCAGGGCAGCTGATATCCAACTAACCAGCCACGGGTTTAAACCACACTGCTCTTTCCATCAGGGCAGCTGATATCCAACTAACCAGCCACGGGTTTAAACCACACTGTTCTTTCCATCAGGGCAGCTGATATCCAACTAACCAGCCACGGGTTTAAACCACACTGTTCTTTCCATCAGGGCAGCTGATATCCAACTAACCAGCCACGGGTTTAAACCACACTGCTCTTTACATCAGGGCAGCTGATATCCAACTAACCAGCCACGGGTTTAAACCACACTGTTCTTTCCATCAGGGCAGCTGATATCCAACTAACCAGCCACGGGTTTAAACCACACTGCTCTTTCCATCAGGGCAGCTGATATCCAACTAACCAGCCACGGGTTTAAACCACACTGCTTCAAACATGTAATTAAAGTCCAACGATCGACACGGCTGTATGCGTCTTCCAGGTCGAGTGCCACCGCAACTGTTTCTTGCTTTGACTGAAACCCCTCGTACACATCATACGCGAAAGTTCCAGCGTTAGCTCAGGTCTCCTTCGCTGTTCTATAGCTGTCCAGCGTATCGGGTAGAATCTCCTCCCATTCAAGGTAGGCCATTATTTTCCTGGCCACTATCTTCTCGAGCAGCTTGCCATATGCATTCTGTATGGTGATTATTTGATAGCTGCTGAGAAGCATGGAGTCCTTGCCATGTTTAGGCCGTGGGCACAGATAGCTATGAAGCCAGTCCTCAGACACAGACAGCTATGAAGCCAGTCCTCAGACACAGATAGCCATGAAGCCAGTCCTCAGACACAGACAGCTATGAAGCCATTCCTCAGGCACATATAGCTATGAAGCCAGTCCTCAGGCACAGATAGCTATGAAGCCAGTTCTCAGGCACAGATGGCCATAGTTAATTCTGACTGAATAACCAAACCACTGGATTTATTGGGAGTAGGCACTAAATGGGTTTGTCCCCACACTAACTGGGTTTGTCCCCACACTAACTGGATTTGTCCCCACACTAACTGGGTTTGTCCCCACACTAACTGGGTTTGTTCCCACACTAACTGGGTTTGTTCCCATTGTCTATCTCATAGTATCTGCAACAACATCGCCGCAGGAAAAAAAGCTACCACTACAAATACTACCACTACTAAAACGACTACTAGTGCTGCTACTACTAATACCACTACTAATACTACCCATATTAAAACTACTACTACTACTGCTACTACTGCTGCTACTACTACTACTACTACATCTACAACTACCACTTCTACTACTACTAGTATTACCACCACTGCTACTACCACTACTCCTACTACCATTACCACTACAACAACTACTACTACACTACTACTACTACCTGGAGCATTTATAGGACTAAGGAATAAAAGTCACATTTCCCTGTTGTCGCCACACTTTATGTAAGTAGCATGTCCTCTACAGAACGTCACTTCTTACACACCCCAAGCTATGTGGATGTTATAAGTTTCTTGACAAGTGCGCAATACGGTAGGCTGCCGTTACCTTCCGTACGTGGAAGAGTGGGAAAATAAATAAATAAAAACCATTCAGCTCAACGTAAAGCACATGTCTTCAACGAATACACGTTAAGTCTTTCTGCCATAAACCCCTCGTTCTGGCCATGTCTACATCTTCCTTATTTCCTGTATTTTTGCCTCGAGCTTTCTTCTCCGTGTGTATTTTGGTCTACCTCTACTTCTCTTGCCTTGGGGATTCCAGACCAGAGACTGCCTTGTAATGCTATCACCTGTCTTCTTCCCCGTCCCAGCTCTTCCCGTCATGTCCCACTGATAAATGTCTTGTTCTTTCTTGCAGTTCAACATCAGTGATCTTTCGTACCATTTCAATCACTCTGTTTGGTGCCGAAGATGCAGCACAGTGATTGAGCTGGCAGCAGTCAGCGACAAATGTTTCTGTTCGACTTAATGTCTTCTGATTTCCATAAGTTCTCCAATAAATGAAAGCTCAATTTGCCTTTCGGATTCTCATTTTGATATCTGAATCTGTACCACCTACTTTATCTGTTCTGCTACCAAGATATATGAATAACTCCCCATCTTGTAGGAGCGTGTCTCTCAAAATAATCTGGCTTGGCTTTGTTCGTTCTCAACCCCCGCTACCAAACCCTGACAAGGCCTAATTAGCAGAATGTAGTCCAGAGAACGGAATGCGTTGTGTCGTAGTTTACAGCTTGGCTGCGATATTTTTAACTTTTGGTCCAACACATCCGACTTCAGCAAGCTTTTTTAGAGTACCGGGTTAGCATTCCCTCTTCGATCCCTTCTCCTTAGCCAGTCTGCTCTGTTGCAGCCTGTTATCCAAGATTACCGCGTGGAGGTGTAGAAGGGTCTTGGCAGCTCTGGTTCGCTGGCCCTGACGCCAACAGTCAGCTATGGGTCGCTGGCCGCTGCAGTTCATGCGCTGCTCTCAAGATAATCTGATAGTCGTTAGTTATATTTATTCTCATAATCTTTGTATGTTTTTTTCTCTCTGTGTATTCTGAGTCCCAACTTATTTGACCTCTCATCAGTGATACGCATTGCATTCTGATCGGACTCCTACTATGGGACAGAAGAGCCAAGTCATAAGCAAAGTCCAGATTATCAAAATGATTTTGTTTCATTTAATTTAATATTTGTTGCTTGAAGATGTTGTCTCCATAATCTATTCAATAACCAACAGGAAGAGAATGGTGATACAAGACACCCATGCTCCACACCAGCTGTTATCTCTAACGGCTCAAATAGCTGACACTTATGTGGAAGTCTATGTTTCATGTCTTCATAACTTTTCTGTATTATGTTAGTGAGGCACTCCATGGTGAATGAGCAGCTTCCAGAGTGATTCTCTGTCCAATATTTTGTTTCTTATTCCACTTGCCGATATAAAGTGGCGACTTCTATTTCATACATGGTTTGCAACACCGTGATCGTGGAAGAGAAACAACATTATTAATGAACAACAACAGGACAACAAGTATTAGTTTGTACAAGCCGGTTCATTAAGCTGATTAGGCCAACTGGGCAGTCGCCTAGGATATACACCCCAGGGGGCACAGAGCCAAGAGAGTCAATGTGTTAAGAGTGAAGAGTGTCCCTGTTACTTTCATTGTGAGTTGTAAATTACAAACAGGAGAAAGTACTTTGAATCGGCCCCTAGTCTAAAAATAATTATGACAAAATTCCGGCCACACAGTCGGATTTCTGCAAATCATGCGACGTTTGCACACGTCTTACGTCATCCCAGCAACGCAGGCAGACAGTATATAAGCTTGGCTGCAGCTTCGCAGCCAGATCAACAACAACAAGCGCTCTCAAGACGACGCCTGCGATCAACAAGAAGCTATTTATTTTGTCAAAGACCGTTCAACCATTACATCGACTGTCAGATATCAGCTTGCAGACTTATAAGTAAGTTGAAAGTATTTATTTGTGGCCTAGTAGTTAGTTCTGTATATTCTTCGTCTTCTTTCACTTTGTTTGATTTGTAAATGCTGACTGCCGTAGCTGATCTACTACTACTACGACGTCTATGACACGTATCTGGTACTGGTACTCTAGTCCTCTTGATTACTAGTTCTGTTGTTGGTCGTCTTTCATGACTTGATGTAATGGACCTGGTTCCCTTGGAACATAGAGCTGATCTTCATCGATGTATACTTCAGCTCGTCTTCTCTCTTCAATGTCGGGGAAACTGGAGACAACTTACTGACCAGGCCATCTCGACAGGGTGAGACACAACTTAATAACTTTGAACTTAACTTAACGTTTTATACTTCCTCCTTTGGCAATGACAATGCATCCCAAGCATTCACCACTCTCTGACTAAAAAAAGATTTCCTAATATCTAATCTGGACCTTTCATTAGTTAATTTGTATCTAACGCTCTCTTGTTCTTGTAGGTGGTTGTATTTTGAAGAAAACAAATTTGTTATAGTCTAAAATTTATCCATTCCTTTAATTATCTTATCAAACTTTATACTTTATTAAGTCATCTCGAAGTCTTTTCTAGACACTGTAGGCTGGTTTCTCTGTCTTTCCTTAGAACTGTAATTCTGGAATCCCACTATCAGCTTTGTTGCTCTTTTTTTGTATCCTTTCCAGCATGTTTATATTCCCTCTGGCCTCTACATTAAGGACTCCACACCTGTACAACTCCAATCTAGGTCTAACTAATGCTTTATACAGTTTGACTATCACTTCCTTGCTCCTATGTTTAATATTTCTATTTATCATACTTAACATTGGATTTGCCTTTTTCACTGCTACCTGGACTTGCTAACTCACTTTACCTGTATGATCTATTATAACCCCAAGGTTCCTTTCCTTTTCTATTCTCAGACATTCTGTAATTATGTTCCATATTGGATCTACCCATGTGGATGACTGTACTTTTATCTACATTAAACTCTACTTGCTAGCTTACAGACCATTCTCTAATTTTATCTAAATCCGACCTCAATATATCCACTTCTGCTTTAGATGAGACACTACTGCATATGTCCAAATTGTTTATACATATCAAGAACAAAATTGGTCCCAAAACTGCGCCCTGTACAACTCTTCCATAATAGATGTTAAACGATCCTGTGTTATCTCTTTCAGCCTTTGCCGTCCTCTGTCCCTTGTGTTGTTTATCAATCATTCAGTGTTACTGTTAAGTCTCTTCTATGTAGAAATGTCCATCTTACCTCCTCCAAAAGGGTACTCTTCATAGATTCATGCCATCATTTAAAAAATATATCTTAACCTATACAAATTAAAAACAATAAAAAGAGTTTATGACTAAAGTTTGCACATTCTATCATCTGATCCTGATACAGATATACCAATACAGAAAATGAACAATCGAGATACTTTATTTAATCATCTATTTCCAATGTTTGTTTGCTGTAATTTGTGTGGGATGCTTCTGTCCGCAGACAATCAACCAAAAAGGTATTGAAACAGAAGCAACAAAACAACCATGGAAGTTGTAGTTAAAGCTTATCTGGAAATTGCTGGAGACACGACTGAGGTCCGAAGGATTCCTGTATCAATGGCTGGCCAGAGTAACAACAATGGCATCTTTAAAGAGACCTTCGCCAAAGTAGGAAATGCATTTCCTGGACTTTCTGGCAAGATATTCTCACTGAAATGGAAAGGTAAATATTTTGACTAGAAATAGTTTTTATTTTTTATTTGTAAAACAAATTTTATAGTTGAAACAATCCTGTTGATATTGCCCACTACTAGACATTTTGAAAAATGTAAGAATTGTCACACAGATGTAAATAATAGTAATAACATCAGAGTTAAAGGAGATTTATCTCATCAAATTTAAACTGATTATATTTTTAAAAGGAAGGTAAAAATGATTTAGTGACAGGGATCTGAAACCACAACCACTTGGTTCCACAGTCTACAATTCAACTAACTTATTCTACCAATACAAATATTTCTCTTCTTCTAGTTCCTCTTCTTCTAGTTCCTCTTCTTCTTCCCCCTCATCACCTTAAATATGCTATTTGTTTGACTGTATAATAAACTAAGCTGATTATATTGATCAGACTCTGACGGAGACCTGGTCATGATGTCGAGTGATGAAGAGATGCTAGAAGCCCTAGCACATGCTCAGGACACACTGCTGAAGGCTTTTATTACTGGTAAGTTGATATAGTTATTGATTAGTTCTTGTACTGATCCTCTGGAAAAAAGTTATAAATTCTGTTATTCCTGCTGTATCATATATGGGCTATTGTTTCTAGAGCTTTCTTTTATTCCTGTATCATATATAGGCTATTGTTTCTAGAGCTTTCTTGTATTCCTACATCATATATGGGCTATTGTTCCTAGAGCTTTTTTTGTGTTCCTGTATCATAGATGCACTATTATTCCTATAATTTTATTTCAAACCCAGAAGACTATTAATAGATTCAAAATTCATGATTATGCTCCCAGTAGAGCATAAGGCCAACCTTACAGTTGGCCCTTTACATGAAGCTTGTATTTAAGCATTTTCAATGGTGGTTTCAACAGCAACATTTTTACATGATGAGTTTGCTTGCCACATGCACAAACAACCCACTTTAGGTACCTTTAATGACATCATTTGAGGGTGCAGTGATCCTATTAGGTACCACTCAGGTGTCAGAAGACTATGTCACACTCCAGGTACCACTCAGGTGCCAGAAGACTATGTCACTCTCCAGGTACCACTCAGGTGCCAGAAGACTATGTCACACAAAAATTTACAACAAACTTCTGTGAATTTAGCAATGTGCCAATTAGGCAATATACGTCAATTATTGGGAACACATATTGAAATGTTTGTGCAATTATTCACACAAACATGCACACACATTTTTCTTATTCACTGTTGCATAATTTATTTTAATGAGCTCTAGTTAGTAAATAAGCAACTTATTAAAACATTAATACTGGTTAACATTAATTTATGTTTCAGTTGAAGGTGTGAAAGAGCAAGGACTGGAAAGTCCAGAGGATGTGCAAGTTGAAGCCAGCGAAGAACTAAAGATTGATGGCGAAAAAGGAAGTGACCATCAGCGACAGGACCCCTTTACGGAGGGGCTGTTTGACTCTGCACCAGATTTTGACTTTGGTGATTGGATGAATTTCCATGGTGTTTGTGGGGGGAGGAAGAGGGATCGCCCAAATAGTCACAATCCTCGTGGTTGCTTTGGTAACCTTGGCGCTCGTGGTCACCACCCAGGTCATGGCCACCCTGGTCATGGTCACAATGGCAGTCCTTTTCAGCATATGGGTCCACACGGCCATCCCTTTGATCATGTTGGCCCACATGGTCATCCATTTGGACATATGGGTCCACGTGGCCATCACTTTGATCATCTTGGCCCTCGTGGTCACCACTTTGATTTTTCCCAACGAGGCAATCCCTTTGGCCACATGGGGGCCCGTGGTCACCACTTTGATCACATTGGAGCTCGTGGCCACCACTTTGGCCACATGGGTCCACGTGGACACGCTGGTCTTTGTGGTGGTCATCCCTTTGGCCTCCATATGGGAATGTATGGTCCATTTGAAGGTCACGGCTGTTTTGAGGGACAAGAACCATTTCAAGGATCAGACACGTTCTGGGGTCACCCCTTTAGCCATCATCACCACCACCATGACAAGAGCCACCGTGAAGAAAATGGCTGGAAGGCAAAATTGAGAGTATGTATTTCTCATTTGTTTGTTTTTGTTTATTGTTTTTTTAGTAATTATACTCAAACTTCATTGCAAAATTTGTAACTAGCTTGCTAGGGTTGCTGAAAGATATACTGTCCCATAAAGTTAGTTAAGGTCCCTGAAAGATATACTGTCCCATCAGGTTAATTAAGGTCCCTGAAAGATATACTGTCCTATAAAGTTAGTTAAGGTCCCTGAAAGATACACTGTCCCGTCAGGTTAGTTAAGGTACCTGAAAGATATACTGTCCTATAAAGTTAGTTAAGATACCTGAAAGCAATACTGACCCATAAAGTTAGTTAAGGTACCTGAAAGAAATACTGACCCATAAAGTTAGTTAGGTACCTGAAAGAAATACTGACTGATAAAGTTAGTTAAGATACCTGAAAGATATACTGACCCATAAAGTTAGTTAAGATACCTGAAAGATATACTGAGCCATCCATAAAGTGAATACAATTATGTACTGTCAGTGCTTCTATTTTGGGACTATATAGCAAAGTGGCTTACAACTAAAACATGAAAATGTTCAGAGTCAGCATGTTAGTGCCTATTTGGGAAGTAAACTGTTTAAAAAAAAATGCATGCTGAAGTCAGTACACAGAAACACAGTACACAGCTCTATCTAATGAAACAAGGAAGGGGGGGGGGGGGGCAAGAGAAAAAAAAGCAGCTTTTATCTTCTGTAGTGTTATATAGATAACAAATGGAAAGTGTACAAAAAAAAGTGATTGCCTTGGCCAAAAATGGTCACAATTTATGGATTACTTGAATGATCTTGTACTTTTGTCACACTGAATCAAGATTCATACCAAAGTTAGAATATTCAAAGCCATTGTCAAGTTGGTGCTGTTATATGGAACGTAAACATGGAGAGTAGCCAAGGCAATAAAAAGGACTCCAGTCCTTCATTACCAAAACCACTGCGACCTTCGAAGCATGTCATAAATGGTGTCTAAAGTAGGTTGACTAGCAAATCATGAAACTTTTACTTTTTAAACTAGCATTAGGGGCTGGCATGGGCTAGTGGTTAAATGACACGGCTCACAATCCGAAGGTTGCTGGGTTTGCTCCCCATCACAGCACCAGCCGTTACACAGGGGAAGCAAACCCTTAGAAAATTCAGGAGGAAGCAGACCCTTACATAAAATGCATGCAAAAGTCGGATGTACTGAACTAACAGGCACAAAATAAAAACGTAGTGCAACACACACCACCTTGGGAATAGAAAAAAAGTCAAACCAAAAAAAAAAAAAAAAAAGGAAACCAGCATTGCAAGGGGACGAACCATCTTTAGTGGTAGCACTATGCTTTATATGGAGAGAGAAAGTGAAAAAGGAAACCCCATGCACATCCCTCATCAGTTGCCTTTTTATGAAATGCTTCGAAGGTTGCAATGATCATATTGCTGTCAAAATGATCCATGTAGGTTATGAATTATACATTACAGTTTTTTTGCATTTCCAGGATGCTGTACCAGTAGCACACAGACGCTGGGCCAAAATGTACATCCGCAACTGGCGTGTTGAGAACCTAAAAAATGCAACTTCAACAAGCGGTGACAGTGATCAAGAAATTTTGACCATGGAAGCTGCAAGCGTACCTGAGGCGTATGCTGCTTGGCTGGACATATTTTTGTTAAAGTGGCACAAACGTCAGGGCCAGGATGATGCAGAGACCAACAACGGCAACGAGAAAGGTTCTGAGGAAAAAAGGAGACTAAAGGTAACTAAGAATTTCATTGGCCCTTTTCAGAAAATTATTTCAAATATAAATGTGAGATCTGGGACTTTGAACTTTAAAATGCAGGCGGGAGAAGAAGTCCTCTTCATAAATTGCTTGTTCGTCTTCTTCTTCACGTTTGGTTTCATGCGCTCGTTTTATCCCACCAGATTAGCTTGCTGAAGGGACACATGAGTCGTAGATCCTCGATGGCTCCTCACACATTTGTCTCTCATGCATCTTTATTTGGGCCATGTCTTCTCATGTGAGCTTTGACGCAGTCTTCTTCTTCTTCTTTGATCAACTGATGCAACGTTTCTAGTCCGGTAAAGTTTATGAAGGAGACTGTATTTCAGGTCTTTGCCGGTTCCCCACAGCTTGTCAAGCATGGTCGCTTCCCCGGGTTAGTTAGCCTCTCTTTGGTCATCATAAGTAGGGCAGTCCTGTAGGATATGTTCTGGCGTTTGCTTGGATGATCCACAATAGTACGAGGCAGTTATGATCCACAATAGTGCGAGGCAGTTATGATCCACAATAGTGCGGGGCAGTTATGATCCACAATAGTATGAGGCAGTTATGATCCACAATAGTACGAGGCAGTTATGATCCACAATAGTACGAGGCAGTTATGATCCACAATAGTGCGAGGCAGTTATGATCCACAATAGTACGAGGCAGTTATGATCCACAATAGTGCGAGGCAGTTATGATCCACAATAGTACGAGGCAGTTATGATCCACAATAGTGCGAGGCAGTTATGATCCACAATAGTACGAGGCAGTTATGATCCACAATAGTGCGAGGCAGTTATGATCCATAATAGTGCGAGGCAGTTATGATCCACAATAGTGCGAGGCAGTTATGATCCACAATAGTACGAGGCAGTTATGATCCACAATAGTACGAGGCAGTTATGATCCACAATAGTACGAGGCAGTTATGATCCACAATAGTACGAGGCAGTTATGATCCACAATAGTACGAGGCAGTTATGATCCACAATAGTGCGAGGCAGTTATGATCCACAATAGTGCGAGGCAGTTATGATCCACAATAGTGCGAGGCAGTTATGATCCACAATAGTACGAGGCAGTTATGATCCACAATAGTACGAGGCAGTTATGATCCACAATAGTACGAGGCAGTTATGATCCACAATAGTACGAGGCAGTTATGATCCACAATAGTGCGAGGCAGTTATGATCCACAATAGTGCGAGGCAGTTATGATCCACAATAGTGCGAGGCAGTTATGATCCACAATAGTGCGAGGCAGTTATGATCCACAATAGTGCGAGGCAGTTATGATCCACAATAGTGCGAGGCAGTTATGATCCACAATAGTGCGAGGCAGTTATGATCCACAATAGTGCGAGGCAGTTATGATCCACAATAGTGCGAGGCAGTTATGATCCACAATAGTACGAGGCAGTTTCTCTGAGAACCATTTTGTGGAAGTGGGACTTGAGTCTATAATGTCCCTTTCTGAGTCTGAAGATCTTTGTCTGCCCATCTCTGCCAAGTTTGTCTATGCTGTCATTTTCTGGCTTGTATTCTTTGTGCTGGTCTCTCCATTCTGTCCTCATGGATCATTTAATGAGTGTCTTTGTTTCTTAATAGCTGTGCAGTAGGTATATTTGCAAGATGTGTTCAGGTATCTGGGGCACTCTCTGGTATGTGCAGTTTGTGCTGCTTTCATTTTATGCATTGGCACATTTATCCTGCAATGATTTTGATTGAAAAAACAAACATTGGAACAAGCAAGCACATATATGTGTGCATAGACAATTATATTAAGAATCTGTGAAAAATAGACTTATAGACAAGGGAAATAAACATAGTTAAACAGAATGTAAATCCGAATGTAGTAGTACAAACAGGCATATTGACAAAAAGATTATAAGTACTCTGGTGATAAGAAAGAAAATCCCACTATAGTAGTGAATCCAGAACATCCTGGTTTGTTTTGTTCTTTGAAGAGGTTCCTCGGGTTTAGTTCTGTTCTTTTTTTTACCGTAAAAAATATGCATCGACATGATGATCTGGCCGACTTGTTGATTCTTACATTTGTTCAAAATATTAAACTAGCGTTGTTTTATAAATGACTAAGTACACTAAACATGGACTTCATATCTCATCTCATTTGTCCACCTAATTCTTGAGATGTCAAAGGGTGGTGCATTCATCTTTTTGTATGCTATCTGTATTGTCATTATTTTCAATTCTTTACCACCTAAGATCCATATAAGATTTTCTTGGTCTTCATCTAGCTCTGAAGCCATAGGTATACTTTCATGCATATTTCCAAACCATTTTGTACCTTAATTCTGCCAAATTTCAAAATGATTTCCGTTATCTTAAAACTATTTATAGACAATATAGAATGTACCATTTTGCATCAGATCCTTAAATGATTGTTCATATTTTCTGCTGCAGGCATCTGTGCCCTTGGAATTCCGTAAATGGGCAAAATGGTATCTGGCCAGGCACTTTGGTAAAAAGGATTGTCCCAGATTCCACAAACATTGCTCCTTTGAAGGAAAGATGGACAAACTGACAAAGAAAGGCTGGAAGAAATCTGCCAAAATGGAGACTCTTGTAGTAAGTTTTTCACATTTCCAACTGTCAACAGAATTTAGATTTAGACATAGTATAGAATAGAACCATTGCAACCTACCAAGCATGTCATAAAAGATGACTGAAGAGGACTGTGCATAGGGAAACCAACATCATGTAAAATCATTGCCTCTGCAAATGCTTGTATACAGGCTCCCTGTAAAGGAGCCAGATGTTGTGGTTGGTCTATGCTTCACTTGGAGCAGAACGGTGAATGATAATAATTTAGCTATAAATGTTTAAATGTGATCAGAGTTTAGTTATGAAAGTTTAAATGTGATTAGAGTTTAGCTATAAATGTTTAAATGGGATTAGAGTTTAGCTATAAATGTTTAAATGTGATCAGAGTTTAGCTATAAATATTTAAATATGATCAGTTTAGCTATAAATATTTAAATGTGATCAGTTTGGCTATAAATTTTGAAATATAATCAGAGTTTAGCTATAAATATTTAAAATTAAGATTTGTCTGGAGTTTAGCTATCAGTATTAAGAATTTAGAGATGGTCACAGTTTCAATCCAATATTGTCCACCGTGCCGGTACCTGCCTCCTTTTGGTGGAGGAAACACCAGAACCACTATATCTTACTATTGAGATAGTAAAAGTCAACTACTGAAAACTGTGGTTGAGGTTAGCAGCCTTGGTTCGGTTCAGGCTTCCTGCGAGAATGAGAACTCTCAATATTAGATCACACACTGGATTTTTGTGTGAATTAAATTTTAGCAACTGTATTTAAATGTAGAAATGTTTATGATTTTGCAGGTTTCAGTTCCTCCTGAACACCGCGTTTGGGCCAAAACATTCATTCAGGACTGGCGCCAGGAGCATGACATTCCTGATTCCAAATCAGGAGAACCTGTCTCGTCTGGAAGTGAAGAAATGGAAAAGGCAGCAACTGAAGGTAACGTGACAGTGCCAGATGACTATGCCAAGTGGATGCGCAAGCTTCTTGCCAAATGGCACCTGAGGGAAGGTCAAATTGATGGACAGAAAGTGCAAGTAGAGAATGGACAGAAAGGACAATTCAAGGTAAATGGGGTTTATTTTAATAGTTTCTCCCAATCTCAACCATTTAAATGTGTGTTAAATATCTATTTATGGAATCAAATGTTTAGTTTAATTTTCCTGCAAAAGCCAAACAAAATATATTTATATTTATCAATGTGCTTTCTTTTTTGCTAACTCAATGTCTTTATACTGGTTTAGAAGACTCTGCAGAATCTGTATACAACCATTTTATTTACATTAACTTGATCTAAAAAAACTTATGCACACCCAATCTTTACTTTAATGCATAAATTGACCCTGCCTCAATTACTTCATGTGGCAATGCATTCCAAGTATTCACTGCTCTCTGACTATAAAAATATTTCTTAGTATCTAATCCAGACCTTTCTTTAATTAATTTGTAGCTGTGCCCTCTTTTTCTTGTAGTTGATTGTATTTTGATAAATGTGTTATAGTCTAATCCATCCTTTTCATTGATTGTCTTGTAAACCTGTATTCAATCATCTCAAATTCCTCTCTTTTCTACTCTCTGAAGGCATTGTTGTAATAAGAGGTTTTGGGCCATTCCTGTGCATGTGCCCCTCTGCCACCATGGCATTCACCCCATTCCACCATGGCATTCACCCCATTCCACCATGGCATTCACCCCATTCCACCATGGCATTCACCCCATTCCACCATGGCATTCACCCCATTCCACCATGGCATTCACCCCATTCCACCATGACATTCACCCCATTCCATCATGGCATTCACCCCATTCCACCATGGCATTCACCCCATTCCACCATGGCATTCACCCCATTCCACCATGGCATTCACCCCATTCCACCATGGCATTCACCCCATTCCACCATGGCATTCACCCCATTCCACCATGGCATTCACCCCATTCCACCATGGCATTCACTCCATTCCACCATGGCATTCACCCCATTCCACCATGGCATTCACCCCATTCCACCATGACATTCACCCCATTCCACCATGGCATTCACCCCATTCCACCATGGCATATAGGAGTTCCTGTAGTTGATTGTTTTTACTCAAACTTCTTTGGTCATCTTTTATGACATGCCTAACAAGTTACAGTCTAACTATTATTTGCAATCTTCATCTCGTGTATCATCTGTGGCCATTATTTTCCATCCGTGTCTGTGTAGTTCATCCATCTTTTTTTGTGTGCTTCTTCCAGCTCTGAATCTCTGCTATCTGGTCTTATAGGCTCAAATAGCAGGTAGACTTACATACATTCTTGTCACATGACCAAACCATTGAATTCTCTGTCCATCTATATATGCCCAACAGGACACATAAGAAGTGTATTGTTTACCTTTCCAGAACACAATTTAGAATGTGACTATTTCCTCAATTTATGTTTTACATTTTCCGTCTAATGGTTTTATAAAAATGCAATTTTTGCCAAACTTTTACAGGGCACTGTTCCTAAAAGCTTCAGAAAGTGGGTCAAGTGTTTCTTGTGGCATCGATATGGCAAGGGAGCAGCAAAGAATACAGCCTGTCAATATCAGAGGTGGTTACATGCCTTCCAGCAGAAGTGGCTGAAGGAGCAGTCCAAACAAGACAGAGCTGATGAGTTTGTGCTCCTGACAAGCAGCGAAGATGAGTCAGCTACAAGACCCTTCTCTGATGAAACTGGTGAGAGCTCTTTTTTATTTTTGTCTGAGTTTGTTTTAATTTTTCTGTGTCCCTCCTTGTTTGTTGATTCTTTTAAAACAGGACATTTTCTTGCAATTCTTGTTGTTTCTAGTTTTACAATGGATGAACTCAGTAGTTTCCACACCATTAGGGATGCTGCTGGGTCTTTAACAATGTGTTTGTCTTGTTTTAGTGGTCTACTTTCATAGACTTACCTGTTTACCTGTTTATTGGTGGTCCACTCTCAGAGACCTACCTGTTGATTGGTGGTCCAATCTCAGAGACTTACCTGTTTATCTGTTGAATAGTGGTCCACTCTCAGAGACTTACCTGTTGATTAGTGGTCCAATCTCAGAGACTTACCTGTTGATTAGTGGTCCACTCTCAGAAACAACCTTCCGACTTATAAATCAGTCTTCCTATTGCTTAGTGGTCCACTGTGATCTGTCTTCCTATTGCTTAGTGGTCCACTGTGATCTGTCTTCCTATTGCTTAGTGGTCCACTGTGATCTGTCTTCCTATTGCTTAGTGGTCCACTGTGATCTGTCTTCCTATTGCTTAGTGGTCCACTGTGATCTGTCTTCCTATTGCTTAGTGGTCCATTCTGATCTGTCTTCCTATTGCTTAGTGGTCCACTGTGATCTGTCTTCCTATTGCTTAGTGGTCCATTCTGATCTGTCTTCCTATTGCTTAGTGGTCCATTCTGATCTGTCTTCCTATTGCTTAGTGGTCCATTCTGATATGTCTTCCTATTGCTTAGTGGTCCATTCTGATCTGTCTTCCTATTGCTTAGTGGTCCACTGTGATCTGTCTTCCTATTGCTTAGTGGTCCATTCTGATCTGTCTTCCTATTGCTTAGTGGTCCATTCTGATCTGTCTTCCTATTGCTTAGTGGTCCATTCTGATCTGTCTTCCTATTGCTTAGTGGTCCATTCTGATCTGTCTTCCTCTTGCTTAGTGGTCCATTCTGATCTGTCTTCCTATTGCTAAGTGGTCCATTCTGATCTGTCTTCCTATTGCTTAGTGGTCCATTCTGATCTGTCTTCCTATTGCTTAGTGGTCCATTCTGATCTGTCTTCCTTTTGCTTAGTGGTCCATTCTGATCTGTTTTCCTATTGCTAAGTGGTCCATTCTGATCTGTCTTCCTATTGCTTAGTGGTCCATTCTGATCTGTCTTCCTATTGCTTAGTGGTCCATTCTGATCTGTCTTCCTATTGCTTGGTGGTCCACTGTGATCTGTCTTCCTATTGCTTAGTGGTCCATTCTGATCTGTGTTTCTATTGCCTAGTGGTCCATTCTGATCTGTCTTCCTATTGCTTAGTGGTCCATTCTGATCTGTCTTCCTCTTGCTTAGTGGTCCACTGTGATCTGTCTTCCTATTGCTTAGTGGTCCACTGTGATCTGTCTTCCTATTGCTTAGTGGTCCACTGTGATCTGTCTTCCTATTGCTTAGTGGTCCACTGTGATCTGTCTTCCTATTGCTTAGTGGTCCACTGTGATCTGTCTTCCTATTGCTTAGTGGTCCACTGTGATCTGTCTTCCTATTGCTTAGTGGTCCACTGTGATCTGTCTTCCTATTGCTTAGTGGTCCACTGTGATCTGTCTTCCTATTGCTTAGTGGTCCACTGTGATCTGTCTTACTATTGCTTAGTGGTCCACTGTGATCTGTCTTCCTATTGCTTAGTGGTCCATTCTGATCTGTGTTTCTATTGCTTAGTGGTCCATTCTGATCTGTCTTCCTATTGCTTAGTGGTCCACTGTGATCTGTCTTCCTATTGCTTAGTGGCCAACTCTCTTGATACTTCCCTTCCTAGATAATGTTGCGCTCTACATCTATTCTGTTTTAACATGAAGTCCCATATTTCTTTAAATGACTAAAAAATTATATACCTATTTTTTTTCCTTTTTCAATTTCTCCTCTCATTCCTAAGTCTTCCAAAAACTTTATTCAGTTTCCACTAAATGTGCCAAGTTTTTCTGTCTGACCTCTTCATAGAAGTATTGTATAATCCCTTATACATTTCTCTAGTATTTCATAGTGTCTCAGCATTAACCATGTCATCGTGAGGTCTATATCATCAGATGTCAGTTAAGTTCTTGTTTCACGTTAAGAGTGTTTACAATTCATCTTGATCCCTCTATAATCATTTTATGTATTATTTTATCCGTGTATGATCTCCATGACAAACCTGCCCTTTTTTTTTTACTGAATAACTACTATAAGCAACAACAACACATGTAATATATGTGTGTGTGCTCCCCAAAAAGGAAGCAAAGAAGCTATCATGTAACCTGCCAGGCATGATGTAAGATGCAAATAAAGAGGGTTGACCATGGGGCCAGTCACTCTAACCTGTAGAAAATTATGTTGAATCGTCAAGTGATGAAGACCAATCTCTTTGTTCCGCCATGTAGACAGTCTTTTCTCTTTGCTGTGTCCGCTGAAATGGGTGACGCGCTGTGATTTGGATTAACGTGAGGAAGAAACTGCGCGTTTTGTCAACCTCACTCTCAGATCCTGAGCTACTTTTGGTCAGTGGCAAGATATTTATTGAGACGACTGGAGATATCATAGGATGCAGATTTTCACTCAGGGTTTACTCCCGAAGCCTTTTCTGTAAACAGGTATCCCGCAAGGCACCGGAAGGGGGATGACATCTAACCCTGTGTGTCGTGCCTTTTCCATAACCACAAGACGTCGTAGGGATATCACTTTGTGAGTGAGATTGGCATCTCTCTCCAGCTGTGTTCAGTCCATTATAGTCGTGTCTAAATTTCTTACACACCAATTTTGTGAAGTCAGCCATGTGAACTAGACTGTGAAATATGACACAGGTTTAAGCGTAGTGCTATTCATACAGCCAATGTCCAGACCAGGATAATCGGACGGAAGAAATCACACAAAAATGAACGAATTAACCAGTCCAATTGGAAAACAACAACACGTTTCCGTGAACACATGTGTAAGTCGTCGACTAGTGTGAATTCCAGGCAAATCCGTGGTCTGGCGGCATCCATAATGAACTAAAACAGCAGAGCAATGTAGACCCGCAGCCGGTAACGGTGCCATCTTTGCTGCTATCCAAAGATGCTAACCTATAGAAACTATTAGCCCCAAGAGAACAAGATCTCTACACCCTTTGGTAGAAGACTCTACACCACATAGCTGAAGAGGAGCAGCTGAGAAGTACAAATATAGACAAGATTTATAAAGCCCGAGTTCATTTGTTCAATTGCTTGTCCATGTTTCCGTACCATGGAGCAACAAAACATTGCCATATTTAACACAAGCCACTCTCTTCTCATTTCTGATTTCTTTGTCTAGATATGTCTCAGCTAAACATCCCATTGGATTCATTGTTTACCTTTTATTGTCTTGCTGGAAATAATATATCTAAACTAATTCCAACTTCCTGCACAGAGAAAGCAATGGAGTGCTCCTTCAAGAAACTTTGTCTGAGTCAAGAGAACACCAGCAAGATGATGCCAGTCAGTGACTGCAGTGAAGCTGAGGTGAGTTGTCTGTTCTGTCAAAGTCATCTAGAGTTGTTTGTTCTGTCAAAGTCATCTAGAGTTGTCTGTTCTGGCAAGGTAATCTAAAGTGTTTTGTCAAAGTCATCTAGAGTTGTCTGTTCTGGCAAGGTAATCTAAAGTGTTTTGTCAAGGTCATCTAGAGTTGTCTGTTCTCTCAAGGTCATGTAGAGTTGTCTGTTGTGTCACGGTGAGCTAGAATTGTCTGTTCTAGCAAGGTTATCTAAAGTGTTTTGTCACGGTCACCTGGAGTTGTCTGTTCTGTTAAAGTCATCTAGAGTTATCTGTTCTGGCAAGGACATCAAGAGTAGTAATAGCTCTATGAAGAAATATGTCAAGATTTTAGACAATGGGATTATAGTAATAGTTATGTGAAGAAATATGTCAAGATTCTAGACAATAGATTTGTAGTAATAGTTCTATCTTGTGTTTCAGATAAATCCAGGCTTCAGCCACTGGTTCAAGCATGCTCTCTGGCAGTGGGACGGC
Source organism: Ariolimax columbianus (assembly GCA_036924085.1). Classification (NCBI taxonomy): domain Eukaryota; kingdom Metazoa; phylum Mollusca; class Gastropoda; order Stylommatophora; family Arionidae; genus Ariolimax; species Ariolimax columbianus. The sequence continues at coordinate 7,678,162 of JAVGWX010000009.1, forward strand.
AGGACTACCCCCGACACAGCTTCAGACAACGAGCAAATCTCCCCATGCCTTTACAGATGGATGGCAAAGAAGATGATGAAGATGCAGAGGAAGAGTATGAAGCAGGAGTTTAGACATGCCAAGCACTCAATGAAGGCGGCATTAAAGGCACAAAGAAATGGACAGTACTAAACAAGATGACATTAAATATGTCAGGAAATGTGACGATGTCAATTGTCATTTCATGATAGCTTGCAAGCAATTTGTTGACATTATCTTTGTATTAGTTTTGTTTCCACCTTTTAAACATTTCTAACATTTTCTTGGACTGTACTTATAAACAATTTGTTAGATAACTCTTAAAGGCCATAATTTTGTAACTAGTTTTGCCAGAATAATTTTTTCAATAAAAGCAGTCGCTTCATAAAACTTGTTTTCCAACTTTGAATTTCCACACAAAGCACGTCACTGCTTTTACAAAACGAAAAGCAAATATAAGAGTCACTTCCCTTACCATGCAATGTTAATTAAAATTTAGAAACACTAAAAAAAAACCAAACAAATTTAGTTCAATGTGCTGTTAACGGTATGAGCATTTTTCTGGCATCAAGTGGACGCCAGGAAGAACGCCGACAGCGTTCTTGAGGCCTTTAAAAGTTAAACAATGTACACATTATAATAGAGAATTTGTGTTCACTATCAGTAGTATTTGTTCTGAAACTTGTCTTGGAGTCAACTTCATCAATAGTATTTGTTATGAAAGTTTATTAATCTGGGAGCCAACTCCATTGGTAGTGTGTGTGTGTGTATGTATGTATACATTCTTGTATCTTACACTTTAGCAGTCTGGGAACCCCCTCGTCGGTATGTGTGTATGTCTGCAAACACCCCCAGTAGTATGTGTTTATGTATGTTCATTAATACCTGCTACATTATATCCATAACTTAATGATGTTTACCAGAGAAGTGATAAAAACATACACATCCGCTGATGTCTGACCATATCACACCTGATCATTCGTGAGTTCAATCATTGCTGTAAATAGTCAAATGGATGTTAGATAAGTCAATGTCTTTAATTATTACAATGATGGTTTGTTGAAAATGTTTTCATATATTTGTTATATTTGCATTATATTGTTATTTTTGTTTGCAATTGTTATGCTGTTTTTCCACTTTTTACTGTTCAATATTTGACTTGCGTATTGTAAAACAATAAACAAAACATAAAAGACAAAAAAACATGATTTGTTTCTGTCAACTTGTTTGAATGTGGGTGTGGTAAAAACAGCTGAGATACATACCATACAACAAACTAAATATAGGAGCTACTGATACGAAAAAAGACCATGGCACTGATATCATGATTGGTGAATATCTGCTAGCTGCGATATTGTTGAATTTAATATAAACAGAGAAAGCACATACTGTCATTTTTAGTGCCATTCCTGAACTAGCTTTATGGAGATACCATGACCACCACCTTGGACCCGATGACCACCACTATGCACCAACTCTTTGCAACGGTGTGGAACACTGACCAAGTGCCTGTGGCATGTCGCAACTGAATAATAATTTCCGTGTACAAGGGAAAGGGCTCTGGTCTGGAATCCATCAATTACAGGCCTATTACCCTACTGCCCATCCCCGGCTTCGCACATGTGCTCCTCTTCAGACAGCAGCCCCTGTTAATGAGGCATTGTCGCCCTTAACAGTCAGGGTTCACAGCTTCTCGCTCCCCCATTGACGCCATTCTCCTCTTCACGGAACTGCAGCGGAAGTTTAACCGTCCTCTCCCCGTCGCCTATGTTGATCTATGGGCTGCCTTTGATTCTGTTGTCAAACACGTCCTGTGGAAGGCCCTACAATGCGTGGGTATCCCAGGCACCCTGCTGAGCCTAATTGAGGAGCTTCACAGTCACACCAGCACCAAAATTCGGCTCTGGCGGGTTCTCACAGAGGAGTTCTCTCATCCGGTGTCTGACAGGGCTGCACTTTTCTGTTGCACCATGGACTGGATCCTCACACATTCTTCTGCACACTCCTGGGGCCTTGTCAGCGACTCCCGGGTAACCGATCTCGTCTACGATGACGATGCCATCATGCCGGGCTACAATTCTCAGGCACTTCATCGATCGGCTACCCAACTAGGCAGGCACATCTACCGGCCGAAGACGAAAATCCAAAACCTCAGCAGGGACCCCTCTGCGCTGAGCATCACCGCGAATAGCAACCTTGCTGCAGCCACAGAGAACTTGTCTAACTCGGCAGCAGACAGTCCTCTGACGTGCGCAGCAGCCACGACATCACCTGTAGGATGGGCTTAGCGGCTTCCCCATGCACTCGCGTTAAGTTATTAAGTTATATATTAAGTTATCATTGGTGTAGGTGTCTGATGGCGAATAAAGAAGAAGATGAAAAATGGACAGTAGTGTAGGTCAGTAACAGTTTGTTGGTCATAATACCTCTGCTATTTATTAGTGTCCCTATTTAATAGTGTCCAGCTGGACACATATATAGGAAAATAAAACAAACCAGCTCACAAAATTTATGAGTACAGCCATGTGCCATACAAGATAAACTTGGTAACATCATTACAGAACCAGATCAAAAGAAAGAGAGATGGAGTGAATACGTGGCAGAACTATATGAAGAAGATAACTATACAGCCCAAATCTAAAATACAAGTGAGAAAGAAGTAGGAGAGGAAGACACACAGATAGGTCGAGAAGAATTTGAGTGGGCCCTTCGCAGGATGCCAAAGCAGTAGGTATAGATGACGTACCAATAGAACCTCTAGAAGCTTCTTTCAGCTGGTACACTGCTATCTCACAGGAAATTGGTCGGTGGATTAAACTGCAACAGTAATAATCCCACTCCCAAAGAAATCCAATGCCACTGAATGCAGAAATTTCCAAACATTAAGCCTGATATCACATGCTTCCAAAATCCTCCTGGCAATAATCAGAAAGGGAATAACAAGCCACATAGATGGGCTGTTGAAAGATAATCAGTTTGGGTTCAGAAGAGGATCAGTTACCAGAAAGGCAATTAACATATTGAAGTTCCTTGCGGAGAAAATGATAGATCAGAGAAGACCTCTGTACATCTGCTACATAGATTATGAGAAAGCGTTTGATAGAGTGTTCTGGAAGAGGCTTTTTGAGATCCTCAAACATACCGAAATTGAAAAACCAATCCTCCGGCTGATCCAGAACCTATACACAAACCAAAAGACCATCATATCTCTAAGAGAAGGACCCACGGACGCTGTACCTATAAGAAAGGGAGTAAGACAGGGCTTTCACCTGGCCTGTTCAACGCGTACTCTGAGGTTATGATGGCTGAAGTATTGAAGAAATGCAATCTGGGGGTAAAGGGCGAACAACTGGAGGCAATAAAATACGCCGATGACCAAGCCATTATAGCAGAGACAGAGGAGAATCTAAAAATAAAATGCTCAATGAAATTAGCAACACTGCAGACAGCTATGACATGAAAGTGAACATTGAGTAGACCAAGACAATCATCATAGCCAAAGAACCAACCAGTGTAAGAGTGACAATAAAAGGGAAAGCAGTCGAGCAGGTATTATAATTCCCATATCTTGGTCAAACCATAACAGAAGATGCACAGTGCTTTAGAGAAATTTGATCTAGAATTCCAATGGTAAAGAAAGTGTTTAGAGAGAAACCAAGAATCCTTACATCCAATAACATTAGTATGTCTCTAAGGAAAAGAATCTTATACACATATGTTTGGAACGTGGTAATGTATGGCTCTGAAACATGGACTATAAATAAAAGAGAGGAAAAAAACTTGGAGGCTTTTGAGATGTGGTGTTACTGAAAGATGGAAAAAGTGAAATGTACCAAGAAGAAATCAAATGAAAAGGTCTTGGCGGAGATGGGAGAAGAGAGAAAGTTGATACGGAAGATAAACAGAAACTGACTTGGCTGGTTGGGACATAATCTACGGAGTGAGGGCTCAGTCAGAAAGGTCTTGGAGGAAATTATGCAAGGCAGGAGAGGGAGCGGAAGACCTGGAAATGCCTTTTTGTCTCAGGCTTGCGGAGATATGGCTGTGAAGACGTATGCTGAGCTGAAGATGGCTGCAGAGGATAGGCCAAAATCCATGAGTTTGTTGACCAGTCCTAGGACTGAATGACCTGATGATGAGCTGGAAACATAACGACAACTATTTTAATCTTGCAATATAACAATTGTAACAATACAACATCTTTCTCTTATTCAACACTAAGCCTCCAAGTAGATTGTAATTAACATAGCAATCAGGCGTCCGCTGGAAATGACTTTTCAGCTGGCCAATCCTTTCACTACCGAAGCATCATGGATCATAGAACAGCCTTCCTGTTGATTTCAATCAACATTGAAAAACTCTCAACACAAGACCCAGATCAGCTGATGATCTGTCCAAACCTTCTGGAAACATATAATATGGATGACGAGTTGAGAAGAACAGCAATGCAATCCACATGGCCGAACATTCGAAACATGATGTCTGACGCGGTGCCCAGGACAGGGGAAGTAAGTAAAAGTAAGATTAATATAACAAAATAAACATATTTATGTTTTACATCGTAGAAACATTTTTGGTTTTTTAGCTGGTTTCTCAGTAAATCTACTTTACTTTACCCCTCCACTGATGCCATAAAGTGTAGTGGGGAGCTGTAGGTATCGTATGGGCCAGATGTGCTGCTGTGAGCCCAGGCTGGTATAGGATATATTCAGTGTTGTCTTTAAAATTTGCCTTTGGGTATCCCCTATATCTGAACTCTGAACTACTGTTGTATGTTTTTAATGGAACTGATGATACAGGACAAGTGGACGGCAAGTATTTGTTAAAGGCCTCTGCTCCACCAGAAGCTGAAAGGGTTTGATTGACTGACTTTGTGTACTCTTTAATTTTATGGAGTATTAGCAGAGCAATTAGAGTGCTTGTCTCTTACAACAATAGAGTCTGGTTCAATTTCCGGTCGCAACATTTTCTAGTCTACCCAGCTGTAAATGAGTACCTGACTTACAGGAAGGAAGAGAACATTGCCCTTCCTCAGAGAAAAGCTGAGGCCTAGTACAATGAAGTCTGTAACACTTCATAGCAATGGACTCTTTTCTAAATTTGTTATTAACATACCATTTTGGAATCACCATCTAATAATATAACAATATTGAATGTGACGTCGTCCATCTATATCTTGACTGGCACAACTTTCTTGGTTGAATGAACTACTGTACTGTATTTCTTTGATTCTATGACACACATTTTTCCTATTTAAACGTCTCTAAAATTGGAGTGTATCTTACAAACAAGCATCTTACCATGGCTGTTAAAAGAAAGTTGTCTGGCGTCAGATTGGCGGGAGTTCAGGTGTCATTGTCAACGAATATGCAAATTTTATATTGCAATCTCCCGTGTTCCGTTGTTATAATATTGTCAGATCATTTAAATTTAGTTAATTTTTATCCCTTATTATGCTCAGTATGCAGAACGACTTAAGCCCAGAGTTGGCAAGACAGTGTCACGCCGGTTGGGCAGCTTTCTCTTCAATAAAGCCGGTGCTGGACAACATCCACGTCCAGAGTCTGTGCAGCTCTCTATTCAACTCAACAGTACTGCCTGCAATATGCTATGTGGAAGAAACATGGACACTCACGAAGGAGATGAAGTCCAAATTTAGAGTGACCCAAGCCTCCCTAAGAGACACTTGGTCAGCCACATGCTTCATAGCCAGCGCACAAAAGGCCCTTTATAACTCGCACATACGTCAATGCAGTTATTTATACAGACAAGATGAAACATCGTGCAGAGGGGGAAGGGGGGCACTTACTGCAAAGAACGGATGATCAATGGACCACAGCAACATGGTACCACAGAGACAAGAAACGACCACTGGGACAACCACCACCACGTTGGTCCAACTCCTTTGCATCCCGCAACAACATTCACGATGCCACAGATGGGCGACTCGTTATCCACTAGTCCACCATGGCCCAAGACAGAGACCGTTGGAAGAGAAGTTGGGACCCGCAACGATGTAACCGCCGCTGAAAAACGGGTCATCCAGTAATCCCTTTTTGCTGTAAAAATGTTATTTTAAAAAATGCACCATAAAACTGCGTTAAAAATAATAATTTTATTGTATATGGAGAAAAACATGGAAATAGAGAAGCAGGGTGAAAGTCTGACATTAGCGAAGCAAATGTTCGTTGCTGGAGAAATTATCATATTTCCATATTTTTGTGCAAAGCTCTTGATGGCTCATAGGACAATATATTATGGGAAAATGCAGTTATAAAGGGCTCAACGTGTTATTCAGAAGAATTGGACTCTGAATATATATATACCACCTAATAAATAATTTGTTCTTAGTAAATTGATTGATGTTATTAATTTTTGTGTGTGGTAATTATGCGTCTTAAAATTGCATCTTGTAATTTTGTGTGTTCTCTGTGTTGAAATTAGGGGATGCATCTTACAATCAATGGCGTCTTCAAATGACAGAAATTTTATAGGCCTTTACGCCATACTTACAAGTTCAGCTTGAGAAAGGATTATACAATGGTAAGATGCTTTTTGGAGCATTCAGCAAGCCCAATTCAAATACACATCTATTTCTTTCAGCAAAGTGCATTCATCAATTTCAGAGTGCCCATTATTACACCGTTTTTGTCCGTTGTTTAGTGTATATGTTTTCAGTTTTTAGAAAAATACTTGTTTTGTGACTAATGCCACTGACACAGTTTGTTATCAACTGACACTCACCTCACTTTTAGGGGAAACAGTACATTTACGATATTAGAAATATATGTACAACAAAAATATGTCTTTAGTCTTATTCAACATATCTTGGACTAGAGCGGTACCTAGGATGAAACAAATAGAGCCACTGTCATCTTGTAAGCATGTCATAAATGGTGACTAAAGTTGGTTGTGCTCAAAGCTGGCAACCTCATAATGTAAAAAACATTGCCATTATAATCAGCCACTGCATGAGCTCGGATATCAAAGCTGGCTGCTTGCATCAGGATCAGTGTCTCATAATGAACCAAGATACTATTTCACCTCCAAGTGGCAGCCCTGGAAACAGACTGAAACCATGCAGCCTGGCTAAGAGATTAAGGATAAAGAGGGAAGACAAACCCAGTCCCAAAAATGTTATGTGGAAATCGGATATGCCAGGCCAAAAGGCACAGATATGGCAGCTTATGCCACAAATGTCCTTTACATGATAAATGCAGAAGAAGAAGGAAAAAACACAATGCTTCACACTGGAAATGCTTGGAAAAAAGCTTCCATTAAAAGTGGCCAGCTGTAGCAGTGAGTCACATGAGAGTGAAAAGGTGAATGAATGAAGCAGTGGCCATTGTTAACTTGGTGGCCATTGTTAACTTCAACATGAAGACATTTTAATACTGGAGGTTCATCAACTATAAATGAAGTGATGATAATACACATGGGTGAGTTTTTGTTTTTGTTTTTTTGCGTTCGCCTTATTTATCTATTCCCTAAGGCGTGTGTGCGTTACACTGTGGTTTTTATTTTGCGCCTATCGGCCCAGTGCATCCAACTGCAGCATGCATTTTATGTAAGGGTCTGCTTCCTCCTGCATTTTCTAAGGGTTTGCTTCCTCGGGGTAACGACCGGTGCTGTGATGGGGATCGAACCCAGCACCTTCTGGTTGTGAGCCGTGCCACTTAACCACTAGGCCACGCCGTCCCCTTCCACTTGGGTGAATGAAACATTGCTGTTGTTATTGATCCAGCTGCACTCTGGCTCTCACTCTTCTACCCAATACCAAGCAGTAGTATCTGCTGAGACTATAGCTCATTCTTACTGCACTAATCACATTAAAATACGAAGAATAATAGGAAGGATCGTCTTGTCACAACCATTGAATAAAAGCAGTCAATAACATTCACCATTTTTTTTTAAACAATAACATTATCACCCCAACAAGCTAACAAGTCCATGTAAACTATATCAAAAACTATAAATTTGTAAGATCTGCATTTTGAAGAAATAATATATTATAAACAAATAGCCTATAAAATCTATATTCTATTGACAAGTAGAATCAAAAGCTAGAAGAAATATCTACATTGAAAATGTCATACAGAATAATAACATGATAGAAGTACAGCAAGACAAAGAACATGGATTCAGAATGTATAGGATATTACTTACAAAAATTATTTGAAGTTATATGAATATATTTATTTAATTGTAGAAAGCACATACTTGGAAAGCCAGTCATCTCTATGAGCTAACAAATAGAGGACATACTTACTGTTTCAAGGTTTAACAGTGTAAAGTAAAGTATTATTGTTATAATTAACAGTGTACAAGTATAAAAAGTTGAACTAGAAAAATCTCATGAATTAATCCACAATTATTGCCTTTTGATTGTGAACGGGATATCATCAGAATCACTCTATTAGTCCCATTAGATGTTCATGTGATATTTTGCATTCTTCTGTAAAAATTCCATCTCTGAGGACTCCAATGATCTTATTTACTTATTGTTTGCTGAGACCTCTTTAATGAAGCCTGTATTTGTTTAGGGCTCTTAATCCTTGCTTTGGAAGGTACAAAATGGCTAGCTATGACATGAGTGGATAGCAGTCTTGGAGACCCCAAACTTTCAGGATCTTGTGTGAACCTACTGTCCTGGCTAGGCTGGTAAGGATTATGTGGACCTACTGTCCTGGCTAGGCTGGTAAGGATTATGTGGACCTACTGTCCTGGCTAGGCTGGTAAGGATTATGTGGACCTACTGTCCTGGCTAGGCTGGTAAGGATCTCATGTGGACCTACTGTCCTGGCTATGCTGGTAAGGATTATGTGGACCTACTGTCCTGGCTATGCTGGTAAGAATCATGTGGACCTACTGTCCTGGCTATGCTGGTAAGAATCATGTGGACCTACTGGCCTGGCTATGCTGGTAAGAATCATGTGAACATACTGTCCTGGCAATGCTGGTAAGGATCTAATGTGGACCTACTGTCCTGGCAATGCTGGTAAGAATCATGTGGACCTACTGTCCTGGCTATGCTGGTAAGGATTATGTGGACCTACTGTCCTGGCTATGCTGGTAAGGATTATGTGGACCTACTGTCCTGGCTAGGCTGGTAAGGATCATGTGGACCTACTGTCCTGGCAATGCTGGTAAGGATCTCACATGGACCTACTGTCTTGGCTATGCTGGTAAGGATCATGTAGACCTACTGTCCTGGCTAGGCTGGTAAGAATCATGTGGACCTACTGCTCTGGTTTTGCTGGGGTTTACAAAAATGAAAGAGCTGCCACTCTGACCTCAAAGACACACATAATGCGGTCATTTGAAATGAATAAAGGTGACATTTTGAGGTTGATTAACAACCGTCTCTTAAATAATCATACAATGATCCAGGAATCAGCAATCCACAAATTGCAAAGTGTTGGGTCTAGTACAGAGCAACGTTTGAGAGGATGGAACAGGACTGTGTTCATTGATTCTTTCCTTGTTATTCATCTTTAGCTGTCTTTCTAGTGTTGATTTCCCATAATTTAGCTATTGTAGTATTGATTTCCCATCAATAGCTGTCTTTCTGGTGTTGATTTCCTATCATTAGCTGTCTTTCTAGTGTTGATTTCCCATTTGCTATTTGCCTTTCTGGTATTGATTTTGAATCACTAGCTGTCTTTCTGGTGTTGATTCGTCCAAAAGCTGGGCTGGCCTTTGCTTTCTATTAGCCAGATCATCTAATCATTGATCTCAACATCGTGCCTTTGAGGAAGGTGCATTTGTCCACCATATTTGAGTAGCATTGGCTAATATTCTTGTGAGAAACCACAGCGAAAACATTGACTGTCACTTGCAACATTTTATACTTGTTTTATCACACATTTAAAAGCAAATTACAAATAACATGAACAATAAAACTTGTAACAAATATCTAGACATTTACTAAATATAGAAAGTTGGATTTCCTAGAAAAAGAGCAAGTAGATCTGGATTTAAAAACAAGTTTGGTTCTTAAAAGATGTTCGTAAATCCAAAATTATCATATATATATATATATATATATATATATATATATATATATATATATATATATATATATATCCTTTAGCACGCCACATTTTTTTGGAAACAAATTTGACCTAATTAATTTTCTTAATTAGTCACTATGGTAGTCGTTTTTCAAAATTTTTAATTTTTATGTTTGTTTGTCAATAAATATGATTTTCTGGCGTGTAGACACACAATAGGATAACAAACATGTGGGTGTTATTGTTGTTGTTTGTTAGTTTTTGAGATACAAAAAGATGAAGTTGAAAATTTATGAAAATCTCAGAAAAAATTTGGGCTCGACCACTAGGCCTAGTCGCTTTGATAGAAAACCAAGGAAACCATAACAATGTATCGATACTGTGTTTACAATATCGACACAACTGTTAGTTTCCAATTCAAACGTAGTTCTTTCATTTAAACAAACAAAATAAACAGATCTACTCGATAAAGATCTTTCCCAACAACCTACTTCCCCTTTCGCAAAAAGTCGGCTTGCTCCAAACGGCGTATACAAAATTAAAACTTTTCAAAAGCCATTTGTAATCGAACATACGATAATTTAACAGGCAAAATATCGTGTATATATGGAGCATGTATTCAGCAGTAAAAAATGTATGTTGGGAGTGACTCCGTACAAAAAATTTTTTTTTTTTCCGTACACCGTTTTTGTAGGCCTAGTGTGTCGGCTAGCACTCGACCATGGCGTGCTAAAGGATATATATATATATATATATATATATATATATATATATATATATATATATATAAAGACTTGATCAAAAATTTATTAACAAGCAAAATTTTTAAAAGTCAGTTTCAAATTTACCGTAACCCTTTACACCTGGCAGTGCTCGCAAAACGTCTATTTCCATTCGATCAAGCTGATACTAACTTCTAACACATAGAATTTCAGGTTTTGATGTCACCTACAAGATGGTGGATTGTTTTGTGTATAGCGCTATTTCCGGCAGGCCTGTGTTTACAAGTGTGATGATTCTTCAACCTTGTAAATTTTTTCACATTGGAAATCAGATTTAAAGACCGGAAGTTTTATTATTTGATCAGACCAATGATCATGCATCTGCATTTCACATAGATATTCAATCCACATCCGATTGAACTCTGACAACAGTTGAAACGGACTGTGGCAATCATAGTGATGATTTAACTCATTCACTCCCACGAGCCGATACAACGGCTTCCGGTTTTTTCTAGAAAACCCAGAAGCCGGTGTATCGGCTTTTGTTACTTGTGTTCACAAAATCACATATTTTCCCATTCCTAGTTCTCCTAAATGTTTTATTTTGGTTATTGGCGGAAGTCCAGATTTTGCACTTTTTCATTCCGGAAGAGTTAGTTTGAGTTTCGTTGAAAAAATGTTTAGTTTCGTAACTTGGAAAATATAATTTTTTTTCGGAGAGCAACTTTGAAGCTATCCCATGCACCTTCAGCCACACCAAATAGAGTTTTTTCAGTACAAGCTCAGGAATAGATAGATTATATTATTGCTAATGGTAGTGATGATGAAGATATCGATCGTTATGATAGCGCTGTTTCAATTTATTTATCTAGTCTTAGTTCTACGTCGAGCGATGAAAGTAAAACTAAGTCTACTGACGAAGGGGCGGTGCCCTCTTTTGTCTCAAGCAATGGTAATAACAGTTCACAAATTCAGTAAAGGTTCAAGATCCGACACAATCATTCTAGTGTGTATAATATTAATGTGTATATATATATTTTGAATACAGCAGGAACATTCTTTCCGTGTGCGCGTAAATTGTAAACACTCACGCTGATGTTGATCGGAGCTTTTATTTTTTAGCCCGTTTTCAACTTCACGTGCCTTCAGTAAAATGTAAATACTGTGAAAACAACTGCACTAAATTAGGTGCAACTTTCAGAACATCGTCCTTTGAGGATTTCCGTCAATAGAAATTCATTACGTTATTTGTATATTGGTTTAGAGCTGAATAATGTATTGATGAGGGGAACATTTTGGTTCATAATTTTTAAAAATAACAAAACGATTATGCAACTTTAATTCATCAAACACAAATTTACACCTGCATTTGTAAAATATATGTATTCCATTCTATTCTAGCCTCAATTGTGAACAGTTTGGTATATAATACGTGTTATTTTAGTGAACGTCTATTGAAGACAAATAGATCGCAACTAAGTGATGCTGTTTTTCAGTTTTACATAAAAATAAAATTGTGTCCAGAGGTCCAAAATATTTGGGAGTGAATGAGTTAATTCAGAAGTACCCATGACAGCATGAAAAGATCCACAAAAATTTACTAGGACATTATAAGAAAGGTATGTGTAACGGAACTGGCGGACATATCAGCGAAACAGCCAACGTGGTGAGTAAAAACAATTATTAATTATAATCCTTCCTAACTGCCAGCTCAGCATGAATGCCATTTAACACTTCATTACTAACATATCATCTTTATTATGAATACTTAATGTCACAGATAGTTTAATTATGTTTCATATGATGTTTAGATTGTAATTTTAGCTACATTTTTTCCATATTAATTTTTTAAAATTTGAATAAACTTTGGCGTAAGGAATCCCGGAACTTGGACCAGACTGAAAGAGGCAAATCTGCTAATTTAACCAAGGCTGGAAGGGTTAATGAATTTTTATTTTTATTAAAACTTTGACATATGAAATTTCTGCATTTCATCTGGACAGAAGACAACAGATTAGCAAGATTAGTCCAGAAAGGTTAATAGTAATTTCTTTTATTTTGAATGAAACTATTTGACATTTGGAGTTGCCTCTCTTGCGAACGACACAAACTGAAAAAATGTATCCAGCACTGGAAAGGGTTAACTTTGAATAAAACAAATCAGAAATATCTGATTGGGCTAAGTACAAAAAAAACAAAACAAACATGCATATAATAAAAGATGTCTGTAATGAATAATCCACTACACCAATTTTCCACATTACTGGGTATTACAGAATCTGTATTAATATTCGTACAATGAAGTCTCTTTCGTACAATAAAAATGAAGTCTCTAACACTTAATCCCCGACAGCAGTGTCTGCTAAGGGACTACTACCATAACATCTTATTAATGGTCTACTTAAATAAACAGGCCAACAAGAAAATTATTACACTTCATAAATGTTTGTTAGCTAGTCAACCTGGCAAACTAAAGTCTCCAGCACTTCATCACTTATGGCAGTATCTGCTATGAGACAATCTTTTATCTGTAAATTTGCTAAATGCCTCCATAACAAATATACTTTTTCTCCAGATACTCATCAATGCCATATTTTCCACCCTCCCGGCCAATCCCTGATTCCTTCCATCCTCCAAATGTTGCCTCCGCAGCAGAAAGGAGTCCCTCGTTAACTCCAACCAGACCATACTCTAGCTGCTCTGAGATCCTCCAAGCCTGAGCAATGTCCGACGTGTAAAAGTAACCTATAAACAGAATACAGGAATCAGATTAAGTCAGGATGGAGAATTCATAAATACAATCACTTATTTGAGAAAAAACAAAAGACTTCATGGGATCAAGATGCTGAGCAGCGCATGAGCTGCAGCGATTAGCGACCCATAGCTGTCTGATAGCGTCAGGGCCAGCGAACCAGATCTGCCAAGACCCTTCTACACCTCCACGCGGAGATCCTGGATAACAGGCTGCAGCAGGGCTGACTGTCTAAGAAGAAGGGATCGAAGAAGGAATGCTAACCTGGTACTAAAAAAATGCTTGCTGAAGTCGGATGTGTTGGACCGAACGGTGCAAATATCGCAGTCAAGCTGTAAACTAGGACACAACACATTCCGCTCTCTGGACTACATTCTGATACTTAGGCTGTGTCAGGGTTTGGTAATGGGAGATTAAGAACGAACGAAGCCAAGCCAAATGACTTCATCAAAATCTATAAGACTTTGCATATCATTATATTAATCAAAACTATAACAAGTAAACATTTTTAAAAAAATGCGTTTTGGTACAAACTTTTATTTTAATTATCCTAGACATGATAGATAGGTTAACAGATCGAATTTGTAGAAGTTGTGTTAAAAATTCTGCTCTCTGGGGAATTTGGTTAAAATAGGAAAATAGAAGTCCTTGTAAATGGACAATATGAAATTAATATTTACCACACGTCTGTCGCTTCAAAGCTACGGAAAAAACATAAATTGCATTGCGAAAGTCGCTAGTATACAACGACTATATAGTCATATGTTTACCGTGTATAAACTTCCAGACTATAGCTATAGTAACGGCTGGACATACAGCATTTGAGTTAAAAAATAGGACCAGCTTCCTTTCTGTCTGTTCATTTTGCCCGGGAACAATGTTTGGGATTTTACAAGGATTTTTGAAGTGATAATTCAATTTTTATGCAAGACATGGAAGATTCTGCCATTTTTGAGGATATTGTTATAGATGGTAATTTTGACGATGAGGAGTTTATCGAGTTTATTTTGTTTATTTAGAAGTAATAAATACATTTGTAAGGGAAACATAACAGATATGACGATCATGTAAGGAACACTATCAGTGTTCTGTGACAACTTTTAATTCTGAAGATCCAGATTCCCCTAAAAATTGATGTATAAATGTTTGTGCTGTTTTTTATTTTCACCTTCATCTTCTTGTATATGAGAAACTAACATACACACAGCAAAAACAATAACATGTTCTTTATTCATTGATGTCTTTACACACAAACAAATCATATCTACAGATAATCAAATAAAAAAGATTCAGGCTATCAAAATCAACAGCCTAGAAAAATGTGCAGCACTGAAAAATATTTCAGTGACAAATTGGGTAATTTTTATTGAGTGTGGTAAAGGTTAAATAAAAGCTTGTACACAAATTTGTAAACAATGTGAAATTCTGAGGCTAATAAATTTTCAAACAAGGTAGTGATGACAACTGGTGAGGTTTGATTCCAGAAAGGTTTTTACTGAATTTTCAACAACTAGAGTAGTGAAACATAGAGGTGCAGAAATCTATGTTGTCTACCCAGATCAAGAAACTGAAACCACCAGTTCATCCACAGGAAAGTTCTGTTCAAACTACTCGGCTGAAGTTTAGGACTACTGCTGCAGAAATAATAAATAACACATCAAGTCAATCTCAGTCTGTTGTTTTCCTTACAGATACATTAGTCAGTTTTGTAAGCACTCACGAATGATAAACTAACATCTTTAAAAAAACTTTTGGCGAAATAAAAGCCAAAATAACGGTAGTGCTAAACTGGATACCATCACACTGTGGCATACCAGGAAATGAGATAGCAGGCAGGTTAGCAAAAAAGTGAACAACACGAGCACAAAAAGAACAATCAACTTCCAGGAAAATGTGGCAAGAAAGGGGAAGATTGAGTAACTTCAAGGCAGGAAGTTGTCAACAAAGTATGTTTGTTAGTGACAATGAGCACAAAAACAAGTAGACAACGAGCACAAAGACAAGTATTTTTCTGCACTCAGAAAACATATATAACAAACAACAGAAAAGTAATAGGCAGCCTGGTATCAAACCACAGACTTCCAAATTATGAGAGCTACAAGACAGAAATGAGATACTCTTCCAGCTCATAGGTGACAAAATTGGTCATCAAAATCTAAAAATGGCAGAAAGTTGTAAAGAGTTAATTTATTTGATTTTGAACAAAACTTTGATGTACGGAATACCGGCACTTGGCCTGAACTGAAAGACACAAATCAGAAAAATTATGCAGAACTGTAAAGAGGTTCATTCGATTTAAGTTTTTGTTTTTTAAAATATGGTTAAAACGCTTTCTTCTGTAGTTTTATTTAATATAATTAACTTGGTCATGAAAGGACGCCCGAGTGGTTTGCCGGGGTCTTTAAAGTATGACAAGGACAAGAATAACACCACTGCCTCACAGAGAGCATGTTGTAAGGGGCAACTAACTGTGACATGGCACAACATTGGCCATGGTTAGGTGGTTTGCTTAGAGCAGCATAGGTGGCCCCTAACAGGCTGCAGGTCTACTTTGCTCTAGTGTTTGAGTCTATTAAGATGGACTCGCACATTAGTTAACTACCCTCTGTAAGCGCTTGTTCCAACACAGCGGAGTATTAAGCTGCTCGAGCTTAACCCGCTAAGCAGGAAACACTTCTCCCGGCTACATCCAGCTCATACCAAAGCTGGGACCTGCACAGGGGCATCTGTCCCTGTAGAAGTACAGATCGACTAAGAACTAAGATGAAAGGATTAATTGTAACTGCTTGGCTACACTAATTATACAAAACTATGACAAGTTTAGATTCTCACAATCAATAAGCTTAATCAAAGCAATAGAAAATATTTACCAGCCAGGCCGGAGCTCACACTGTTTGCAATAGAAATTGCCTCGTCTTCAGTGTTAAACCTGCAGACAAAAATCAAGTATTTATAGAATAAATTAGTTGAGATTGAAAGAAATTCAAGCAAGATATAATTGAAGAAACATAAACAGCAATGTAAGACAAACATCATTCACCTTTGCTATCTCTATCTTCATCTTGGTGTATTCCCTCTATTGGCATGAATTTAAAACTTTGATTGTTTGTCTATGAAATTGAAATGCTTGACTTCATCTATGCAACGACATGTCCCCTCACTCTAGCCGAGATGTCCCAGCCTGTTGTCCCACTCAGCAATGTCCTGTCCTCTCACTCTAGCCGAGAAGTCCCAGCCTGTTGTCCCACTCAGCAATGTCCTGTCCCCTCACTCTAGCCGAGATGTCCCAGCCTGTTGTCCCACTCAGCAATGACCTGTCCCCTCACTCTAACCGAGAAGTCCCAGCCTGTTGTCCCACTCAGCAATGTCCTGTCCCCTCACTCTAACCGAGAAGTCCCAGCCTGTTGACCCACTGTGCAGCACTGATCTGGTGATATCATAGGAGACTGTTGTTGTTGTTTAATGCCCACAATGAGTAAATTCCCTCTTTTGTGCGCCCTGAAAAGGGTGATACGTGGTGGGTTGTAGTAGCTTTCCTCACATCCTGATGAAGGTGGACAGTGGTCCTCTAGGTGATTATGCTTGGCTTGGCTTCATCTATGTGATGCTCACTACTACGGGATCACATCGATCTACATCTCATCAGCCAGACTGCCTTGAAAACAGCCTGTTTGCAGGCCATAGTCTTGGTCAGTATATTGTGCCTGAACCTGACGTAACGTCCTGGTCAGTATAATCATAGAAGGCTCTAATATGTTATCTTACAAGAAAATGCACTGAGGTTCAATTATGCAAAAGAATGACGAAATATCTGGAAAACATTTCATTTACACAGGACAAAACGGAAAGAATAATTATCAAAACATAAAAAATCTCCAATAATACCTCAAGATACAAAAATGGGGAAATCTTTCATGCAAATGTAGAAATGGTTCATATAATTGACTTCATTGCACCTGGACACCTCTATACATGCTCAGTCCCTTCATAGCACAAAGTGCCAATGACAAAGCACAAACTCCGCAGCTCTCGCAGTAACTCCGAAATTTTCTCCTGACTTCATTAGGTATTCATTTACAGATGAGTCGACTGAAAGAAGCAGTCATACCATGAAAAATCCACAATATGCCCTGTCTACCAAACTGAGCCATGACATGATTTGAAGCTGGTATGTTGGGCTTGTAAGCCGAGATCACAATACCATGGCCATTTTAATGGAAAAAAAAGAGTAAGACACTAAATATACCTTTTAAAAACAGACTTCATATCTGCCAGAACTTACTTGATAGCTGCAGCTACAGGCCCAAAAATCTCCTCCTTTGCAATTTTCATATTTGTGGTCACATGCGAAAGCAGAGTTGGTTGGTAGAAGTTGCCTCCCAAGGAATCTCTGCCACCACCACACACAACACTTGCTCCGTTACCAACAGCATCCTTAACGAGACCATCAACCTGTCAAAGAACGAGCAAAGTCAAGGTCAGAGACCAGTTCATTGTTGTGGTTTTTGAATGACTACAATGAATAGGATTACTCTTTTGTGCGCCCTAAAAAGGGCATTACGTAATGGATTGTATCAGCTTCCCTCACATCCCGAGCGTGCTGATGAAGGTCGACTGTGGTCCTCCAAGCGGTTGTGCTATGCTTGGCTTCATCTGCATGTCACTTACTACTATGGAGATCATGTCGATCCGTCACCTCATTAGCCAGGCTGCCATAAAAACATCCATTTCCAGGAAGGGCTGAGTGGAAGCCGAGGTGAGGGTCTTGGCCAGTATATTTTGCCTGACCCTGACTAACATGTCTGATCAGTATGTTGTGCCTGACCAGACATAAGTCTTCCTTCCCAAGACCAATTCATACATTTCAATATTTGAGTTAAACCCAGATTACTGAACAGATAAGCGTAGTGGTAGAGCACTCACTTTTTGTGGCAAAGCTACCAGGTTCAACTCCAATTATATTATCAGCACACTCCAGTTGACCCATCTATAAACTGTTCCCAACTTACTGTCAGTAGGGGACATGCAGAAATCAGTGTAGGACATACATAAATGAGTAGAGGACATACATAAATCAGTGGAGGACATCCATAAACCAGTGGAGGACATACATAAATCAGTGGAACACATACATAAATCAATAGAGGACATACAGTCAATGATCGCCTTTTTCACGATGAACTAGCAATCTACAAATTGAAGGAGTTTACATCAAATGTGGGCCAAGAAGTGAAGGACACTTGAAAGAATTGAACAGGAGTGTGTATAGCCTGGAAGCTACAGGAAACATCAGTTGTCTATACCCATCATCAAGAGATCGAGCTTCTATAGGTATAGCAGGAGTGCATTGATGTTGGTTCCGTGTAACATAACGTCCTCTGTGGATAAGTACCAATAACTGATCCAAAATATATTTATGATGTAATTGGCTTGGCTTCGTTCGTTCTCAATCTCCCACTACCAAACCCTGAAAGGGCTTAAGTAGCAGAATGTAGTCCAGAGAACGGAATGTGTTGTGTCATAGTTTACAGCTTGACTGCGATATTTGCACCTTTCGGTCCAACACATCCGACTTCAGCAACCATTTTTTGAGTATAGAGTTAGCATTCCCTCTTCGATCCCTTCTCCTTAGCTAGTCTACCCTACTGCAGCCTGTTATCTAGGATCACCGCGTGGAGGTGTAGAGGGGTCTTGGCAGCTATGGTTCGCTGGCCCTGATGCTAGTAGTCAACTATGGATCGCTGACCACTGCAGCTCATGCGCTGCTCGGGATATTGATCCCTATGATGTAATTGAGAAGATACTCATCGCTGCAAGAAAAGGCGAGCTGCACAAACTGACAGAATTCAAGATGACCCAATCACTGCGATGTGCACATTTGTGTTGCTTAGAACGGACTGTAGTTAAATGCGGTCAGATCCGAAAACACATGTCTGACACTGTCACCATCTTCGCTTGCGATGGGCAACTATTATAAGAACAAAATAGATTAGACAGCAATGCAAATTCTTTACATCTTTCTCTGCACAGCGTCATTAGCCCTCTTGACAGAGGACCTTCTCCTGTTTTGGATGGTTGAGTTATAGGTTTCATTTTGACTGATTTTTTCTATATTTGTTGACATTTTTATGTCTTAAGCCTACCAGACCTGAGGCACTGAATCTAACTGTCCCCCATACCTGGGCTCCTGAACATTAAAGAGAAAAAAACCAACATGATGTAGAAAAATTTTAGTTACATGCAAACAAGTGGTTAGAATAAGATGTAACTTGGAGACATTGTAGAAAATAGGTTTACCTTTCATCTGGCGTCAATATTCCACCTTTGTGTGCCAATCCACCCAGCAAAAGGCCAAGAATCTGTCTCGAGTCATAACATTTCGAAATCCGGGAGTAAACCCAACAAAGAGCCCTCATTTGTCCAATAATCCTGATAGCTGGGCTTTATACATGAGTATTTCATATAGATCCTCAGTCCAAGAAAAGCCTTCATCTCATCACTCGAGCTCTCACTGTCTGTTTCACTTGAACTGGAAAAGTATTCTTGATTAAATTCCGACTCCTCAGAGTCTGAATCAACCAAATTATTGATCACCTGTTGGACTGTCATAAACCTAGACTTACTTTGCTTTCCTGTTGAAGTGCTTGGTTCATCAGCCGCTCGTTTCATTGTCAATTTTCCTAATTTGTTCACGTTAAACCCCACAAAATCAATTCAAACATGGGGGCAGAAATTTGCAATGACTAACCATGAGGATTGACCCCGATTGGTTGGTTATTTTTAGATTCTGACGCATTTTATTCACGCACTACCCAAAGTATCGTAAGTTCGGTCCAGCGGTATAGCGGCAGTTAAGGAAATTACCAGCAAAAGGGTAAATCGGTCTGGTTGGGTTAAAGTTTCTACAGAAATTCTTAATTATAAAACTTTAACATAGAAGAATACCTTTTCTACTGCTCTCTGATTAATGAGAGGTCCTTGAGTTGTGCCAGCAGTGAGACCATCGCCAACCTTAAGATGAGTCTTGATGGCTGTGCCCAATGCTTCAATAAACCGATCGTACACTCCAGCCTGTACTAAGATTCGGTTGGCACTAACACAGGTCTGGGCATGAAAAAAGAAACATTCTATTGATGTAAATAAGATAACATTCTATTGCTGTAGATACAACACCATAACATTCTATTGCTGTAGATACAACACCATAACATTCTATTGCTGTAGATACAACACCATAACATTCTATTGCTGTAGATACAACACCATAACATTCTATTGCTGTAGATAGGATAACATATATATTTCAGATAAAGTAGTAGGATACAGGCCTTGGAGATGAGATGTTTCTGTAGACTTTTAAACGTCATGTAGAAAGATCGAGTTACAAATGAGGAAATACAAGATAGAATTACAACAGCATTAGGGCCTTTTGAAGACCTCTTGGCAACTGTCAAAAGAAAGAGACTCGATTGGTATGGTCACATATCGAGATCAAATGGTCTTGCAAATACAATCCTCGACGGAAAGGTGCAAGGCAGACAACGAAGAGGCCGTCCCAAAAAGAGATGGGAGGACAACATAAAAGAATGGACCAATCTCCGACCAGAAGAGGCACAGGCAGTGGCCGCTGACAGAGAAGGGTGGCATGGTGTTGTGAGGATGTCTTCATGTGTGCCCCAACGACCTCACCGGTTATGGGATGACCTGACCTGACCTGAGAAAAGAAGCGAAACGTTAATCTTCTTCTTTGTCCATATCACCTTGGGGTGCATAGACCATCAACGAACTCTCTCCAAACAGACCTGTCCTATCCTGTTTACTCCAGTTCTTTCAACTTCTTCCTGTTTCTCTCGTACTGACCTCTTTGCAGATCTTTTCTCCTTGTTGTCTTTGGCCTAGAATTTTGCTCTATATAATAATATCTTAATAATATCTTAGTAATATCATCCAAATAAAAGGACATACTTTACATTGAAGTTGAAGCATTGCATGGATTCTGACAATTTTAGAGTTCCATTTGGTTTTTGTTTCTGTTTATGTTTCTAAGAATCGACCTCCCTGCACTCCAGGCATACCCATAGGTGCTGAGTCGTTCTCGGCAAATGGTGCAGGGTATGGATGCTGATGGTCTCTGTAGCTTGCAGGTTGTACGCTCTGTTGCTCCGTCCTCTTATGCGCCCTACACCGCTCGAACCTCATTTAATGTCAAAACTTTGCAGCTTGTGGATTGCTGCTTCATCTATTGCAATGTCCTCATCTAACAGGCAGTCATTGATTGATTTCAAAATGTCATTCTTATCCATCACTAATGTGTCCATGATGGGAGCTTGTGAAGCCAAGATGTCAGCTCTTTCATTGCTGTGAACTCCAGCATGACCAGGACATTAGATCCATGTCAACCCCTGGAGATTTGAGGACTCAACAGTTGCTATCCACTCGTACCTAAGCCATCCCTTCTGTACCTTATGAAGTATGGTGTCACGATGACTGCCTTTGTTAAAGAAGCCTCAGATATCCATTTCAGTGCTGAGGTCACTGCTTCTGTCTCCATTCTCATACTGGAGGTTGTTGACATGTATACCCTACTGCACTCAGCAACGACATGTTCTCTCACTCTAGCCGAGAAGTCCCAGCCTGTTGTCCCGCTGTGCAACACTGACCTATCGGTGTATATGACAACATCACTATCCTGCGAGTTCTCCTTTATCAGCTGATTCACCTTGTGCTCTGCTCTCCCGTTGCTCTGTTCTCTACATTCCTTGAGTTAGGTTATGATGACTCTCTAGTAATCTATCATTCTATCACCAGTGCGGACTCATTCTTTCCCCTTGGCTATCGTCTCAGCTGTAGTGACATGTCTGACTGTTTTCTCTGCCTGTGACATCCATGACGCCCCTCTCTTGATTATTGATCCCTTGATGTCTGAGATACTATTGTACAGAGGGTGCCGCATGTTTGTGGTGACACATATAGGCTTTGGTTTTTAACTTGAAAAGGTCTGTCTTGCCTTGTCTATCATGGCTTTTATATCTTCAATATACCATCTGTCTTATTATGCTGCTCCCTATGTATATGAAACTCTCTAGCTCATCCAATGATATTCACCTCAGTTTGATAGGAGTTGTGTTGCTAGCCGCATCTAATTTTAGTATTTATCTTTTCTGCATTGACCACATTAATCTTCTTCTTCTTTTGTTCTACTGCTTTTGCCATGAGGCGTCACAGATAGGCTGGATGCATAGATTTCTTGTTATCGCCAAGTTGGAGGCTTGTGCAGTCATTAGGTGTATTTTCCTGAGTGTCTGAGACACTCCCAATTCACCAACATCAAGGTCATCCCATTACTTGCAGACCAGAGACCTGCATATGATATGTTCTCGCTGCAGGCTGGTCATAATGCATTCTGATTAAATGACCAATCCAGTTAATTTTTTGTTTGTGTGTTAAAAATGTCACATTAATCACGAACAATAAAATATAAAATATGGCTATATTTACTGGTACCAAGAAGGTTATGACTTCAATTTCAAGTCTGAGAGAGGGAAACGCTCACATCAGAATGATGACACTTGAAAGTCATGACTCCAATCTTAAGTCTGAGAGAGGAAAACACTGGCATCAGAATGATGACACTTGGAAGTCATGACCTTAGTGTTAAGAGGCATCAAAGATGTATTCGAAATGGAGATTGCTTTCTTCTGTAATGCTTTGTACACTGTTTCCTATCATTGATCAGATACATCACCTTCTTTCTGTTCCTTGTCACTTCAATAGAAGCACGGAGATACCACATTAGGTGATCTTTTTGCACGAGAAGTTCATATCAAAGCATTTATGTACTCTTGCAGTGGTGATCTTGTTTAGCATTCTATTGTACAAGCGACTAGTCTCCTAAGTTCCCTACTATGATTTGCATAAGAAGATACATAATTCTATTTTTTTCTCCCCAATAAAGGGCACGGAATCCACAAGTGAGATCCATCACAATGGTCCCCTAATTCCATATTTTCATGAGCAAATTTGACCAAGATAAAAACTGCTGGCCAGCAATAGTTGTAGCTCTTTTTCACCATAGTGAAAGAAAGGACGAGTGACAACAAACCTGCAAGAGCCTAATTCTATCTTCCCTTGTCAATCAAAAATATTCAGCCAAATCTCTTCACGTCTGCCAGTCCCTATGGCTACCTTGTTCTTCTGCTGGTGTTATACTCATACTTTTCTCCATGTGTTTTTAAATTTTCTTCCCATCTTTATTTTTTTCCTGAACATACAAGGACTGACTTTAGATGATAGTTGATAGAGTTCTTCAATATGAATCTAATATTCAATGGTTTCTTCATTTCCAAAGCTACTTATGCAGAGTTCCTTACTTTCATTGGTAGCATCTTGAAGTGACTCTCCCAAGTACCTGGACATACTGAAGAAGGTGGACCTGGGTTTTCTTAGCTGTTATTCAATACAAGGCTTCTCATTGAGTTCACCACAATGAGGACCGTGTTGATACCCACCATCCTGTTTCCAGATTTCCAGGTGCACTGTGTGAACATATCATGGGGATCTTGGTCAGTATGTTGTACCTGACCTTGAAGTTCGCCTTCATACCCATTTTCAATATATAAATAAAGTAAAGACCCTGTTTATGCGACATATTGGAAATATATGTTAGGCCCATGCTTACTTGACCATTGGCACACTATGGATGATGTAGTCAGCATCACGTCAGCCATCTTTACTTCCCAGACTTGTTCTAGTACCTAATTATTTTACCTGAGTCATTCCTGGAGCCGCTACAATTGTGGATTAGTCCTAGTTCGCTGACTGGGCAGCCAGTGCATTAACCATCTTCATTGGCATTAGTATATCGTTTGTAAGATTTTGGTTACTGCACAAATCGCTTCAATCAAAGTTTTATTACCTGGCCAGAGCATCTGAATTTGCATCCCATAAGTCCACTCACAGCCACATCAATGTTTGCACTGTCAAACACGATGAAAGGTGCATTACCTCCAAGCTCCAGAGACAATCTCTTGACAGTGTTTGCACACTGGGCCAGCAGGATCTAGGGACAGAAGGTGAAGGTTTAAAACTTTTGCTAACAGTTTGTCTACAATCATTTGTTGTACCTGACAACAGATGGACAGAAAAAGAGATGTTCTGCTGGTCCTACAACTTTAAGTGTCCTCTAAGTGCACATCTTTCCTAGCTACCTGCATGGAGGGCCTTGCTGATTGCAATGTCCTTTTTGGCCGCACCTTTCCAGGCTGAACGATTTTCAGCATCACTCAGTGTGTGAGCGATGTGTCATAGGCATGTTGCTAACAGGGCAGGGCTTAATCTCTCCTAAGCGATGTGTTTGTCCATTATTGGCCTGTTTGTACATTTTTCAGCAAACCCCAAAGCCGACACTGTCAGCAAACAGGGCATCAATCTCATGAAGTTTGTTCGTGTGTTGTCTGAACCATGAAAATACAACACAGGGTAACCGAAATACTATTTCAAATAGTAGACAGTCCAACTCTCACATGCATAGATCAGGGTGGGGAGAATGGTGACACAGTAGAGATTTCACTGATTCATTATGTTGGTTCCTTGACATTTCCACACTGTCGAGCGCATTCAACCAAAAGCTGCAAGACTTTACTATTCTATTTGCCAGCTCATCAGCAATAATCACTGATCACAACAGCATGCTTTCAAGGTGGACACATTTTTCCTCCGCTTCTATTTTCTGTCTCCTCACTGCAACCACCGACTGTTTACAGTGTAGCTGAGGCTTGTTGGTATATGACCTCAGATCGTCAACTTCACCAACAGATGTCTCCAAATCATACGTTATGTTTATATGCTGTACCTGGGGCTTGTTGGTACATGATCTTAGTACAACTTCACCAACAGATGTCTCCAAATCATACTTGTTTTAGATGGCCAGATATCTTCTTCTTCTTTCTTCTTCGTACACTGTCAGACATCAACTTGAATTTGTTCGAAAGCAGCTGTCATCCTGAGGCTGTCGACACTGCCATAGAGCTTGTCTAGTGTTGGCACTGGTGATGGCCACATGTGCTTTTTCTGGTCCTCGTATGTCGGGCAATTTTGCAGCAGATGTTCAGCGGTAATTTTCCCTGTACCACAGGTGCATTCGTCAGTGCCACCTATCTTCAGTTTATTGAATAGATGGTACCTCAGCCTGTTGTGGTCTTTAAAGTTGTCATGGCCTCATTCATTTCATTCATCGGGGACGGCGTGGCCTAGTGGTTAAGTGGCACGGCTCACAACCAGAAGGTGCTGGGTTCGATCCCCATCACAGCACCGGCCGTTACCCCGGGGAAGCAAACCCTTAGAAAATGCAGGAGGAAGCAGACCCTTACATTAAAAAATGCATGCTGAAGTCGGATGCACTGGGCCGACAGGCGCAAAATAAAAACCACAGTGTAACGCACACACGCCTTGGGGAATAGATAAAATAAGGCGAACGCAAAAAAAAAAAAAAAAAAAAAAAATGTCATTCATCGTTAGTTTTGCAGATGGCCAGATATGATAACACAGAAGCTGAAGATTGAGAAAAGAAAGTGGAGATGGATAGAAGAACACACCCTCAGAAAGAATCCTGGCAACGTAACCAGATATAGGCTGCATTGGAACCCAGAAGGGAAAATGTGAGTGAGGAGGCCAAAGAGTATCTGACAAAGAATTGTGGCAGTGGAGGCCATGGCAGGTAGAGTCTCATGGGAAGAACTAAAGAAGACAGCTCAAAATTGGAACAGGTGAGAGCATCTAATACAGCCTTTGTTCCAGGGAAAAAAAAGGGAATAAATTATACAAATAAATCACCTTTCCCACGGCTGTTGATCCTGTGAATGAAATCTTAGACACTAGAGGGCTCTCACACAGCAGTTTGCCCACTGATCCAGCATTGTCTCTGTTACTTGTCACAACATTAAAAACCCCCGGAGGAAGGCCGGCCTTTTCTGCAAGCTGTTTGGATAGTGATTAGCATAAAGGTTATGCTGGTTATTAAAAAAGTCTAAAATAAATATGAGAGTTGGTGAATAGAACTCAATAACTACAAAATACATTGCACCATTGGACAAATCTTGTGAAGCCAAACTGGCACTAGGAAGTACAGGTGCCATTATAAATTTAGGAATACTTGGTACTGTGAAACTTTAATGTATAAGTATGACAACTGTTCAAGCCAATTATCAGCTCTTTAGCTTTGAACAAAAGTTTGCGAGACAATAAATCAGCTCTATAGCTTTGTACAAAAGTTTGCGCGCCAATAAATCAGCTCTATAGCTTTGTACAAAAGTTTGCGAGCCAATAAATCAGCTCTATAGCTTTGTACAAAAGTTTGCGAGCCAATAAATCAGCTCTATAGCTTTGTACAAAAGTTTGCGAGCCAATAAATCAGCTCTATAGCTTTGTACAAAAGTTTGCGAGCCAATACATCAGCTCTATAGCTTTGTACAAAAGTTTGCGAGCCAATAAATCAGCTCTATAGCTTTGTACAAAAGTTTGCGCGCCAATAAATCAGCTCTATAGCTTTGTACAAAAGTTTGCGAGCCAATAAATCAGCTCTATAGCTTTGTACAAAAGTTTGCGAGCCAATAAATCAGCTCTATAGCTTTGTACAAAAGTTTGCGAGCCAATAAATCAGCTCTATAGCTTTGTACAAAAGTTTGCGAGCCAATAAATCAGCTCTATAGCTTTGTACAAAAGTTTGCGCGCCAATAAATCAGCTCTATAGCTTTGTACAAAAGTTTGCGCGCCAATAAATCAGCTCTATAGCTTTGTACAAAAGTTTGCACGCCAATAAATCAGCTCTATAGCTATGTACAAAAGTTTGCAAGCCAATAAATCAGCTCTATAGCTTTGTACAAAAGTTTGCGAGCCAATAAATCAGCTCTATAGCTTTGTACAAAAGTTTGCGAGCCAATAAATCAGCTCTATAGCTTTGTACAAACGTTTGCGAGCCAATTAATCAGCTCTACTGAATGAATCAGATATTTTTTCAACTGATCAATCAAAAATTGTCATTTTTTTTAAAACACTAGCAGTACCCATTGTTGTATAGCAATGAACTCTGCTTGGTTAGGAAGATGAAATTGTAACTGAACATCCGAGACCTTTTTCTCAAAACGGTGTGCAATTCAAATGTGTTTTCGACTTTTGGTGAATATTTCAGAAATGGCTTTTCAAGTTATTCATTGACTCAAAAATGATTTATTATTTGATCAGTCCAATGATCATTCCTCTGAATTACTTGTGGATATATTTTTTATTTTTTTTTGCGTTCGCCTTATTTCTCTTATCTCCAAGGCGGTGTGCGTTGCACTGTGGTTTTTATTTTGCGCCTGTCGGCCCAGTGCATCCGACTTCAGCATGCATTTTATGTAAGGGTCTGCTTCCTCCTGCATTTTCTAAGGGTTTGCTTCCCCGGGGTAACGGCCGGTGCTGTGATGGGGATCGAACCCAGCACCTTCCGGTTGTGAGCCGTGCCACTTAACCACGAGGCCACGCCGTCCCCTACTTGTGGATATTCAATACACGACTGATCCACGCTTTGACTGAGACATATAATATGAAAAATAAGTGTAAAGAAATTGACGGATATACTGATGAAACACACAATGTGGTAGACAAAAATAACATATTTTCTTTAAAATGTCCTCTTGCACATTAATGTAATTTAACGCTAATATATAATACTAATATAATCTTTACTAAGAATACTTTATGTCATAAATAGTTCAGTTATGTATCTTACAATGTTTAGACCATAATTTGAGTTCAATTTATTCAATATTTATTAATTTTATTTTGAATAAAACTTTGACGCACATAGTTCGAGCATTTTAGGCCAGAAGGAAAGACATAAATTTGTAAATTTAGCCCGAACTAAAAAAGGGTTAAGATGTCAAACAAAAATCATGAACAAGAGCTGGGGCACTGTAGATGCCGCATGTTTTTAAAACTCCGGGCATAACCATATCAAGATTTATGTACGTCTTTGCCCACAGGTTCATGTATGTCTCACCTCGCACAGAGCTAGAGCAGAAAGAGGTGTGTCTTCAGCAGGTCTCAACACCACAGTGCACCCAGCGGCGACTGCAGCTCCCACCTTACGAGTGATCATGGCATTTGGAAAGTTCCACTGTAATAAAAATGCATTGCAACATAACCACAAATTTAGAAAATAACTCTTCAGTTACAACATTTTATATACACAAAATTCCCTGAAGAAATGTTAAAGTAGTATTTTACCACTTTTAACCCTTTACAACCTAAGCCTTGAAACAGGAACTATCTATTCATAATAAAAGATAATTCTTTGACTCACTCATACACTATTAGTTGACAAGTGAGATTTAAATGTTTTTCATGTATACAATAAGAGTTAAGAATTGCATTTATGGAAATATCATAATTAATGTTTCAGAACAAAATATTGTGGTCATGTTAGGGTGTAATTGGTTAACTTCAGCAGTATAATCATCAAAACATTTAAGCTCCCAGTGCGGCGTAAGTTGTCAACAAATACATGTCAAATCTTCCTGCCCTGTGCCATCAATCCAGCTCTGTCCATGACCCATTTATCTTACTTATGTCTGAATCAAGCTCTCATCATTTTGCATATTTTTGTCTCTTTCCATGACTCTGACCCTGAAGATTCCAGAACAAACATTCCAAGTATGCAGATTTTAAAAAGCAAATAAAAAGTTGAGCTTTTTATTCTCAGTCATTCATGCCGTTTTGTTACGTTGCATTGTACTCGTACAACATCTGCGCCTTTCAACCTAGCATATCCTGTTCCAGCTTGGATAAGATTTTCTTTCCCTATTCTCTTATTCAGACTGCATGGATGCAGCCTGCTCCCAGGGCCGCCACTAAGAAGTAGATAAAGTCCTGGTTTGCTGACCCTGATGCAAGTAGCTAGATATGAGTCGCTGATTGCTGCCATCTCATTCACTGCGCCTTCGGCCTCAAGAATTGAGCAAACGGTGCAAGGTCTTTCATAACTTTCTCTGCACTGTGTCATCATCAGAGGACCTTCTCTCTTGAATGATTAAATAAATACCTGACAAAATTATGGATTTCTAGGAGTATTTATTAGAAACATTTCAGTACTATAATTTATTTGCAAGTACAAATCATGTATACTTACAGGGGTAATCATTCCTGCGACCCCAATTGGTTGTTTAATGACCAGCATTCTCTTGCTTGGGGAATTTATTGGAATGATATCTCCATATGTGCGCTTAGCTTCTTCTGCAAACCATTCCAAGAAACTAGAACCATACAATATCTCTCCTTCAGCTTCTGCTACAGGCTTGCCCTAGACATCAGAAAAATCTCTTATTAATATGAGGCCTTTAATATGAACTCGCAACATGTTTGAAGACTCGCTCAATAAAATGTATGTTAATTATTAAGTTTCTTCATTATCACAGTAGCTTATCTATTTGAGACCAGCCTGCCATTATTGGAATTTTCATAGCACCATGGTCCTTGGACAGGCATGAGGCAGAATGGTTAAGATGCTGGTTTCTTCTGCTTGAGGCCATCGCCTGCACAGTATAGCTCCAACAGACATCAACCTTCACTTCCGCCCTGTACGAGGCCTGGAACCACTGGGTCATAGATGTGGCCAATCGATGCAAGGGCCTAAGACACCTAAGCGAACATTATTATTATTCTTCTTCTGCATAAGTGGCTACTCTTCTTATTTTTCTTCATCTTCTTCAACAATCACCCTGAATTGGACATTTGTGATGTTTGTGTTGTAGTTTACAGCGAGGCTGTGATACCAACCCACCTATTCCGCATCCACATGGCTGCCCTGGAAACAGCTGCTGGTGTAGTCTCAGTGGGAAGGCAAACCCAGAACCTTAAAAAGCCATCAGAAATCAGGTGTGTCAGGTTGAAAATGCAGATATCGCAGCCACGCTGTAAACAACAACCTAATGCCCTCTTTAGGACGTCAAAGAAAAATAAAGACCAGTTTTGTCTTCCATCTTCGATCCCTAATCTTTAGTCAGGCTGCAATTTTGCAGTCTTGTTTCCAGGGCTGTCACTGGAAGGTAGAATAGGGTCTTAGTCAGTTATGGGTCACTGACCTTGATGTAAGTAGCCAGCTATGAGTCGCTTGCTGACTGCTGTCAGCTCATTCACTGCTGCATCTTTGGGTAAGTGGCTATTCAATCTGCTATGTCCCGTTCTCATGTGGAACAGGGTCACCTACTCCGCTTGATGGTGTTTGCTTGTTCTTGTTGTTCTCATGTTGCTCCAAACTACTTGACTGAAGTTGTTGCTAATGTCACTCGTGCTTGCGTTAGGTACTCTTTGATGGTTGGTTGCAGTGGCTGTCCTCATATCTCAAGGTCTACTTGAAACAATAGATTGGGGTTCTCCTGGCTGTAGTGCAATGGAGACACCTCAATACGATCGGCACCTTGTCGGCCAGAATAATGTGACACAACTGGTTTTGATGAGCCCAACGAGAAAGTGAGGTGGGTATTGATCAGTACGTTTCACCTGACCCTGATGTTAATCTTCGCTCCCAACCCTATTGATACATTATTGGTGTTAATCTACACGACGCCACAAACTTTTTTAATGAAAATTTGCGCAAATATATATCTCGCTATAGTAGTTGACTTTCAAAATTTGTAACTTTTCTGTTTGTTTGTCAATAAATATGATTTTCTTGTGTGTAGAGACACAATTGAATAAATAACTTGTGGGTGTTATTGTTTTCGTTGTGTGTTTGTTAGTTTCTGAGATTCAAAAAGATAAGGTTGAAAATTTATGGAAATCTCTGAAAAAATCGATAGAAATCCATGGAAACTACAACAACGTATCGATACTGTGTTTACAATATCAACACAACTGTTAGTTTCCAATTCAAACGTAGTTCTTTCATCTAAACAAACAAAATAAACAGATCTACTCGATAAAGATCTTTTCCAACAACCTACTTTACCTTTTCGCAAAAAGTTGGCTTGCCCCAATTGGCGTATTAGAGGTGTTAGAAGAAAATTTTTCAAAATCCATTTGTAATCTAACATACGATACTTTTACCGGCAAAATATCGTGTGTAGATGGTGACATATTCAGCAATTTAAAAAATAGCTATGGGTAGGGTCGCTGTGCAAAATAATAAATTTTTTCAGGAATTACGATTTTTTTCCAACCAATCTAGACCCTGGCGTGAAGAAGGTTATTAATTGTTGTTGTTTAATGCCCACAATGAGCAAGTTTACTCTTTTGTGGGCCCTGAAAAGAGCGTTAAGTGGTGGGTTGTAGTAGCTTTCCTCACATCCTGAGCGTGCTGAAGAAGGTGGACCGCGGTCCTCCAGGCAGTTGTGCTATCCTTGGCTTCATCTGCGTGAGGCTCACTACTACGGGGATTATGTTGATTCACATCTTGTCAGTCAGACTTCCTTGAAAACAGCCTGTTTCCAGAGAATGCAAAATGGAAGAGAGATAGCGGTCTTGGTCAGTTTTTTGGGGGACTTATTTGTCTATTCCCAAGGCGTTGTCTGTTGCACAATGATCTTATTTTCACCTGCCAGGGCATCCGACTTCGGCATGCATTTTATGTAAGGGTCTGCTTCATCCTGCACTTTCTAAGAGTTTGCTTCCGATGGGTAATGGCAGATGATGTGATAGGGAGCGAACTCAGCACCATCTGATTGTGAGCCATGTCACTTAACCACTAGCCCACGCCATCCCCGTCTTGACCAGTATATTGTGCCTGACTGGACTGACATCTCAGCTGTCCTACTGATGTTTAACAAAAATTAAAAGAAACAGAAAGGTCCACCATGTCAAGTACGCAGTAAGGTCCACCTTGTCAAGTACACCTCCCACAGCAAGGTCCACCTTGTCAAGTGCACCTCCCACAGCAAGGTCCACCTTGTCAAGTGCACCTCCCACAGCAAGGTCCACCTTGTCAAGTACACCTCCCACAGCTAGGTCCACCTTGTCAAATACACAGCAAGGTCTACCTTGTCAAGTACACAGCAAGGTCCACCTTGTCATGTACACCTCCCACAGCAAGGTCCACCACGTCAAGTACACCTCCAACAGCAAGGCCCACCTTGTCAAGTACACAGCAAGGTCCACCTTGTCAAGTACACCTCCCACAGCAAGGTCCACCTTGTCAAGTACACCTCCCACAGCAAGGTCCACGTTGTCAAGTACACCTCCCACAGCAAGGTCAACCTTGTCAAATACACCTCACACAGCTAGGTCCACCTTGTCAAATACACCTCCCACAGCTAGGTCCACCTTGTCAAGTACACCTTCCACATCTAGGTCCACCTTGTAAAGTACACCTTCCACAGCTAGGTCCACCTTGTCAAGTACACCTCACACAACAAGGTCCACCTTGTCAAGTACACCTTCCACATCTAGGTCCACCTTGTAAAGTACACCTTCCACAGCTAGGTCCACCTTGTCAAGTACACCTCACACAACAAGGTCCACCTTGTCAAGTACAACTAACACAGCAAGGTCCACCTTGTCAAGTACACAGCAAGGTGCACCTTGTCAAGTACACAGCAAGATCCACCTTGTCAAGTACACAGCAAGGTCCACCTTGTCAAGTACACCTCTCACAGCAAGGCCCACCTTGTCAAGTACACAGCAAGGTCCACCATGTCAAGTACACCTCCCACAGCAAGGTCCACCATGTCAAGTACACCTCCCACAGCAAGGTCCACCTTGTCAAGTAAACCTCCCACAGCAAGGTCCACCATGTCAAGTACACCTCCCACAGCAAGGTCCACCATGTCAAGTACATCTCCCACAGCAAGGCCCACCTTGTCAAGTACACAGCAAGGCCCACCTTGTCAAGTACACAGCAAGGTTCACTGTGTCATGTACACAGCAAGGTTCACTGTGTCAAGTACACAGCAAGGTTCACTGTGTCAAGTACACAGCAAGGTTCACCTGTCAAGTACACAGCAAGGTTCACTGTGTCAAGTACACAGCAAGGTTCACTGTGTCAAGTACACAGCAAGGTTCACTGTGTCAAGTACACAGCAAGGTTCACTGTGTCAAGTACATCTCCCACAGCAAGGCCCACCTTGTCAAGTACACCTCACAATGTAAGAAGAGAAACTGTAACCTACAACCAAAGAAATGTCATCAATTAACAAAACATATATCCTTTGTCTATTATCCTACCATTTCCAGGGTCAATAAAGTGACGAGTTCTTTCTTGTGCTGCATGCACAGATCAAACCATCTTTTCAGGATGACGCTCCGCTCCTGAATTAAAAAGTAGAATATGAAACTTAAGAAAGGAAACCAAAATATTAAATAAATATTCATGTGCAAGCATTGGAGCTGTGAAGCATGTGGTGAGAAAGCAAAGGTGTTGGATAGGACACACATTAAGGAAACTGACTGATAGTCTGTTCCAGAATTTCTATGGCAACAGCTGTAGAAGGAGATTAATCTATAGGGCAACACAAGTAGTGGAAGATTAATCTCCAGAGCAATAGTGGTAAAGGGAGGTTCATCTCTAGGACACAAGACTTAAATCCAGACATAGTTTCCTAAAATCAACACAGCCCATACAGAGACAAACCCTGAAAGTCACTGTGTCGAGAGATGGCATTTCGGGAGGAATCTGCTCCCAGACATCATCTACCATACACAACATGGAAGTCGCTGAACAGACTCCGAACTGGTGTATCACGGTGCAAGAGGAATATGAAACGATGGGGATACACAGATGATGACGCATGTGATTGTGGCGCAATACAGTACCCAGACCACCTGATGACCTGCACCAACCTCCAGGAAACATGCAATAGGTGCGATATGCTGGAGGCAAATGAAGGCAATCTATGTCGCTGAATACTGGATGCATACTGTATAATGTGGTGCTTGGACACGGAAAGTGAGTAAGTATTTCTAGGGCAATAATGGTAAAGGGTTATTGGTCTCCAGAGCAACAGTGGTAGAGGGAGATTAATCTCTAGGGCAACTTAGAGGGAGATTAATCTCCGGGGCAACAGTGATGAGATTAATCTCTAGGGCAACACAGAGGGAGATTGATCTCCAGGGCAACAATGATAGATGGAGATTAATATCCTGGGTAACAATTGTAGAGAGAGATTAATCTCCGGGGCAACAATGATAGATGGAGATTAATATCCTGGGTAACAATTGTAGAGACAGATTAATCTCCGGGGCAACAATGGTAGATGGAGATTTATATCCTGGGTAACAATTGTAGAGACAGATTAATCTCCAGGGCAACAATGGTAGAGGGAGATTAATCTCTGGGGCAACAATGGTAGAGGGAGATTAATCTCCAGGACAACAATGGTAGATGGAGATTAATATCCTGGGTAACAATTGTAGAGAGAGATTAATCTCCGGGGCAACATAGCGGAAAACTAAATCACATATTGAGACTAGAACTAAAAATAAACATCAAAGGGAAAATAGAAGACATGGACAGTTTTAGTGGATAGCTCAGGACAGGATGGCTTGACATGTATTTGTTTAAGACCTGTGCTCCACAGGGAGCTGACAGGGTATTGATTGATTTATGACTGGAAGTAACATAATAGTGGTCTGCCGGGATCTTTGTGTATGACAAGGACAAGACTAGCACAGAGAGAATGTCGTAAGAGGCCCTAGCTGTGACATGGCATAACACTGGTCATGGTTAGGTGGGTAGTTTAGAGCAGCATTGATGGTGCCTAACAGGCTGTGAGTCTACTTTGCTCTAGTGTTTGAGTTTAATAAGATGGGTTCACACATCGGTTAACCACCCTTCGTAAGCGCTTGTCCCAACACAGCGAAGTATTAAGCTGCTCGAGCTTAGCACACTAAGCAGGAAACCCTTCTCCCGGCTACATCCAGCTAAAACCAGAGCTGGGACCTGCACAGGGGCATGTGCCCCTATAAAAGTACAAGACAACTAAGAACTAAGAAAAATAAGAAATGACTGATTCAAGTACATGCATGTTTGATTAGTGTAGTGGTTAAGCACTGGCAAAGATCTTGAGTTCAACTCTAGTTAAAAGTCGACCCAGCTGTAAGTTGTTACCCATCCTGTTGCTAGAGAAGGAAAGACAGTGAGGAAGGGATATGGCCACTTCACCTCATAAACAAGCTGTGACCTTGTACAGTGAAGTCTGTAACACTTCATCCTCGACAGCAGTGTCCACTGTAGGACTATCTTGATCTTTTACAGCAGGACCTTACTCATATGTCAGGTCAAGTTCTAGACCATCATCAAAAAGCTTGAAATCCTAGACAAGTAGAAAGCCTTTTTAGATAGAACCTGCATATAATAGCATAGAAACATGTCAAGCATTGGTTCGACACTGCATTTTATTCTCATAACCAACCTTTAGGTCTTCTTCTTCTTCTTCGTCATTTGTTCTCAAACTCCCGTTACCAAGCCCTGAAATGGACTTTGCAAGTTGTAGGATGTTGTCCAGAGAGCGGAATGTGTTATGTTGTTTACAGCTTGACTGTGATATTTGCACCTTTCGGTCAGACACATCCGACTTCAGCAGCAGTAAAACTTGATTCCTGTAATTTGTTTAAGTTTAGGTCCAACACTACACTTGGCTCCCATAATCAGCTTTTCGGAAAGCCTGATTCAAGGTATTTGTTGGAACATAGGTGGTACATTGGAGTTGACTAACCTAACCAGCTTTGAAGGACTTAATGCAGAGGAGGTGAAGGTGGCTGGAACACACAATATAATGAACACCAAATGCAGAGGAGGTGGAGGTGGCTGGGACACACAATATGGTGAACACCAAACACAGAGGAGGTGGAGGTGGCTGGAACACACAATATGGTGAACACCAAATGCAGAGGAGGTGGAGGTGGCTGGGACACACAATATGGTGAACACCAAACGCAGAGGAAGTGGCTGGGACACACAATATGGTGAACAGAACACCAAATGCAGAGAGGTGGAGGTGGCTGGGACACACAATATGGTGAACACCAAACACAGAGGAGGTGGCTGGGACACACAATATGGTGAACACCAAATGCAGAGGAGATGGAGGTGGCTGGGACACACAATATGGTGAACACCAAATGCAGAGGAGGTGGAGGTAGCTGGGACACACAATATGGTGAACACCAAATGCAGAGGAGGTGGAGGTGGCTGGGACACACAATATGGTGAACATCAAACACAGAGGAGGTGGAGGTGGCTGGAACACACAATATGGTGAACACCAAATGCAGAGGAGGTGGAGGTAGCTGGGACACACAATATGGTGAACACCAAATGCAGAGGAGGTGGAGGTGGCTGGGACACACAATATGGTGAACACCAAACGCAGAGGAGGTGGCTGGGACACACAATATGGTGAACAGAACACCAAACGCAGAGGAGGTGGCTGGGACACACAATATGGTGAACAGAACACCAAACGCAGAGGAGGTGGAGGTGGCTGGGACACACAATATGGTGAACACCAAACACAGAGGAGGTGGCTGGGACACACAATATGGTGAACACCAAACACATAGGAGGTGGAGGTGGCTGGGACACACAATATGGTGAACACCAAACGTAGAGGAGGTGAAGGTGGCTGGGACACGCAATATGGTGAATACCAAATGCAGAGGAGGTGGAGGTGGCTGGGACACGCAATATGGTGAACACCAAATGCAGAGGAGGTGGAGGTGGCTGGGACACACAATATGGTGAACACCAAACGCAGAGGAGGTGAAGGTGGCTGGGACACACAATATGGTGAACAGAACACCAAACGCAGAGGAGGTGGCTGGGACACACAATATGGTGAACAGAACACCAAATGCAGAGGAGGTGGAGGTGGCTGGGACACACAATATGGTGAACAGAACACCAAACGCAGAGGAGCTGGAGGTGGCTGGGACACACAATATGGTGAACACCAAACACAGAGAATGTGGCTGGGACACACAATATGGTGAATACCAAACACAGAGGAGGTGGAGGTGGCTGGGACACGCAATATGGTGAACACCAAACACATAGGAGGTGGAGGTGGCTGGGACACACAATATGGTGAACACCAAACGTAGAGGAGGTGAAGGTGGCTGGGACACGCAATATGGTGAACACCAAATGCAGAGGAGGTGGAGGTGGCTGGGACACGCAATATAGTGAACATCAAATGCAGAGGAGGTGAAGGTGGCTGGGACACGCAATATGGTGAACACCAAACGCAGAGGAGGTGAAGGTGGCTGGGACACGCAATATGGTGAACACCAAACGCAGAGGAGGTGAAGGTGGCTGGGACACACAATATGGTGAACAGAACACCAAACGCAGAGGAGGTGGAGGTGGCTGGGACACACAATATGGTGAACACCAAAGAACTTTATCTGTCTTGTGTCCTTTTTCTGTATCCCAGCAAAAAAGAAGAGTAAAGTGTGGTCCAGACACCCTTGGAAAAGAGAAATAGTTTTAAACATAGTGGAAGCTGGGCAGATCAACTGGAGGAGATGACGGAAGACAGAATGGTCTGCCGTGTGTTTGCTGAGGGCCTATGCTTCACTGGTGGTAAAAAAGGTGATTGATTGAAGCTGTTGTTATGAGGACATTCAAATGGCAATCACTTTCATAATATTACCTTTGCTGTTGTGTTCTTCCATGTTCTGAAAGTTCTGTAAGCAACATCTATGGCCACCTGCACATCTGAGGTGTCCATGTCAGGAACAATTCCAAGCACTTCCCCAGTGGATGGATTCAATACTGTTTGAAAACAGGACAGACATGTACAACAAATGAACATTTTCTATATTTGAGTGTTTGGCTTAAGGTAAATGTTTACTAATAAAGATGATTGTTAGACTAAAAACAGTCATCTGTTGCGTATGTTCAAAAAGGTTGTGGCCAGGGTGGCGCACGGGTTGTCGGCATCATTGCACACAACTCAAACATGTATGTGTTTGGATTCAGCAAGGTTGTACCTATATTGAAAGTTGCTGTTTGAAACTTCTCCCTCTGAGCTGAGTTAACTTTTGGTGATGTTTCTTTGGTAGCGGATTACAGTGGCTCTTTTTGCATCATGAGGCGTACTTGAGTAGGTGGACCACCTGGCTGTAGTACAACGTTAGGTGCCTCAGTATACTCATCACTATGGGGATTACAGTGCCGCTTCCCACTCTTTGGCAAGACTCCAACATTTTGAGGAGCATGAACAAGGTGTGAGGTAGGGGTCTTATCAGTATGTTTTACCTGACCCTGATTATTCTTTGCTCAACCTATGAGAAGTAAAGGAAGATGAAGCTAACGTCTGGTCAGGCAAAACACACTCATCAGACAATGTTAGCCAGGGTCAGGAAAAATATACCGGCAAAGACCAAGAGAACAAAAATAAGATGGCCGCGCCTTAGTGGCTGCGCTCTCGACTCGCTCCGGTGTTTGTGTGGAGTTTCTCGGTGTTTGGTGGTTCCTGTTCGGATTATATTTCACAACTCCTTCACCATGTGGTATCAAGGACTTTATTCTGTGGAATTGATGTGCTTTCAAACGGTTATCTTGTTTATAATGCTGCATTCCATGCCTGGCTCAAGCCGTGGGAGATCAGTCCATGGCGGAGTTCAACGTTCTGCTTAACTGCACACCAGAATTCAGTCCAGATTATCACTACTCAAGGACCTTTCTGATTGGACTGAAACTGACTTCCTCCTGTCCGCTCCTTCGTCTACCGAACGTTACACGATACCTCTTCCAACCTCGTATTCTCAGCACAGCAAGGGTCACGCTGACTAAAAGGTGGACACAATCAGAAGCCTCGGCGGCAGGACATGTAAAAAACAGGGAGTTTGACACGGACAGACACGAAAGGCCTGACACAAGCATTAGCCTAACACACTCTTCGCGGTCCTCATCCCAAGGCTGTGGAGTACACAGCTCCACCTGGGGAGTCTGTACTGTTTTCGGTCGACACGTTACGCATGAACACAGCCACAGCAGTTGGACGATTGACGCAACGTGTCTTTCGCACCTATGCGAACATTATTTTTATTATTATAATGCTTTCATGGGGGGCACAGATGTCAACAACCAAATTTGTCATCTTAACAAGATACGTTGGCATTATCACTGACCTAGGCAGCTAATTGTGAAATTCTTTATGTGGGCATACATACTTATGGATCATTATAGTCCCCACAATACAACAGGAAGACACTACAGGATATTTGGGATGTTCGTGAACAAAGTTTGTTTATCCCTCATTGGGGATTATAGAACAGTGACTACAAAACTTCACAACCGTGTCGAGGCACAACAGAGACTGCAAAATGTTGGTTCACATCATCTACAAATGTCTCCAAAAGCTACAGGGAAATAACGTTTGTGTAGTATGCTCATTTAAATTTAACAAGCATGTCAAGGACTTCCCAAACATGGCCTACAAATACAGACCATTCAAACAAGTCCAGACAAAATTTTGGTGTAAACATTGTGAAATTTATCTGTGCCTAAAGGATGGGTCTACATGCTGGGAGGACTGGCATAATAAGCTGGAATATTGGAGATGACCAGGTCAGTGGGTCTACATGCTGAGAGGACTGGCATAATAAGCTGGAATATTGGAGGTGACCAGGTCAGTGGGTCTACATGCTGGGAGGACTTGCATAATAAACAGGAATATTGGAGATGATCAGGTCAGTCTATCTGAGACAAAATAATTGATACACGTCACTTAATTTTGTCATTGTAACTAGTTTTGTTCAGGTGTCCATTTTTAGCATTTTGTCTTCAGGAGCATAGGAGAATAGGGTTATACAGGCCAGGTGACCAGGGTTCAAAGGGTTGTGGCCCTTTGAATTTTGGCTCAATTTGTTGTTGTTCTTTTTCTTCTTCGTTCGTTTTCAATCTCTCCCTACCAAACCCTGAAACGGTAAGTAGCAGAATGTAGTCCAGAGAACGGAATGCATTGTGTCATAGTTTACAGCTTGGCTGCGATATTTGCACCTTTCGGTCCAACACTCCGACTTCAGCAAGCATTTTTTTAGTACCGGGTTAGCATTCCCTCTTCGATCCCTTCTCCTTAGCCAGTCTGCCTGCTGCAGCCTGTTATCCAGGATCACCGCGTGGAGGTGTAGAAGGGTCTTGGCAGCTATGGTTCGCTGGCCCTGACGCTAGCAGTCAGCTATGGGTCGCTAACCACTGCAGCTCATGTGCTGCTCAGCATCTTGATCCCAAACTTCCAATGAAGAAAGTAACTATTTATTCCAACCTTTGGGGAACTGAGATACTAGCCGGTTAGGCACATCATACTGACCTGAATGTCCCGTCAGCATCAGTCACAATATACTGACGCAGACCACTTTATATAGCGTTCCTTGGAAACAAGATGTTTTTAAAGCAGTCTGGCTGACGAGATGTAGATCGACGTGATCCCCGTAGTAGTGAGCATCACGCAGAGGAAGCCTAGCATAACTCAATCCCCTGGAGGACGTGGCCCACCTTCATCAGCACGGTTGGGATGTGAGAAAAGCAACTACAACCCGCCACTAAACACCCTTTTCAGGGAGCACAAAAGAGTAAAGTTACACATTTTGCACATTCAACAACAATAACAACATTCCAACCTTTAAATGTGTTTCCAGACTTGGCAGGCACCCACTTTCCATCGATGTATGCCTTGTCATGCTGGAAACTAACAGCTGTCCTAGTAACATCAGCTGATACCATTCGGAACAACTGTAACAGTTGCCTCCCCTGAACATGGTGACGGTGCACAAATAAGCTTGCTCTTGAATACATGAGTGGGGCCTGTTGTGGAAGACGTTTAGGTTAATGTCATCAAATGAACACTACACAATTAACAAAGTAGTCCGAACAGTAATCATTTTTGTTTCCTTCTAATTTTCTATTCAGAATCTGACTAAAATGGTATTCATTTCATTTTATTATAATGTGGGGAGGAAGACTAACGTCTGGTCAGAAAACATACTGATGAGACATGTTAGTCAAGATCAGGCAAAATATACTGGCCACTATGCTCACCACTACTTCCCCGTAGTAAACCCTGGAAATGTGTTGTTTTCATGGCAGCCTGGCTAACGAGGTGAGGGATGAATGATCCCTGGAGTAGTGAGCGACACGCAAATGAAGCCAAGCATAGAACAACCACCTGGAGGACCCCGGCCCACCTTCATCAGCAACAACATTTCAACGTAATTTGTGAATAACTTGACCAAAATAATTTGTTTCAGAGAAATACAATACATACCACACTATTCGGGGGGGGGGTGAGGTCGCTGCACGAGTTGGGGGAAGAGATTTAAAGAGAGGCAAGTGAGTTAGTGAAAGATATGGGAATGGTTGAAGAGATGGGTATGTTGTGGAGGAAAAGATGGACGGACTGAGGAAGGGGGTAAATGAGCGGGTTGAAGGGTGGGGAAAGAGGGCGGGTTGAAAGCTGGGAAAACACTGCAATGAGGACGTGAGACAGGGGAGGGGTGCGGCAATGAGAGAACCTTAAATTGTTAAACTTCTGTTGTTTTTTTTTAAAATTGTTTAGTTCGACTGACGGGCAGATGTTCTGCAACAGCCTGCTAGTACAAATGTAATTGAGAATGACAAATAACCACTTTATAAGAGGAAGTTATATTTATTTATCAGTCAACATGTTTATAATCAATTTTTCTATTTTAAACCATTATAATTTCATCTATCCATTTGTGTTGTTAGACAGCGTGAGGAGGTGCACCCCTTTTGACTGCACTATTTGTGTGGATATTGTTATTTTTAATCCATACCTCTGTATTTTTTCTTTAATACAAACAATCCATTGTCTTGGTCTGTCCCTCCCGGCTTGAAGCTCTGGTGATACAGGCTTAAATAGTGGGTAAGTTTAGTCATTGCTGTCATATGTCTAAAAGATCTCATTCTGCCTGTCAATTTAGGCCAAGCGTAATGTTCTTTTTACTGTTTCTAGCAGTTCTTGACTTCTCATTGTCTCTTCTAGTGTGAGCATCTTATTTCACATGCCATGACCCTTCATTCTTGTGCATCTGTTTAATTTTACTACTTTATGTTCATTGCTTAGTTTAGTTAACTGATTACATCTGAGCTATTCTTCCTTAATGATCTAAGAGCAGTACTCTGTCAACTATGCCAGCAGTCCGCGCCAAAAAGAGTAGTGGTACAGTGGGTTCCATCCCACTGTAACATCCAAGGCAACAAGGAGGCAGACAGACTGGCAAAAGAAGGTGCAAGATTACCACAACCAGATACTAGTGTGACATACGAAGAGTCAAAAAGGCTTATTAGAGCTAGATACATGACCAAATGGGAAATAGAACATACTGGCTACACCAAAAACGATGCCTATTACCAGTTGAACAGAAGAGAGCAGGTCGTGGTCTTCAGACTTCGCACTGGCCACAATAGACTGAGGTACCACCTATTCAATAAATTGAAGATAGGTGGTACCGACGAATGCTCGTGCGGTACTGGGAAAATGACCGCTGAACATCTGCTGCAAAACTGCCCGACATACGAGGATCAGAGAAAGCAGATGTGGCCATCACCAGTGGCAACACTAGACAAGCTCTATGGCAGTGTCGACAGCCTCAGGATAACCGCTGCTTTTTTCAAAAAAATAAAGGTTGACGTCTGACAACGTACGAAGAAGAAGAAGAAGAAGAAAAAGAAGAAGAAAAAGAAGAAGAGCTATTTTTCTTTCTCCAGTCCACAATAAAATCATCTTTGTCTGCCATTACTTTTATGTAAAACTGTCATTTTACTTTTTCTGTTTCACAGTCACCATTGGTTCCTAGTTTCTTCTTCTTCTTCGTACGCAGTCAGACAGTAACCATTATTTTTTCGAACGACCTGCTCTCTTCGGTTCAACTGGTAATAGGCATCGTTTTTGGTGTAACCAGTATGTTCGGTTTTCCATTTGGTCATGTATCTGGCTTTGATAAGCCGTTTTGACTCTTCGTACGTCATACTAGTATCGGTTCCTAGTTTCAATAGAGTCCTGTCTATTTTCTTAACTGTACAAAGTATTCCACTAAAATACTGACAGATCACATCAACATTATTTCATATCCCCACCCCACAAATCATGCAACAGGCATGTTTTTAATGAATTGTTTGTTGATTTTCTACACTCATAAATAGATCTTGCAGAAAATATATGTGAATAAATTAACTAGAATATGTCAATAATTAGTACAAAACAAGTCAGAATTGACGAACTTAACTTAAACGCCTTTATACTGGTTTAGTAGACTGCAGAGTCTGCATACAACTAGTTACTTTTACATTTCCTTGATCTAAATATACATATGCGCACCCAGTCTATTCTTGAATGCATTGATTGACCCTGCCTCTACTATTTCCTGTGGCAATGCATTCCAAGCATTCACAACTCTCTTGACTAAAAATATATTTCCTGCAAACATGAAAGAATGTCAAGAAAACCCACTCATACAAACATGCCAAGAATTTATTTTTGTAAACAACAATAAAACAAGCCACCAAAAGACAGTAAACATTCAATTGATCTAAAGCTTTGGGGAGTGGGGAAGACTATCTCAAATTAATAGCAGAATAATAGAAGTTTATTTAGGGTTGTAATAGTTTTTAAGGAAGCTGCGTGGCCTAGGGGTAAAGCCTCTGTTTCACAATCCCAATGAACCTACTTCCAATCACGCTCGTGTCCACTTTGGCAGACATTATTTTTTTCGTCCCTCCGTGTACAGAAAGTAATGGCAATTTACCGTACTGGACACTTACCAAGAAACTTTTAACAGCCGAATAAGTTGGCGGTTGTAAGAAGCTACGTTCTGCACAGGTCATGCTACTAACTTTTTTTTACTTAAATAGTTTCTAATGTTAAAGTGAGCTGCATGAGAACTGTCCATTGCTAAAACAAATGTTTCTCTTACTTTACTTACCTTAGTGCCAATCATCCCATCAGTCTGTTGTCTTTTCTAACCTAGCAAAAGAATTTGATGTAATCTTTACAATTTTTGACACATGGAAATTATTGTAAAGGTGACAATTGTTAATAGTGGA
Organism: Ariolimax columbianus; assembly: GCA_036924085.1. Taxonomy (NCBI): domain Eukaryota; kingdom Metazoa; phylum Mollusca; class Gastropoda; order Stylommatophora; family Arionidae; genus Ariolimax; species Ariolimax columbianus. Next base: position 7,722,703 of record JAVGWX010000009.1, read on the forward strand.
ACAGGAAACCTGCTAGTGTTTTGCATCACTCGCTATCAAAAAAATACAGGGCTGAATAAAATAGTCCTTATCTTATAACTGTAACTTATAAAAACTATACTCAGTAAAAAAATGAATCTATCATTGCACTATTTATACCCATTACCGCTGAAGGCCACCATGAAGATTTATATAGTTGAGACACAAAGGCTGCGTGCCCCTAAGTCATCAAACACTGTAAACGCAAAGTTTTTAATTCAGCACTGATATAAAACACCTCTACACCTCACGGTAGAAGAGGAGCGACTAAGTAAGTAAGTACTGATATAAAACAAAAAAGCTATGTCTAACCAACAATTTCCCCTTTGTGTTCATTATCTTGAGGTCGTGAGGGGGGCTTGTGTGTCTCAATAATCCCAATAGTTATGCCAGAGGAGGTAAAAGCTTCCGGACATGGCACCCAAACTGGACAGATTAAGGGGGAGAGAACACACTAAAAATGGAGAACTCACTGAGTACAATAAGTTGAATCAAGGGCAAACCGAACATACTGGCTACACCAAAAACGATGCCTATTACCAGTTGAACAGAAGAGAGCAGGTCGTGGTCTTCAGACTTCGCACTGGCCCCAATAGACTGAGGTACCACCTATTCAACAAATTGAAGATAGGTGGCACCGACGAATGCCCGTGTGGTACTGGGAAAATGACCGCTGAGCATTTGCTGCAAAACTGCCCGACATACGAGGATCAGAGAGAGCAGATATGGCCATCACCAGTGGCAACACTAGACAAGCTCTATGGCAGTGTCGACAACCTCAGGATGACCGCTGCTTTTTCGAAAAAATAATGGTTACTGTCTGATTGCGTACGAAGAAGAAGAAGAATCAAGGCCAACCACCTAGATCCAAAAAAAAAAGCTGGTTACAGAAATATGGACAACCAAACAAAAGCAAATGGTCTTGAAAAAGGAAGGATATCAGAATATGAAAATAAATTCAGTCCCTGGACCTCAAGTGGAGAGAAGCAGAAAAGGCAACTCAAGATCAGACTTACCGGAGGAAGGTTATCAATGCTTTTGCCCCCAAAAACGCCAGGAATGATGAACTGTCATTTTGAACATATGCCCTCATGGTCTGAAGACTGATCTCCAAACAACTGTCAGCCCCTCCTTCCTACACTCAGTACTACATAAAAATTTAAAGGTAGTTCCATAAGACAGTGCAGTCAGGGATGAAGTGTTGGATACTTCCCTGTACTAGCTCTCAGATTTATCTGAGGTGGAGTAACCTTGCCTGCATTCCATATCTGTACATTTTTTACAATAATGAAATAATGAATAAAACTGAATGGACTTGAATAAAGTCGAGAACATTATACATTATTATGTCTAGATTTGTATCATCTCGAGTCAGCTAATGCAAATATTAAATGATACTTATTTAGTCATGTTGCAAGGCTGAATACGCGAAAGTTAAGTCCTATATCTTACTCACTGTCGAGTAACTTTCCTGCAGAGCTCAACATTCAACAGATATTTGTAATGCCGGAAACGGATACGATCAAATCGAAAGAGGGCTGCTCTAATGCGGCCTAACAGCTGCTTTTAAATAGCGTATTTTCTTTTCTGTCGCTTGGTGCGTAGTAAATTTATGAAGAATTAACTAGCATATTTGTGTACATTAGTATATATAATTAACATGTAACAGTAGTTACATTCTTTTGTATTATATTAGACTGCTGACAAAGTCTATACATTAGCAGAAAAATAATATATAACATCCTATTGCATTTTACATGATAAAATCACACAATTTTAAACGAGAACCCGTAGGCCCTAAGCAAAAACAACAGGATTTTTGAAAGGCACATAGCTTACTTTAAACAGCATCTATGGAAACAGTCTTACAACTGGTAAGGTCAATGAGAAAAAAAAACTGGGGAAGCAGAGTGGAGAGATGTAGGCAGGCATTACACGATGATTTGTTTATCTACAGATAATCGTACTGGATCCATAGAATGCTCAAAGGACATATAGCTAGCAGTGGTGGGAATGTAGCATCAACCTAAGAAGGCATGCCACCTGGCGGTTCTGATAGATTAGTGAGACTGCAAAGTCGAGGTTTCTCATTTAGCATTCCGATAACGATGTGTGTCTCTAACAATTCTAATCCATATGCTGGGTTTCTAAATATTTGTTGCCACGTTGAATTTTACAGGTGCCTAAATACACTGGTGTCTTCACAGCCTGGCACTATGCGTAATACCTGGTATGTTAAGTCGCTATCGTCATGGTCAGGGTGCAAGATACTGTGGGGCCAACCTCACGTCTGCGCCATGCACCTCCATACAGGCTGTATTACAGCTGCCCGGTCAACAGGTTTGAGGATTTATATTTTTGTATATTTTTTGTGAATAGTCTACTGAGAAGCCCATCATTGCACTACGGCCACGAGGGACCAAGTCCGCCTCTTCAGTGCATATCGGGATTTAAGAACAGTCACTACAGCATACAGAAATAAGCATGAATGTGTCCGTGAAGACAGTCTAGATGGCTCAAGGGCCTCAAGATTTTAAAATGAAAGGGCCACACCATAATAACACATAGTACTTGCATTTGTACTGTACTTGACAGTCATTTTGGTTAGTCGAGTGGTTTTTCTGTTACTTTGAGAGAAAAGAAACATATTCACTGCTCCCACCGACTGAGGCAACGGGGAAGGGAGAACTTATAAGGTTGAGAAATAAAGACTGTTTGTCGCTGCAGTCACTGTGTAGTGTTCAAGATAGGCTAACTTTTCTACCAATTGAAAAAAAATCTAGGGGCTACAGGCGTTTCTAACATTGTTTTCTTGGTCGAGAGACCAATACGCAACCCACTCGACCACACAGTCTTCTTCTGTTACTTATCTATGTTAAACTAATCTACAACTTCCGGATTTATTATTCAGCAATGGATTTTGTTTCTAGTGCATGAGCTGTAGCGGTCAGTACCCAAATCTAAAGGTCTTCTGACTCACGGGAAAATCCCTTTGAAACGTCACATTCCTAGGCCGACTAAATAACAGAACTTGCATGTGTCAACTATAATAGAGTGTTCAGGAAATAAAGATGAATATGCAATTGGTTTCAGAGCAGGATTCTGTGAAAAGATCACTCTCAACAGTGATTTGTTGTGTTTTGTACCGTGAAATCGTTTTATTTCTCTGTGTTGAGTATTTATTGATTATAAACTTTGGCACAATGTGAGTTCTGTTATGTTAGTCGGCCTAGTAATGTAACGTTTCAAAAGCATTTCCCCGTGAGTCAGAAGGCCTGTAGCTGTGACTAGCGTCAGGGCCAGCGAACCAGAGTTGCCAAGACCATTATCCACCTCCAAGTGGCGATCCTGGATAGCAGGCTGCTGTAGAGCAAACTGGCTGAGGAGAAGGGATCGAAGACAAACGCCTGCTGAAGTCGGATGTGTTGGACAGAAAGATGCAAATATAGCAGTCAAGCTGTAAACTACGACACAGCGCGTTTCGTTTTAGGTTTTAGGGACAACACCTTGGTACTTGCTAAGCCCTTCTCAGTGCTTGATAGTGGGAGTTTGGTTGGCTTGACTTCGTTATCAATCTACCGCTATCAAGCTCTGAAAATGGCTTTGCGTGTAGCAGAATGTAGTCCAGTTGTGTCGTAGTGTACAGCTTGACTGTGATATTTGTACATTTCGGTCCGACACATCCGACTTCAGCACGCATTTGTGAAGGGCCGGGTTAGCCTTCCCCCTTCGATCCCTGCTCCTTAGCCAGTTTGCTCTGCTACATCCTGTTTTCCAGGATAACCGCATAGAGGTGTAGAAGGGTCTTGACAGCTCTGGCTCGCTGGCCCTGACGCTAGCAGTCAGCTATGGGTCGCTGACCACTACAGCGCATGCGCTGCTCAGCGTCTCGGGAGTTTGAGAACGAACGAAGAAAAAGTATTATTTTTTCTATTCCTTTCATATTTTCCTCAACATTGGGTTTGCACAACACGATCAGGTCTACCAGCTATCAATAGACACATCGCGTACAGATATGTAAGACAATGTTGTTATGAAGGTTATCACACCGCACTAGAAACACAAGACCACCTGCAAATATATTCTCTAGCACGTTACCTATGGCGTCTTGAGAAGAGACTGTCCTTGACCTTTGTTAAACGTTCCTCAGTCCCATGCTCAATCTCTCGTTTAATTAACTCCCCTTGCTATGACAATTGTTTGCCTTTTCGAAATATTTAGATTCAGTTCTTTAACATGTGCTTCTTCTCTGTGCTTTATTATCTCTTATCCCATCATGCGGTACATACGTTGTGGGCCACGTGAAAAGGTTTGATGAGCAGGAGGTTGGCCGACAGAGGACCGCGTATTTGAATTGTGTATAAACAACTTATGAAATGATCAGGCAAAATGGAAGAGTAAATTAATTTGGTATACATGTGGATCACATGGTGCTTCAGAAGGCTGTTTAGCATGATTCGAGTTATGTCTACGTCTGCCAGTCCTACAGAAAGCAGGAGACAAAACACATCACACGTGGTATTTGTAATGTCTGTCTCATAATTATTTAATAATAATAATAATAATACACATTTCGTATATGATTACAAGTATTCGTACAATATAAACAGCATGCTATAAACTTACCGAACTCAACACAATGTCTCCGATACTGAGGTTAGTCTAGTAACCTTTGACCTGTTGCAACGCATTATATTGAGAAACAACACGCGTGTAATTTTGCATTTCAAAGTAGCACACACACTTTACAGATAAAGCGGTTTTGGATGTCTTACAAGATGTCTGTATAATCAGTGTTAGCTGTTTGATCGTGTTGGTGGTTGGGGTTCGTCCAGATGGGCAGACAGATAGACACACATATTAGATTAGATAGACAGGCAGACAGACTTACATACAGGCAGACAGACAGACATATAGATAGATAGATAGATAGATAGATAGATAGATAGATAGATAGATAGATAGATAGATGATAGATAGATAGATAGATAGATAGATAGATAGATAGATAGATAGATAGATGGATGGATGGATGGATGGATGGATGGATGGATGGATAGATAGATAGATAGATATATAGATAGATAGATAGATAGATAGATAGATAGATAGATAGATAGATAGATAGATAGATAGATAGATAGATAGATAGATAGATAGATAGATAGATAGATAGATAGATAGATAGATCACTAACATCTTTGTTGTATAGTACATATTACACTTGAACCTCCTAAATTGGCCAAATATTGGAACGTCCCAAATGTCCCATGCATCAATGTCCCATGCATCAATGTCCCATGCATCAATGTCCCATGCATCAATGTCCCAATGTCCCATGCATCAATGTCCCATGCATCAATGTCCCAATGTCCCATGCATCAATGTCCCATGCATCAATGTCCCATGCATCAATGTCCCATACATCAATGTTCCATGCATCAATGTCCCATGCATCAATGTCCCAGTGAGAATGAAAAGGATTCCATTCAGCAAATCATATTTGTCTTATCTGAAACTACTCGTATTCGTTTTTAGAGGGTTATAATGGCTCTGCTTGCACCCCGAGGAGTTCTTGAGAAGATGGACCTGTACATTCCTGGCTGTAGTGCGATGAGTGGTTCTTCAATAAGCTCACTATTATGGAGACTACCGTGTTGATCCCCACCTCGTTGGTAAAACTGCTGTGACACATTCCGTTTTCAGAATCTTGAACGAGTACTTGAGATGGTATCAGAATGAGATCCTTCCTTGGCATCTCATAGAGAGACAGGGTGACAAATGCGGAAGTGCATTCTCGCACTGGTCTTCCAAGTATGTACACCATCCTTCGCCAACGAAGACTGCGATGGCTGGGTCATGTTCGACGCATGGAAGACGGGCGCATCCCCAAAGATATTCCCTGTGGACATCTGGCGTGTGGTAAAATAATAGCTGACCGACCACAGCTGCGGTTCAAAGACGCATGTAAGCGGGACATGAGGGCTCTGGATATGGATCTGACATTTAGGGAGGACATAGCTGCATACCGATCCAAATGGAGATGTAACCTGAATAGTCATATTGGGCTGGGCGAAAATAAGGTCATGCAACAAAGGGAAATAAAGAGACAACGACGATAGGAAAAGGAAAACCAAAAACTCAGTAGAGAGTTGCTACTCTAAGGTCCCATCAACCTATAATCAGACATGACTGAAATGGGGCTACTAACTAAATCAGTCTGTTTCCACCTGGTCATGATTGCTCGATCCTTAGTCACCTTACTCCACATACATCGAACTAGAGTTCTCAAGCATGTTTCCACCTGGTCATGATTTTTTTTTTTTTTTTGCGTTCGCCTTATTTATCTATTCCCCAAGGCGTGTGTGCGTTACACTGTGGTTTTTATTTTGCGCCTGTCGGCCCAGTGCATCCGACTTCAGCATGCATTTTATGTAAGGGTCTGCTTCCTCCTGCATTTTCTAAGGGTTTGCTTCCCCGGAGTAACGGCCGGTGCTGTGATAGGGATCGAACCCAGCACCTTCTGATTGTGAGCCGTGCCACTTAACCATTAGGCCACGCCGTCCCCTGGTCATGATTGCTCTTCAATCCTTTCCTCACTACACATACGCCCAACTAGAGTTCTCAAGCATGTTTCCACCTTGTCATGATTGCTCTTCAATCCTTTCCTCACTCCACATAAGCCCAACTAGAGTTCTCACCAACAATATTTTTGGTGGGAAAAATGTAATGTCACTGTGGCAGTAGTTTTCCAAGGTAGACACCGGCATCCCTTAATAAGGAGGATAGGATAGAATAACTGCACCTCCATGTATACGTAAAAGACGACTAAAGAGAGTTGTCATAGCGTCCTCGCCGCCTAAAACAAATTGCTGCAGAGCCAACCATTGGAAAAACAAACATAAAGTCCTTTTGTGCAGTCTTCGTAATGGAGACCGACAGTAACTGTGGCCCTATACTCCGGCTGGAGACAGGGACAAGACGAAGATGAAAGTAAGCAGCTTGGCCTGTTAAACAAACGGCGAGAATATATTAAGACATCACAGATGTTTGTTCTCACATCTTGCCCCTTAACATAGACGAATATCCCAGAGTTGCCTATCTGTCACGGCTTCATATTGACTATATTGATCCATGCTTCCTGAAATCACAAAGGCTTGAGTTTCATATAATCCTTACCAGTCCTGGAGAAAAGAGGGAAGAAAAGTATTTTTGTCAATATCGTCCAAGCTTCAGCCCCTGTTTCTGTCGTTTTAATTTGCTTGCCACGGCCTCAGTGGATGTCTTTGCAAAGCAGCTGTACTTAGGGCCGGTGTTATAATTAGGTCAAAAATGTAGATGCATAGGACGCATAATTCAAAAGTGGTCGCAGCACTTACATTTGCGAGGCGCAGTATTATCTACGAGGCGTATACAGTACAAACCAATCTGAAAACAAGGTGAAAACATACACAATTTAAATAAATAAATGGACACCCAACTCAACAGTCCGGGAAATGAGACATATATGAAGACACAAATATATTATGCGAAGGAAATATTCAGAAATGGAAGAGAAAAGAATGGAAGAGGTTAGGAGATTTGCGGTTGAGAAGAAGAGGAGAGGTTTTGGTGAGCTGGGGGAGGAAAAAGTTTTGTTTTGGTTTATAATTTGCGTTTAAACTCTAATTTTTGAGTGAAACATTACAATTTGGGGAGCAGCATGGGATAATGGTTAAAAGTCCTTAACACAGTTCTGAATCTGAAACAAGCATGGGCCAGTTGAGATGCGGTTGGGGAAATGGATGAGGAAGAAATGAACGATTTGAGGAAAGGAGCGGAAGTTATGAGATAGGATGGGGTTTATGAGGGGGTTGAAGGAATGCGCAGTTTAGAAAGGGCGATTGAGGGAGCAAGAGATGGTTTGGTTGAAGAGATGTGCAATGACGATGTAGGGAAAGGACACATGAAGAAAAGTATATTGAATTGTTAGACTACTGTTATTTCGTTCAAATTGTACGGTTCGGCTGAAGGACATATAATTTGCACTCTTCAGCAAGTAATATAATTAATTCTCGATTGTCAGTTTGTATCTCCGGAGTTTGCGGTTGTGATTTGATTGGATGATCCAATCCCGTTGCAAGTGTATGATTCTAGTTTAGGATGCGTCAGGTTCAAATCATAAACGAGCCTTACGATGTATTACCTTTTTAATTTCTTCTTTAAAATCGAATTTAAATATTTATCAGTACATTCAAGTTTATTATGAACTAAATTTAGGATGACCTCAATAAAACACATACAAACTCAATATAAAAATTGTATGCATAATGCAATCTTCTCACGAAACGTAGAGGTACGGGTTGGTGTGCAAACAGATAGACAATCGGGTTAGTGGAAAGTGGGGGAGGTTAAGTACAGTGGTATTTTTTTTGTCTTGCTTAGATGTTTGCCTCACTAGTTTCTACTGGCGGAGGCGCGCAATTTTCCACCCCAGACCGTAGTCAATTAGGCGATATCAGGAGGCATAAACCAGTGCTTGGATGCATGTGTGCATCTGTATGTACCTATGCTAGGTTTGTGCGCCCTCAGAAGCTAGCCCAACCAAAGTGCAATGGAAGGGATCTTTAATTGCTAACCTGGTGTTATTTCTTCCATATTATACAATTCGTATGGCAGACATATGTTCTTCCTGTGTCACATAGAACACATTAATTTATAAAAGAAACAGTTGATATTTTAAGTTATATTGTTTTAAGATAATGACCTGAACAATACACTCGAAATAATATAGTCGTTTTACATATTATGTTCCCTGTATTTACACTATATATATATACACATAATATATACATATATAATATTATGTATGTATGTACGTACACTTTTTAAGCTCCCTGTTGAGCACAGATCTTAAATAAATACTTCCAAGTAACAATAGGGCCAGCAACTTCATCAAACAAAACGAATTAATGCAGAGAAGTATCACTGGTAAGAGCGTATGTGCTTTGATAACCGTTTTCTGTAAATGGAACCATTTTCAGTTGCCACCCTATGCTCGATTTAGAACAAATAGGAGACAAGATAACAAAATACAAGCATAATAGTTCCTAGAATAACCATCACCTTTTTTCTGTAAAATAATTGAAATAAGATGGAACTTGTAACAGCTAATGTCTGAAATTGAGGACTGGAGTCTGTCTGAGCTGACTTTGACATGGCTAAGTGTTGTTTAGTGTTATTCTGCGCTGCTGAGACGTTAAAGCAGTAGACTGATTATTGATAATGATAGTTACACAATCATGAAAGAGTAATTAAAGTTGAGTGGACCGTGTCGGGTCAAAAGAAGGTAACATTTTTGAGATAAAAGAAACTGACAGGTGAGAGTTGTGATAACGATAAGTAACACACAATGCGTCAGTTGCATCTTATTTCTCTCGTCATCTTCTGATCACAGACATTCATCTCTTTGTATTTGTCTACCATGGAGAAAGGATACAATCCTCCGGTCAGGCAATACATGCTGACCAAACAGGGTCAGGTGAAACGTAGCGACCAGACTATGTTTGTCAGGGTCAGGTGACGCTTACTGATTAAGATCCCACCAGACTTACAAGCAGTCTTAGTCTTAGTATTAGTCAACATGTGCTTCTACAAGGGCGTTAACCCCTGTGCAGGTCCCAACTCTTGCGCGAGCTGGTAGTATCCGGGTGCATTTCTCTGCTTAACGGGCTTTGCTCGATTAGTGCTGGTTTCGTTGTTTTGTACTGGTCTTTTCTTCTTCTTCTTCCTCGTCTTCAGACCTTAACTTCAATGACTAACGAAGGCAGCAGTCCACTCAAGGCTCTGTACACATCCGTACAGCTTCTCGTGGAAGGACACTGGCTGTTGCCAAATGCTACTTCTTTTGTTGGTATACAGTGGACATGACTACAAAATATGTTCTGCCTTCATGGGGGCTGTGCCGCAGACACAAAGGTCTGTAGTGCCAATCTTGAACTTGTTGTACAGATGGCATCTAAGTCTGTTGTGACCTGTGTGTATCCGGAGAATGATCACCTGGTCTCGCCTGGAGAGTTGATGGTAGGCATCATTTTCTATGTGGCCAGGGTCGTCTTTTTTCCATTTTGCATTGTACGTTGCCCTGATGAATGCTTTAGTCTCATTGTATGTGCTTTCTGTATCACTCTGCTGCAGCATTCCTCCCTCTCTGGCGAGTCTGTCCGCCTCCTTGTTGCCTGGAATATCGCAGTGGGCTGGTATCCACTGGATTGGACATTTTTTTAAGCACTTGGACAGGCGTTCGAGCGAGTCTGCCAGAGCACCGAGTTCATTTGTGTGCTGGTTCTTGAGCGCCATTAACACTGCGAGGGCTTCTGTGAAAATGACTACTTGCTTTTCTGCCTGCTCCTTACGGTCTATAAAGGTTTCAGCTGCTTGTCTCGGGGCACTGGCTTCGGCACTGAAGTTGCTGCAGCGTCTTCCAATGGCAAATGCTGCTGAGTATATTTTGCTTTTTCGTTTGATAGTGATGCATCCTTCAGCTTTTCCGATGACATATTTGACTGGGCCTGTGGATTAGGCGTGTGTTCAGGATGTTGGTTGAAATTTTTGGTTGATGTAATTTGTAACTATGTGTTTTTTTCTGTTCCTCTGTTTGTGACTTTTTGTCTTCGATATTGGGGATATTGCATATAAAATCAGGGAAGGGTCTTTCTTTCCAGAGGCAGCGGATGGAGCATGCCGGTATTGGTTTTATTTTTTTTTGGTTTATAAGTGTAAAGTGCAGCATTCTTTTGAATCTTTTCTTTTGCTGGGACTGTAAAACTTTTCCTTTTAAGCTTGCCTCGTCCCAGCCCATTTAGTCTGTAATGCATCGGGTTTTCTATGATTCTTTTGAATTTCCTCGCTTGCTGTAGGATTCTGCAGTCTCGGCTAACTAGTTTGTTTTAGGATCACGAGTGTTGTGAAACTCGAGCGTTGTGAAACTCGAGCGAATCTTGCTATCTAGCAGGGTGGATATATATATATATACATAAGGTGGTCATTTTTTGTCGCGCGGGTACCACAGAGTGGTTACTGTGCTCCAGCGTTCGTCTTTCCTTCTGACCACATGGCCAGCCCAGCTGAGCTTGGGGTTGTTGGCATACCAGGCGTTTCAAGCTCCCACCTTCAGAGTCGTTGATGGCCAGGTCGACCTTCTGCCTCTTCCACCAGCAACTGTGTGTACTTGCCGTTTCACTCCCGTAGTTTAGCCACTCATTGAAGAAAGGAAACAATTAAAACAAATGGGAAGTCAAGGGGCTAACACAGCATAAAAAAACTGCACAAAAAAAGTTAGAAGAGAAATAAGAAAAGATAACAGAAGATACATAGTGGACACTTGTACGGACATAGAAAATCTGCAGCAACAAGGCAGGTAGAGAGATGCATTTCAGGCGATGAGAACACTTACAGGGGAATTCCGTCCGGCTCCGTATGTCATCAATGACAAAGAGGATAACACATTAACAGAAACAAAGTCAAACTGAATAGATGGATAAAGCACTGCAGAACAATGTATGACGATAGCACAAAGCGCTCAGTTACAATTCTACCAAAGGATGGGAAAGAACCTGAATAAACATTGGAGGAAGTACGCTCGGCAATCAAAAGCCTGAAAAAAGGAAAGTCCCCAGGATGTGATGATATCCAAGCAGAGCTAATACAAGCAGGAGGGGAGGCAAGTGCTCGAGTCTATCACAAGCTGTGTAAATAGATCTGGCACAGCGCACTGGTCAGAAGCATGGAAGAAATCAATCTATATTCCCCTCCCCCTAAAAAGGCAATCTCTACCGAACTATCGCGCTATGCACCAACGCAAGCAATATACTCTGGCGGATCCTATTAAGAAGGATAAAGAAAAGATTTGAATCTGAAATTCACGAAGTCCAAGCAGGTTTTAGAACAGACAGAGGGACCCGAGAACACATATTCAATATAAGGAATATCTATGAAATATGTAGAGAGTTTAATGTAGACATGTACACATGTTTCATTGATTACACCAAGGCCTTCGATACGGTAAAACATCAAAATCTGTGGAACATCATGAAGGAAATGGGGTTTCCTGTGCATTATACCGAGATCAACGAGCCGCTGTCCGAGTACCTGGGCAAACGTCTGATTGATTCGCAGTACAAAATGGAGTAAGACAGGGATGCATTCTCTCATCTTATCTAAATAACATATGTGCGGAATGTATGAGCAGTGTTAGAGAAGTCGAGAACATTGAACGTTTTGATACATTTACGATTGGCGGGTACGAGATTCCAGAGTTACGATACGCAGACGACGCAGTGATACTATCAAAAAGTGCGGAAGGGCTAGACCAGCTAATTTCAGCTGTAAATGGGCACAGTAAAGATCTGCTTCTTCCTTCTTCTGCATTCATTCTCAATCTTCCGCTACCGAGTAGCAGGATGTAGTCCGGAGAACGGATTTGCGTTGTGTCGCTAGTTTACAGTTTGACTGCGATATTTGCACCTCTCGGTCCGACACATCCGTCTTCGGCAGGACAGTCGAGATCAAAACCTGTTTATAAACATAAATAAAACAAAGATAATGACCACCGACAAAACACAATGTCAACACAAATTTACAATAGGTGGTGAGGAAATAGATTAGGTCACGCATTTTGAATATATGGGCTCCAGAATTGACAAGAATGGCGACTGCTCGAAAGAAATCAGAAGAAGAATAGCCATTATAATGCAGAGACTGAACAGCCTGAAGAAAGTATGACAAGGCACCAACAAAACGACAAAAGTAAAAGTCTTGAGAGCCTGTGTTTTTCCTGTTGCAGCTTATGCAGACAAAGAATCGAATCCTTCCAGTGAAAATGTTACAGAAAGATCCTCAGAATACCCTGAACAGAGAAAAAGACAAATGTAGACATTCGGCAAGAGTTGAGCATAGAGGAGAACTGGTTTATCAATTCCATTATAGCCAGAAAATGCAAATACTTTGGCCATATCAAGAGACACAGCGGTCTTGAAAGAACAGTGATGGAAGGTATGGTGTCAGGCAAAATAGGCAGAGGTAGACCAAGAAGACGATGGTACCAAGATATCCAGGAATGAGTGGGTATGACTGTGGCAGAGGCTGGAGTTTTGGCAAGGGAAAGAGTTTCCTTCAGACAAACTGTGATGGCAGCGACGTTCTATAAAGGACATGTTACATGATGATGAATCTAATACAATATTTTTTCCATAGAATCTAATGCTCTATGTTTCTCAAAATGTAGCAGATCCCACTGTTTGCCCAAGGGTTATTCTAACTTAAACGTTACCACACTCATCCACATCATTCACGACCACACATCCACATCATTCATGACCACACACAACAAATGACATAGCACACAGCAGGTGGCATATTTATTTTATAATACTCATACCAGAAAAATGAGTAGTGAAATTACAAACACAATACAATACATATCATCTTAACTAAATATTCCTATATTATATATATATATAAATATATATATATATATATATATATATATATATATATATATATATATATATATATATATATATATATATTAACTAAAGCGGAAATTTTAAGCATTAGCTATATTGGAATTCCCAACTATCAAAAACCCAGTTCTATTGCCGTACACACATCACACACCCCTCTCAGATCTGCATCATATAAACACTCTCTAGAACATACCTCGTTCCATCGGTGTCCACACACATCACACACACATCTAGATCTCACCTAGTCGATCTAAACACTTGCTTAACTCGTCAGGACATGCCTCGTTTACAAGGTGTCCTGCATACAACATACATTCAGATTACCTCTATACAAAACGCACACACCCATTTGAGCGATCCTGTTCTATCTCCAACATTCGTACAACATTCGTACAACATTCGTACAACATTCGTACAACAATCTATCAATCGCTCCTCTACTAAGTCGGTGAGCTAAACAGACTCATATCTACATTTACTCATTCTCTCTCCATGCCAGCCTGGTTGAGCTAAACTTTGTCTCGTGTCTACATTCACTCATTCTCTCTCCATGCCAGCCTGGTTGAGCTAAACTTTGTCTCGTGTCTACATTCACTCATTCTCTCTCCATGCCAGCCTGGTTGAGCTAAACTTTGTCTCGTGTCTTCATTCACTCATTCTCTCTCCATGCCAGCCTGGTTGAGCTAAACTTTGTCTCGTGTCTACATTCACTCATTCTCTCTCCATGCCAGCCTGGTTGAGCTAAACTTTGTCTCGTGTCTACATTCACTCATTCTCTCTCCATGCCAGCCTGGTTGAGCTAAACTTTGTCTCGTGTCTACATTCACTCATTCTCTCTCCATGCCAGCCTGGTTGAGCTAAACTTTGTCTCGTGTCTACATTCACTCATTCTCTCTCCATGCCAGCCTGGTTGAGCTAAACTTTGTCTCGTGTCTACATTCACTCATTCTCTCTCCATGCCAGCCTGGTTGAGCTAAACTTTGTCTCGTGTCTACATTCACTCATTCTCTCTCCATGTCAGCCTGGTTGAGCTAAACTTTGTCTCGTGTCTACATTCACTCATTCTCTCTCCATGCCAGCCTGGTTGAGTTAAACTTTGTCTCGTGTCTACATTCACTCATTCTCTCTCCATGCCAGCCTGGTTGAGCTAAACTTTGTCTCGTGTCTACATTCACTCATTCTCTCTCCATGCCAGCCTGGTTGAGCTAAACTTTGTCTCGTGTCTACATTCACTCATTCTCTCTCCATGCCAGCCTGGTTGAGCTAAACTTTGTCTCGTGTCTACATTCACTCATTCTCTCTCCATGCCAGCCTGGTTGAGCTAAACTTTGTCTCGTGTCTACATTCACTCATTCTCTCTCCATGCCAGCCTGGTTGAGCTAAACTTTGTCTCGTGTCTACATTCACTCATTCTCTCTCCATGCCAGCCTGGTTGAGCTAAACTTTGTCTCGTGTCTACATTCACTCATTCTCTCTCCATGCCAGCCTGGTTGAGCTAAACTTTGTCTCGTGTCTACATTCACTCATTCTCTCTCCATGTCAGCCTGGTTGAGCTAAACTTTGTCTCGTGTCTACATTCACTCATTCTCTCTCCATGCCAGCCTGGTTGAGCTAAACTTTGTCTCGTGTCTACATTCACGCTCTCGTTCTCATCCCCTCACCATGGCCAGCCTGCTTGAACTCCACTTTATCTCGTGTTATATACTCTCAAGCAGTGTCAGAGCTGACCAATGGATCTCAGGGGGATGGCTCTATTCAGTCGTTATTGGAACGAATTACTCTGAACACCTGTCACTCATCTATCGCAGCAAGCTCCGCTGCCCTCCCGTCTGTCACTCACTACCCAATTCGGAACGCCAGTGGTCAGTTCCTACCTGTACATTCCTTCTCCAACTCCGATTTCCTTTGTTGAGACGGTGAGTGACCTTGGCGTAGTGACCAGACAGAGAGTGACCTTGGCACGCATTCAGGTACCTTTGTTCTCATCACATCACACCTGCCCTAAACTCTCTCATGCTTCGGCTGGAACTGTTACAAAAACATAATAAAGGTTATATTATCACGATAATATAAAGATTATGAACTAATAAAATATTGTCCCATGAACTAATAAAACATTATCTCTATGAACTATTAAAATATTGTCCCATGAACTAGTAAAATATTATCTCCATGAACTAATCAAATATTTTCTTCATGAACTAATACAATATTATCTCCATGAACTAATAAAATATTGCCTCATGAACTAATAAAATATTGTCCCACCAACTAATACAATATTATCCCTATTAACTAATAAAATATTGTATCCATGAACTAATAAAATGTTAGCTCTAGGAACTAAGAAAATATTATCTCCATGAACTAATAAAATGATATCTCTATGAACTAATAAAATATTGCTTCCATGACCTAATCAAATATTGCCCCCATGACCTAATCAAATATTTCCCCTATGACCTAATCAGATATTGCCCAGATTACCTAATCAAATATTGCCCACATTACCTAATCATGTATTGCCCCTATGACCTAATCAAATATTGTCCCAACGAACGCTTAAAAAGAGTTAATCATTACCAAGGGTAATCACTAATACCCGACCATTGCTGACTCTTTCGCAACAGTTTCTTCCCTTCCTTCGTCGAAAATCCTCCGGCCTACTCCCCTCCCAATCAAGATCCGCTCATTCTCGTCTCCTTTTCGCGAGAAAGATCAATATTTGAGAAATCCTTTCCTATTTGTTCATTATCGTATCAAACCCCGACATCATGAATCTCTCCATCTGTTTTCTCTAGTGAGTAATGTGTAATTGAAATTAAGGCTTTCAAGATCTAGAGAGGCCAGATGAAGAACGATACAATTAGAAAGACGGTGAAGAGAGAGAGAGAGGGAGAGAGAGAGAGAGAGAGAGAGAGAGAATACTTGAAGAGAGTACTTGAACACATAAACTAATTTCTGCGTTTCTGTCAAATGCATCAGTTTGAAAATGCTCAACATTGCCGTTGTCCATATTCTGTATTATAGGATTTAAGCACATGATATAAATTAATAGAAATTAGGTAACTTCTAAAGTCATTGCCTGATACTCACATAGACTCGGCGGATGCAAGAAAATAAAGAGATCAAATCACACAAAAGGAAACAGGATAACAGAATCTGTTCCCTTTCTAATTCAAACAAACGTTCTAACAACTAGACCATTCATGCGCAAGTACATACTCGTAAATTACTTCTTCTTCGTTCGTTCTCAATCTCCCGCTACCAAGCCCTGAACGTTCTCAATCTTCCGCTACCAAGCCCTGAACGTTCTCAATCTCTCACTACCAAACCCTGAACGTTCTCAATCTCTCGCTACCAAACCCTGAACGTCCTCAATCTCTCGCTACCAAACCCTGAACGTTCTCAATCTCCCACTACCAAACCCTGAACGCTCTCAATCTCCCGCTACCAAACCCTGAACGTTCTCAATCTCTCGCTACCAAACCCTGAACGTTCTCAATCTCTCGCTACCAAACCCTGAACGTTCTCAATCTCTCACTACCAAACCCTGAACGTTCTCAATCTCACGCTACCAAGCCCTGAAAAATACTTTGCAAGTAGCAATATGTTGTCCGGTGAACGGAATGCGTTGTGTCGTAGTTTACAGCTTGACTGCGATATTGGCACCTATTGGTCTGACACATCCTTCAGCAGGAATTTTTAGTACCAGGTTAGCCTTCCCTCTTCGATCCCTTCTCCTTAGCCAGTCTGCTCTGTTACAGCATGTCATCCAGGATCACCTCATGAAGACGAAGAAGGGCCTTGGCAGCTCTGGTTCGCTGGCCCTGACGCTAGCAGTCAGATATTTGTCGCTGACCTCTGCAACTCCTGCGCTGCTTAGCTTCTTGATCCGCTAGTATATTATAAAGTTATCATTTTAAGAGAGGATAACCTCCTGTATGTAATCAGAGCCCATTAAATTGGGAGGAAAGAATAGTACCACTGAGCCCTGCAATACATTTTGAGAAAGGTGACTAAGGAGGGTTGTGAATAGGATGGCACCCTTATCACGGGACACTATGTACTACACAAACCACTGTCACAACAGCATAGAAGTGCTCGGCTCGAATGTATAGCAAGAATGTCGACTTCTGGGGTAGCTCAATGCTCCTATTGGAGCAACATATAACAAATTGAATTCATGTGATAACAGAGAATTGATGTGACAACAGAGAATTGATGTGATAACAGAGAATTGATGTGACAACAGAGAATTGATGTGACAACAGAGAATTGATGTGACAACAGAGAATTGATGTGATAACAGAGAATTGATGTGATACAGAGAATTGATGTGATACAGAGAATTGATGTGACAACAGAGAATTGATGTGATACAGAGAAGAGATGTGATAACAGAGAATTCATGTGATAACCCAGAATTCATGTGATAACCAAGTATTGATATGATAACCTAGTCTTGGAATGATACCCAGTGTTGATATGATAACCCAGAATTGATGTGATAACTTAGAATTGAAATCCTAACACAGAATTGATGTGAATCCAGAATTAACGTGAAATCCAGAGCAATATCTGCCAGATCTTAACACAACAATGGATCTGTTACATGAAAGTAGTCAAATCCCGGAGACTCAATAAATGTGAAACAGAGATGCATATGACTTGTTCCATTGACGGCTATCTCTCTCTCTCTCTCTCTCTCTCTCTCTCCCTCTCTCTCTTTCTCTCTCCCTTTCTCTCTCTCTCTCTCTCTGTCTCTCTCTACTAGTCTGGATCAGCTGCACTTTAATCTAAGCCTGGGAAAGCTACCATTCAGACACACAATAAGTGGACGGTTGGAGGGAAGGTATGCTGGGAATGGGGACGCAGGCAGTCTGATAAGATTTTAATGTAATCGATAAAGTCACCATTACTATTCTAAGACAGTGTGCGATTACCCTTTGAGGAAACAGAAACATGAAATCTTTGTACTTCTTTCTAGTATTGTTCGTCTTTTTGTCCTTTCATTTCGTCTTTCTTCTTTTTCCAATTCTTCTTTGCTATTATTATTCTTCTTATTTTTCTACAACTTCTTGACATTGAATCCTTTGTTTACTCTTCCTTTTCTACTCCTTTTACAAAAACATTTCTTCTAAACCTCTTGTTAACGTTTTCTTCGTTTTAATCATTTAATTCGTTTTATCTTTATCTTTTTTTCCCTTAAGTGTTCCACTTCTTCAACTTAATGTTTTGTATTTATTCTTCGTCATATTTCTTATTCTATTTTTTTCTTCTGTATGCTTCTCGTTCTTTATGATCGAATTCTTCATCCACTAATCTTCTGTTACTCCTATTTATTTTCATTCTGCGGCTTCTTCTCTTTATTATTCTTGTTGATTTACCTTTCATTCTTCGTCCTATTTCTTCGTTACTCTCCCTATTATTTTGCTTCTCCTTCTTCATCTCTGTATCTATCCTGTACACATCTTACTCTTTAATTATCTTTTCCTTCTCTTGTTCCTCTGTCTCCTTTAACACCTCTTCTCATTTATCTAGATCGTATCACTCTCAGTAAAGAGATACCTCACTCACATGCATATGCTACGTTTCTTGCAGGACGTGACGATCCTGGGACACAGTCACACTGGACTGCCTCTCTTCCGGGATAGTACAAACTAGTACATAGTCCATCATATCATTGCCAAACCCTATAGACACGAGTAGGGAAGACTCGATAGTCCTGTAAGACAACTTCCTAAGAGAGACAACTCTGACCAAAAACAACTGCTGCCTTGCAGTTAGGCTGGGGACAGCCAAAGGCTAAGGAGGGCAACCCTTCAGAAACGCTTGTTGAAATCGGATGCACTGAGCCACAGGCTTAACAAAATAAAACAGTGCAACGTAAATATCGCTGTAAACAGCGTACGACGACGAAGAAGAAGAAGAAGAAGTATCACTCTCAAATAAAGATAGTCAACACATGACGATTAACTTTTCATGAAATTAACCAGCATTACAATACTCAGAGTATCAATTTAGGTACACATGTCATCAAGGTTTGTGCGTGTGTGTTTGTGTGTGTGTGTGTATATATATATATATATATATATATATATATATATATATATATATATATATAATATATGAACGCACGTGTGTGTGTGTGTGTTTGTGTGTATGAGGGTGTGTGTGAGCGCGTGCTCTCACAAATGCCATTCATCACTGACATTACCAGCAATTGTCACATCGTGACATCTGTATAGTTTAATCCGTTGTAATTTTGCAATTGTATGTGCGGGCATTTGTCCGTGTGGGCATTTGTCCGTGTAGACAATTCGCTTTGAGAGCATTTGTCCGTGTGAGTAATTGTCTGTGTAGCTATTCGTCGCGTAGGTATGTCAGTGGGATTTTATCTGTGTGCTTTTGTCGTATGTGCTTCGGTCATGGAACTATTTTCACAACCGTAACACACAACGAATAGATACAATTTCTAATTCACAACTGTGTTGAATAGAATTCGGCCAAAAACAGTGGCAATAATTATATATAATGATGATAGGTTAATTACAGTAATGAATTCAGATGTGCAAGAGCCAAGACAAGAATACAATTAAAGAACACACAGACGATACCGGAGAATCTGAAACTAGGCATTGACCTGATTAAATCAGACACATGAAATGAAAGAGAGGTTTAACGACACAGTACAGAATATTTACAATTCAATGAAAGAATACAGAGCATTGAAGCGCAACGAGAATTGTTTTTAAGATTAAATATAAAGAGATCCTACCAGAGACAAAATATAATGCAAGTAAAAAATGGATGACTAGCGAAATACTACACACGATGGACGATTGACAGAAGAGGAAACAGGATAAAGGAGAATACGACAAGCTGAATGAAGAGATAACACACAAGTGCAGGCAAGCGAAAGATACACGGATAGACTAGAAATGTCTAGAACTTGAATAAAAAATGCATGTACAAATGAATAAATGTTCTAACAAAAAGAAGACCAAACATAATCACTGGATGTTTTCAAGAAAAAGACGGGGAGACACCGATGGGGAAGGATAAAACAGATGGACAGAACACATCAGCGAGAAATATAACAACAGACCAGGCTTAGACCAACAGGCCGATTGCGACAGACCATCAATATTAGCGACAGAGGTACAATACAGTAGAAAAGTACAAGGGAGAGAATACACTGTCAAGGAAATAACGGCCACGGGAGATTTGGGATTCACAGTGATAACAAAATTACTAAACGAATATATGACTGGGGATTCATCCCGACTGATTTGATGAAATCTTTATTTGCAGTGCTGACAAAGAAACCACGAGGCATTTAATGCGAAGACCCCCACCCTATTAACCTTATGAGTCATTTGACGAAGATAAATCTACGAATCATCACGAGAAGAGTAAGGTATAGAATAAAACCTGGGATCAAGACGCTGAGCAGCGCATGAGCTGCAGTGGTCAGCGACCCATGGCTGACTGCTAGCGTGAGGGCCAGCGAACCAGAGCTGCCAAGACCCTTCTACACCTCCACGCGGTGATCCTGGATAACAGGTTGCAGCAGGGTAGACTGGCTAATGAGAAGGGATCGATGAGGGAATGCTAACCCGGTACTAAAAAATACTTGCTGAAGTCGGATGTGTTGGACCGAAAGGTGCAAATATCGCAGTCAAGCTGTAAACTGCGACACAACGCATTCCGTTCTCTGGACTACATTCTGCTACTTAAGCCCTTTCGTTGTTTTGTAGCTGGAGATTGAGAACGAACGCAGAAGAAGAAGAAGAAGATGTATATCTGTGCTTCATTCGGCAGGGTGAAGCACAGGGAAATAATCCTTATGATGAAAGAGCTGCATGCCGATAGCAAGGACTAGATAATTATACAGAACATGTACTGGGGACAGGCTGCAGTTATACGAATAGATAACACAGTAGGAAACTTCAGTCAAGTAAAAAGTCGCTATGAGGCAGGAGTGTGTGCTGTCCCTTGATTTGTTATCTCTGTACAGCGAATTTAACTTGCGATCTCCAGAGGCAATGTCTGGAATATCAATTGGTGGACAGTACATAAACTTGCGTTACGCTGATGACACTGTGTTGATAACACAGAATGAGTAAGACTTAGAAGAAATGATCGACGATAGTTCTTAAAAGTGAAAATAAAGTCCTCGGCTTAAATCGAAAAAAATCAAAAGTAATGGTAGCAACTAAGAAGCACAAATCTCCAACATGTTGTATAAAGGTGAACGGGACGGAACTAAAGCAAGTACTCATTTCAATACTTGGGTACCCATATACGATCTGATGGGAGATGCACATGAAATAAAGAACAGAGTAGCCAAGACAAAATTAGTCTTCCAAATTATGAGTGGAATCGTGTGCAAATAAACTCTATCATAATGAAGATAGTTCTTTGTTCCTACGTGGATCAGTATTGACATACATCAGCGAGCTATGGACAATCAACAGGCGTGTACATGGATCACTGGAGGCAATGGAAATGTTGTTTTAAAGAAGAATGTTAAGCATTTAAATAGACTGCAAAGAAAACTAATAAAGTAGTTCTTGAAGAGGCACAGACACAATGACAGCCAATGGAAAACAATCAGGACAAGGAAGTCATACTTTTTCGGGCATGTCATATCATGAAAAGAGGCAGGTTGGAACACATGGACACAAAGGGCAGAATGGCAAGGAATAAGGACAGAGTGAAGCAAAGAGAGAAATATATATTAGACAACTTAAAGGAGCATGGGAGACGATCAACGACAGTAATGATAAACGACACATGTGATACAAGGAAGTGAAGATTCTTGATCGCCAATACCAACCGGCATGGCCCTTGTTGATGATGCTTCTATTAAAAATTTCAGCTTTCTTAAACTTGTAGAGCACATTGAATGTTTTTAGTAGATTGTACACTATTGGAAGCGCTACAGAAAGGCGGGAACACGTCAGAGGGTCAATACACACTACAGCCTTGTCAGTCTTTGGGAAGAAGACAAGCAGAAATGACTGGTTTGAGGGTGAGTCGGCCATTCTTGCACCAGCCATTAAAAAGCTAATCTACTCACCTGGAGGATACGTTTTCCCAAGCAGCACGACCTTGCAGGCTTACAAATCCGCAAAGAGTACAGTACAGAGATTGGCAAGGAAATGTGTAAATGACTACTGGCTTCAACTATGTAAGTCCATGCAGTCGGCAGGGGATACTGGTAATATTAGTGCAATGTACGAGGGCATAAAAAGAGCATTTGGACCTACACAAAAAGTAAACAGCACCTCTGAAATCTGTGACAGGTGAGATTATTCTGGACAGAGATATACAAATATTCAGTCTTGTACACCTGTAATAACGTAGTGGTGGACTCTGCTCTCAACGAAATTGAGATTATGCAGGTATTGCAGTAACTAGACGATAAACCGATCATACAAGATTTGGAAAAAAAAGCTAATGAGGGCATGCCAGTGGGAAAGGCACCCGGTGATGGCATTCCAGCAGATATCATTAAATGAGGATCGGGGAAGGGGGGAGGGGGGACGTACTTTATCAAAACCTGTACGAACATGTCTGCCAGTGTTTGAATGAGGGGGTGGTATCACAGGACATGAGAGACGCCAACATAATCTCCCTTTACAAGAACAAGGGAGACAGAGGAGACTGCAACAATTACAGGGGAATGTCGCTTCTCAACATCGTAGCCAAAGTGTATGCTCGCATCATCCTGAGCAGGTACCGAAAGCTGGCCGACAGGGTGTATCCGGAGTCTTTTCACTGAGACAATTGCAAGAGAAATGCAGAGAACAACACAGACCACTTTGTCTTGCCTTATTCGACCTCACCAAGGCATTCGACCTGGTAAACAGAAAGTGTCTTTTTAAAGTATTGTCCAAAGTTGTCTGCATACCTAAACTACTGAGCATGATTAGGTCTTTTCGTGTGGGCATGGAAGGTACAGTGCTACATGACGGTCAGGCATCTGAGACCTTCGACATTAACATCGGAGTTAAACAAGGTTGTGTCTTGGTCCCCTTCTCTATTCGGCATTTTCTTTGCCATCGTGCTTAAAAACGCCTTTGTAACTGCCACATAGAGGTGTCTTTCTGCATACTAGTTCAGATTGGAGACTATTTAATCTAACCAGACTGGGAGCAAAAAGTAAGACAAGGGAGACTATCATTCGAGATATACTCTTCGCAGACGATACTGCCCTGGGCGCCAACACGGATGCCGAATTACAGATCCTCATTAATAGGTTGGCCACATCCTGTGATCTGTTGTTTGGACTCACTATCAGTGTACAAAAGACGAAAGTGATGGCTCATAGGGCAGATCCTCCAGACATTGTCTTAAACGCCTTTTGGCCTTTATGCAGACCACTATTACTATTACTTTCGTCCCCTTTAGAATGTCTGAGCCAGACATCGGCTTGTCGATGGTCATCTTTCAATGGTTCTTTTACGTGTACAGTGTGTCCAGTGGGTCTCAGAATGTATCCCTCCTCTCCGATAGGATTGGCGCACGAGACACTAAAACCATGCGGATTTCGAACACACACAAAATCATGCTCTTTTTTTCCTTCCTATTCTAAAAACATTTTTTTTTTAAACAAAGATGAGATGTTCAGTTTTCGCTTTAGATTTTGTTCAATTTTATTTGTAAATAGTGAGGTGTGGAATTAGTTGACTGGCGTGTTCAACTTGCTTGATCTCATCTCACCTAATCTCATCATATCTCATTTCACCTGATCTCATCACATCTCATCTTACCTGATCTAAACTTATCTTATCTCACCTGCTCTCATCACATCTCATCTTACCTGATCTAAACTTATCTTATCTCACCTGCTCTCATCACATCTCATCTTACCTGATCTAAACTTATCTTATCTCACCTGATCTCATCAAATCTCATGTTATATGATCTCAACTTATCTTATCTCGCCTGATCTCATCAAATCTCATGTTATATGATCTAAACTTATCTTATCTCACCTGCTCTCATCAAATCTCATCTTATCTGATCTCAACTTATCTCATCTCCCATAATCTCATCACATCTCATTCCATCTCATCACATCTCACCGTATCTCATCTTATCTCACCCTTTAGCATCTCGTCTCAACTTTAATCTTATATAATCGCATCATATCTATCATCTAATTTTATATAATCTCATTCCCGAGTGATTTGCGGGGTCTATGTCTATGACAAGGACAAGAATAGCACCACTGCCCCACATACAATCATGTTGTAGGAGGTAACTAACTGTGTGACATGGCATAACACCGGTCATGGTTAGGTGGTTTGTTAAGAGCAGCACAGATGGCGCCTTACATGCTGCGGGTCTACTTTGCTATAGTGTTTGAGTCTATTAAGATGGACTCGCACATGAGTTAATCACCCTCCATAGTGGAGTAATAAGCTGCTCGAGCATAGACCACTAAGCAGGAAATCCTCCTACTGGCTACATCCAGATCCCATTAGAGATGGGACCTGCACATGAGCTTATGCCCCTGTAGAAGTACAGGCCTACTAAGACTAAGATAATATAATATAATCTGATCTCACCACATCTAATAATATTTTATCTAATTTGTTCCTCTAAAGTCGTTAGACAAAATGTAGAGATGCAATCTTATTTCGTGTTTCATCTATCTGACATGTGGCATTTTCAATCCATACTCTTGTAGTTTTCCTTTAACACCTTCAGTCCATCGTTTTCATCGTCTTTCTATCGCTGTTAAGTTCAACCGTGTGTTGTGATACGATTGGCTGGCATGTTTTGATGCATACTTTTTCTAAGACCAATCCATTCCATTCTCTGATTGTCTATATATGCCATCCATTTCCTCGTTCGTAATCTCTGTCAGATTTCTTCATTTCTAACTTTTGTCTTTTCTGAACAGATGAACAAGAACACATAACCCAGCATTTACAAAACAAAGGTAATCTGTTCTAGACAATGTGATTTTCTGCTCATGTACGATAGCTAACTTCCCATATAACGATAAGACGTTGTTCCCCTGTCACCAGGTATTCGAATATATCGCATACAATATCACGATATTCAGGTGTAAATCTCAGGAACAAAGAATAGGATGACTTTCCCCTACTAAGCATGTCGAAAAAGTTTACAAAAAAATGCTAGTGTATGGGTGGAGCAGCTTCGTCGTGTATACAAATTACTACAGACAAAAACAAAAATTGTGCTTTGGCGCAGACTGCAGGACCAACTGCAATAGTGGTCCTATTTTTTTGTAAGGGGTGATATGGAGATACGAAGATAGAATCTGGAGTGGTTAGTCAGAAACGTTCTCTTGTGTGTATATATATTAAGTGAGCATGAGAGACGAGGAGAATGGAGCAATTTACACAGAGCGATAGACAGACAGACATATAGATAGACAGACAGGCAGATAGATAGATAGATAGATAGATAGATAGATAGATAGATAGATAGATAGATAGATAGATAGATAGATAGATAGGTAAGAAAGGTACTTAGGTAGGTAGGTAGGTAGGTAGGTAGGTAGGTAGGTAGGTAGGTAGATGGATGGACGGATTGATTGATTGATTAAAAATCTGTAATCTCATTGCCCAATTTTTTACAACAGGAAGAAGCAGAAATATCGCTACAGATTTTACACGTCAGCTTGCCCTCTTAACAGTTTACCCCGCGGTTACAATGTACCACTCACGCACAAATACGCACGCGGACGAATATAACCCTGTGCATATCCCTCCGCTGTTTGCCGGCTAACTATTTCTACCGAGCGCGAGATTCAACTGCATTTTTTCACTATTTCATCAATTGGGATAAAGATTGCGTATTTTTGGCTTGGTTTCTATCGTTTGTAGAAATCTGTTCATATATGTATTAGTTCTGAAATAGCAGTCACCGTTTTCATATGACTGATACCAGTCTTTACCATTGTAGATTAATAAGAGGTCAATGACAC
Source organism: Ariolimax columbianus (assembly GCA_036924085.1). Lineage (NCBI taxonomy): Eukaryota > Metazoa > Mollusca > Gastropoda > Stylommatophora > Arionidae > Ariolimax > Ariolimax columbianus. Next base: position 7,749,202 of record JAVGWX010000009.1, read on the forward strand.
TCAGGGATGGAACTTAGTTGTACTGACTTAATGTTGAGGATTGTGGTGTTTGTAGATGCCAAAGTATTTTAATTTAATATAGTTTACTAGCCAGTTTTGTTCCATATCAGCTCCTTTAGGTTTACTGTGTCTTTTGTTCTCGCTATCCATGGTATTATGAGCACTTTCCTGTAGAGTTTAAGTTCCACGGATTCGATCTTCTTCCTTTCGTGTGGGTGTCCATGTTTCCCGTCCGTATGTTGTCATTGAGAAGATCATACAGTATAACCATTTAATGAAGTACAGTTTTCTTTATAGCAAAAATGCCTAAACTGGTGAATTTAATTGTTGTTACCGTTCAAACAAACCTTTACCTAGAAAAGAGAGTATTGAAATCATTATTTTGACTTCTGGGAAAGCGTATGATTTATCAGTTGTGGGCTGTACTTATGCTTATAATCCCGACGTATCGGCTTCAAACCACCTCTTGCTCTGGCAGTGGCATGTTGTGCGTTTTTTCATGGTAGAACTGCTTCTCTCAGCTGTCCCAGCTGTAAAGAGTACCTGATGAAAACAGGGAAGCAATTTCGTTCCGTCACGAGAGCTACGGCGTTCGTGCTCTGTCGTCGGCCCTTTTCAGCAATGAAAGGACCTCATCACATATGAGTGGTTGCAATGAAATCGGTTCTACGAGCCATTTCTCATTTTCCATTGACATGACCTTGATCATGAAGCTGTGACAAGATAGTAGTATCATCTTAGAGAAGCACATTCAAATCACTGGGCGTATGATTAGCAATGGGGTAGTTCATTCGACCCTAAACAAAAAAGGTTTCGGTTTAAATTCCCGTTATCAGCACGCTCCAGTTGACCAGCTACAAAAAGAAACTTGACTTGCTGATAGAGAAGAAACGTCAACGTGGCAGGAAACCAACCTCATAAAACGCTGAGACTTGGTACAGTGAAATCTTAACCACTTCTTCCTCGACAGCAGTGTCTGCTTTATGACTACCTTCATTTTACTACTCTAAAGACAGAACAATATCATTAATTTCACAAATGAATAGATAGTTTACAATCGCCCCGTAAATACTGTAATACTATTGGGGCATGGGGCCAATTAGCGTGCTGCAAAGTTTACAAATATTTCCAAATTTGCCGTGAACACAAACTATTTTGATTAAAACAGGAGTGAGGACATTGAAAGGATACATCTTGCAAGCACAGACACACAGTTCACGTGTTGACTTTCTCATGTCTTCTTCAAGCCTGGTACACGATACATCAAGTATTCGTACATATACCACACATCTTCCAGACCAGCACAGCAATTTCACACGCAGCTGGATAGTTGTGCGCCATTACATCCCACTGTCTCTATCTGGATACACTTTCATAGCATGTATGTTGACAGTTACGTGGAGCGTTGGATCTTTATTCAACGGGTTATGCCTCCTCGTATTCATCAGGAATCGCCGACTGAGGTCTCCAACAAACCTGTTTATCATGGCTCTTAACGTGTGTGACTTCCTCATGTGTTTTGTTGGTAAGCGAAGTGAGAGAATATGGGCAAACTTCCGGCTAGCGAGTTGTAAACAAAATATGTTTGTGTTTATTGGCAATCTTCGCAAAGAATGGTATCTTTCTGCATTCAAAAAACATTTACAAGTACATGCAGAAAGATACGGGTCTTTGCCGTGGTTGTCAATAAACAAGGATGGTTGTCAATAAATGTATAGCGGGCATGAGGAAAGAAAGTGAAGTAATAGCAGACAGCTAAGCCGCCGAAGACGGATGTGTCGGACCGAAAGGTGCAAATATCGCAGTCAACTTAACTTAACTTAACGTCTTTATACTGGTTTAGAAGACTGCAGAGGCTGTATACAACCAGTTTAATTTACATCACCTTGCTCTAAAAGCTATGCGCATCCAATTTATTCTTAAATGCATTAACTTGTCCCTGCCTCCACTACCTCGCGTGGCAATGGATTCCAAGCATTCACCACTCTCTGACTAAAAAAATATTTTCTAATATCTAATCTGGACCTCTCTTTAGTCAACTTGCAGCTATGCCCTCTTGTTCGTGTGGGTGGCTGTATTTTAAATCAACTAGCGACACATCGCATTTCCTTCTCAGGACTACATGTTGCTACTTGCAAAACTCCGTCCATGGCTTGGTAGCCGGAGATTGAGAGACAAGGAAGAAGAAGAAGAAAAAACAGCTAATACATAACTCATCTATCTCGCCCTCTCTCTCTTTCTCTCTCTCTCTCTCTCACTCTATCTATCTATCTCTCTCTCTCTCTCTCTCTCTCTCTCTCTCTCTCTCTCTTGTGATAAGGCACTATCGTCATCTGAAGGTCCGTAGTTCGAACCCAGACTGTCTATTACTTTACTTTTCTTTGTTTTGATCGTTAGATATGGTGTCTGAGGCAGAAAAAGACAATTCTGTGTGGTTGTTGTCACTAACAAGCCCACTTTGGCAAGCAAAATGGAAAGCAGGAATAAGTTTATCCTTATCGTATACAACCTTTCATGTGTGTCTGTACATAATGGGGACCAGCGCTTTGTTATCTTTGTGCCTCGGCACTTTATGTTGTCCCGAAGTGTTGAAAGTGTTCCTCGGCATTGTATGTTACCGCGGAGTGTTAAAAGTGTGCCTCGGCCCTTTATGTTACCGCGAAGTGTTGAAAGTGTGCCTCGGCACTTTATGTTACCGCGAATAGTTGAAAGTGTGCCTCGGCACTTTATGTTACCGCGAAGTGTTAAAAGTGTGCCTCGGCACTTTATGTTACCGCGAAGTGTTGAAAGTGTGCCTCGGCACTTTATGTTACCGCGAAGTGTTGAAAGTGTGCCTCGGCACTTTATGTTACCGCGAAGTGTTGAAAGTGTGCCTCGGCACTTTATGTTACCGCGAAGTGTTGAAAGTGTGCCTCGGCACTTTATGTTACCGCGAAGTGCTGAACGTGGGCCTCGGCACTTTATGTTACCGCGAAGTGTTGAACGTGTGCCTCGGCACTTCGGGAGTCATTGCGGTTGTCATTTCTCATAAATTAGACAAGTCACGTGTATGGACTAGGTATAGTGCTTAACGTGTCGAAGATGCAGCAGGGGTCAAAGACGTAGCCCAGTGAATGGGTTCACAGCAGCAAGCAGGCTGCTTGCAACATGGTCAGCGTACCACAGCTGACCAAGTCTATGTTCCACCTTCTAATGACGGCCCTGAAAACAGGCTGCACGTGTCGCAGTGTAGTCTGGCTATGAGAATAGGGATCACAGTGGGAAAGCAAAAATCTGTACCCAAAAAAAAAGTCAGAAGCAATCGGATGTGTCGGGCCGAAATGAGCAGATATCGCAGTCCCGCTGTAAATACAACGTCACAACATTCCTTTCAGAACAACCGGGGACTGTTCACGGACATTATATTTGCATATATTCCCCAGGAACTCCACCAGCAATGTTGTCTGCCTGGTCTCACAGATGGCTCTGGGGGAACGCTGTGTGTGACCTAGAGGCTTTTACCGTCTATTTCCTGGGGATGTCGTCCATGTACATCCTCATGGCCATTGCCTTCGACCGCTACATCGCCATCAGCAAGCCCCTTCTTAGCTTACATATTTCAAAGACAGTGGCTGCGATCTCCTGTGGTATGTAAAGCATTAGAAATCGTATATTGCTTACTGCTATTAACAGAAACACTTGGTTCGACCACAGCCTACCTTTAATACAGGCCTTCTGACTCAGACGGAAATACCTTTGACATGTCACATTCCAGGATCGACAAAATAACAGAACTCATATTGTGCCAAGGTTTATAATCAACCCATGCTCCACACAGAGAAATAAAGCAAATTCACGGTAGAAAACACAACAAATCACTGTCGAGAGCGATCCTTTCACATAATCCTGCCCTAAATCCAACTGCATATCCATCTTCGTTTCCCGAACACGCTATTATAGTTGCACTGATAATTGACTCATGCAAGTTCCATTATTTAGTCAGCCTTAGAATGTGACGTTCATAGGGATTTCCCAGTGAATCAGAAGGCATGTATCTACAGTAAGATGTGGTTCGACACAGACACATGCTTTTAATAGACAACAACATGCAAAGGTATTCATTAGGGATGAAGGATAACCCAAGGGAGAACTAATCAACCAATCAAAATGATACGGATCAACTGGTCAGACCTTGGTAGATACACAGGCAGAAGTCTAGCAAAACAAATGGACTCTGAGAGATTAATAATTGCTTTTTTTTTTTTTTAACTTTGTATTTATTCCTGTTTTGTTTTTTCTTTTTGTTAATGTTCTTTTTCTGTCTTCGTTTTCTTTTTCGTATTTTTTTTACCTTTTCCTTCTACTATTACTTCTTCTTCTTTATCTTCCTCTTCTTCTTATCTTCATATACCTTTTATTTTTCTCCAATATTGTATTTGGACAGCTTATTTTTCTATGATTACACGCGTTACTTATCTGCGCAATTTCAAATCACAATCTTTAAAACTGTATTCTTCTATTCTTTTTTACTTCTTAATAATAATTATAACAGTAATAGAAACAATAATATTACGAAGAATAATAACAATAATAAATAAACTAAATTAATAACAATAATAATAACAATAACAACAATAACGATAATAATAATAAACATATCAATGATAACAATACTAATAATAGCTACAATAATAATAATAACAATAATGATTATACATCTATTTACTGCCATAGACGTATCTCGACTTTCAACCCTTCGAGTTTTGTCTCTTCGCTTTTTCGTCGGTAATCAAATACAATAACAAATTTCATAAACAAGAAATTGACACAAAATATCTAGTAGATACTCTTCATCTGAAGTGTGGTTACATTATCTAGTAGATATTCTTCATCTGAAGTGTGTTTACATTCCTCTAGTAGATATTCTTCATCTGAAGTGTGTTTACATTCCTCTAGTAGATATTCTTCATCTGAAGTGTGTTTACATTCCTCTAGTAGATATTCTTCATCTGAAGTGTGTTTACATTCCTCTAGTAGATATTCTTCATCTGAAGTGTGTTTACATTCCTCTAGTAGATATTCTTCATCTGAAGTGTGTTTACATTCCTCTAGTAGATATTCTTCATCTGAAGTGTGTTTACATTCCTCTAGTAGATATTCTTCATCTGAAGTGTGTTTACATTCCTCTAGTAGATATTCTTCATCTGAAGTGTGTTTACATTCCTCTAGTAGATATTCTTCATCTGAAGGACAGTGAGAGTGAAAATCTCCTTTAGTTAATGACTCCATCAAACAATAAATTAGAGACCTTATACACAGCTGTGGATGAGCTAACACGATGGTAGCGACAGTATACCTGGCTACTTGCGTCAGGGTCAGCTAATCAAATTCCGCCTTCCAACGAGGAGGCAGACAGACTGGCAAAAGAAGGTGCAAGACTACCACAAACATATACTAGTATGACGTACGAAGAGTCAAAACGGCTTATCAAAGCCAGATACATGACCAAATGGGAAACCGAACATACTGGTTACACCAAAAACGATGCCTATTACCAGTTGAACAGAAGAGAAAAGGTCGTTGTCTTCAGACTTCGCACTGGCCACAATAGACTGAGGTACCACTTATTCAACAAATTGAAGATTGGTGGTACCGACGAATGCCCGTGCGGTACCGGTAAAATGACCGCTGAACATCTGCTGCAGAACTGCCCGACCTACGAGGATCAGAGAGAGCAGATGTGGCCATCACCAGTGGAACTGCAAGACAAGCTCTATGGCAGTGTCGACAGCCTCAGGATGACCGCCGCTTTTTTCGAAAAAATAATGGTTACTGTCTGACTGCGTACGAAGAAGAAGAAGAAGAACAAATTCCGCCTTCTATTGGCGGCCCTGTGGACAGACTTCAGCCATCCAGCCTGGCTAAAAGAATGAGGAACTAGTAGGGATGCAAACCCATTAGCATAAATGAAACCGAATGTGTTGAGCCGAACGGCGCAGATATGACATCTTCGCTGTAGAGTATGACCCAACGCCACATTGCCAATTTCAAGAAGATTGCAGAAGAAGAAGAAAGAAACAATAAATATATTCATTTCCCTGGAAAACAAAGATAAATTCCCAGACTAGGAAACATATAAACAAAATAGAAGCCACAGTCACAAAGACTAGTATATATTAAGCCCTTTTTGTTTGTTTATTTATTTTCCAGGATTGTGCTTTTTCATGGGGTTCCTCTGGGCCATATTTCCTGCCTTTGGTTGGAACGACTTTGGCCTAGAAGGTGCAGGAATCTCATGCAGCGTTGTCTGGGAGACGGATGACCCAGTTTTCATGAGCTACATATGTACAATCTTTTTCTTTTGCCTGGTTATCCCACTTGTTGTGATCATCTACTCCTACGGGGGCGTCATGGCTACGGTAGGTTGAAGACGAGGCGGAATAGTACAAAATACAAATAAATAAATGATTAAATATTGTATTGAGTTGTGAAGTCTTATGTGGGGACTGAAGACCAAACAAGGTCAGGTGGAACATTTGATGAACCCGTCTCAGGTCCTCGATCGTGCTACTGGATCGTGCTAGGGGACTCAGTGGTCTCGAGGTAAGGTGTCCACCTCGGCTGCCGGAAGTCACCGGTTCGAATCACGGTGAAGATCGGGATTTTGTTCACGTGAATCTTCTGGTGAAAATTCCCCCCGATCTCTAGGTAGTGGAATCGGACTCAAATGTCGAAGACGTTAAAAATTCCTTGGCGGTTGGAAATCGAAAAAAAGTAGGCTTAACAGCCTCTGCCGGTACAAAATTCAAGTTATAAATCTACCAAAGTTATTTGTACTTTTCCCCACGTGGTTTGTTAAGAGCAGCTATAAATGGCGCCTAACTGGCTGCGGGTCTACTTAACTCTAGTGTTTGAGTCTATTAAAATGGATTCGCACATCGGTTAAAACACCGTCCAAGAAACTGGTTGTATACACTGTAGATTCTTCTAAACCAGTATAAATACGTTAAGTTAAGATTGTATCACAGCAGTCTGGCCAATGAGGTGTGAATCAACACCCTAATCTCCATAGTGGTGAACTTACATCGGCAACGTTGTACTGTTCGTGGTCTACCGTACGTTTCTCGTGTTGTTTGACATATGCATTGCCATGACCCTTCCCCTCCTGGTTTCTTGCTGACAGTTTTTACTGCTGATAATGAAGCTGAGATATTAAATCTAACAAATAAACTGAAACAAATAGTAATTGAGAAATTCGTTAATGCCACAAGATTCGAATATCTCGAATGAGTAAGACAAAGAATGGCAATCATGAGGAAACTTGCTGGCACAAGCTGGGGAGCAGACGAAAGAATACTGAAGAAACTGTAAACTGGAAGAGTGAGACCAGTTCTCGAGTATGGTATAGCGGCATGGAAAACAGCAGCAAAGGCGAACTTTGATAAAATTAGCAAACTTCAAAACCAAGCCATGAGAGTTATAACAGGAGGCATGAAGTCAACGCCAATTGTAGAACTTGAAAAGATTACAAATCTGCAATCCATGACCGATAGAAGAGACAGCAGATCCCAGCAGCAAGCAGAGAAACTAAGAAGACTGACAGACTATCCAATGCATCAGAGACTAAATAGATTTGGAAAAGGTAGACTAAAGCGGAGAAACTTTGCAAAAATAGCCAAAGCAAAGAGGATCGAAAACCCTATGAACACCACAACAACACCAAAGCCCATCCCTACTGTACGAAAACCCAACTGGAAGCAGCATATTGTTCCAAAGGTGGTAGAAAATATACCAGGTATTGGAAACAAGAACAGCTAGACTGAAAAAGAAAGAAGAGACATAATCCTGAGGTACATAGCCAAAAACTACCCAAGCATGGACTGGACCCATGCACCGACACAACACAGAATGGAGGGAGAGGGGTATTCCTGAGCCTAACAAATGGTAGAAAAATAACACTGTCAGTGGCAACTGGAAAATTCTCAAGCAATTTCAGAGCGGAGGCAGATGCATTGAAGGCTGCAGTAGAAGCAATGCTGACAGGCGAAAGCAATGAAAGCCAGATAGTCCTATTTACAGGTGCACTATCCGTGGTTACAGCACTAAAAGCCAGAAAAATTCACAACTTAATGATTTAAGAGCAGTACTCTGTCCACTATGCCAGCAGTCCGCACCAAAAAGGGTAGTGGTGCAGTTGGTTCCATCTCACTGCAACATCCAAGGCAACGAGGAGGCAGACAGACTGGCAAAAGAAGGTGCAAGACTACCACAACCATATACTAGTATGACGTACGAAGAGTCAAAACGGCTTATTAGAGCTATATACATGACCAAATGGGAAACCGAACATACTGGGTTCACCAAAAACGATGCCAATTACCAGTTGAACAGAAGAGAGCAGGTCGTGGTCTTCAGACTTCGCACTGGCCACAATAGACTGAGGTACCACCTATTCAACAAATTGAAGATAGGTGGCACCGACGAATGCTGGTGTGGTACCGGGAAAATGGCCACTGAGCATACGAGGATCAGAGAAAGCAGATATGGCCATCACCAGTGGCAACACTAGACAAGCTCTATGGCAGTGTCGACAGCCTCAGGATGACCGCTGCCTTTTTCGAAAAAATAATGGTTACTGTCTGACTGCGGACGATGAAGAAGAAGAAGAAGACTCCGCACAGGCCACAATAGACTGAGGTACCATGTATTAAATAAATTGAAGATAGGTGGCACTGACGAATGCACTTGTGGTACAGGGAAAATGACCGCTGAACATCTGCTGCAAAACTGCCCGACATACGAGGATCAGAGAAAGCACATATGACCATCACCAGTGGCAACACTAGACAAGCTCTATGGCAGTGTGGACAGCCTCAGGATGATAGCTGCTTTCTTCGAACAAATTCAAGTCGTCGTCTGACAGTGTACGAAGAAGAAGAAGAAGAAGAAGAAGAAGAAGAAGAAGAGGAATATATCGAAAGATATAAAAGCCACAATCATTATGTATGTGGCTAAAAGTGAAGAATCAACGCCAACATAAGGTTTCACTTTTGTATCATTCTCATCATCATTAGCACACAAGTGGTACCCAGGTTGACAAGAATAGGACCCTGTCATTTTCAAAGCATTTAGTAAAAGTAATCTAAAGAGCGTTGTGCAGAGGGCTAGCAGCGCTAACATGTAAAACAGTGTTATGAGATTGCCACTACAAATGCTCAGATACTTAGTTCTTAGTTCGACCCGTTCTTTGTCAATGGGTAGTCACCCTTGAGCGGGTCCCAACTCAGGATCCAGTCGTTTCTGTCGCGGGCGCGTGTCGTCCAGTGGGATAGCAGTCTGTCTGTTGTGAGGTCGTGAATATTGTATTTTTCTAGTGAATCTCGCCAGCGAGTTGGGGGCCGTCCCCGATGTCTCTTTTTGTCGCGCGGGTACCACATGGTGGTTATGGTACTCCATTTTTCATCTTGTCTTCTGGATATATGACCTGCCCTGCGGTGTTTTGAATGGCTGACGTACTGTAGGACATCCTTGGTGTGTGCCATTCTCCGGATGTTGCTATTGTGTAGTTCGCTCTGCCGCTGTTGTCTCAGAGTTATGTCCACCAGGCATCTTTCAAGAAATGCGTGTGCTGTTCTCAGTTGGTTCTGTGCTGCTTTTGTTAGAGACCAGGTTTCTGAACCATAACAGAGCGCTGGCAGGACTACCAAGTCGAAGATGTTCGCACGTAAGCTGGTGACCTTTTGGGCGTCTGTTGCTGTCATTATGGAGTTGAAGGCTGCCCATCCCGCCCTTTTCCGTCTGGCGATCTCAGGTTTTATGTTGTTCTCCATGTTGAGAAGCCTTCCCAGATAGACATATTCATCAGTGTCTTCTATGGACGTTCCACTCAAGAGTATTGGGTTTAGGCTCTGCGAAACGGTTGCGCATAGCTATTGTTTTCCCTAGGTTCATAGCTAGACCTGCTTGCCTGCCTTCCGTGACCGCAGCATCTCTGACGCTTCCAGGGGCGTCTCTGTGATGAGGACGATGTAGTTTACAAATCTGAGGTAGTTAAGTCGTCTTCCGTCGATTTTTATATCGTAGTTGTCCTAGTCGCAGTGCCTTATCGTCAACTTTAGGCATGTAGAGAATAGGTTCGGCGAGATTTTGTCTCCTTGTCGAACTCCCTTTTCAGCCGCAATAGTGATGGGTTGAGTGAATGGGCTGATGGCTGTCGTGTCGATGAATGTATTAGCGGTGTTTGATGCTCTCGTTCCCTTTCGATCAGATTGCAGCAGGTTGTTATGTGATCTAGTGTACTGTATGTTTTTCTGAATCCAGCTTGTTTGGTTGGTTGTGCTTGCTCGATGATCTTGTCTGAATCCAGCTTGCTCGGTTGGTTGTGCCTCCTCGAGAGTCTGTCTGAATCCAGCTAGCTAGGTTGGTTGTGCCCCCTCAAGGATCTTGTCTGAATCCAGCTTGCTCGGTTGGTTGTGCCCCCTCAAGGATCTTGTCTGAATCCAGCTTGCTCGGTTGGTTGTGCCTCCTCGATGATCTTGTCTGAATCCAGCTTGCTCGGTTGGTTGTGCCTCCTCGAGAGTCTGTCTGAATCCAGCTTGCTAGGTTGGTTGTGCCCCCTCAAGGATCTTGTCTGCATCCAGCTTGCTCGGTTGGTTGTGCCCCCTCAAGGATCTTGTCTGAATCCAGCTTGCTCGGTTGGTTGTGCCTCCTCGATGATCTTGTCTGAATCCAGTTTGCTCGGTTGGTTGTGCCTCCTCGAGAGTCTGTCTGAATCCAGCTTGCTCGGTTGGTTGGGCCTCCTCGAGAGTCTGTCTGAATCCAGCTTGCTCGGCTGGTTGTGCCTCCTCGAGAGTCTTGTCTGAATCTAGTTTGCTCGGTTGGTTGGGCCTCCTCAAGAGCCTTGTCTGAGTTTGCTCGGTTGGTTGTGCCTCCTCGAGGGTCTTGTCTGAGTTTGCTCGGTTGGTTGTGCCTCCTCGAGAGTCTTGTCTGAATCTAGTTTGCTCGGTTGGTTGTGCCTCCTCAAGAGTCTTGTCTGAGTTTGCTCGGTTGGTTGTGCCTCATTAAGAGTCTTGTCCGAGTTTGCTCGGTTGGTTGTGCCTCCTCGAGAGTCTTGTCTGAATCTAGTTTGCTCGGTTGGTTGTGCCTTCTCGAGAGTCTTGTCTGAGTTTGCTCGGTTGGTTGTGCCTCCTCGAGAGTCTTGTCTGAATTTGCTCGGTTGGTTGTGCCTCCTCGAGAGTCTTGTCTGAGTTTGCTCGGTTGGTTGTGCCTCCTTAAGAGTCTTGTCTGAGTTTGCTCGGTTGGTTGTGCCTCCTCAAGAGTCTTGTCTGAGTTTGCTCGGTTGGTTGTGCCTCTTCGAGAGTCTTGTCTGAGTTTGCTCGGTTGGTTGTACCTCCTCAAGAGTCTTGTCTGAATTTGCTCGGTTGGTTGTGCCTCCTCGAGAGTCTTGTCTGAATCCAGCTTGTTCGGTTGGTTGTGCCTCCTTGATGATCTTGTCTGAATCCAGCCTGTTTCGATCGTTGGTTGTGCCTCCTCGATGATCTTGTCTGAATCCAGCTTGTTCGGTTGGTTGTGCCTCCTCGATGATCTTGTCTGAATCCAGCCTGTTGGGATCGTTGGTTGTGCCTCCTCGATGATCTTGTCTGAATCCAGCCTGTTGGGATCGTTGGTTGTGCCTCCTCGATGATCTTGTCTGAATCCAGCTTGTTCGGTTGGTTGTGCCTCCTCGATGATTTTGTCTGAATCCAGCTTGTACGGTTGGTTGTGCCTCCTCGATGATCTTGTCTGAATCCAGCTTGCTCGGTTGGTTGTGTCTCCTCAAGGGTCTTGCGAATCCTTGCTAAGAGGCATTTGGTAAAAATGTTGTACAGTAACGGAAGGAGGGTGGTTGGGCGGTAGTTGGACGGGTCTTCTTTATCTCCTTGTTTGTTTAATAGGACGGTCTGTGACTCGCGCCAGGTAGACGGGATTTCTGTTGTCTGTAAGTATCGAAAGAATCTGCTGGCTAGGGCCGTGTAGAGTGGGTGATCGCGTGCTTTCATAATCTCAGCTGTCATATTATCTCTGCCTGGGGATTTTTTTGTGCGCGTGTTTTCTACAGCGCTTCGAATTTCAGAGATCAGGCAGGCTCAGATACATATTCTATTAAATAGGCCAGCTGCAGTTGTTACCCTCTGCTTCATTTGGAGCGAACATGTAAATCATAATCATATAAAGTTAGTGAAATCATACATTTATGGTTATTAAATTTGCTTTGCTAATTTGTATGCATTACTTATTATAAGCTACGTGGTCTGAACCAGAATTCCGTGTGGGATATGAACAGCCGGGTCGCCAAGAAAAACCTGGCTATTGAAAAGAAGATGTTGAGGACGGCCATTCTTATTGTCTGTGAGTAAACAAATCGATTTGAGAAAATGAATAATATGTCGAATTTTAGGATACGATGGGGAAACGTGAAGAGGTAAAATGATTGAAGAGAAAATATTATAAAGAGATTCAAGGTTGATGTGAAGGTAGATCTGCCACGGACACATTGTGAGAGAATTACTTGGAGCAACTATGGGGAATATTTACACAAATATATTTACAAAATAAATGTGCATGACGTTTTATTGTATTGAAAGACGATGTGACGTAAGGCTCCTGACGTTTTACCAGACATAATGACGTTATCAAATGGAAAATGATTTAGTATAAGTCGTAATAAACTAAGCAAGTAGATAGAATGGTGTTGGATGATCTCTACAATATCAATCATCAATTTTAACCTTTTCAGTTTTCTCTGCAGTCCAAGGCTTCAACAAATACAAGTCAATACCTTTCTTTTATAGTCGTCAGCTCCAGCTCTGTCTACGTCTTATGTAATTCCTTTAAGTTTGTTTCCAGCTCTATTCTCCATTTGTGCTTTGCTCTGCCTCTACCTCCCTTGCCCTGTGGATTACAGAACACATACTGCCTGTTAATACTATCAGCTGGTTCCCTCAATGCATGTCCTATCCAATTCCAACTCCTTCTCACGTCATGTCCCACTGATATTCCTGGTTTTTTACAACAGTTTCACATTAGTGATCCTATCCTACCATATCAGCCCCTCTATTCCGCCAAAGCACCTATTTATCAAAGTATGTACCGCTTTGTTTGTTGAGTTGTTGTCCTTCGTGTTTCAAGGCCCTCAATAAATTATAAAGATCGAAGGGGAGATGGCTTCCTGCGGTACACTTTGATAAATATAGATTTGTCTACTTAATCTGTGGACAACACAAATATTTTGAGCAGAATATATGATACATCATTACAGATTATTCTGATAGTACTCAGAGACTGTATCTCAAACATGTTGACGGACCATAGCTAAGAGAAACAGATTTGATTTGGGGCCGAAGATACAGAGTAGTGGGAGCATCAGTGACTTCTATCTGGCAGCTTGTTTGGGGCTCAACGTACCAGAGCTGACCAAGGATCTTTTCCACATCAAAGCGGTAGTCATGGAAACAAGCTGCATTAGTGTGATATGGCTAAAAGAATATGGAACGCGGTGGGAAGGCAAACCCAGCACCATGAAAAAGCAGCTGAAATCGGATGCGCCGGGTCCAAAAGATGCATATATTGGATCCTCGCTGTAAACTACGACAACGTCACAACGCACTTTTTATGACGAGCGCCCGAAAAGAAGAATCAGTTCAACTATATCATCGCATCTATAAATAGAAGCAGCAAGAAGAGGCTGTCATCGATATGCCTGGGTTGTGATTTAAGAGAAAACAAAATTAATCAAGCATGTATATCTATGGAGATTGTGAAATAATCGGAGCCTATCGTGATAAAATACGCATATTAATTATAGCAACAGAAACAGATACAGCTCTGAAAGAGATTAAAGAAATGCATGTTATTACGAAACGAAGAAAAAAGAACCTGTAAGTGAGAATTGATATTAAAATGAACGCAGTTGTTATTGGTTTTAAAATAGGTTGAACAGATCGGCTGAAAATTGTCATTGTTTAAATCATGGACAGAAATAAGAATATCTGATGAATATACAGGCTGGAATTTGTACGAAAAGAAACTACAGCATAAAGTGCACATTAGTCAAGGAAAATAGGACCAATAGAATTCGAAAGGAGTCTCTCTCTATATACGAGAGAACTAGTTACAGACATTTAAAAAAAAATGATATAATAACATTAGCCAATTAACTTTAAGCCAGCAACACAGAAATCGATATTATTGAAGCCTGAACAAGTAGAAACAATGTTTGCACGTGAAACAGGGTCGGATGTTCATACGATAAGGATATATAATTCATCTACATGTCTGCCTGTTTATCAATCGATTGACCTATCTACCTACCGGTATATCTACATGCTTGCAAAGCTCAATATATATATATACATAAATCTGTCTGTCTACATACTTATCTAACCCTTCCAACCCCCAGTCAACGAAGCTACACCCACCCATCCATGTTTGCCTTTTGTCTTAGCTGCTGGTCTGTTAACGTACCCTCCAATTTATCTATCAGTCCAATAAGCTATTCCATTCGTCGATAAATATACTCGTTCATATTCATAAATCCGTTTAACCGTTTATCCAAACACACAGACACCATTCTAGCTATCCTTACATCAACGTACCTATTCACTCATCCATTCATTCAACACATATCTATCAATACTTTCAGCCATAAATTAATCCATCCAGATATCCATCTATCATACAATACATTGTTTCTATCCATCCACTTACCTGCACACCAATCCATCCATGCAAACATTCATCCACCCGTCCAACTATACAATACCATCCACCCACCCATCCATACATCCATCCATCCATCCATCCATCTATATATCTATCTATCTATCTATCTATCTATCTATCTATCTATCTATCTATCTATCTATCTATCTATCTATCTATCTATCTATCTATCTATCTATCTATCTATCTATCTATCTATCTATCTATCTATCTATCTATCTATCTATCTATCTATCTATCTATCTATCTATCTATCTATCTATCTATCTATCTATCTATCTACCTACCTATCTATCTATCTATCTATCTATCTATCTATCTATCTATCTATCTATCTATCTATCTATCTATCTATCTATCTATCTATATATCTATCTATCTATCGAAAGCAGCAACATTGATTATCAATTCTATGGCATTGTGTAATAATTTCGAATGAATGCCTAGATATTTGAAGAGAATAATCCATTTATGTATTCTAATTTCAAACGAGCCGTATCCACAGACACCTAACAAATTCCAAATAGGTAGTCCAACTATTTTAATTCATTTCATATTTGCTGCACGTGTAAAGGTGGTTAATTAACGCACGATCTCATCTTCTTCCTTGTCCAGTGAGTTTTCTAGGCTGCTGGATGCCTTACACTGTTGTGTCGTTTGTCTCTGCATTCTTCGGTAGTCACCACATACCCCCAATCGCTGCCACCATCCCTCCAGTACTTGCAAAATGTCAAGGTAATATTGTTTATAGTTACGGTGTCGTATCCAATTTTTACCATTTTTTTTAAAGGTGTGCCTCTGTATTCTTCTCACGCGTGGCCGTAGTCCTTTGGGCGATATCAGGACCTTTTAACAAGTGCTTGCATGCATGTGTGCGTCTGTTGGTACCGATGCTAGTGTTTCAGTGATCCAAGATGTTTCTGTGTGGTTCAGACCTGGCTTAATGTTCTTGCTCACTGGCGTATTGTCCCTAAATGTTATGTTTGTGTGGTGTATGTGTGGTGTGTGTGTGTGGTGTGTGTGTGGTGTGTGTATGTGTGGGTGGTGTGTGTGTGGTGTGTGTGTGTGTAGAGTGTGTGGTGTGTGTGGTGTGTGTGTGTGTGGTGTGTATGTGGTGTGTGTGTGGTGTGTATGTGTGGTGTGTGTGTGTAGAGTGTGTGGTGTGTGTGGTGTGTGTGTGTGTGGTGTGTATGTGGTGTGTGTGGTGTGTGTGTGTGGTGTGTGTATGGTATGTGTGTGTGTGATGTATGTGGTGTGTGTGATGTGTGTGTGTGGGGCGTGTGTGTTTGGTGTGTGTGTTTGTGGTGTGTGTGTTGTGTGTGTGTATTGCGTGTGTGTGTGGTGTGTGTGCTGTGTGTGGTATGTGGGCTGTGTGTGCTGTGTATATGTGTGTGGTGTGTGTGGTGTGTGTGTGTGTGTGTGTGCAGTGTGTGTATGGTGTGTGTGGGTGGTGTGTGTGGTGTGTGTGTGATGTGTGTGGTGTGTGTGTGATATGTGTGTGTGGGGCGTGTGTGTTTGGTGTGTGTATTTGTGGTGTGTGTGTTGTGTGTGTCGCGCGTGTGTGTGGGGTGTGTGTGCTGTGTGTGGTGTGTATGTGTGTCACATGCGTGCGTGTGTGTGTGTGTGTGTGTGGTGTGTGGTGTGTGTGTAGTAGAGTTGGTGGAATGTGTTTGGGGTGTGTGTTTGTGTGTGGTGTGGTGTGTGTATGCAGTATGTGTGTGTGGTGTGTGTAGTGTATGTGTGGTGTGTGTAGCGTGTGTGTGTGGCGTGTGGTGTGTTTGTGTGTTGTGTGCGTGGTGCGTGTCGCACGTGTGTGAGGTGTGTGCTTTGTATGTGTGTATGGTGTATGTGTGGTGTGGGGCGTGTGTGTGGGGCGTGTGTGTGCGTGTGTGTGTGTGTGCTGTGTGTGATGTGTATATGTGTGTGGTGTGTGTGGTGTGTGTGTGTGTGCAGTGTGTGTATGGTGTGTGTGGGTGGTGTGTGTGTGTGATGTGTGTGGTGTGTGTGTGATATGTGTGTGTGGGGCGTGTGTGTTTGTGGTGTGTGTGTTGTGTGTGTCGCGCGTGTGTGTGTGGTGTGTGTGCTGTGTGTGGTGTGTATTTGTGTGTGGCATGCGTGCGCGTGTGTGTGTGTGGTGTGTGTGTGTGGTGTGTGTGTAGAGTTGGGGGTGTGTGTTTGGGGTGTGTGTTTGCGTGTGGTGTGGTGTGTGTGCAGTATGTGTGTGTTGTGTGGTGTGTGTGGTGTATGTGTGGTGTGTGTAGCGTGTGTGTGTGGCGTGGGGTGTGTGTGTGTGTGTTGTGTGCGTGGTGTGTGTCGCACGTGTGTGGGGTGTGTGGGCTGTGTATGTGTGTATTGTGTATATGTGGTGTGGGGCGTGTGTGTGTGTGTGTGTGTGTGTGTGTGTGAAAGGTTATAAATCCTTGATGCTGCTATGTGTCAGTGTGAGTTAATGTCTACCATATAATTTGTTGTGTGGACAGCACAGACCAGGGATTCTGAAAAATAATTATAATGACCTCTAATGTTCACTGAAGGTCTCTAGAGGTCCAGTAAGAGATCACAATAAAGAGTCATTGTTTAAAACAACGTGATACTCGGGGGTGGGTAGAAACCAAGCAGTTATGTATGTCAGTTCTCAAATACCTACCAGAGATAACCATCGCAGTTTCTTCCTCAATATAATCCAAACGCATCGCAAGTTACATCATCGAGACAAAACCGTTTGATGCTGTCACCATCTAACTGGCTGTATTGTCTATTCATTCTGTTTTGGGCCTATGGTTCATTGTAGTTTACTATTCATCGTAGCGTCTGAGTAGCAATGGTGCTACGTCAACCCATTATCTCGGCACGATCCCGTTCCCAAGCTGTCAATCTGATCCTGATTTACTGTTAGAGAAGGAAATATGCAGCGAGGAAGGTATCCGCCATACCTGGATGTTGTTGTTGTTGTTGTTGTTGTTGAATGCCTACAATGAGTAGGATTACTCTTTTGTGAGCCCTAAAAAGGACGTGAAGTGGCGGGTTGTCGCTGCTTTCCTCACATCCTGAGCGTGCTGATGAAGGTGGACCGGGGTCCTCCAAGCGATCTGAACCTGACTATCATGTCAAACCAGACGTTAGTCTTCCTCCCCATCCACACCTGATAATGTTGATTATTTTCTTACCTGTCATGTACCTCCCCATGTGTCCATGTATCCTAAACACGTCTTTTACTATTCCTTTACTAAACTTCATTTGCAGCCTTTTTTGTTTAAAAAAATTAAGTAGTTATGTTGTTCCTTTTAACTGTATGGTCACACGTGTTTGTTGATAATAAATGGACAAGAATTTTAAAAAAAAATACTTTTTAAACAACTGGAAAAAATACCACAAGCGATGTGAGTCATGCACAAACGCACAAGTATATATTAGTGTGAAGTGTTAAAATGTCAGGACTTAAAAAGAAACAAGAAAGATAATGAGGATTTAAATTAATGTTTGATAATATACTGCCACGAGTTGAAAATAAAAAGTGGTAATAAACAAAATATGTCAATGTCACACCACAAGTATGCTTGTTATTCGTGAACTCAACTTCCTGTCATTATTCACTTTAATTTATTTTAAAGGTCGCTAGACGAGACATAATGAGAACGAAGATATCCCACAGAAAGCTGAAACTGCACAATGTGTGGCAATATTTAAAAAAACAGATAATATTACCGGTTGTTTGAATGTCTCGAAGAAATGAAAATCTAGCCACAGCGCCAACCTACAACACAAGACAGCACTGTTTCTTAACTAAATGAAGATGCAATAAATATTTATCTAAAACGTTGAATCTGCGGCATTTCAGAAACACCATAGAAGAAATGTTTAAAAACAACAAATAAAATGGCAGGCGAAATAAGATTGAACTTCCTTCAACGGCTAGCGACGGAAGCTGTTAAATTCTTCTTAGTCTTAGTCGACCTGTGCTTCTCATGAGCATACGCCCCTGTGCTGGTCCCAGTTCTGGAGTGAGCTGGATGTAGTCGGGAGGAGGATTTCCTGCTGAGCGGGCTAGGCTCGAGCATCTTATTACTCCGCTGCGTTGGGACAGGTGCCATGGAGAGTGATTAACCGATGTCTGAGACCATCTTAACTTAACGTCTTTATACTGGTTTAGAAGACCCTGCAGAGTCAGTATACAATAATAGACTCAAACACTAGAGTAAAGTAGACCAGTAGCTTGTTAGGCGCCATCTTTGCTGCTCTTAACAAACCACTTAATCACGGCCGGTGTTATGCCATGTCACACAGTTAGTCGCCTCTTACGACATGCTCTCTGTGAGGCGGTGGTGCTATTCTTGTCCTTGTCATACACAAAGAGCTCGCCGGATTACTCTGGAACTCGACATGTTAGATGAGATTATTTAAAATAAACCTGTCTTATCAAATCAAATCGTTTGCCATTTCCAATTCGTTTGCCTATAACACTTGTCTACTTCCGGGGAGGGTGGGAAAAGGAGGGGGGGGGGAATGTCCTATTGAAACAGGACCAATTACATGACCAGGCTGCAATGCAGGAACACATTTACTTTTGTTGTTGACTTGAATGACAAAATGTCTGGTTTCACAATAACGTTTATTTTCTAGGAGAAACCAGTTCTGTTCCAATGAAATCACTTCGTGTCTCATTGGCAGATTATAAAAATATGTCATCTAGTCCGTTGAATTGTAAGTACATGACCACCACCACAGCTGAGATTATTTTTTTTTTGAAGGAGCCGTTTCCCAGCATTTATAATCCTTCCTTGTTTCCCTCCAATGTTTTTAACTGCTGCTGGTTCCAATTCAGGAAGCTTGTTTCTGAGACTTTCCTGTGGATGATTGTAATAACTGTTTTACGTGATGGGATTGCCAGTTCCAATTACAACTCTCTTTTTACGACATGCTTGGAATGTGACAGTGGCCATATTCTTTGCATCCCCGTCACCACTCGAGTCACGACAACATATACACCACTAACAAATCTGTATGGTTGATATGAAAACGATTATAGCAATGCCATTGTTCTAACGACCCCATTGTGTATCAGTTCTGATATGCTTAGATTCTATTACATGGTCTGTGGGTAGCCCGACAATTCCCCGGTAATGCTGCGATGCCCAGCAATGAAAGAACTGGTAAGCTGGCTTTGAAAGAAGCTCATAGCCTACTTGTTCTTCTTCGTGTCCATTCTAACTCCAGTCAGAGCATAGGATTTCAACTATGGTTGGGGCTTCTTAACGAAACCTGCGCAAAAACATGTTTGTGCAGTGGTGGTTTCTGGAGCAGTTTAATTTATACGATGGAAGTTGCTAGCCTCATGCACAGCCCTTTTGGTGGTATTTTACAACATTCAAAGAGGTGATGTTGTCATATTTCTTACTTCCTGCTTGAAAACCCAAAATTGGCAACATTAAATATTGAACAGGGATACAGAGAGCAATCGATCAACAATCGTTTGAAAAAGAAATCTTCATCGATTATTCAACGAGTTTTGTAACGAAACTTATGTCGTCAAGAGAAGGGCACCTATGAGGAAAGATCCGAAGTAGGCTTAATCAGCGAGCTACCGGTATCCTGATCCTTCTTCAGAAAGATACTGCTGTCTCTAGGGTAGAGGATTATCCAACTCAGTGTATTCATTGGCTCTTTTCTTATTGTCAGACGATAGTAATTATGCCTTTAGCACGAAGTCCGGTCAGAAATATAGAGACCATGTGTTGCCCATGCAGTATGGTCTCTCTCTCGGTCTGCCTTGTTTGCTCCAAGGGAAAGATTATAGCAATAGTTTTGGAACTAGGTAAGCTGTAGAAGCTGCCGGATCAGTAAGGCAATGCTCTATGTGCTCGCATGTCTGGGCTTCACTCCTAGACAAGCCGCCAACCAAGACTATGGGCCTGGTAAGCCCTGCCACAACATTCAGCTGAGGTTGCCTTTTCTCGCTCTAAGATAGGGCATTGTATCCTCTTGTGTGTGTTCCTTCGCATATCGTCAGTTGTCAAGTTTGGTAGACGATGACCAACGTTCAAAGTTATCAGAAAAAGGCTGTACAGCCGTATATGACAAAACCCGACAAGATACGCCAGTATCTTAAATACAAGGCTTCAGATGGTTTGAAATCAGGGGTTTCCTTCTCCTAGATGAGCTGCCATGCTAAGATTTTGAACCCCATCTGCCCGAAACTACTGGTTTTAAGGTGGCTCGCCTTCCGCCCCTTCTCCTGTTGGTCAAAACAGTTTTGCTGCGCGAAGGCCAGAAGATGAACTTTGTTATCAGAGGCTATTTGAGACGCACGCCGTGGGAGCATTTAATCAGTGTTGAGAGTTTATCCTCAACCCCATCCCCGACTATAACAACATTTAGAACTAACTCAATTGATTAAGTAATCAGATATTCACACAGGTCCAAAGTGTTCCGATGTGTGTGAAATAAGTTGTCTTCTAGGATTGAATTAAAGCTCTAGAATTAATAACCCACGTACTAAACTTCTTCATCATCCTCTTCGTTCATCCTCAGATCCAGGCTGCTCTTACAAAGGACGATATTGTTGAAAGACTAGTTTATCTTCATACAGCGTTTGTCTCATATGTGTCTCACGAAGCCAGTACTGACCTCTCTGAGCATGCAGCTCTGTAGGATGTGTTCAACGGTCATTGTATGCTCCGGTGTGGACACCAATCATTTGTTCCAATCCTCATTTTGTTGTAAAGATGACCCTCGAGTCTATTATGCCCAGTCCTCAATCCGAAGATGATGATTCGCTCTTGTCTAGTTAAAACACAGCAGTTATCTTCTTTTCGGAAATGGGGTGTCGATCTGCCAATTTGTTCCTCCACGTTCTTTATTTAATTATACGTGATCCCCAGGCCTAGTAAGCCGCAGGAAGTTGTAAAATACCTACTACATATAGCCGAAGCATTCGGCTACCTAGCAACAAATATTAACATGCTTGTTTGAATACCAGGATTCCAAGTATAAGCTCAGGTCTTTTGCTTGGGGGCTCCTCTACACTTTACTAGTGTATCTGCAGCTTCATTGCCTTCGATATTTCAGTTGGAGCGGACCCACTGAATGACCAAGCTTAAGTGTTCTGATGAGAGCTTTTTCGGGGGTACATACATTGTTGAAGATCTTCATCTTAATGTAGTTTGAGAACTACTAATCAGTCAGGACTGCAACGTTTCCTTGATGGACATCTTCATCTTGAATTACAAGCTCAGCTGCCCCTGCCAGTGCCGCTGCTTCCGTGTGATAGTTATTGGAGTATGTTTCCGTTGTTACTACTAATGTTGTTTCTTCTCCATTCCTTAGTCTGTAATAGACCCTTCCATCTCCATTGTTTGTGGCTTTGTTAGATGAGACATCTGTAGATGCATACACACGTTTCTGGTGGGTATACTCTCCTAAGATATTCTCCCCTGATAAACCTCCTTTCAAAATATGTGTGAGTTCCCTTCCACCCTATTCCTTCAATGATTCCTACCATCTCAGAGGATTTTTTTTTTTCATTGTGGAATTTGAAATGCTTGCTCTGCATCTCCATGATGTAGTCTGTTCTTGCGTGATCTTTTATTTTTACATGAAATGGTTTCTCTTTAATCTCTCTCTCTCTATCTATCTAACTCTCTCTCTCTCTCTTTCCATGCGTACAATACAGAAATAACAGAATGATTAACTCGATTTCCTGACCATTAAAAGAAGACAAATAATACAGTCGGAGTACACACACAATCATTCAATTGGGTCTAAGCATATGGGAACCAATTCACAAGGATTTCGTTAGCACAATGGCATATCTGTAATCGTTTTTATCTCAAACATTTAGATTTGTTAGTGGTATATATGATATCCTGGCTCGAGTGATGCCAGGGATGCAAAAAGAAGGTTGTAGTTAGAACTGGCAACCTCATCATGTAAAAAAGTTATTACAATCAGTCACTGCAAAGACTCACAAACAGGCTTCCTGAAAATGGACCATCTGCAATTAAAAACATTGGAGTGAAACGAGGAAGGATTGTAAATGCTGGGAACCAGGTTTCCTTCAAAAAGAGGTCAGCTGTGGTGGTGGCTTCTATGCCTTAAATTCAAGCGACTTACCTAACTTAACTTAACGTCTTTATACTGGTCTTTATACAAAATATGTTTCTTGGGGGGCGGTTTAACCGATGTGCGAGTCCATCTTAATAGACTCAAACACTAGAGCTAAGTAGACCCGCAGCCAGTAAAGCGCCATCTTTAGTTGCACTTAACAAACCACCTGGGGAAAGGTACAAATAACTTTGGTAGATTTTTAATTTGAACGTTGTCAGTGCAGCGGCCGATAAGTCTTTTCGATTTCTAACTGTCAAAGGATTTTTAACGTGCTCGACACTGAACACGAGAGTCCGATCTCACCACCCAGAAATCAGGGAAATTTTTACCAGAAGATTCGCGTGAAAAAAATCCCGGTCACCACCATGATTCGAACCTGCGGTATCCGCGACCAGAGGCAGACACCTTACCTCGAGACCACTGAGTCCCCCACCTGAGGCGGACACCTTACCTCGAGATTTCTGAGTCCCCTCAGACTAGATGACATATTTTTTTAATCCGTAAATGAGACACTGAGAGATTTCATTTGAACAGAACTGGCAACTCCTAGAAAATAAATGTTATTGTTAAACCAGACATTTTGTCATTCATCCCAATAACAAAAGTATTTGAGAAGACATAAAATCATTTAGCTAGACACATACTTATTTAGCCAGACATTTCAAGAGAGCACAATCTGTCTGTGGTAGAGATAGATTTTGTCATAAAGTGACGCATTTTTGTTATGCTGTTTTAAATTCCCGCAATGGGAATGATTACTCTTTTGTGGACCCTTCTTCTTCTTCTTCCTCTTCTTCTTCTTCTTCTTCTTCTTCTTCTTCGTTTTCGTTCGTTCGTTCTCAAACTCCTGACACCAAGCCCCGAAAATGGCTTTGCAAGTAGCAGGATTACTGCCATGTAGCAGCCTGTTTGCAGGGAGAACCACGTGGAAGTGATGTGGCGATCTTGATCAGTATGTCTCACCTAACCCTGACTAACATGTCTGTTCAGTAATTCTCACCTGACCCTGACTAACATTATCCGATCAGTAATTCTCACCTGACACTGACTAACATTGTCCGATCAGAATGTCTCACCTGACCCGGCCTAACATTGTCCGATCAGTATGTCCCACCTGACCCTGACTAACATTATCCGATCAGTAATTCTCACCTGACCCTGACTAACATTGTCCGATCAGTAATTCTCACCTGACACTGACTAACATTATTCGATCAGTAATTCTCACCTGACCCTGACTAACATTATCCGATCAGTAATTCTCACCTGACACTGACTAACATTATCCGATCAGTAATTCTCACCTGACCCTGACTAACATTATCCGATCAGTAATTCTCACCTGACACTGACTAACATTGTCCGATCAGAATGTCTCACCTGACCCGGCCTAACATTGTCCGATCAGTATGTCCCACCTGACCATGCTTAACATTGTCCGATCAGTATGTTCCACCAGACCCGCCTAACATTGTCCTATCAGTATGTCCCACCTTACCCTGACTATCAGTGTCCGATCAGTAAGTCTCACCTGACCCTGCCTAACATTGTCTGATCAGAATGTCTCACCTGACCCGGCCTAACATTGTCCGATCAGTATGTTCCACCAGACCCGCCTAACATTGTCCTATCAGTATGTCCCACCTTACCCTGACTAACAGTGTCCGATCAGTAAGTCTCACCTGACCCTGCCTAACATTGTCCGATAAATATTGTAGGTAATTTGAATTTTATCTCACCATATTTTGATTTAGTATCAGAACATTCAGACCACATTGTCTGTCATTTTTATATGCTGCTACATATAGTTTATATGATTTAGTTTTGACGTTTTTTGATCGGCGTACATTGTACGTTTATGTCAATTATTATAATGTCACTAACTTTTATAACAATATTACGAATTGGTTGATGTTGTGGTCTCTTTGGTGTCATGTTTTTATAGTGGACTCTATTTTCAAACAATGTTTGTTATGAAGCGTTGTTGGAGCCTGAAGTGTGGTCTCTTGGTCTTCTTCGTGTGCTATCTGTTTGGCCGTTATTACTTTCACTCTATACCCCTGTAATAATTTTTCAACAGAGTTACTTAATTTGTTACTGATCTTTGTTCTTGCTCGTAAGTCCTGCTATCTGATGAAATAGGCTTTGGGGTAGGGGATATTATTATCATATATTCATATCATTGTTTAGATGTCTGTCAATAAATGCTATGCTTGCTATTGTTACCAGTATCTGTCAGATTTATTTGTTACTCAATCTGGCCACTTTTCGTAAATATCTCATTTCACATATTTTAAGGAGGTCCTAATAGGGCATGACGCTTGACATAAGACGCATAATGTCTCGTATCCCAAGCTTACCTCACCTACAAGGGATGGACACTGTTCTGCACAGTGCTCCAGATGAAGGGTGGGATCTTAATGCCTAGCTATATCAAGGAGGTGGATAGCAGGTGAACTATTTTGCTCCCAAGCCAACTGGGGCAGGGATGAGCCAATTCTCGTAGTGAAAATGTGCTGATAGAGCCAGAAGGCGCACCAGAAACCACAGCATCCTCGCTTTTTGAGAATGAGTACACCGTTATAAGTTATGATCTTTAATTCGTGTGCCTTGATCAGAGTACATGTCCAATATACTCGTACATCGTTAGTCTTCTTTGAAAAATGTGAAATCCATTATGGCATATTAGACCAGACCCTTCTTCGTGTGTTTCGCCGTATTGTGTTCCTTTATCGCTAATTAGGAAGCATAGGGCCACCACCCCGGTCTGCTCTTTAAGGAATAACTACATTTTTTTCGCTCTTATTGGTGGTTTCTGTAGCAATTTCCTTTACATATTATGATTGCTAGCCTTATGCACAATCCTCTTTAGTCACATTTTACAGCTTGATTGGAACATATTCTATGTTTTTGTATTCACACATGGTGTATAGTCCCTGTCTATTATTAATTTATTTTCTTAATTTGTTATCCAGGACTCTTCGATCCTATTATCTACGTCGCCACCAACAAACAGATGAGGACAGCGCTATTTGAAATGATACCATGCGATAACCTGAAAAGGAAACTTTTCGAGCAAGAAGAAGAACCAGTTAAAGAGCAAGAATCGGGGGAGTCAAACGTGGAGAAGGAAACAACAAAACAGAAGACTAAAATACCAGGAAGAGTACAACTCAAGACGAAAGCAGTGGATAACAAGAACACGCCTGTAGGAGGAAAACAGAACCAGGTAAAGCCAATGAAACAATCACTGAAAGAAACACACGCTGATCAAGATGAAACACAAGTATCGGCTGTGAGCAATATACACATCAAGCAGTCCGGGGCAGAAATGGAGGTATGGTACAAGAAAGAAGAGACTGACTAATCGCCTGGACACGACATGCGTCCCTGTACAGGTTGTTGAACGAACTGCAAATAAGCCGACTGGAGATGGACGTTACCATGTGATATTGTAATGTGATTTGAGTTTATGTCGGAATATGAGTTTATGTCGGTATATGAATATGTTGGTATTTGAGTTTATATTGGTATATGAGTTTATATTGGTATATGAGTTTATATTGGTATATGAGTTTATATTGGTATATGAGTTTATATCGATGTATAAGTTTATATTGGTATATGAGTTTATATTGGTATATGAGTTTATATCGATGTATAAGTTTATATTGGTATATGAGTTTATATTGGTATATGAGTTTATATTGGTGTAAGAGTTTATTTTGGTATATGAGTTCATTTGGGTATATGAGTTTAAATCGGTTTATGAGTTTATATTGGTATATCAGTTTATATTGGTATATGAGTTTATATCGATGTATAAGTTTATATTGGTATATGAGTTTATATTGGTGTAAGAGTTTAAATCGGTTTATGAGTTTATATTGGTATATCAGTTTATATGGGTATATCAGTTTATATGGGTATATCAGTTTATTAAAAATGTGTCACATACTCTGAGAGCAAATCGAATGTTTATCACAATTCCCACATCTTTATCAGCAGCGTTTCATAATGAAAATATCTGTACATCACTAATGATGAAGATCCATCTCTGTGTTCAGCGTGTGGACAGACTTCTCTTTTGCTGTGTCTGCTGAAATGGGTGACTTGTGCCGTGATTTGGATTGCAGTAAGAAAGCAACTACGCCATTTGTCAACCTCACTCTCTCGTCCTGAGCTAACTTTGGACAGTGGCAAAACATTATTGAGACGACTGGAGATAGCAAAGAATGCAGATTTTTCCTTAGGGTTTACTCCTGAAGCCTTTCCCGTAAACAGGTATTCCGCAAATAACCCGAGGGGGGAGGGGGGGGAGGGGGTGACATATATCGCTGTGTGCCTTTCCTGTCCCTAACCGCAAGAAGTCGCAGGGACATCACTCAGCCTGTGAGTGATGTGTTGGTCATCTCTTCCGTGCGACGTGTTCTAGTCCATTTTAGTCCTGTGTTTGCATTTCAGTCACACTAAAACAGACACTGTCTGCAGCTAAGGTGAAGAGCACCAATCTCGTGAAGTTCAGCCGTGTGCACAAGATCGTAAAAATACGACACAGGTTTAACATTAATACTAATTCATATAGCCGATGTCCAGGTCAGGATAATCGGAGAGAAGAAAACACAAAAAATTAACTACTTAACCAGTTCAAGTGGAAAACAGCGACACGTTTCCGTGAACACAAGTGTGAATTCCTGGCAAATCCGCGGCCTAGTGGCATCCGAAATGAACTAAAACACCAGAGTGATGTTAGACCCGCAGCCGGTACAGCGCCATCTTTCTGCTCTTTGGAGGGTTTGATACTTAATGCTTGTCTAGTGTTATGTTTACGTGCCCAGAAACATGGACACTGTATACAAAGTTGGAAAAGAGAATATAAGTCTTCGAAATGTGGGTATATGGAAGACAAGGTTGCATTTCGTGGAAACATGAAGAAAACAAAAACAAATGTGAAGGTATTGTGAAGGTTGGAGTTGAAAGGAGAATTAATGACCGGTACCAAAGTTAGACAGTTAAGATATTTTGGCCACACAAGGTATACCTCCTTGTTGAAGACCATACTACAGGGTATGGTGGAAGGAAGCTGTTCAAGAGGCAGACAACGTTTTAAATGGAAAGAGAAGATACATGGAGAACCATGTTTAACCTCTCTGAAATGTATAATTTGATTGACAGTTTGAACAGTCTATTGATTTTGTAAATTAATGTCTGCATTATTTGAAAGTCTTTGTTGTCAATATAACTACTCAGGATAAATTAGGTCGTCCTAGTTTGTGTCCCATTACAAAACCTGCCAAGTTCATACGCTTCATTTATTATGTCAGACCTCGGTACAGAAGCTTCACAGAGTTTGAATTGGCCTCACCGATAAACGAACAAACGTTTAAATTCATGTTCCTTCATTGCATTACGTACATGGATGTCTGTTTGTTAAGTGCGTCAGCATCATGTGACGTATTCTCTCCAGAACGTAGTCTAAGCTGCGGTTGCATTTAAGACATTTCGGTTTCTGGCAAGTAGGTCGTCTTCTTCTGGGTTGGCCTCTTTTTCTCTTTCCAGACACCGCGTCTTCCACTAGTGGAGAACACCAAAAGATGGACTCGAAAAAGCTAGTCCGATTGCACCAATATGGCCAACGTTCACTAGAGATTCATTGCAGCCGGGTCTTCGATGCGGAAATGGTCTTTGAGCTGAGCTAGTATATACTAATGTCCTAAGTGTGGCAGTAGTGATATTCTCTCTGCTGGCAATAATTAGAAAGTGACAGTGAAACTATTCTTTGTTCACTCCCATCTGATTCAAAGATATACACGATCGTTAATGTCACTGAGAGTGAATACTTGAAAGAGCAGAATACAAACACATAAATATAGATTTATCATTAGTACCTAGAGGCTGTGACAGAACGCTCAACAGAAATAGAATCTGTCGCTTGTCCCATGCTGGGAATTGGAGACCTTGACCTATTCATTTCTGTAAAATTCACTCTGCACTTAATTGTATTTTTATTTGGCTATTAGAATACGAGAACAGTGTGTGGCTGAGACGTTAGAGTCCGATCTTGTAACCAGAAGACACATGTTCATGTTCCAAAAAGCATGTCTGTTTTTGTGATTTGTGTTTGTTTATTGAGGTTGTTATTTTTTAGGGTAGGGGTGTAAGGAGGGGGGGGGGCAGTTGTGGGTGGTGAGTGGAGTTGTGGGTGGTGAGTGGAGTTGTGGGTGGTGAGTGGAGATGTGGGTGGTGGGTAGAGTTGTGGGTGGTGAGTGGAGTTATAGGTGGTGAGTGGAGTTGTTGGTGGTGAGTGGAGCTGTGGGTGGTTTAGGAGATGTGGGTGGTGAGTGGAGTTGTGGGTGGTGAGGGGAGAAGTGGGTGGTGAGTGGAGTTGTGGGTGGTGAGTAGAGTTGTTTGTGGTGAGTGGAGTTGTTGGTGGTGAGTGGAGTTGTGCGGGGTGAGTGGAGTTGTGGGGTTGTGAGTGGAGTTGTGGGTGGTGAGTGGAGTTGTTGGTGGTGAGTGGAGTTGTGGGGTTGTGAGTGTAGTTGTGGGTGGTGAGTGGAGTTGTGCGGGGTGAGTGGAGTTGTGGGGTTGTGAGTGGAGTTGTTGGTGGTGAGTGGAGTTGTTGGTGGTGAGTGGAGTTGTTGGTGGTGAGTGGAGTTGTAGATGGTGAGTGGAGTTGTGGATGGTGAGTGGAGTTGTGGATGGTGAGTGGAGTTGTGCGGGGTGAGTGGAGTTGTGGATGGTGAGTGGAGTTGTGGATGGTGAGTGGAGTTGTGCGGGGTGAGTGGAGTTGTGGATGGTGAGTGGAGTTGTGGATGGTGAGTGGAGTTGTGGATGGTGAGTGGAGTTGTGCGGGGTGAGTGGAGTTGTGGATGGTGAGTGGAGTTGTGGATGGTGAGTGGAGTTGTGCGGGGTGAGTGGAGTTGTGGATGGTGAGTGGAGTTGTGGATGGTGAGTGGGGTTGTTGGTGGTGAGTGGAGTTGTTGGTGGTGAGTGGAGTTGTGGTTGAATGCCCCCAATGAGTAGGATTACTCTGTAGTGCGCCCCCAAAAAGAGCGTGCTGATGAAGGTGAACAGGGTTCCCCCCTGCTGTTGTGCTATACTTGACTTCAACTGCGTGTCGCTCTTTACTGCGGGGAGCATGTAGATCCCTCACTTCTAACCTCACTGTCGTTAAAATAGTTTGTTTCCAGGAAGGGCTGCGTGGAAGCTGAGGTGAGGGTCTTGGCCAGTATATTTTGCCTGGCCCTGACTAACATGTCTGATCAGTATGTTGTGCCTGACCTTGACTAGCATGTCTGATCAGTATGTTGTGTCTGACCCTGACTAGCATGTCTGATCAGTATATTATGTCTGACCCTGACTAACATGTCTGATCAGTATGCTGTGCCTGACCTTGACTAATATGTCTGATCAGTATGTTGTGTCTGACCCTGACTAGCATGTCTGATCAGTATATTATGTCTGACCCTGACTAACATGTCTGATCAGTATGTTGTGCCTAACTAGATCTGATCAGTATGTTGTGCCTGACTACACCTGATCAGTATGTTGTGCCTGACTAGACCTTAGTCTTCCTCCCCTGGAGGAGGGGAGGGGGGTTAACGCCTTTGAAATTTGAAATGTGGAGGTATAGAAGAATGGAGCAGACCTCTTCGTTAGTGAAGAAAACAAATACGGTTGTCTTGGAGACAGGAGTGCAAAGGGAGGTAGTAAACGAAGTCAGTCAGACAGTTTCGATGTTTTGGTCACATCAAAAATACATTTAGAAGCAGCGCTTACGAGCAAGAGGTAAACAGTGCTGTAAGTGGAAGGATTACATTAAAAGATGGACGGGGAAAGCCTAGCAGATTGTAGTGTCGAATGCAAGCGACGG
The DNA here is from genome assembly GCA_036924085.1 of Ariolimax columbianus. Lineage (NCBI taxonomy): Eukaryota > Metazoa > Mollusca > Gastropoda > Stylommatophora > Arionidae > Ariolimax > Ariolimax columbianus. The sequence continues at coordinate 7,779,917 of JAVGWX010000009.1, forward strand.
AGGACGTTGGGGATCTATTGCAGCTGACATTGGATGTAATAATAAACTTGAACTGAACTGAACTTCCTTTGAACAGCAAATGGTATGCAATATCCCTTTTATTTTCTGGAATGTTCCTGTTACTTAGGGTCGTTTATTGTCTCCTGTCCTTTCTGACGTCAGAATTGTCCCGGTATTTACATATACCATAATTTTTCTTGTTCTTCAAGTGAAGCATAGTACCACCCTTAAATCTGGCCCCATTACAGGAAGCCGTTATCCGAGTATTTACGACAACAGCTTAAGAAGTAATGATATTGCTAGCCCCAAATACAACTGTCTGTAGTTGCCTTGTAAGTCATGCGTGTAAGGTTACAGTGGCCGATATTCTCAATAAGGGGTGCTCCTTGTTTGGATAAAATGTACATATTTGTTTTAATAATATCTCCTCTCCACAAGTAAATCTAACTTGATGAGGTTAGAGAGCCGGCGCGCCTCAATGATCACATGAGAAATGTCGGCCGATCTCCCAAGTGGAACAGGTCCATGAATAGAGACAAGACTAAGAGAATGAGTAGCAGGTAGAGCCCTAAAGATGTAGCTACAGAACCAATCAGCGAGTGGTATATGTTCTGCGCTACGTCATTGCACTCCACTGCATGATTTAAATGCATTCGTGGCTCGTTATTGGTTGTTTGTCTTCTGCCACTTATCCCCATGATGACGAAGAGATGCAGGACATTGCACCTCTGCTCTTTTGTGACGATATTCCAGGTGACGGGAAGGCCATATGCGCCTTCACCAACAATGAGCTCACATGACTGATTGGGAAGTTATGAGATGGCAGACTCACAGGTGTGTGCTGCGTACCTGACAGGACGCGACGATCCTGGGAAACTGACACAATGACTGTCTCCCTTTTTGGGAATACCCGAAAGATGCTTCGATAACTCCTTTCGATATCAAGATACCTTTAAGACATTATACGTTATTCGAGCTCTAACAGGAACCGAAAGCAGCACGTCGAAGGAGCTGACAGCAGCTAGCGACTTATAGCTGGCTGCTTCCATCAGGTTCAGTGAACTACAGCTGACGAAGACCCTATTCCACCTCCAAGCGGCGGCCACGGAAAGAGGCTGCACTAGTGTAGTCTAGCTAAGAGAATATGGGTGGTAGTAGGGAGGCAACCCGGCTACAACTAAAAGTCAGCCAAAATCGGATGTGTCAGACCGAAATGCGCAGATATCGCAGCCTTGCTGTAAACTAAGACACAACGCCTTTTTAGGACGTACGCAGAAGAAGAGAAGAAGAAGCAGAAGAAGATAAAGAAGAAGAAAAAGAAGATGAAGAAGAATTCCAACTGACAAAGACGTTTGCTTTTGTCCGAGCGCCATTTCTTCTTCTTCTTCATCGTACGCAGTCAGACAGTAACCATTATTTTTTCGAAAAAAGCGGCGGTCATCCTGAGGCTGTCGACACTGCCATAAAGCTTGTCTTGTGTTGCCACTGGTGATGGCCACATCTGCTCTCTCTGATCCTCGTATGTCGGGCAGTTCTGTAGCAGATGCTCAGCGGTCATTTTACCAGTACCGCACGGGCATTCGTCGGTACCACCTATCTTCAATTTGTTGAATAGGTGGTACCTCAGTCTATTGTAGCGAGTGCGAAGTCTGAAGACAACGACCTGCTCTGTTCTGTTCAATTGGTAATAGGCATCGTTTTTGGTGTAGCCGGTATGTTCAGTTTCCCATTTGGTCATGTATCTGGCTTTAAAAAGCCTTTTTGACTCTTCGTACGTCATACTAGTATCTGGTTGTGGTAGTCTTGCACCTTCTTTAGCCAGTCTGTCTGCCTCCTCGTTTCCTTGGATGTTGCAGTGTGATGGGACCCACTGTACCACTACCCTTTTTGGTGCGGACTGCTGGCATAGTTGACAGAGCACTGCTCTTAAGTCATTAAGCTCAGTGTTTTTCTGGCTTTTTAGCGCTGTGACTACGGCCAGAGCATCTGTAAGCAGGACTGTATGGCTTCCATTTTCTTTATCTGTCACCATTTCTTCCACTGCCGCCCTCAGTGTCTATGCCTCCGCTCTGAAATTGCTTGTGTACTTACCAGTAGCGAATGACAGTGTTATTTTTCTGCCATTTGGTAGGTTCAGGAATGCTCCTGCCCCTCCATTCTGTGTAGTGTTTGTTACAGAACCGTCGGTGTATGCATGGGTCCAGTCCATGCTTGGGTAGTTTTTCGATATAAAGCTTAGGGTAGTATCTCTCCTTTCTTTTTCAGTCTGGTAGTTTTTGTTTCCAATACCTGGCATATTTTCTACAACCTCTGGAAATATATCCTGCCTCCAGGTAGGTTTTCGTACAGTAGTGATGGGCTTTGGTGTTGTTAGTGCGTTTATGGGATCTTCGTGCATCTTTGCTTTGGCTATTTCTGCAAAGTTTCTCCGCTTTAGTTTCCCATTTCCCAAATTGTTTAGTCTCTGGTGCATTGGGTGGTCTGTCAGTCTTCGGAGTTTCTCTGACTGCAGCTGGGCTCTGCAGTCTGTTCTATCGGTCATGGATTGCAGTTTTGTAATCTTTTCAAGTTCTACAATTGGCGTTGACTTCATGCCTCCTGTTATAACTCTCATGCGAGCGCCATTTGACTGTCAATACTCTCCAGCTCATATCTAAATGGGCTATACAATTATCATCCTCATCTTTATTATCATCATGAAAAGAGTCTTACTTATTTTGACATAACATTATCTACATTAATATTTCGCACTGATGCCTGTCATTTCCGCCGTGGGTCAAGGACACAGTGAACCAGTTGCCAGCAGTCAGAAACTTATAGGTGTATGTTTACGTCACGTTCAGCGAGCTAGTTTCCAAGCTCATATTTCGCCTCAAGTAGCGGCCCTGGAAACTGGCAACATCTGTGCAGCCTGGCTGAAAGAATCGGGAAGGCGAACCGAGTTATGCAATACTGAAACCACAGTTGCCTGACCGAAATGCACAGATACATCGCTGTAAACTACAGCGCAACAACAAGTCATGTTAAAGACGAAAGACAAAGAGAACTTCCGTAGTCTGATCATTTAGATGCAGTCTTTTGTACTTTTTTCTTTTCAATTATTAACCCTTCCATTGCGACATTTTCACCTTTCTTAATATCACCTTATGATCGTCAGTTTATCATTTCCTCGTTAATGCACTACGTTCACCGACTGAGTCGTGTCCCCTTGAAGATATCAAAATTGAATTCACTGGACAAAGAGAAGATACATGGAGAACCATGTTTAACCTCTCTGAAATGTATAATTTGATTGACAGTTTGAACAGTCTATTGATTTTGTAAATAAATGTCTGCATTATTTGAAAGTCTTTGTTGTCAATATAACTACTCAGGATAAATTAGGTCGTCCTAGTTTGTGTCCCATTACAAAACCTGCCAAGTTCATACCCTTCATTTATTATGTCAGACCTCGGTACAGAAGCTTCACAGAGTTTGAATTGACCTCACCGATAAACGAACACACGTTTAAATTCATGTTCCTTCATTGCATTAAGTACATGGATGTCTGTTTGTTAAGTGCGTCAGCATCATGTGACGTATTCTCTCCAGAACGTAGTCTAAGCTGCGGTTGCATTAAAGACATTTCGGTTTCTGGCAAGTAGGTCGTCTTCTTCTGGGTTGGCCTCTTTTTCTCTTTCCAGACACCGCGTCTTCCACTATCATCTTCTTCAGACCGGTGTGTTCCTTCACATTATCCCCATACCTTTGGTTTTTTTCTCGTAATGTTTATAAGCCAATTTTCTGTTTTTTGCAATGGTTGCGGCGGTCATGGGAGGCAAAAGGTCAAGGACGCAGATCCCCAGAACGTCTCTTAGTACGTTGGGAAGACAACATACGACAGTCCCTAAGTACGTTGGGAAGACAACATACGACAGTCCCTAAGTACGTTAGGAAGACAACATTCGACAGTCCCTAAGTACGTTGGGAAGACAACATTCGACAGTCCCTAAGTACGTTAGGAAGACAACATTCGACAGTCCCTAAGTACGTTGGGAAGACAACATTCGACAGTCCCTAAGTACGTTGGGAAGACAACATACGACAGTCCCTAAGTACGTTGGGAAGACAACATACGACAGTCCCTAAGTACGTTAGGAAGACAACATACGACAGTCCCTAAGTACGTTGGGAAGACAACATTCGACAGTCCCTAAGTACGTTAGGAAGACAACATTCGACAGTCCCTAAGTACGTTGGGAAGACAACATTCGACAGTCCCTAAGTACGTTGGGAAGACAACATACGACAGTCCCTGAGTACGTTAGGAAGACAACATTCGAAAGTCCCTAAGTACGTTGGGAAGACAACATACGACAGTCCCTAAGTACGTTGGGAAGACAACATACGACAGTCCCTGAGTACGTTAGGAAGACAACATTCGACAGTCCCTAAGTACGTTGGGAATACAACATTCGACAGTCCCTAAGTGACCGAGAGATGGATTGGAAAGGGGCCCGGAGAAAGACGGCGGATAGGGCAGTTTGGCGTTCATATCTAGCAAACCTCTACACCTCACGGTAGAAGGGGAGCGACTAAGTAAGTAATTCAATGATTGCATATCTCCATATTTGTCTTCTTCTTTGTCCAAAGGCTTACAATCTGATCGTATCGATTATCAATTGCTAATGGCTCTGTTACGTGCACAGCGTGTACAAGGGGTCTCCGTGGTTTTCGTTTATCTTCAACGTGACTAGACGCTGGTCTGACCTCCCTTGATGCTTAAAACTTGTTAGATTGCAAGCCCCACTGTTCCTTGAGAGACAAACGCCTTTACCTCGGGTAAAGCGACCTCAGTTAGCGACCTCTGGGAATCTCAAACGTAGGTGAATAGCGAAGGAGGAAACGACCTTGAAATAACATATGCCGTCACAGGCAGCTCGCTGTCTCTGTTGGACAGACAGCGACCATCTGCAATGAATTAAGTCAAGACAGTAAACAGTTAACGGTAGAGAAGGAAGATATTTTGTAGATAGCAAGGTGTTAGTATTACATAATATTAAATACAATCCCATATCAGTCACTGCTGTATGGGATGAAGTGTCGAAAACGTCATTGTACTGAATCACATGTTGTGTGTGTGTGTGTGTGGGGGGGGGGGGGGGTATTTAGTTCCATTCAACGCTGTCTTGCTTTCCCTGGCCAATCTTGCAAACCAACCACTTTACATCTGAGTGGACTGGACAGGGTCGGTAACGAGATCTGAACTCCGTACCTTTGCCGTGACAAGACAGTGCTCTACCAGTATACTAATCAGACGTCCAGTATTACATACGATTATTGAATTAGACAGTGGCTGTTAAATCAAGCGAAGCGCTAACAATAATGTCACTACACTTCCAGCAGGACCTACTTTCACATTGCGTAATTGTCTGAAATACTGATTGTTGTGGAGTGTTTCTTGGCTGCTTTCCTTCGTCTTCAGCAAGTTATCTTGCTAGCGCAGACTGGGGCCTTGCTTTGGGTGCCTTGTTTAACTACGGACGGTTCCTGGAGGCGGTCTCAATCGGGATTGCACAATGTCCACGCGCCAGAGGCCCAGTAGAGGCCTCACTTAATTAGGGATCTGCTCTGCCAGGGGTTTCTGTAGGGTTACCTCGTCAATAGTCTTCTTCTTCTTCTTCTTCTTCTTATTCTTCTTCTTCTTCTTCTTCTTCTTCTTCTTCTTCTTCGTTCATCCTCGGATCAAGGTTCCGGTTTCTCTTACAAAGGACACCGTTGTTTGTAAGGCTATTTCATCTCCATACAGCTTCTGTCTCATATCTGTCTCACGAGGCCAGTATTGTTATCTCTTTTCCTGCGTAAGCATGCAGCTTTGCAGGATGTGTTCCACGGTCATGATATGCTCCCCACATGGGCACCTGTCATCTGTCCCAATCCTCATTTTGTTGTAAAGATGACTCTTGAGTCTGTTATGCCCAGTTCTCAGTCTGAAGATGATGAATTGCTCTTCTCTAGTTAAGTTATAGTAGCTGTCTTCTTTTTGGAAGTCGGGGTGTTGATCAGCCCATTTGACCCTGAAGTTGGCTTTAATTATGGTCTTGGCCTCATTATATGTGATACTCAGGTCTGTTTGTGGGGATGTTCCTCCACTCTTTGCTAGTCTGTCTGTAGCTTCATTGCCTTCAATATTACAGTGGGATGGGATCCACTGTATGACCAACCTTGGGTGTTCTGCTGAGAGCTGTGTCAGAGAGAACATACATTGCTCGAGATCTTCATCTTTGTGTTGCTTTAGCGCTGCTAATACAGACGCGGCATCAGTCAGGAATACTATGTTTTTTTGGTGGATATCTTTATCTTGGATTACAAGCTCAGCTGCGGCCTTCAGTGCATCTGCTTCTGCACGGAAATTATTGGATTATGTTCCCGTAGTTAAGACTCGAGTTTTTTCTTCTCCATGTCAATAGTCAATAGTCTAAGAATGTATCCTCATTGACTTAGGGGTGGAAAGGGGGGGGGGGAGTGAAACTGCCTTCTAGTGCCAGTTGCTCGCTATTTGTAAGAGCGTGCCCAAGTGGAACGAGAGGGTAACACGTGAAGGTGAGGTTGGTTGGGTTGCATGTCTCATGAGACCTAAAGCAACCCTTCTACCCAAAGGAACAACACTGGAGATGAAACTGAATGGGCCTGTAGATGAGCTATAAGAAACAGTGAACTTTATACAACAGACAACATTGCAGATATAGACATGATATTTTCAAGCAAACGAAAGAAAGAAGAAGAAGAAGAAGAAGAAGAAGAGAAAGAAGAAGGAGAGGAACAACAACAACAATAACAACAATAAGCATAAAAGAAATGTGAAGATGAAGCACAAGAGCAAGAACAAGGGAAAGAACACGACAAGAACAGAAAGAAGAACAAGAAGAAGAAAAAGAACAAGACGAGCAACAACAAGAAGAAAAGCGCGAAGAAGAAGAATGCGAAGAAGAAGAACAAGAAGAAAAAGAAAAGAACAAGAAAATGAAGAAGAACGTAACAAGGAGAGCAGCAACAAAAAGAACAACTCAGAGAAGAAAAAGAACGCGAAGAAGAAGAAGACGATGGAGGACATACATTACACGAGGGACTAGTTATACAACAGCATTCAATAACAGTAATCAATATATTATAAACCTCCAGTATGGACGTGAACAAATACAAACTGAAGTAAACAGTAACTGAAGGCCAATCAGCGATAATATGGGTTTAGTCAACAAAAACGAAAACAGTTATAGCTCAGTTACTGCATCAGGACACAAAAAGAAATACAGCTATGGCTCAGTTACTGCATCAGGACACATAAACGAATACAGCTATGGCTCAGTTACTGTCAGGACACAAAAAGAAATACAGCTATGGCTCAGTTTCTGCATCAGGACACAAAAAGAAATACAGCTATTGCTCAGTTGCTACATCAGTACACAGAAACAAAATGAAATCCACGTTACGGTGACCAGGTCTTCGTCAAAGACAAAGAAGAACCGACACTCCTTAATAAATAACAAAATAAACAGGACAATGGGCTCAGACAATCAATTCAATATGTCAGACGTAGATATTAGCCAGAGATTGGACAAGAATGTACAGATCACGTTATGCAGCTAGAGGCAGAGAATGCCAAACAAGACATGGTAAACATGAACCAATGAGTATACACACTTAACGCATACCATGACACATGCATTTATATCAAGTGACATACAAATATATATATTTCAGAATTGTTAAATAATAAAGATAAAGAAATGGATGTATAATCATAATAAGGAACAGAGGACGACACAAAGGAAACGATATGGAAGAGAAAATGGGAAATAAAGAGCAAGAGAGCGAAAGAGTGGAATGTGCAAAGGAGTTTATGCAAAAATAATGAATGTATTTAAACTATAAGGTTTAAAGCATCCCATAAGGAAGTTTAAGCAATTCTCGAGTCCTTGGAAGTCGTGGTCGTGCTGGAGATGTTTCTTCAGATGGTTCAGCAGTACATCAGTACATGTCCTAGAATCTGGTTTGAATATAGGCAGCAGCGATATTTCCACACATGACACACACGCATACACACACACATACAAACACACACACATAACAAAGAAACCCGTGTCTCGGCAGACGAACTCAGATACTAATAGCAGCGAAAGGAACAAATTGTTTCTGAGGTAAGGATAGTAATACGATGGTAGGTTGGTTTCTAATGGCCACAATGAGTTGGTAACCCTTTTGTGCGCCCTGAAAAGGAGGGAACTTGTGGCAGATTGTAGTAGCTTTCCTGACATCCCGAGCGTGCTGATGAAGTGGACCGGGGTCCTCCAGTCGGTTGTGCAATCCTTGGCTTCATCTGCGTGTCACTCACTACTACGGGGATCACGTCGAACCTCATCTTGTTAACCAGATTGTTGTTATGACAATAGCCCGTTTACAGGACGACCAATTTAAGGGTCAGTTGAGGGTCTTGGCTAGTATATTTCCCCTGACCCTGGCGAAAATTGTTTGATCAGTGTGTTTTGTCTGACCAGACGTTAGCCTCATCGTCTCCAGTAATACGATAACAAGATGGTCATTGCACAAATAAACAAACTCTTGAAAGTAGGACAAGAAGTCCAGAAGTACCACTACCAATTTGTATTACCAGAAACTGCCATATTAAGATGATTGTTTATCTCCTCTTCTCAGATGACAATCTTCCACAACAATATTTTGAATATACCAACCTGTGAAGAATGTAAAAATGGCTGACAACTTGAAGTGAAAACATGGCTGGAGTTGTTGTTATGCGGAATCAATTAACGTAAATGGATTCTAGTCAGCTAGAATCAATCGAAATCATTAATTATGATTGGCTAGCAGGATCACGCGAACAACAACTATCGAATCGCAGGCATCAATGAACTAGAACGATTAGGTAAAAGAATTATGTATAAATCCCACGAGTGGTGGTCTGTGTTACAAATAATAAGACCACTGTAACCTTCGAAGCATATCGTTGGAGTCAACTAAAGAGGGATGCAAGAAGCTAACAAATTCACCATAAAAACAATTGCTGTGAAACCGTGAATGATTGTTCGTGACAACGGTCACAAGACAAATATTGATCTACACTTGGGAAACTCACATAACAAACTACAGGAAAGGAAGCGAACTAATAGGCAGGCCGGAATTTTAACACCGAACCTCCAGGTGATGGAAGCGCTTTGCCACAAGAGAGAGAGAGAGAGAGAGAGATGTGTGTGTACTAGACCAGCAGGACACCCTCAAAACGGTGTCCCAACTAGTCTACGATTTCACCATTTGACACTTGCGATTATGGAATATAAGCCGAACTCAATCCAGACGAATGTACTATAGACACGATTACTTCCTACCTTCCTATCACCGAGTATAGATCATACAGACTTTATATGGTTGTGTTGCAGGTAGACACAAAGAGCAGTGGTAGTTTCAATTGAGGAACGTGGTAAGAAAGGCGAAATTGGGAAACTGAGTCAGTCAAGTGAAAACAAAGAATGCTTGTTTGTGAAACCGCTAACTGCGTTTTCTCAGATACACCTTTGCTGTTATACGAACTGTTGTAGTTATGGCCCACAATGCATTTTGGAAAAAGTCGATCAAGCAGACGTCAAGTCGTGGCATATAACTACTGTTGGTTGTGCATGGGAATAGCAACCTCATCATGTACAAATCAGTGTTTCTGACATCGCCCTACAAACAAATATAAAACCAAATGCATTGCTGGACCAATACTCTGTAGTGACAAGATAATTAACGCGATAACTCCTCCCCAACGCCAGTGTCTGAAATGTGGCCGACGACCTTGAACTTTCCTAGCATCCTGCCTGCACAAAGACAAGACAATTCATCTTGACATATGATTGACATAGAGGAACAAGGTCTGCGTGTGCCCAAGCACGAGTTTGTGACTGGGTGGAGACACTAAATTTTAACATGTGCATTCTCAGATTAGCACACGCAGCATGGACTAACTCTGACTAAGGAAACCTCAGACAAGTTGACCTATCTAAAAGTACTGTCTGTGTCAGCCTGCTTCCGGCTTATGTTTAGCGGGAAAAAATCGCTGAAAAAAATAATCGTGTGAGCTCTGCCGTCCGATAAAACAGAATGCTATATTTATTTACGACAAATAAACAGCAACAACTGGACATATTAAGCATTTCTCCCAGTATGGTGCGGTCTGGAACTTAACTTAGACGAACCTCTTTATACTGGTTAAGAAGACTCTGCAGAGTCTGTAACACAACCAGTTTCTTTTACATTCACTAGATCTAAAAATAAATTTGCGCGTCCAAACTATTCTTGAGTGTCTTAAATGACCCTGCCTCAACTATTTCCTTTGGCAATGCATTCCAAGCATTCATCACTCTCTGACTAAAAAAACATTTAATTGTAACTAATTTTGATCTTTCCTTAATTAATTTGTGGCTGTGTTTTTTTGTTCTTGAATGCTGCTGTATTTTGAAGGAGAAAAAAACTTGTGATAGTCTAATGAGTTATACAGTTTTGAGTGGTTTCCATTCTAAAAATAAGTGACTTCGAATAAAACACGACCAAACCCTGAAACAAAAGTAAAAACTTTACTTTGGTGCTGTTTTATTGTAATGTAACGTTGCCATTTCTGCTACAGTCGGAAGTACATTGTCATGCTGTAAAACATTCCTCTGCCGCGATATACGTGGGGAGGGGAGAGACACGAGGTGATACCAGGTACTGACAATATGAAATAATACTTTGCATTAACAGCATGGAGTAATACCACGCTTTAATAGCATAGAGTAATACTTTGTATTGACAACATGGAGTGATACCAAGCACTGACAGCATGGAGTGATAATACTCATTGACAATATGGAGTGATAACATGCACTGACAGCATGGAGTGGTAACATGCACTGACAGCATGTAGTGGTAACATGCACTGACATTATGGGGTTCTAACATGCACTGACAGCATGTAGTGGTAACATGCACTGACAGCATGGAGTGGTAACATGCACTGACAGCATGGAGTGGTAACATGCACTGACATCATGGAGTGGTAACATGCACTGACATTATGAAGTTCTAACATGCACTGACATCATGGGGTGCTAACATGCACTGACAGCATGGGGTGCTAACATGCACTGACAGCATGGGTGGTAACATGCACTGACAGCATGGAGTGGTAACATGCACTGACATTATGAGGTTCTAACATGCACTGACAGCATAAGGTGGTAACATGCACTGACAGCATGGAGTGGTAACATGCACTGACAGCATGGAGTGGTAACATGCACTGACATTATGAGGTTCTAACATGCACTAACAGCATGGGGTGGTAACATGCACTGACAGCATGGAGTGGTAACATGCACTGACAGCATGGAGTGGTAACATGCACTGACATTATGAGGTTCTAACATGCACTGACAGCATGGGGTGCTAACATGCACTGACATTATGAGGTTTTAACATGCACTGACAGCATGGGGTGCTAACATGCACTGACAGCATGGGGTGCTAACATGCACTGACAGCATGGGGTGCTAACATGCACTCACATTATGGGGTGCTAACATGCACTGACAGCATGGATTGGGTAACATGCACTGACACAATTGAACTTCAGAATAAAATAAGATTCGATTATCTCGATACATTTCAGACCATTCATCTGACACTTCAGTCTTTGGCAGCGTGCGAACTATACCAGACACTGCATTGTACTAGACCAAAGTTTATTCATGAGGTTGGGTGGCCCATTCTTGTCTCTTTGTATTTTCTTACCTAACAATAAGCCAGTTACCAATTTACACCTGGGTCGACTGAAGCTTGATAGTAAGGGGAGTTGAGCCTTGTAACTATATCGTGAACAACGAGTGCTCTACAGCTATACAAATAATATCGTTGAGTACAACCAGGTAAAAGTTATTAATTACTGCCACACAACACTTGTCGTCTTGTTATTCCTTGTGAGACAGGATAGTAGGCCATTATGTCACTTCACTTTCAGCGTCTGCACCGCTTTAAGGACAAGTTTTATGGGTCGTGTTGTCCTTGAAGGAAGTGAGTCACCATTCCGTCCCAGGATTGTGTTTGCTATATCCTCAATCTTAGGCAATTCTACTTAGTCTGTCGGGGATCGTCTGCCCAGGTAAGATCATAATTATTATTGATAATCTTCAGAATATAATACAACAATGTACCTTCTTTTGTAAAATATGTTTGTGTTGTGGATTTCATGACTAGAAAGTACCACGGTACTCAGAGAAGTGGACCATACCATCTAGGTAAGAGATGATGTACGAGATTTCTCAGTTGTTCTTGTTGTTTGAAGTTGGTCGAGCTGAGCTAAATTCAAGCTTAAGGACGTGTTTTTTTTGGTTGAGGTTACAATCAGTGGATCTTCTTATATCCCGAGGTGTACTGAAGAAGGTTGATCTGGGTCGCTTTAGCTATAATGCTAAAGGAAAGTTCTTAGTAGGTTCAGCGATCAGCAGGATCAGTATGTTTCACCTGTCCCTAACTAACGTAGTCTGATCAGTATGTTTCACCTAACCTTAACTAACATATTCTGATCAGTATGATTCACCTGTCCCTAACTAAGATAGTCTGATCAGTATGTTTCACCTAACCTTAACTAACATTTTCTGATCAGTATGTTTCACCTTAACTTAACTTAAGACCTTTATACTGGTTTAGAAGACCCTGCAGAGTCTGTATACAACCAGTTTCATTTACATCACCTTGCTCTAATAGCTATGCAAATCCAGTTTATTCTTAAATGCATTAACTGTCCCTGCCTCCACCACCTCCCCCTGGCAATGCATTCCAAGCAGACACCACTCTCTGACTAAAAAAATAGTTCTTAATATCTAATCTGGACCTCTCTTTAGTCAGCTTGTAGCTATGCCCTCGTGTTATTGTAGGTGGCTGTATTTTAAAAAACTTGTTATAGTCTAATTTATCCATTCATCTGATCATCTTATAAACCTGTATTAAGTCACCACGAATTCTTCTCTCATCGAGACACTGTAGGCCGGTTTTTCTGAGTCGTTCCTCATAACTGTAATTCTGGAATCTCACTATCATCTGTGTTGCTCTTTTTTGTATTCTTTCCAGCATGTTTATATCCCCTCTATAATAAGGACTCCACACCTGTACACAGTACTCCAATCTAGGTCTAACTAAAGTTTTATACAGTTTGACCCTAACTAATCAATCAATATGTTACAGTTTGTCCTAACTAACATAGTCTGATCAGTATGTTTCACTTAACCTTAACTAACATATTCTGATCAGTATGTTTCCCCTGTCCCTAACTAACATAGTCTGATCAGTATGTTCCACCTGACCCTAACATAGTCTGATCAGTATGTTTCACCTGTCCCTAACATAGTCTGATCAGTGTGTTTCACCTGTCCCTAACATAGTCTGATCAGTATGTTTCACCTGTCCCTAACATAGTCTCATCAGTATGTTTCATCTGACCCTAACATAGTTTGATCAGTATGTTTCACCTGTCCCTAACATAGTCTGATCAGTATGTTTCATCTGACCCTAACATAGTTTGATCAGTATGTTTCACCTGTCTCTAACATAGTCTGATCAGTATGTTTCATCTGACCCTAACATAGTCTGATCAGTATGTTTCACATGTCCTTAACTAACATAGTCTGATCAGTATGTTTCACATGTCCTTAACTAACATAGTCTGATCAGTATGTTTCACATGTCCTTAACTAACATAGTCTGATCAGTATGTTTCACATGTCCTTAACTAACATAGTCTGATCTGTATGTTTCACCTGATCCCAACTAACGTAGTCTGATCAGTATGTTTCACATGTCCTTAACTAACATAGTCTGATCTGTATGTTTCACCTGATCCCAACTAACGTAGTCTGATCAGTATGTTTCACATGTCCTTAACTAACATAGTCTGATCAGTATGTTTCACATGTCCTTAACTAACATAGTCTGATCTGTATGTTTCACCTGATCCCAACTAACATAGTCTGATCAGTATATTTCACATGTCCTTAACTAACATAGTCTGATCAGTATGTTTCACATGTCCTTAACTAACATAGTCTGATCAGTATGTTTCACCTGATCCCAACTAACATAGTCTGATCAGCATATTTTGCCTGTTTATCTCATTTCACCATTATTTTACATCGTTTTATATATTTGTTCACAATGCCTTTTACCTACTTACCGTCGTTTCTCCATCCATTTACGAAGGACTGTTTTGTTCGAAACATAAGTTAACGTATGTTACTGCTGTCTTGTTTCACTGCTTGTTATCCTTGTTTGCACTTAAATCTTTTTTAAAGGTGTGTTTCGCAATCGGTTTGCTATTATACGCTAATGTACTGCATAAACTTTACATAAACTTTTGTTCCTGTGTTTTGGAAACTTTAGTCTTCGTGCTCAACTAAAATAATGCAAATATTATAGCTTGAAAAAAATAATTAACATCAATTTCCTAATTCAATAATATCTCCACGTGTGTGTGTTAACAAACAATATGAGTAGATAGTGTTTAAATTTATTAATTTGTTGTTGTTGTTGTTGTTGTTGTGTTTTTTGTGTTCGCCTTATTTCTCCATTCACCAAGGCGGGTGTGCGTTACACTGTGGTTTTTATTTTGAGCTTGTCGGCCCAGTGCATCCGACTTCAGCATGCATTTTATGTAAGGGTCTTCTTCCTCTTGCATTTTCTAAGAGTTTGCTTCCCCGGGGTAACGGCCGGTGCTGTGATGGGGATCGAACCTAGCACCTTCTGGTTGTGAGCCGTGCCACTTAACCACTAGGCCACGCCGTCCCCATTAGTGTTTCTTCTTCTTCTTCATCGTACGCAGTCAGACAGTAACATTTAATTTTTCGAAAAAAGCAGCCGTCATCCTGAGGCTGTCGACACTGCCGTAGAGCTTGTCTAGTGTTGCCACTGGTGATGGCCACATCTGCTCTATCTGATCCTCGTATGTCGGGCAGTTTTGCAGCAAATGCTCAGCGGTCATTTTCCCGGTACTACACGGGCATTCGTCGGTGCCACCTATCTTCAATTTGTTGAATAGGTGGTACCTCAGTCTATTGTGGCCAGTGCGAAGTCTTAAGACCACGACCTGCTCTCTTCTGTTCAACTGGTAATAGGCATCGTTTTTGGTGTAGCCAGTATGTTCGGTTTCCCATTTGGTCATGTATCTAGCTCTAATAAGCCGTTTTGACTCTTCGTATGTCATACTAGTATCTGGTTGTGGTAGTTTTGCAACTTTCCCATTAGTGTTTAAATGATAACTTATATTCGGTCACAGGGTCAGATAACTGTGCCGGAAAGTTGACAAGTAATTCTCTACTGTACCAAGAATATTAATGGTTGAGAAGCACTGACGTCAGTTAACGGCGTCCCATTACAGTTATTGTACGTCGACATGAAGCGTTAGGTACACCATCCACAATAGCGCCGCCACTGCGTAAGACCCGGTAACATTTATGGTGACAAGCAAAAATTCCTACCGTTCTACCACTCGAACTCATAACTTGTATTTTTTGTCCGCTTTGTTTTCTAAGGCGGGATGCGCTGTACTGTATTTTGCGCTTTTCGTCCCACTACATCTGATTTTAGCACGTATCGTTTAATGGGTTTTTTTTTTTTTTTTTTTTTTTTTTTTTTGCGTTCGCCTTATTTCTCTAATCCCCAAGGCGGTGTGCGTTGCACTGTAGTTTTTATTTTGCGCCTGTCGGCCCAATGCATCCGACTTCAGCATGCATTTTATGTAAGGGTCTGCTTCCTCCTGCATTTTCTAAGGGTTTGCTTCCCCGGGGTAACGGCAGGTGCTGTGATGGGGATCGAACCCAGCACCTTCGGATTGTGAGCCGTGCCACTTATCCACTAGGCCACGCCGTCCCCTTGTTTAATGGGTTTAAGGGGTACGACCTTGCCAGATCATAAAGCCGAACACATGCAAGTTTAGTTTGTGAGGCGTGTCACTAACCCCTTAGCTATGTCCCTACACACTCCCACCTACACCAAACTCTGCCAGTACTGACGTTTAAGAGATGTTCAAGTGCCATGTTTCTCATTTACTGCAAGACAATCAATGAAGCGAACAATGGAACGAATATTGAAGAATATTTAACGGTTTCGCCAATTTGAGGAGATGCGCGTTCTTACATTTATATTATCCTTTACATATATTAACTTTGATGTGGTTGAAATTACAGGATTAATGTGATACATATTACAACTTTCACGTGTAAATATTTATTACTTTCATGTGCAACAATGTATTACTTTCATTTGTAACAATTTTTTACTTTCATGAAACACAATTTACTGCATTCATAAGCTTCAAAGATTCTTACTTTAACGACTTGCAGATTCGTGAGCTATAACGTATTGTTACTTTGATAACTGGCAGATTCTTTTACATCTACAGATCTGAACTTTGACGTGTTGCAGATTTCTTCCCTGCTACAGATCTTAACTTTGACGTGTTGCAGATTTCTGCGTTACTACAGATCTGAACTTTGACGTGTTGCAGATTTCTGCGTTACTACAGATCTTAACTTTGACGTGTTGTAGATTTCTGCGTTACTACAGATCTTAACTTTGACGTGTTGCAGATTTCTGCGTTGCTACAGATCTGAACTTTGACGTGTTGCAGATTTATGCGTTGCTACAGATCTGAACTTTGACGTGTTGCAGATTTCTGCGTTGCTACAGATCTTAACTTTGACGTTGTTGTGGATTTCTAGATTGCAACAGATTGTTTCATTTAATGCCCTCGTTAAGAATAACAACGATTGCAAACAGTCTGAAAGTCAAGGCCACTAACAATAGTACTGACCAGGCTGCCTGATCACACGCTTTCAACTGATCTGTAAAAGTCCTTCTGTCGTCCAACCGTTCAATGGATCCTTCGTCTCAAAATAAGTTGACTTGTCCACGCCAACTGTTTGTGTGTTTTCTCCTATTTTGCTGTAAGTACGAGTATCTTCGACCAGCACCAGAGTGATGCACGGCAATAAATGTGTAAAACCACTGTAAACCGGGACCCAGAGGTCTCGAGGTAAGGTGTTTGCCTCGGGTGCTGGAGGTCGCGGGTTCAAATCCCGGTGGAGACACCGGGATTTTTTTCACATGGATCATCCGGTTAATATTGTGTCTGATCTCTGAGTAGTGAGATCAGACACCCGTGTACAGTGGAGCACACGTTAAGAATACCATAGCAGTTGGAAATCGAAAAAGTAGGCCTAAGTTTTAAAAAAATCGACTCCAATTATTCTAGACATTCTCGCCCCGCAGAGGGTGTCGCAAAAACGGGGAGTGTGTGGCCATAACAACAGGTCTTGGTTATGTGGTTAGCGGAGCGGCTTAGATGGCGCCTGACAGGCTGTGAGTCTACTTGGCTCTAATTTACGTTTCCACCTCCACCAGTCTCAAAATTAGGCGATCATATATTTCAGGGGTTAACAGATGCTGGGATTGACCTGGCAAGTCTCCAGCGGATTTTCACATGCCAAAAAAAATAAACAAAGGATGTCGCACCTCCCCACGACGTCTAACGACATAAGTGGACTGAAGATAGATAGAACCACTGTAAACTGCTCAACATTGCTCTAGTGTTTGCGTCTATTAAGATGGACTCACACATCGGTTAAAGACCCTTCGCGGAACGTGTCCCGACGCAGCGGAGTAATAAGCTGATCGAGCATAGCTTGCTATGAAGTAAATCCTGCTTCCGGCTACATCCAGCTCACGCCAGAGCTGGAACCCGCATAGGGTTTGTAGAAGTAGAGGTCGACTGTAACCAAAATCACCGCGCATCCATTTCAGCGGAAAGATCAAGAGAACAGATTGTCCACACGGCTGGACAAAGAGAGCGGTCTTCATCACATGTGATGGGACGATGTGGCTAACGACTGGTCAGCCAAAACACACTGATCAGACAATGTTAGCCAGGGTCAGGAGAACTGTAGTGGTGTTCGACGTGATCTCCGTAGTAGTGAGCGACACGCAGATGAAGCCAAGCATAGCACAATCGCCTGGAGGACCACGGTCCACCTTCATCAGCACGCTCGGGATGTGAGGAAAGCTACAACAACCCGCCACTTAACGCCCTTTTTAGAGCGCACAAAAGAGTAACCGACTTATTGTGGGCATTCGCAAACAACATCACAAGGGATAGACGAACATCACAGGTCAACTAAGACTGAGACTTTAGACTGTCAGGCATGTCTAAGGGGCAACTGAGGAGGTTCTTCATTGCGAGAAACATGGGAATAAGTGGTTGCTACCACAGGACTGTAGATTAAAATAAGTTATAAAAACATGGATAGATACTGCGAAGGAGAAACAGAAATACGGATCGAAGGTGCCGGGCAGTGAGTAAACTGACAGCAGCTAGAGATTCATAGCGGGCTGCTTACATTAGAGTCACCTACCTATAGCTGATCAAGATCCTATTCCGCTACAATTGGCGGCTCTTTAAACAGACTGCAACCATGCAGCCTGACTAATAGAATAGAAATCTAAGAGGGAGGGCAAACTTGGTCCCCAAAAGACCAGGCTAAAACCCGATGTGTCGAGTAAAGCGAGTCTGGTTATGTGGTACTGTGACCTACTCGCAGTTAGTATACATAATATTGCGACCTACTAGCAGTTAGTATATGTGGTAGTGTGACCTACTAGTAGTTAGTATATGTGATAGTGTGACCTACTAGCAGTTAGTATATGTGGTACTGCGACCTACTAGCAGTTAGTAAATGTGGTACTGTGACCTACTAGGAGTTAGTAAATGTGGTACCATGACTTACTCGCAGTTAGTATATGTGGTACTACGACCTAGTAGCAGTTAGTATATATGGTACTGTGACCTACTCGTATACTGTTCGTCTGAACCTCGTCTGCTGTCACATCTGGCTTTTGAGGGCTAATGATAAAACAGCGAATGGACTTACAGAAACCCGCGACTCATAACTGGTTACTTGCATCAGGGTCAACGAACCAGAGCTGATCAAGACTATTCACCATGCAAGTGGCGGTCCCATTATCATGCTGCATTTGTGTAGTCTAGCTAAAAGAATAGGGCACGCAGAGGGACATGCAAGCCTAGTCTCAAAAATTGCTGTAAACCAGCTGTGTCGGTCTGAAAGGTGAAGATCTCGCAGTCTCGCTGTAAACCAGCTGTGTCGGGCCGAAAGGTGCAGATCTCGCTGTAAACAACAGCACAACGTCAAAAGGTTCTTTTTTAGGATGAGCACCAGAAAGAAAAGAAACGAAAACACACATCTTCCCTTTAGAGATTAATGCCACATCCTTCAGCTGGATTACTGGAAAAAAATAGGGCACACCCTTTGCATTTGAGGTAGGTTTGGACATAAAAGGCTACGAAACATCGAGTCTTAACTCGCGCATTATGAGCCAGCGGGACACCAATTACTGACGGTTCTATCTGATGTCACTTAATTACATTGATACGTGCGCACTGTGACCCACTTGTAGATAGTATACATGCACACTGTGACTCACTTGTAGCTAGTATACATGCACACTGTGACCCACTTGTAGATAGTATACGTGCGGACTGTGACCCACTTATAGATAGTATACATGCACACTGTGACCCACTTGTAGATAGCATACATGCACACTGTGACCCACTTATAAATAGTATACGTACGGACTGTGACCCAATTGTAGATAGTATACGTGCGGACTGTGACCCACTTGTAGATAGTATACGTGCGCACTGTGACTCCCTTGTAATACGACTGTCAGCTGTGGCCTACCTATAATTGATACGATTTGTAACTGTCACAACTTATAATTTATACGATTTGTAACTGTCACAACGTACAATTTATACGATTTGTAACTGTCACAACTTATAATTGATACGATTTGTAACTGTCACAACTTATAATTGATACGATTTGTAACTGTCACAACTTATAATTGATACGTGTTTAACGTTATCAATGTACGACTAAATGACATTATTGTTAACTGTTCTACTGTCTCCAGTGTGTGAGGCAAAACGCTGTGGATACCGATTCAACACTCCCACTTACAGGTCCACAGAAATCGTGGTTAAAGACTGCATGTGGGGCTGTTGTTGGGACCACCAAGATGATGTCTGTTGCCCTTTTCCGTAAGTAGTTGTTACACACCTCGTGTTGTTTGTTTGTTTTCAAAGCTGTTTTATGTTTTAACGAAGGTACAGCTTTTTCCATTCATGTCTGTATTTGGCTTGGCTTGGCTTCGTTCGTTCTCAATCTCCTGCTACCAAACCCTAAACGGGCTTAAGTAGCAGAATGTAGTCCAGATAACGGAATGCGTTGTGTCGTAGTTTACAGCTTGACTGCGATATTTGCGCCTTTCGGTCCAACACATCCGATTTCAGTAAGCATTTTTAGTACCGGGTTAGCATTCCCTCTTCGGTCCCTTCTCCTTAGCCAGTCTGCTCTGTTGCAGCCTGTTATCCAAGATCACCGCATGGAGGTGTAGAAGGGTCTTGGCAGCTCTGGTTTGCTGGCCTTGACGCTAGCAGTCAGCTATGGGTCGCTGACCGATGCAGCTCATGCGCTGCTCAGAGTCTTGATCCCTGCCTGTGTTTGACATAAATGTAATTAATTATTCTAGACTATGCTGACTTTCTAATTGTAGTGTATATAAATCTCTCTCTCTCTATGCTTTTTCAGCGCCATAAACGCCGCAAAAGGCAGAACTCAAAATGCTCCAGTTCGATCGGTCCGCCGACACTCCCTGTAGTTCTTCCATGTAACTTAGCCACATGGTTGCACCATTCATTACGATAGTTCTGCGTAGAGTCTCTATGTGTCTACCCCGCTTCCTTTTACCGCTAGGTTTCCGCATAGTCGCCTGTAACATGAGCCTTTCATTGTTCACCCGGAGCACATGTCCGGTGTACGTCCAACGTTTTCCTCTGGTGACATCAGAAACATCATTTCGGTTGGACCCTAGTCGTATTTGCTTATTACTCACGACTTCTTTCCACCCAATGCCCAACAAGCGTCTTAATCATTTATTTTCAAATGCATTAAACTTATTTTCAAGTGTCTTTGTTATTTTCCAGATTTCACAACCATATGTGAGTACTGAAATGACGTTAGAGTTAAGTATGTACGTAGCGTATAAAGCACATATAAATAAATACTCAGTAAGTTATACAGACTTTATTCGCCATATAGAGATGTAAAAACATAAATTTAACATTTGTGTCGGGTCGACAGATGAAGATCTTCCAATTCTCGCTGTACGCTTATTAACGAGTGATACATAGGAGCAAGGAAGTGATTGTCAAAATATATATAACGCATTAGTTAGACCTAGATTGGAGTACTGTGTATAGGTGTGAAGACCTTATCGCAGAGGAGATATAAACATGCTGGAAGTATACAAAGAAGAGCGACATAACTGATAGTGATATTCCAGAATTACAGTTACTAGGAAAAACTTTAAAAAAACCGTCCTACAGTGTCTAGAAAAGAGAGGATTTCGGGGTGATTTAATACAGGTTTATAAGATAATCAATGTAAAGTATAAATTAAACTATAACAAGTTTGTTTTTATACAACAACTATCTACAAGAACTTGAGGACATGGATACAAATTAACTAAAGAGAGGTCCAGATCAGATATTAATACATTTTTTTTAGTCAGAGAGTGGTGAATGTTTGGAATGCATTGTCACAGGAAGTAGTGGAGACAGTGACAATTAATGCATTTAAGAACAAAAAAATGTAAATGAAACTGACTGTATACAGACTCTGCAGAGTCTTCTAAACCAGCATAAAGACTTGACATTAAGTAAAGTTAAGTTAACAAGTGCAACAAGGATGTTTACTGTGTACTTGTCTGTTTAACGTGTACACGGAACCAATTTTCAACATGCTCAGTAATTGACTGGACTCGTCGATTTCGTATCAATAAATAATCGCAGGTATGCGAATGGAACAGTTCTGATGGATGTAAAAGAACAAGCACTTCTGGAATTGGTGGCTAAGTAAAGAACAAAAGTCGGGTATATGGATTAGACATTAACACCGAGTGAATGGTTTCTTTGATAATTATCAAAGTAGACACGGGATCGAGATGCTGAGCAGCGCATGAGCTGCATGGTCAGCGACCCATAGCTGACTGCTAGCGTCAGGGCCAGCAAACCAAAGCTGCCACGACACCTCTACACCTCCACGCGGTGATTCTGGATAGCAGGCTGCAGCAGGACAGACTGGCTAAGGAAAATGGATCGAAGAAGGAATTCTGACCCGGTACTAAAAAAATGCTTGCTGAAGTCGGATGAGTTGGACCGAAAGGTGCAAATATCGCAGTCAAGCTGTAAACTACGACACAACCCATTCCGTTCGCTAGACTACATTCTGCTACTTAAGCCCTTTCAGAGTTTGGTAGCGGGAAATTGAGAACGAACGAAGCCAAGCCAAGCCAAAGTAGACTCAAAATTAGCTCTGCAGATAACCAATCTGCGACCAGATAACAGAACAGTTAAATAGTTTTTCTTATCATGGAAATATAAGACCGAATATGGAAGATGTGAAACCCAAAGTTGATTGCTAGCATCAGGGACAGCGAACCAGAGCTGACTGCTAGCATCAGGGACAGTGAACCAGAGCTGACTGCTAGCATTAGGGACAGCGAACCAGAGCTGACTGCTAGCATCAGGGACAGCGGACCATAGCTGACTGCTAGCATCAAGGATAGCGAACCATAGCTGACTGCTAGCATCAGGGACAGCGAACCAGAGCTGACTGCTAGCATCAGGGACAGCGAACCAGAGCTGCCAAGGCCCTTCTTCACCTCCACGTGGTGATCCTGGATAACAGGCTGCAACAGACTGACCAAGGAGAAGGGATCGAGGCAGGAAGGCTAACCCTCAAAAATGCCTCCTGGTCGGATGTGTCGGTCCGAAATTGCAAATATCACAGTCAAGCTGTAAACTGCGATACAACGTATTCCGTTCTCCGAACAACATCCTGCTACTACAAAACCCATTTTAAGGCTTGGTGGCGGAAGTTTGAGGACGAACGAAGAAGAAGGAGAAGAAGAAAAAGAAGAAGAAGAAGAAGAAGAAGAAGAAGCAGAAGAAGAAGAAGAAGAAGAAGAAGAAGAAGAAGAAGAAAAAGAAGAAGAAGAAGAAGAAGAAGCAGAAGAAGAAGAAGAAGAAGAAGAAGAAGAAGAAGAAGAAGAAGAAGAAGAAGAAGAAGAAGAAGAAGAAGAAGAAAAAGAAGAAATCAAGAAGAGAATAATCGTGGTCAAATGAATGTTCATATATATTCACATCCAAACATTTCACTCACAAATTATAAATGAGAATGTACAGGTGTTATGTAAATTGGTCTTTGCTGTATAGAGTAGAGACCTGGACAAGGAACAGACAGTTAGAGGAGAGAATTGATACCTTTGAAATGTGGATACAGATAAGAAGGCATTTCATGGAAAGAATATTTCACCCCAAAAAATATGGAAGTCTATGAAATATTAGAGGTGCAAAGGTGAACGAAATCAAAGTCAGACAGGTAAGACATGGTCAGATGAGAAGTCACGACACCTTGCTGAAAACAATACTGGAAGGAAATGTAGAAGAGAAATGTGTCAAAGGTAAACAACTCTGTATGTGAGAGTAGAACATCAAAGATGGACAGGGACAAGTCTGGCTGATTCTATCACTAAGGCAAGTGACAGAGGACGTTGGGGATTAATTATAGTTGGCCTTTAATATGGAGATAGCGCATGGAATTAAGTGAATAGTGTGAATACCATCATCATCATGTGCCTTGCCGATTTGCGGAGGTGACCATGTATTCACAACTCCCTGCCCAGAGCAGAATTTATCATTTTCGCAGTTAGTAGCCATTCGTACCAAGACGTCAGCCGTCCACAATTTTTTTATTATGTTTCTTCTATCGCCCATTTGTGTCCATATTTATATTTCCAATATGAAACGATGAGGCTAACGTCTGTTAGCCAAAACACACTGATTAGACAATATTAATCAGGGTCAGGAGAAATGTACTGGCCTGACCTCCTCGTTGGTCGTCCTGAAAATGGGCTGTTGTCGAGGACAATAGTCTGGCTAACAAGGTGAGGTTCAACGTGATCCCCGTAGTAGTGAGCGACACGTTGATGAAGTCAAGCATAGCACAACCGCCGGTCCACCTTTATCAGCACGCTCAGGATGTGAGGAAAGCTACGACAACCCGCCACTAAACGCCCTTTTAGGACGCACAAATGAGTAACCTACTCATTGTGAGCATTGGCAAACAACAATATTTCGAATATTTAGCAATAATTGTAATATTACAATGGATGTCGGTTCTGAATGTAATATTGCTGTTATATAACCTCTTACACTACATTTATTGTATTACGATTCTATCATCCATATTGTCATCAATAGTATCATTCTTTCACACTTATCAGATTGGAAGTTGTCGTCGTTGGACTCATCTCCTCCCTGGTCGCTATCATCGTCATCGTCGTCGCTGTCAGTCTAATCAAGTACTTGTTATCAAGATGGAAAACATGCTTGCGTGGAAGCAGATCTGGCTGCAGACGCGGTGAGTACTTCAAGAACATGCTTGTATGGAAGCAGATCTGGGGGCAGACGCGGTGAGTACTGCAAGAACATGCTTGTATGGAAGCAGATCTGGGGGCAGACGCGGTGAATACTTCAAGAACATGCTTGTATGGAAGCAGATCTGGGGGCAGACGCGGTGAGTACTGCAAGAACATGCTTGTATGGAAGCAGATCTGGGGGCAGACGCGGTGAATACTTCAAGAACATGCTTGTATGGAAGCAGATCTGGCTGCAGACGCGGTGAGTACTTCAAGAACATGCTTGTATGGAAGCAGATCTGGCTGCAGACGCGGTGAATACTTCAAGAACATGCTTGTATGGAAGCAGATCTGGGTGCAGACGCGGTGAGTACTTCAAGAACATGCTTGTATGGAAGCAGATCTGGCTGCAGGTACGGTGAGTACTTTAAAAACATGCTTGTATGGAAGCAGATCTGGCTGCAGACGCGGTGAATACTTCAAGAACATGCTTGTAAGGAAGCAGATCTGGCTGCAGGTACGGTGAGTACTTTAAAAACATGCTTGTATGGATCAGATCTTGCTGTAGGCACGGTGAGTACTTTAAAAACATGCTTGTATGGAAGCAGATCTGGCTGCAGACGCGGTGAGTACTTCAAGAACATGCTTGTATGGAAGCAGATCTGGCTGTGGCACAGTGAGTTCTTCAAAAACATGCTTGTATGGACGCAGATCTGGCTGCAGGCACGGTGAGTATTTTCTCCATAATGACAAGCTAAGCTAATATCCACAACATCTATCAGGGGCCCCCATCATGAAGCAGACCCCACTATTAAGCAGGCCTCATCACCAAGCAGGCCCCATCACCAAGCAGGCTCAAGCATCGAATGGATCCCAAAATTATGTGGACAGATAAAATCCTTGTATGTTGTTTGAAATGCCCACAATGAGTAGGTTACCCTTATGTGCTCCATGAAAAGGGCGTTAAGTGACGGGTTGCAGTAGCTTTTCTTACATCTCGAGCGTGCTGATGAAGGTGGACTGGGGACGTCCAGGCGGTTGTGCTATGTTCGGCTTTATCTGCGTTTCGGTCACTACTACGGAGATCACGTCGAACCTGACCTTGTTAGCCAGACTGTTGTCCTCGACAACAGCCTGTTTCCAGGACGACCAGCGAGGAGGTTGGCTGAGGGTCTTGGCCAGTATCTTTCTCCTGACCCTGGCTAACATTATCTGATCAGTGTGTTTTGCCTGACCAGACGTTAGCCTCATCGTCCCGTCAGGTGAGGGTCTTGGCCAGTATATTTCTCCTGACCCTGGCTAACATTATCTGATCAGTGTGTTTTGCCTGACCAGACGTTAGCCTCATCGTCCCGTCAGGTGAGGGTCTTGGCCAGTATATTTCTCCTGACCCTGGCTAACATTATCTGATCAGTGTGTTTTGCCTGACCAGACGTTAGCCTCATCGTCCCATACTTGTATGTATATTACGGTAAAGGCACGGGGTTCAACTCTCGCTACCGACACGTTCTGGTAAACCCAGCTATAACTGGTTACCTGGCTAACTGTTAGGGAAGGAAAGACAACTAAGAAGGGAACTAGTCGCCTCACTTCGCCTCATTCACAAGTTGTGGTCTTGTACAATAAAGTCCCTAACATTTAGTAGACTGCTATGCAACTACATTTACCGTTTTATTTTATAGTGTTGCATCTTACAACCTCTCTCATCATGTTGTTGTTGTTATTGTTGCTGTTGTTGTCTGAGGCTACTTGTGCTAATATTGAGTTAACTCCTGGCAACGTCTTCCTGCCGAAGACGGGTGTGTCGGACCGAAAGGTGCAAATATCGCCGTCAAACTGTAAACTAGCAACACAACACATTCCGTTCTCCAGACTGCATTCTGCTACTTGCAAAGCCCTGTTCAGGGTTTGGTAGCGGCAGAATTGAGAACGAGAGTAGAAGAAAACAACGTCTCGCTTGTATTTTTTTAAAAATAAATAATTATATCGTTGCCTATAAAAATTAAATATTCCGCACAGCATTGTCTGAAGTCTTCATTGTGTACTGCTGCTCCAAGACAATCACTATACGGGCGTCATAAATATGGGTACATAAGCCACGTACAATTCTTCTCGGTTTGAATATCTTGCTCTAGTGCAGGCAAATGTGTGCGTCTTTTCGTATGCTGACGCTTTTACCTTCGGCTACCAAGTGTTCCTACTAGTTGGATTTTAATGATTACATCCCTTTGACAATAGTTATTGTTTCTTTCCAGACCACCAGATAAACTGTTGTAGAATGAATTACCCGTATCCATCGGCAGCCTTGCTCCAGAACTACATTCAACTGGATCCACAGTCACCACCTTCGAACGCAAAACTTATTTCTGAAATCTGCCTCTAACGTTTAGATCTCAAAGAATCAACATAAAAACTCGAGTGAATAAGACAAGATGTCTCATCTGGTAGCTCCGGAAATTTTATAGAAATGTGCATGAGGCTCTGGACACCTTTACTACGTCTACTTTGACTACCTATCCACCAACTGAAATGTTGTTTAGTCCATGCATCCTTCTATGTCAGATGGCGCCGCTATATTTAACTTTGAATTTCTCGTCGGTGCAGAGTGACATTCTGTGTTTGATAGGAAGTTCTTGAAACAACACCTGGTATACCATTTTAAAAGTTCGTTTAGACACCTGAGACCATTGCGTCGTACGGCCACATCCGTGACCCACTGCTGTGGCATGGTTCTAGGCCTTGTCCAGAGTGGAGGTGAAAGTGGCTATTTGCTGGAGACGAGTCTTTCTGTGAGGGGACGGACTCTTCTGCGCCTCTAGCCGGATAGGGGAAGTCGTCTGGCGCGGAGGAACGACCTACAAAGCATCTTGTAGGCCAGCGTTTCCTGGTTCAGCTGTACGACATGACGGAGCAAAGAAACTCAGCGGTGGTCTGTTTTAGCACAGACCTCACTATGTGGATGTAGTCATACCATCGATGCACAGGATACGCCGCTGGTTTGGCATATGGAAGGCATCTAGTCTCTACATGTTTCAGTAGTGTACATGTTTCAAAGCCATATAGTTGAACTGAGACCAAGCAAGAGTAGTAGATACGTACCTATGTCCAAGGGAAATCCTGCCGTTACTCCAAACACATTGGAGGTCGTGCAAACCAAATGCAGCTAACCGACCCGGCTTGACATATCGGGACTGCTGCGTCCGTTCGATAATATCATTCCGCCGATATTTAAAAAATTCTTCAGTGCCCTCCTCAGTCTGGTTTTGAGTTTCATTATCATAGGGTGACGCGTCGGAAGTTATATTTACAAGGCAAACTTGGTTCTACCTGGGTTCAGAAGAAGAAGAAGTAGAAGAATAGTTTTGATCCACTGCGCAAATAAACTTAACTTCAAAAGAAACTGAGTTTATCTGCGATAGCATATAATGAATCATTTGCCGATTGTACGTTGTCTAACGACAGTCCAATGGTTGGCTTGAACTGCACTCCTTGTCAGAGCGAAGTACGTTTAAGCGCTGGACATGTCTATTTATTATGGCTCAGACGCACAAGTATAAACAAAAAGACTGTCTGAAGTTGAAAAAAGCGCACCATACCCAAAATAACGTTCCAAAGTAAAGGAACAAAAACATGAACACTGGTCGCCTGTTACAAAAACGTTCAACACATTTGCTGCAGGGAAATCATATGTGGTCATTGCCATTATGTGACAAGATATATATATAATTATACCCTCAGATTTGCAGATTCGGACTGTTGTTGCTGTAGTTGTTGTTACTGTAGTTGTTGTTGCTGTAGTTGTTGTTGCTGTAGTTGTTGTTGCTGTAGTTGGAGTTGCTGTAGTTGTTGTTGCTGTAGTTGTTGTTTTTGTAGTTGTTGTTGCTGTAGTTGTTGTTGCTGTAATTGTTGTTGCTGCAGTTGTTGCTGTAGTTGTTGTTGCTGTAGTTGTTGTTGCTGTAGTTGTTGTTGCTGCAGTTGTTGCTGTAGTTGCTGTTGCTGTAGTTGTTGTTGCTGTAGTTGTTGTTGCTGTAGTTATTGTTGTTGTAGTTGTTGTTGCTGTAGTTGTTGTTAGAATCTAGAAGATGTTTCCCGGATCAGAAGGTGGACTTAAGGTTGTGGCTTGCTGTTACGATTCACATGACCTTGACCTTATCCTTAGTTGCCCTTCTTGCAGGAGATATACCTAAGTAGACATCTAGAAGTGTACATGAGATGTTTTCAAGTAGACATCCAGAAGTGTCCATGGATGTTTTCAAGTAGACATCCAGAAGTGTACATGGATGTTTTCAAGTAGACATCTAGAAGTGTACAAGGGATGTTTTCAAATAGACATCTAGAAGTGTACATGACATATATCCACGTTCACATTTAGAAGTGTACCTGAGATATATCAAAGTTGACATCTAGAAGTGT
The DNA here is from genome assembly GCA_036924085.1 of Ariolimax columbianus. Classification (NCBI taxonomy): domain Eukaryota; kingdom Metazoa; phylum Mollusca; class Gastropoda; order Stylommatophora; family Arionidae; genus Ariolimax; species Ariolimax columbianus. Next base: position 7,808,948 of record JAVGWX010000009.1, read on the forward strand.
ACATGAGATATATTAAAGTTGACATCTAGAAGTGTACATGAGATATATCTACGTTGACATCTAGAAGTGTACATGAGATGAATTCAAATTGACATCTAGACGTATACACAATCAAATAATGGAACGTTTTGTGACGATACCATAATCTCAGCTTACACAAAACAAAAATTCCCACGGTGGAGTACAGGCTAGCTAGAAGACCTACAAGAAAGGGAGGACAGGCTAGCAAGAAGACCTACAAGAAAGGGAATACAGGCTAACAAGAAGAACTACAAGAAATGGAGGACAGGCTAGCAAGAAGAACTACAAGAAAGGGAGGACAGGCTAGCAAGAAGAACTACAAGAAAGGGAGTACAGGCTAACAAGAAGAATACAAGAAAGGGAGTACAGGCTAACAAGAAGAACTACAAGAAATGGAGGACAGGCTAGCAAGAAGAACTACAAGAAAGGGAGGACAGGCTAGCAAGAAGAACTACAAGAACGGGCGGACAGGCTAGCAAGAAGAACTACAAGACAGGGAGGACAGGCTAACAAGAAGAACTTCAAGAAAGGGAGTACAGGCTAGCAAAAAGAACTACAAGAAAGGGAGGACAGACTAGCAAGAAGAACTACAAGAAAGGGAGGACAGGCTAGCAAGAAGACCTACAAGAAAGGGAGGACAGGCTAGCAAGAAGAACTACAAGAAAGGGAGGACAGGCTAGCAAGAAGACCTACAAGAAAGGGAGGACAGGCTAGCAAGAAGACCTACAAGAAAGGGAGTACAGGCTAGCAAGAAGACCTACAAGAAAGGGAGTACAGGCTAACAAGAAGAACTACAAGAAAGGGAGTACAGGCTAGCAAGAAGAACTACAAGAAAGGGAGGACAGGCTAGCAAGAAGAACTACAAGACAGGGAGGACAGGCTAGCAAGAAGAACTACAAGAAAGAGAGTACAGGCTAGCAAGAAGAACTACAAGAAAGGGAGGACAGGCTAGCAAGAAGAACTACAAGACAGGGAGGACAGGCTAGCAAGAAGAACTACAAGAAAGGGAGTACAGGCTAGCAAGAAGAACTACAAGAAAGGCAGGACAGGCTAGCAAGAGGAACTACAAGAAAGGGAGGACAGGCTAGCAAGAAGAACTACAAGAAAGGGAGGACAGGCTAGCAAGAATAACTACAAGAAAGGGAAGACAGGCTAGCAAGAAGAACTACAAGAAAGGGAGGACCGGCTAGCAAGAAGAACTACAAGAGAGGGAAGACAGGCTAGCAAGAAGACCTACAAGAAAGGGAGTACAGGCTAGCAAAAAGACCTGCAAGAAATGGAGGACAGGCTAGCACGAAGACCTACAAGAAAGGGAGGACAGGCTAGCAAAAAGACCTACAAGAAAGGGAGGACAGGCTAGCAAAAAGACCTACAAGAAAGGGAGGACAGGCTAGCAAGAAGAACTACAAGAAAGGGAGTACAGGCTAGCAAGAAGAACTACAAGAAAGGCAGGACAGGCTAACAAGAAGAACTACAAGAAAGGCAGGACAGGCTAACAAGAAGAACTACAAGAAAGGGAGTACAGGCTAGCAAGAAGAACTACAAGAAAGGGAAGACAGGCTAGCAAGAAGAACTACAAGAAAGGCAGGACAGGCTAGCAAGAGGAACTACAAGAAAGGGAGGACAGGCTAGCAAGAAGAACTACAAGAAAGGGAGGACAGGCTAGCAAGAATAACTACAAGAAAGGGAAGACAGGCTAGCAAGAAGAACTACAAGAAAGGGAGTACAGGCTAGCAAGAAGAACTACAAGAGAGGGAAGACAGGCTAGCAAGAAGACCTACAAGAAAGGGAGGACAGGCTAGCAAAAAGACCTGCAAGAAATGGAGGACAGGCAAGCACGAAGACGTACAAGAAAGGGAGGACAGGCTAGCAAGAAGACCTGCAAGAAATGGAGGACAGGCTAGCACGAAGACATACAAGAAAGGGAGGACATGCTAGCAAAAAGACCTACAAGAAAGGGAGGACAGGCTAGCAAGAAGAACTACAAGAAAGGGAAGAGAGGCTAGCAAGAAGAACTACAAGAAAGGGAGGACAGGCTAGCAAGAAGAACTACAAGAAAGGGAGGGCAGGCTAGCAAGAAGAACTACAAGAGAGGGAAGACAGGCTAGCAAGAAGACCTACAAGAAAGGGAGGACAGGCTAGCAAGAAGACCTCAAAGAAAGGGAGTACAGGCTAGCAAGAAGACCTACAAGAAAGGGAGGACAGGCTAGCAAGAAGACGTCAAAGAAAGGGAGTACAGGCTAGCAAGAAGACCTACAAGAAAGGGAGGACAGGCTAGCAAGAAGAACTACAAGAAAGGGAGGACAGGCTTGCAAGAAGATCTACAAGAAAGGGAGTACAGGCTAGCAAGAAGATCTACAAGAAAGGGAGTACAGGCTAGCAAGAAGACCTACAAGAAAGGGAGGACAGGCTAGCAAGAAGACCTACAAGAAAGGGAGTACAGGCTAGGAAGAAGACCTACAAGAAAGGGAGTACAGGCTAGCAAGAAGACCTACAAGAAAGGGAGTACAGGCTAGCAAGAAGACCTACAAGAAAGGGAGGAAAGGCTAGCAAGACCTACAAGAAAGGGAGGACATTATGAACAAGAAGACAGTGAGATCCCATATTGTGAGGGTGAAAAGCTACCCAAGCTGTTTCAAGAGACGAGAACCAACCCAATGATGGCTGACTAGTATAGGCTTTGCCGGCGGGGACAGATCACTATTCTTCGACCCAAGACAGGGCACAACAGACTGAATAAACATATGCACTTCACCACTGTGCACATCTGGACAAACGAACAAACTGTTGAGTATGTTTTACAGGTTTATTCCCTGTATGGCCAGTTCAGAAAGACAGACTACACCAACGGTTCAACATTAATCTCAGGACTGTACGGAGGTAAAAATGAACGATCGAGTTCAACACAGGAACTCCTATGTCGATGTAAACATCACGAATGTGATCACAAGAAGAGAAGAAGATGAAGAAGAAGAACAAGAAGAAGAAGAACAAGAAGAAGTAGAAGAAGAAAAAGAACAATAAGAAGAACAAGAGGAAGAAGAAGAAGAAAAATAACAAAAAGAAGAAGAAGATGAAGAAGAAGAAGATGAAGATAAAGAATAACAAGTGGAACGAGAAGAACAAGAAGGAGAAGAAGAAGATGAAGAAGAACAAGAAGAACAAGAAGAACAAGAAGATCAAGAACAAGAAGAACAAGAAGAAGATAGAGAAGAAGAAGATGAAGAAGAACAAAAAGAAGAGCAAGAAGAAGAAGAACAAGAAGAAGAAGAACAAGACGACGTACCCTAAAATACATGTATATTTCAGAACGCGCACATACAGATAGAGGCCATAAGAAACTGAAGTCCACCATTGTCCACCTCAAGTCAAGTACTTCTTACGAGATCAATAAACGGGGTACATCGATTATGGTTTTGTTTTTGACATTTCTCTGGAGCTGACAGATTGGATATATGATGCCTACAGTTAATCAACCAGCTCCAAGCACAGTCTGACTCTCCATGTGGTGACTGTCTTGCTCAAGATATTTGTTCCAGCGGTTCAGCAGTACAAACTCTGGGATCTTGCCAGCAGTTCTTCTTCTTCTCTGTCGTCGTTGATTCTCTATCTTCCACTACCTAGTCATGAAAAGGGCTTGCTAGTAGCAGGGTGTAGTCTGGAGACGAAATGCGTTGTGTCGTAGTTTTCAGCTTGTCTTCGATATTTGCGCTTTCGGTCCGATACATCCAACTTCGACGTGGAATGTTTTGGTTTGGGGTTAGCCTTGCCTCCTCGATCCCTTCTGCTTCGTCAGTCTGCTCTATTGCAGCCTGTTATCCAGGATCACCCCGTGAGGGTGGAGAAAGATCTTGACAGCTCTGGGTCGTTGGCCCCGCAGTTTGCAGTCAGCTATGTGTCGCTGACCGCTACAGCTGACGTACTGCTCAGTATATAGATCTCTTTGCCAGCAGTTGAACGCAACGACATTTCGAGGTTAAAATCGCATTACTGTATGTTGCCTTTGCTCTTGTAAATATGAAATATCGAAGCATCCTTCATTTGGTGGGTGACTACCCATTCAGCACAAGGGAAGCAGAAGAGTCATGTGAGCTTTCAGTTGAGAAACGTTACTGCCGATATGTAGGCCTTGCTCGTGGTCACAGGTTCTGGCCTGTGAGTCTTCATTTTGTCCATAATCGCGAGCACATTCCATGTGGCAAGTGGGGTATATGTTGCTGTTTATTTATTAATTATTTTTCGACAACTGTAGAATGAGAGCCGCTGCTGCCACTGTATGCTGATTAGGCGGGTGAGTATAGGTAATCTTTTCTAGCTCCTTCATCTGGCAGCCGAGGTGAGCAGTGCTGTCCTAAAGAGGGGGTGTCCAGTTGGTCAGGAGCTGTTGGGTTCCACTGCCGCCTAAAGTAAGACACGAGTGACTATATGGTCTGAATGGCGCGTGTGCAGGTATCCTACTACAGCTCCCACTGTTTCCTCGTCTGCTGTATTTAAGGAAACGAAAGTTTGGATTACAGCTTTCCACACACTCTTGTTTCATTTAACTCTGTCCAACAATCACACTCTTGCACAACTTTCACACGCGCCTTTAGGGTAAGACCCTTCCATTGCACTTTGGTTGGTCTGACTTCTAAGAGTACACAATCCTAGCACTGGTTTATGCGTCTTAATATCGCCCAATTGACTACGGCCTGGGGTGGAATAGGCGCGCCCCCGCCAGTAGAAACTAGTGGGGCAAACACTTAAAATAAAAAAAGATAACAAAACCGAAACATTTCCAAACCTATTAATAGATATGCAGAGTCATGGTGTACTAGCCCTGGCAGAGGTTGTTAAGGACGGGATCTCAGCTTGGCGCCCACTGACCCTAGAGGGATTCGTAAATATATATATATATCAATGTGTATGTAAATATATATCAATGTGTATGTAACTATATATCAATGTGTATTTAAATATATATCAATGTGTATGTAAATATGTATCAATGTGTATGTAAATATATATCAATGTGTATGTAAATATGTATCAATGTATATGTAAATATATATCAATGTGTATGTAAATATGTATCAATGTGTATGTAAATATATATCAATGTGTCTGTAACTTTATATCAATGTGTATGTAAATATATATCAATGTGTATGTAAATATGTATCAATGTGTATGTAAATATATATCAATGTGTATGCAACTATATTTCAAGGAGTTCGTAATTCAATGTCATGGAGTCTGTAAATAGATATCAAGAGGCCCGTTGATATATTGAAAGTGGTCCTTAATAGATTTCAAGAAATGTGTAAGTAGATTTACAGGGGTCTGTAAGGAGTTTGCAGATCAAGTTCAAGGGCTCTGTCTCTTCTCTCCACCATCACATCCTGCCCATATTTTTAACCTCTCCTCTATTCTCAACCGGTCCTTTCTCTTGTAGCCACCGAGGACTTCGTCTACCTGGCCAGCAGGCAGTCCTCTGACGCACGCAGTAGTTACGACATCACCCGCAAGATGGGCCTGGCGGCTTCATTCATGCACTCTGCCTGGAGACCAGGCTTCGTATATACTCCTCATACATCGTTCCAATCCTTCTGTACGGTTTCGAGACCCGGGCACTACTACAGTGTGACCGGCAGCGTCTTGAGGCTTTCCACCTGCGCAACCAAAGGCTCATCCTCGGAATCCATTGGCACGACCAGGTTTCTAACAGTTAAGTTGTTCGACGTACTAATCTTGCAGGCATTGCCTCAACTATTGATCACCGTCGCCTCTTTCTTTTCGGTCGCCTTCGTGGAAGTCCTAGGCCACGATATGCTCTGGCAAGATGTGGGGTTGAGGGACGGAAAGAGGCCTTCCTCATCCTGGAATCATCCGTGGAGCCAATTTCGCAACACATGGCTACAATAGATCGCCACCTGAATAACAGAGCTGCAGACACCTAGGGAAGGGACATGGTCATTCGACGTGACGGAACGCAAGCGTATTATTACATTGTATGTCTTCCCCCCTCTTCCTCCTCCTCAATCAGTCCATCCTCGCCCACTTTTGAGAATCTCCAACCTACCCATCACCCACCCTACCGTTCCTCCTCCTTTCCCATCCCCAACATATTTTCTTGTAAGATACACAAGTGTGACCCGAAGTTGACTGCTAGCGTCAGGGCCAGCAATCCAGAGCTGCCAAGACCCTTCTTCCCCTTCACGAGGAGATGCTGGATAACAGGCTGCAACAAGGTAGACTGGCTGAGAAGAAGGGATCGAGGAGGGAAAGCTAACCCGGTACCCAAAAATGCTATGCTGAAGTCGGATGTGTCGGACCAAAAATTGCAATTCTCGCAATCAAGATGTAAACTACAACCCAGCACATTCCGTTCTCCGGACTACATCCTGCTACTTGTGAAGCCCTTTTAATGGCTCAGTGGCGGGAGTTTGAGAATCAACAACGATCAAGAAGACGACATCTACAGCCAATTTTTTATGATTAAATGATTATGAAATTATTTTTTAAAAATTATTGCTTAATATTATCAATCTGTTTTATAACTAAATCCAGTCCACAATTGAGTAAATATGTGTAACGTGTAACAACTCATATCTTTAATCAACTTGAAACGAATCAATTATTATGTAATTATTGTTTCAATTTTGGTTAATAAAAACCAATCGGTCTCATCATTAAGTCAAGAACACAAATTGGGGAAGATGTGTAACACGAATTCCGTGTACCATTTATTGTAATGGCAAACACCATGTTAAGACGCGTAGTGTGGTTTGAAGATTTACCTCACCGCCAAATAAGTGTTGCTCGTACGCAAACACTGTACCCGCTCTAAGCCTAAAACCATAACTCATACGTGCAAACTCGATCGCAATGTCACGGTAATAACTCAACCAATTAATAATAATGTTAAATATGTTTTTGGGGATTCCATGGCGAAGTGGATAAGCCGTCGACCTTGTGATCAGGCGGTGTGGGTTCGACTCCGGACTCCGCCGTCTTTTTCACGGGTGCTTGATGCGGAGCCCGCTACATCTCGTAGTCGCCCCCTAGTCGTTTTGTCCTTGATTGGTATCGAGCGGCTTGAGACGAGAGGGTGAGGATAAAAAGTAGCGCATTTAATCCTTACAAAAAATATCGCTAACAAAATAAATTATGTCATCATCGTTTACGATGGACGGCGGTCTTTTCCTTTCCCTAAATATGTTCTGTCCTAACAACAGATTAGGTGGCATCACATATTCATGCCTAGCTCCTTTAAAACAAATCTGCCTTAAGTTCCCTAACTGGGTGCCGATTCGTAAAGTGAGGTCTGTCCCTTAATACATGTTTGCAATAATTCTCATGTCCTTGCCATGGACATGCAGTTTTTCCAGCATATAGTTGACTATATATTCAAAGATCAACAAGCCGCTGTCCGAGTATCTGGGCAAATATCAGATTGGTTTGCAGTACAAAAGGGAGTAAGACAGGGATGTATCCTCTCACCTTATTTGTACAACATACATGCGGAATGTATAATGAGAAATGTTCGAGAAGACGAGAACATTGAAAGTTTCGACCCATTTACGATTGGGGGGTACGAGATTCCAGAGTTACGATACGCAGAGGACACAGTGATACTATCAAGAAGTGCAGAAGGGCTAGAGCAGCTACTTTCAGCCGTTAATGGACATAGTTAAGTTCAAATCCTGTTCATAAACATAAATAAAACAAAGATAATGACCACCGACAAAACACAATGTCAGCGTACATTTACAGTGGGTGGTGAGGAAATAGATCAGGTCACACATTTTGAATATTTGCGCTCCATAATTGAAAAAAATATCGACTGCTCGAAAGAAATCAGAAGAAGACTAGCCATGGCAATGCAGAGACTGGACAGCCTGAAGAAATTATGGCAAAGCACCAACAAAAGGATAAAAGTAAAAGTCTTGAGAGCCTGTGTTTTTCACGTGGCAGCTTATGGCTGTGAATCATGGACGATTACCAAAACTTCTAGACAAAGAATCGAATCCTTAGAGTCAACATGTTACAGAAAGATCCTCAAAATACGATGGACAGAGAAAAAACAAAACAATTGTAGACATTCGGCGAGAGTTGAGCATAGAGCAGAACTGGTTTACCAATTCCATTTTGGCTAGAAAATGCAAATACTTTGGTCACATCAAGAGACACAACGGTCTTGAGAGAACGGTGATGGAAGGTATGGTGCCAGGCAAAAGAGGAAGGGGTAGACCAAGAAGACGATAGCACCAAGATATCCAGGAATGCCTGGGTATGACTGTGGCGGAGGCTGGAGTTTTGGCAAGAGAACGAGTTTCTTTCAGACAGACTGTGATGGGAGCGACGTTCTACAAAGGACATGCCACATGATGATGATAAGCGTCTTCTATCTCTGTCACCAATATTGATGGTTCGTTGCAATCAACCTATTCATTTAAGTTGATTATGTTATCCTTCCTCATCAATATCTCTCCGTCTTTTGATTTCAAACATCCAGTGATTGTATGTGATCTTCTTTCTGTTAGTTTATTTATTCGTTTGTACATGGAGCTTATGTATGATTGATGTTGTGCTTCGAGTTATAGGCATTTCTGATCTAACCGTGTTTCTTACACCTGCCTGAGCTTGTATGTTATCTCTTCATTCAGTTTGTCGTATTCTGCTTTATCCTTTTTCCTCTCCCTTCGTTCATCCATCAGATGTATTTTTTCGCTAGTACAAACAATACTTATACTAAAAGATCATAATTTTGGTCACCATTAAAATATGACAGGGCACGACAAATCACGGATATCAGGTCACCATGGAGCGAGAAATGTTGTGACACCTAACATTTCATCACGTCACCATGCAGCGAGAGGTGTTGTGACACCTAACATTTCATCACGTCACCATGCAGCGAGAGGTGTTGTGACACCTAACATTTCAGGACCAATGTCGTATTTGCTCACATAATTCCCCCTCCCTTCCCTCGCCCCTTCAGCATCGCGTATTATTTTTAAGGAACATAAATTCGAAATATTTGACCATATAATGTCCTCTCCTGTTATCGACTTTCAAAAGACGGACTGTTGGCGTCATGTTACGCATCAACTGTTGTCCCAACTCTGCGAATCAACTTATCAACAGCAATTGTTTAGCTCGCAGTTCACTACTCAATATCTCTTTTCTAACAAAACTAAGTGTTGTTGCATTCTGTGCCAAATTATAAGAACTAGGTGAATGTACGATCGATCGACTCATATAATCGATTCTGAACGTAAATTCGAGTTTCATAGAGAAAAAGAGAAAGAGAGGGAGAGAGAGAGAGAGGGAGAGAGCGAGAGATAAAGAGAGCATTTAATAACAACACGACATCAATTGCATGAATCCGCGTCAATGAATGACACACGAATGACACATGAAATCTTAGAGCACATCAGTATTTCCGTAATCTTTTGTTCGATCCTAAAACACACACGATTCTCTCTATACTATTATATAGATTGTCTATCCTGGTACAAAATACATAAAGATACATTACTTCTATTTTTTTTTTTAAACAACCTACAATGCTGGTTTCTATCAGGCAAGTATACGATGTAATAATAACGTGAATTATGCATGATTAAAGTGCTGAAACGATTATACCGTGGTGCAAAATGCGGTTGTGCAACCATAAATCAAATATTAAATGCATTTATTTACTATTTGTAACTTTCCAGACATGTCTGATTGGTAGTTTGAGGACTGTCTTGTGAAAGATCACCCAATTCTAAACCGACATCATTTAGGATTATTGAAAAGGTTTCGAACGACTTTCAGATAGTGCTGTCGATTATCGACACAAACAATCAAATGGACATACACACAAAAGCAAAGATATTCAAGAAACATAAACATAAATTATAAGAGAAAACACGGTCATTTTAAATCACGTTATCTTTAGTTTGTAAATCGCGAATCAATCATTTTTTTTAAAGTGTAATTTTAAAGAACAACCAGTTGTGTCAAACTAGTTCAGCACATATGGTATATTTTTTTTGTGATACGACGATTTTTATTGAGGCTCAGCATGTTCAATGATGGGAAACTGCTGATTGGCTGTTAACGATTTATTTCGCGCCATTTCATTAACGATTTATTTCAAACCTTTTTTTCTCATGCCATTCTTCATTTAAATGCGTGTTGTTTTTTGTGAGTGTTTTTAAAGTTTAAAAAAAATAATGAAGTGCTTAACTAACAGGGTATACTTAAAGTACTATATGTACGGCAGTTCAATGGTCGAATAATGTATTGTTAATAGAAAGTTCCCGAGGGTTCGAATCCTGGGTGTGAGATTAACTATTGAATTTTAAAAAAAGTATCGTTCATTGTAAAGGATGTCTGGAAATATAGCAAAACCTGGTCTAACAATTAAATACAAATTCAGGCAATGAGATGAGATTAGTTCAAGTTCAGGTGCCATCTCCGCATCCAAAGTCGGCTGCAATAGATCTCCAAGTACACCCTTTCTCTTGCCGTAATGGTGGAATCTGACAGGCTTTTACCAGCGTCTATCTCTTGAAGTTATCCGTCCACTTAAAACGTTGTCTGCCTCTTGAACGGCTGCACTCCCCACTACCCTCCAGTATGGTCTTTCAACATGTCTTGTTATATGACCAAAATAACGAAACTGTCTAACCTTTATTTCAGTCATGAATTCTCTTTTCACCTCCAACGTTTCTAATACCTCCACATTTGTTTTCTTCTCTTTCCAAGAAATGCGACTCAATCTTCTATATTCCCACATTTCTAAGGCTTCGACACTTTTTTCCAACTTGTTATTCAGTGTCTATGTTTCAACGACATAAAATTGTGACGAGTATACATAACATCTGAGAGTTTTTATTTTCTTATCTATTTGTATGTCAATTTTCTTATCTACTTGAATGTCAGTATGTGTCGCATGCTGCTGAATAACATCTTGGCCATACCTATTCTCTTTCTTATTTCTTTTTCACGGCTGCCTTCTTCTGTTATTATATGACCAAGAAAGGAGAAACTCTCCCCCTTGACATAAGTCCAACTTATCTGAGAAACTCAAGATTGACATGGAAAAACCAGATAAAAAAGCCACCAACAAAGCTAAGAACAGAATGGCCATAATGAGAAAGATAGGCTCAACATGGTGAGCTGACAAGGGCACCCTAAAGAAACTGTGTACAGGTTATGTGAGACCAGTGCTAGAATACGGGATAGCAGCATGGTCCACAGCAACAAAGAATAACTTCCAATAAATAAATACAACTCAAAACCAAGGTTTACGTATTCTCACTGGAGCTATGAGAACAACACCAATAAATGCAATGGAGAACATCACACGAATCGAAAGTATGGAGATGCGCATAGATAAAAAAAAAAAACACTCCAAGGGGCGGGGTGGGGGGGGGGCGTGGGGGTGGGGCGGGGGAAGTTTAAACAAATGCCTGATCACCCAATATATGACAGGATAAATCGTACGGGAAGAGGGAGATTAAAGAGAAACCACTTCATATCAAATACAAAAGAACTTGCAAGAGCAGACTAAATCATAAGTCGGGCAGTGGTTAGAGATTTGATAAAAACATGCCTAATCCCACCATGGAAAAAAAAAAACAAGTTCCCTCAGATGGCAGAAACCATAGAAGGAATAGGGAAAAAGGAAACTCAGATTTAGAAACGACATGTATTACAGTAGAATATCTTAGGAGAGTATACCCACTAGAAACATGGATACACCTATATACAGATGGCTAATCTAACAAAGCCACATCAAATGGAGGCGCAGGGGTCTATTACAAACTAAGGAACGGAGAAGAAAAAAACTCGAGTATTAACAAAGGGAACATACTCCAATAACTTCCGTGCGGTAGCAGATGCACTGAAGGCCGCAGCTGAGCTTGTTTTACAAGATAAAGATATCCACCAAGAAAACATAGTATTCCTGACTGATGCCGCGTCAGTATTAGCAGCGCTAAAACAACACAAAGATGAAGATCTCGAGCAATGTATGTTCTCCCTGACACAGCTCAGCAGAACACCCAAGGCTGGTCATACAGTGGATCCCATCCCACTACAATATTGAAGGCAATGAAGCTGCAGACAAACTAACAAAGTGCGGAGGAGCATCCCCACAAAGAGACCTGAGTATCACATATAATGAGGCCAAGACCATAATTAAAGCCAACTTCAGTGGAAAATGGGCTGATCAATACCGCGACTACCCAAAAGAAGACAGCTACAATGATTTAATTTGAGAATAGCAAGTCGTCGTTTCAGACTGAGAGCTTGGCATAACAGACTCAAGGGTCATCTTTACAACAAAATGAGGATTGGAACGGATGACAAGTGTCCGTGTGAGAAGCATGCCATGACCGTGGAACACATCCTACAATGCTGCATGCTCATGCAGGAGAATAGAGAACAATACGTGTCTTGCAAGACAGATATGAGACAAAAGCTGTTTGGAAATAAAACAGCCTTACATACAACGGTGTCCTATGTAAGAAACCGGGACCTTGATATGAGGATGAGCGAAAAAGAAGAAGAAGAAAACCATATAATGATTTACCATCTTTGAAGCTGGTTCTGACTCCTAAAAAATATTTTAAAAGCACACACACAAATACGCTTAAAAAAAAACACAGTAGTTTGGAGCAAAATGAGAACAAGAACAAGTAATCACATTGAGCCGAGTAGGTGGCGCTGTTGCACATGAGAACGGGACTGCAGCAGTGAATTAGCTGACAGCAGTCAGCAAGCGACTCATTACTGGATGCTTGCATCAGGGTCAATGGTCTATAACTGACGATGATCCAATTCCGCCTCCAAATAACGGTTTTTGGACCACATTGCATTCATGCAGCTTGGCTAAGAGATTAGGAATCGATAAGGGAAAGCAAACCTGGTCCCGAAAATTCCGTGCTGAAATCGGATATATCAGGCCGAAAGTAGCATATATTGCAGCATATCTGTAAACTGTGACAGAACGTCACATATTTTCATGACGAGCGTAGAAGAAGAAGAAAATAAAGAAGAAGAAGAAGAAGAAGAAGAAGAAGAAGAAGGAAGAAGAAGAAGAAGAAGAAGAAGAAGAAGAAGAAGAAGAAGAAGAAGAAGAAGAAGAAGGTAATTTCCAAAATAAGTAAGTATTACTTTGAAAAGAAACTTAAATTTGACATTAAAACACAATTACCCCTCCCTCCGACGTGTTGTTCTACCATACGATGGACTTTTGATCCAGCACTTTGCCTGGCTCCTACCTTTTTTGCTTGGCTCAGATTCAAAAACAAACGTGCGGCGAAGCGCGGGAAAACAGGAGATGAAACAGTTCTGACGCCAAATCAAGGGAACATTCGAAAACCAAAAAGAAGCCAAAAAGAAGCATTTCTCAATCACTTAAATAATTTTCTTCCAACAATACCAAGAGATAATTTACAATACAGTGAGATGTGATGCATTAACAATTCCGTCGTTTGTGAGAAAGAAGTAAAATGAGACCCCATGCCCTACTGTATTGCGGCTCACGGGACAATCAACTTGTCTTCAGGTTGCCCTAGGGTTTATTTGTGTGATTGAGACCCCTCGCTGATATAGTCGATAAGTTTATAAACTGTAACAGTCGGAGGGCCCAGGTAATAATATTTTATTTATATTATTTTTGGCATCGTTTGAGTTTATATTCTGTAACAGTTCAGACAATAGTATCTACTTTATTTTATTTTTGGCATCGTTTGAGTTTATATTCTGTAACAGTTCAGACAATAGTATCTACTTTATTTTATTTTTGGCATCGTTTGAGTTTATATTCTGTAACAGTTCAGACAATAGTATCTACTTTATTTTATTTTTGGCATCGTTTGAGTTTATATTCTGTAACAGATCAGACAATAGTATCTACTTTATTTTTTTTTGGGCATTGTTTGAGTTTATATTCTGTAACAGTTCATACAATAGTATCTACTTTATTTTATTTTTGGCATCGTTTGAGTTTATATTCTGTAACAGATCAGACAATAGTATCTACTTTATTTTTTTTGGGCATTGTTTGAGTTTATATTCTGTAACAGTTCAGACAATAGTATCTATTTTTGGCATCGCATGAGTTTATAACCATTAACAGCTCAGGCAATAGTATTTATATAGCTTATTTTTTACATCGTGTGAGTTTATAAACTGTAACAGTCGGAGGGCTCAGGCAATAGTATTGAGTTCCGATTATTTTGGGCATCTTGTGAGTTTATAAGCTTTAACAGTCAGAGGGCAGAGGTAATAGTATTTAGATTACCTATTAATCGAGTGAAATTATAAACTTTAATTAATACTCTAAGGGCAGAGGAAATATTATTTTTTAAATTTTATTGTGTCATCGCGTGATACCAGCTTAAGGATCATCGATTCAATACGTTTGCCTATTTCGACCTACCTATTCTCGGGTACAAATCAGGTAGGAAATACGTTTCATATCTAAGCCGTGTGTGATTCATTCCGGTAGATAATCAGACCTACGGGGTTACCAAGTTTATTATAACAACGGTGGTCCCGGACACTAGTTCAGTGGTGTAGGCAAAGATTGTGCAGTGCGACATTTCAGTAAAGGTTTGTTTAGGTGAAGTGTAGAGAGGTATTTAACTTCAACAAGTGTTTTTGATGAACATTCTGTTCGCCGATCGAACTACAAAAGTGACCGTGTTGTGTGTAGAGATTTAACTAAGGTAAACAAAACAACTGTCGTTGTTTAGTGAATGTTTCCATTGGCGATAGAACGGCAATTTCTTAGCGTCTGTAATATAATGGGCATAGTGGTAGTATCTTATGGTAAAATTACCGAGTTTCTACTCGGGGTCAATATGTTTTAGTTTGCCCAGGTGTATATCTGCATCTAGGGAGTCGATGTAGTCAAGAGGTTAAAGCACTCGCCTCTCACAGGGATGAGCCGAAACGGTGGGCGATTGAATCCGCAAGTTTCAAGCGAACCCTGGTCTCACGGGGGGTAAGACCGGAGTCCCTGCATGCTGAGTTACGTCTAGTCGTCTCGACCAATAGTCTTGCCTTGATCCAAGGTAACCCATGACAGGAGAGTGAGATTGATGACCAACGCATTCATTTGCTCAATATAATCCAAATACAGCGCACATCACATTATTAAGACAAAACCATCTGATGCTGTGGTCATCATAGCTTGCGATGGGCAGTAACTATATCGGTATCTTGT